>OZ026590.1:10522934-11202135 GCA_964020215.1 Aurelia sp. 3 sensu Dawson et al. (2005)
ATCCAAGAAACTGCTATCGTTGAAAAAAAGAGCATCCTTGGTGCCGCTAATCTTATGCATAGATCTCAGTTATTCATATTTCTATAGCATATGACCTTAAAAATGACAATGAACGAGCAACTTTTGGGCAACTTTTTGAAAAAGCGGCAACTTTTTGAGCAACTTTTCAGGTTTTTTTGAGCAACTTTTCGAGAAATTTCGAGCAACTTGTGGACAGGGCTAAGCGTTTAATCGTAAGACTCCCTTTAGATTTTTCTTTCGTTTCGTAAGACGAAAATTCATGATTTTCATTCAGGTTTGTTTTCTCGAGAAGTGACGAGTTTATTTGAAAAGCGAACTATCCTATACCATGCAAAATTTATTTTTCTTTCATTTGATATAGCATTTTGCATCTTTTTGGCTTCCGTTTCAGATCCTTTGCATTAGGCGCAGATCAACTTCGCTTTGCAACTCCATTATTTTTGTTAGGCCAAGAAGTCTCCACCTAGACTTTTTGTCTCTTTCTCAGTCATAAGCTATCTATTTGATCGATAAGTTGGCATTTTCAGGGAACGACATTCATGCTTTCTTCCAAAAACCAATTAAATTGTGATGCTGTAGCTTTTTCTGAACTCAGAGTTGCATTCCATCAGCATGTTGAATTGCTGAAATTCCGCTCGTCGAATTTTACCAACATTTAACTTTTTCATTCAAGGCCAATTTTCTTCTAAATGCTACGTCCTATGAGAGAGAAACCCTACCTATGCCATGCAGAATTCATTTCTCTTTCTTTTGAGCTAAAGTTTGGTATATTTTTTGTTGTTGTTATGAAACCTATAAAATAGGCGTAGACTAACTATGAATTTTGTACCCATTATTTTGCTTAGGCCAGTCTGTCTCCATCTCCATTTTTCAACGTTTTTGCGGCTTTCTGCCGCCTTGGTATCAAATTTTTTTCGATTTTATCTCATTATATCCATATTTCCATGCAAAAATCACTTCTCCCAAGAAATTTTGGCTTTATCTTGTTTCTAGGGTTTCTTTCAACTTGCACGCCATTCATTTGCTTATCGCTTCGTCAAATTTTACAGAAATTGATCTGATTCATTAGGAGTGTATTTTCTTGCAGAAATGACAAGTTATAGAATAAAGAAACGTCCTAAGCCACGTAAAAATTATCTGCCTTTTTCGTGATGTAAAATATAACTTGCTTATTATTGGAGTTTGTGAGCCTATCAACTAGGCGCTGGCCAGGTTCATCTCTTGTTCCCTTCATTTTGGTTAGGCCAGTCAGTCTCCGCTCCAACATTTTATGCTCTCTCATGTCTCAGAAGTGTTCTATTAGTCTACCATTCATGTATATATCATCCATCATCTTACAGCTGAATATACAATATCAAACTCCTAGACTGTGTAAGTAGTAGTGTCATATTTTGTAAAATTCAGTCCTGTGACAAGAAATTTTTCTTCCCGAAGCGGCTCGTCGACCGGTTTGACGTTGGAAAAGTTGTGCCAAATAAGGGTGAACCAATACCATATATGGGGTTTACCAGAAGAATTTATGACCTGTCTTCAAAAACAATTGATACCCGGTCATTTAAACTTTTGGAATGAAAACAAATTTGGGGTGAACAAAGTCTCTGATAAATTTGCTACAAGTTTTGCTCAGGTTGGTTGATACAGGTCATACATTTCTTGTGCAAAAATCAGGCAACTTATGCTCCTATAGAAACACTATTACCATCAGAACGAGGCTACGGAAGTCGAATGATGGGCCCATGATGGGTTGTCGGCCGTGAGTCTGTGCCCGTCGAGACGGAGAGGCTCCAACCTTGATACAACGGCCATTACTCCTGCGTCGATAATGACCCTTGTACGGATTAGGCTAATTCGAGATCTGATTGGCTGTTCAAAACGAGGCTTGTTTGTAAAATTACGTCACAATTCGCATAAATTAACTTCTTCAAAAAGTTTTGCTTCCAGAGCAGCGAGACCGCGAGAGAAACTGTTTTCAAACAAATGTCTAAAGAATAACTGCAGTAAAAGAAATTGTGGCAGGAAATTCGCAGTAAAGGAATGTTAAGATTATGCTAGAAATTGAGTGTGGTGCAGCAGAATTTTGAGGAATACATACAAGATTTTAGAGCACCTTAGTGGGGAAAGTTGTCAAAGGTAAAAGTTGAAGACAAGAATGCAAAAAATTTAGAGTAACCTTTGAGTCGTTAGTAAACTGCACGCATTTTTTTTATAAGAAACTAAGAATTTGGACTAGAACTGAAAGTTTCTTAAAGCTATCAAATTCTCATAGTTTCTTACGAGTTTCTTAATGTTTCACGACACGACAATCTTCTTCAAAGCAATGTATTGACAACTTTCCGATGTTTAGGCATCACTCAAGTACATTCCGAGCAATTCAACACAGAAAACAAGTGAAAAATAAAGCAAAATATGTCAAGGATTTCCTTTGTTAGAAATAAACAGTTTCTTAAGTTATATTTTCCTAGTACGGGAGTTCAGTTTGATAATTTTTTGTCGATCTGAGAGTTGAGTCTCTTATAAGCATTTTCTTGTAGAACACATACGTGTAGTATTGAAAGGATATTTGCTTTAAGTTATCGTGCATTTTGTTAAAAATTAAATCAGTGCGAGGAGGCTACAGAAAATCTTTCCCGGTCTTCGTAAGACGAACACAGGCTACGTAAGACCAACGCAAATATTCTAAAACGATGAACTTTAACGACGATAGGCATTCCTAGAAATTAACCTCTGTAACTGCCTACTGTATACTGCAACAATTCATGAAAAAATCATCCAGCTTCTGCAATCTCTACCTTACGCCAAAGCCGCAACCGTGTTGCCACCAAGTTGTCACAAAGCGAATAGAAAATAACAAAATATCATTATTTTCTGACTCCAAAATGTGCGGCTACGGCAGGCAAGTTTGTGAACGCAGCTAACAGAAAGACTGAAGACAGTGCAACTTTATGCCCAAAATGTTAAAAAATGCCACAAGAACAGTAAGTAGACTCAAGGCCAAAGGCCAAGCACAATAGACCATTTGCCAATTAGGAAAAAGGGACTGAGGCGAGCGCGGCCAATTCCGACACCCCTAGTAACAGTGGGAAACCCGGGGAATCCTCTCCACTTCAGTGAAACGAGTAAGCCGCACTGAGCGGTCTAGTCGCTGTGCAAACTTGAATATTCTGCTGTTTATTTCCCCTTCCAAGAGTTGTTTGGTACTTTTCTACTATGTTAAAGGGAATCGACATAGTTAAAAGCTGGCCCGGGCCAGGTCAAAAATATAATCTTTTGTACTCGACAACTTAGACGCATCCGGTTTCATTGTGTGGCTAAAGAAACAAAGGATTTGTGGGCGTTTCCCTTGCCTATTTATAGCGGCCACGAGCTATAGCTATGTCTGTTCCCTTTAAGTGTTTTCCCCAGATTCTCGAGCCATTTTCTCATTATTTCAATCATTTTGGAGTGTACTTCGAGGCTCTTTAATTCGACGTATTTTGATACATTTTGCATTCAACTTTTGAAAGAAGATTCGAAGGAAAATCCACGAAATTCGTAGATCAATCAGGAAACCTAAATGTGCTTCAATCAAGTTTCACTTTTGGCTTATTCTTATTGCGTTTCTCGTCTGAAAATCAACTGTGCAAAGAATAAGTGTTGAATTGCTTTATTTTTCGGAGTTTTAAAAGATTGATTTCAAGTAAAAAACATTTTTTAAATAAATTGAACTTGGCAGATGAAAAGATCGTTACGTTTACCTGCTCGAAGCACATTTAGGTTTCCTCGCTGATTTATCCAAAATGATAGATTGCCCTTCGAATCTTTCTTCAAAAGTTAAAAGACTGTTAAAAGTCCTTGGACTTGCAGTTTGTTGTTAAATCTACCTTGATGCTGAGCTATTTCATAGAAGATTAGAGCAGATAATCTCCCATATAAGTGAAGGAAGGACAATGTTTGAAATTCTTCGAAGGGTCCATAATAAAGCTTCGTACCATTTTAGCCAATTTTAAAAGCAACAACAGTCGGAACAGTACCCGTTGAAGGCCATTGAAGAGGGAGAAGTTTCCGGCTGACATGGCCTAAACATTGAGCCGCCTTAGGCCTGATTTCCATTAGGCGGAATATTCCGCTCGCAGCGACCTTTTCCAGCGATCTGATTGGCTTGCGGAAAAGCGACGTCGCTCAAAAGTAGAAACCCATTCAACTTTCGAGCGGAATCGTGCTTGCAAACAAAAGTGACTGAAAAGATGAGAATATGGCTTGAATATCAAGGGAAAACACTTACCTTACCAGGAAAGAACCAAATAACTCTTGGAAGTGGTAAACAGATAGTACAACATTCAAGTTTGCACAGCGACTTGACCGAACGGTACAGCTTGCCGTGTATACTGAAGTGCAGAGGATTCCCCGAATTTCGGACCGTTACTAGGGCTGTCGGAATTGGCCGCGCTCGCCTCAATCCCTTTTCCTAATTGGCAAATGGTCTATTAGACGAGACTAGTTTCTGCAGGTGAACCCTCGCAATGGCAGTATGAAACTTCCACATCAAAGTTAAAAGCTCGAACCTTCGCTTCCCTTCAGAAATATTGTGGAAGAAGCCGGTCAAAGCAAGTGATTTGCAAAAGAGAATTTGATCTTGTAAATAACTACCTGGCTTCCTGGCTTGTAAGAGAGCTGTACGAAAGTCCAACAGTTGTAAATGGCTTGCTTGAAGCCAATCTCCCTCTTCCTTTTTGACATTTCGCTTGTCTTTTTACCAAGATTTGTAAATGTATTCTGGAGCTTCGCAGCTCTGGGCATTGATTTATTTTGAATTTATCGCAACTCTCATTACTGAAAATGCCTTAGTAAAATCACGTGACATGTTGTCTGGCTGAGTGTGTTTCATTGAGTTTCACTTGGGGAAAGTAGTTATCTCCATGGTAATCACAGCCGGCTGCATAAATTAAAAATCCATAATGGTTGCAAATGTTGCCACGAATCGGGAATCCGTACTAGACTTATCCTGAGTCGTAGTTTCGCTATTTGCCTAACTGATATACCGCTACAACTACGACTCATGATCTAACTGTGTATTGAAACGATTGCATTTAGAAAGCCTCATTTTCATATCGAGGTCACTATCCTTAAACAACATTACCCCCTGAAAAATGTGTGCAATGGGTTACCAGGATACAAAGCAGATCGGAAGATCATTCAAAGATGGCAGCTCGAAGCAGCGACAGCCCAACCAAAGGAGAGAGACTTTGATTTCACAAGGAAGAAGACTGTGATCTTGGAAAGTTCTTGAAAACTTGCGGAAAATCCTCAGTTGTTCAGATGTTTATCCTTGATGTATCATCTTTGTATCAATTTGAAAAATCGGTTTCTGGCACTACAATGGTCTCTTTCCGTTGCACGACCATAACACGTCTCAAAAGAAATCAGTTTTTCATTCATTGACTTGAACGAATTTAAATCCATACAATTTTTGAAAAACCAAGAATTTGCGCCAGTACCGAAAGTTTCTTAAGATTATCAGATTTTCAGTACTTACTTAGAGTTGCTTACGAGTTTCAGGTTCCATAACATTCTCTATCTTCCCGCCTGAACTTTCCGAAACAAAGGTTTTTGAAGCCATGCCAATGTTTAGACTCTATTCAAGTTACCTTCCAAGTAATTATTACATGCGAAAGAAGTGAAAATAGAGTAAAATTGTTAAAAATGAATAGTTCTTAAGTTATCTTTTCCCACTACTGGAGTTTCTTAATTTTTTGGTGATCTGAGAGTTGATTTTCTGATAAGCGTTTCTTATACATAAAAAAAGGAGTACGTGGTACGTGTATTGATTATCACGAGTTGAACATTGATAAGAAACACTCGGCCATTTATCTAATTGCCTTTCAACTTCTTTTCAGGCTACAGAATGCTCTCAACTTTCGCTTGAGGTCTTATTGCTCTTCAAAATCAACCACTGGCAAGTTTCACAAATTATTTTGCAAGGACTTCATGAAGCAGGAATGAGGGGACATTCAAAACGATTTTTAAGATTTAACTTGAGCTTGACAAGAGTACAAAAATATTGTTTGCAAGGAGTTGGCTTGTGCTGTCAGAGATGGACTGCAGTATGGGCTTTTGAATTGTGAGTTTTTAAAATTTAACTCAAAAACAAAGGCTCAGCAAATATTTTCCAACAACTTTCCTTGATTTGGCTTTAAAAGTTTTAAAAGTTAATAGATGAATTTACATTATATTTTCCATATCATAAGCAAAGACTACATGGCATACATGTACTGTATGAGTTATGTCAAAAAGAAAAATGAAATAATTACACTTACTCATGTGTTTGAAGAAAATTCATGTGAAAGAATGAAAATCACTTATTTGGAGAAATGTACCACTCAACACGTTTTTAAGACTTATTTCATGAAACCTCGACACAATATCAACCCTCAGGCAATGGGGCTGGGCTTTAGCAATTGGATGGTCTGTTACCATTGTC
This sequence comes from Aurelia sp. 3 sensu Dawson et al. (2005), assembly GCA_964020215.1. NCBI lineage: Eukaryota > Metazoa > Cnidaria > Scyphozoa > Semaeostomeae > Ulmaridae > Aurelia > Aurelia sp. 3 sensu Dawson et al. (2005). Next base: position 10,529,413 of record OZ026590.1, read on the forward strand.
AAGCAAACCTTTGAATCACCACTGACCTATGCTCAAACCATGTACAACCATGGTCAGCCATTATTTCATGGTCCTTGTTTTTGCAGGGATAAAATTTTCTGGATGAAATTTCGTCAAACATCGAAAAATTGAGAGAAAACGATCATGTGCAATTCCCACATTTGTCACTGTAGAATTTCTATCATACATTTCATTATTTGATTCTTTGTAACAATATGTAAATATTGTCAATATTTACAGAAGCTGCAATCTTAGGTAAGGTAATGCAGTTTATTAATGAATTTGATCCTTCATTTTGAAATAAAAGGTAAAAACAATGAGAGTTAAATTTTGAACGGAGGAAATTAGTGGCATGGCCAGGGGAGGGTATGAGGGGCAATTGCCCCCCACTTTTCAAAAATTGGGGAAGATTGTAACTGAAAAATGCAACAAAAATGACTGGGTATACCTCTTTGCCCCTCTCCAGTCTGAAAATTTTTTTGGTTTTACCCTCCCACTAATTTTTGTTTGGCCACGCTGCTGGAGGAAATATTAATTAAATGGTATTGTTATTTTATACAATTTGAGTTTTACTTTTTAATTTTGAAAGAAGATTCGTTTGTACAAATTCTGATAAATCAGCCAGGAAAACTCAAAAACTACTTTCACCTGATAAATTGGTCAATTTATCTAAATTTGTAGATTCTCCTTCGAATCTTCTTTCAAAGGTAACACAAAGTGCATCAAATAACACCATTTAGCCGATATTTCTGCCAGTCAAAACATTATCCCATCCAGATCTCTGCCAGCGATGTCATGAATTGTGTTCCCTTCAAAATAAGTCCACCATTTCGAAGTTTTCATCTCGTAAAGTCAGAAAAACATTGATATATCAACTCAACTTTGGATTCTGGTGATCAGACAAAGAAATGACGAATATTTTCCCGCCAAACCAGTTTGATTTGAGGTCTCGGTTGGAGCGAAGACCTTTTGTTTTGTTACGAGGCAATACATTTACGATGCCATTTTGCAGTTGCTGTTCGAAGCTTCTTTGAGTTCAAAATGTTCCCGAAGGAAAGCGAAGCAGAATGTAGAATGTAATTCTAGTTTCCTAGGCTACACCCAGTTGTTGCACATACAAATCTTTCCTCTCCTCGCACAACATTTCAACAAATAGCGCTTTGAAGCTTTTACTTTGACACGACGTCGATCTGCCAGAGCTTTGCGATGATTTGAACCGCCATTCCACGGCCGACAACCCATCATTCGACTTCCGTAGCCTCGTTCTGATGATAATAGTATTTCTATAGGAGCATAATTTTTCTCGAACTTTGGCCTGATTTTTGCAAAAGAAATATATGACCTGTATCAACCAACCTGAGCAAAGCTCGTAGCAAATTTATCAGAGATTTTGTTCATCCCAAATTTGTTTTCATTCCAAAAGTTTAAATGACCGGGTATCAATTGTTTTTGAAGACAGGTCATAAATTCTTCTGGTAAACCCCATATATGGTATTGGTTCACCCTTATTTGGCACAACTTTTCCAACATCAAACAGGTCGACGAGCCGCTTCGGGAAGAAAAATTTCTTGTCACAGGACTGAATTTTACAAAATATGACACTACTACTTGCACAATCTAGGAGTTTGATATTGTATATTCAGCTGTAAGATGATGGATGATATATACATGAATGGTAGACTAAGAGAGCACTTCTGAGCCGTGAGAGAGCATAAAATGTTGGAGCGGAGACTGACTGGCCTAACCAAAATGAAGGGAACAAGAGATGAACCTGGCCAGCGCCTAGTTGATAGACTCACAAACTCCAATAATAAGCAAGTTATATTTTACATCACGAAAAAGGCAGATAATTTTTACGTGGCTTAGGACGTTTCTTTATTCCATAACTTGTCATTTCTGCAAGAAAATACACTCCTAATGAATCAGATCAATTTCTGTAAAATTTGACGAAGCGATAAGCAAATGAATGGCGTGCAAGTTGAAAGAAACCCTAGAAACAAGATAAAGCCAAAATTTCTTGGGAGAAGTCCTCCATCGAATCTTTCAAGATTGAAGTAACAGTTACAGAGACAAACGAGAATCGCTGCGCAGCAATATTCGAGAACAGAGAGAACGAAAGTAACAATGAAGAACAATGATTATGTATGAGATTTACACCGGCGCCGTAAAGTTTCATATTTTGATCATTGGCAGTTGTGAAGTTTGTAACTGTTTCGCACGTACAAGGAACACTTCTTGAAGTGAACATCGAGTCGAATGACGAAAATGTCAAGGCTGACATCTAATTTTGTAGGGGGAGAGTGTGAGGCCCTCTGCGGAGGCCCCCAAAACTTTTTACATTAACAAGGGCGTTGACCCCCCGGACTGAGAGAGAGAGGCAGGGAGAGAAGACCGACACGAGAGAAGAAGAAGGACGCTAAGAGACTGAGAAGTTATTGTTTTTGGATGTAAGAGTTGTTGATTTGTCGAGTGTTTTGGAAAAAGTTGTGTTTTTCCTTCGAGTTCGTCTGAGTTACAGATAGTTGAGTTTCAGTCGTGGTGTGCGTCTAACACCAGTCTAGTCAAAAAGTTAACTGCAAAATACGAACTGTAGATAATATGCCGTTGCCTCAGCATCATAACGCAGTGCCGATCTAGTCAAAAAGTTTCTCAGATTTTGTTTTGCCACTAATTTCAAAGCTTCTTTCTGCTCAGTTAAATCAAAGAGCAAATTTTGTGAGTATTGATAATTTGCCCTGGCTGATGAAGGCGTTTGTGATAACAGCTTATAAAATTTGTTGTAAACCATGGATTTTATGAGATACCGTTTGTAAAAAGATAATCCTTGCTTGAAAGCCACTGTTCCTAGCATATCAAGTCGATGATAATGCAAATGAATGAATTTATGGTGGATATCTTCAAATCTACTTTGATTTACATAACTGAAGTTGGAAACTGTGAGAGATCTTCTCGAAGAAGCCCCTTCATGAAACTTTCGACTTCGACAGCAATGACTTCAATGTGTCCTCGGAAGGATGACATCACCTGGAATAATGTACTTATGCTCCCAAATATGAAACTTTTGTCTCCTTAACGGGTAGCATGTGATAAAACAATTAAAAGTCATTGATGTAAAGCAACACATTTGAGTGTGATCATGGGCCTGTTTTTGAAGGTTTTTTGAAGACTCTTTCTGGAGAAGATCCCTCGTAATATCAGATAGGAGTGGCCAATATCAGTGGGGTGATTTTGAAATTTCATTGGACCATACCCTCATTGAATGATGCATCTGCCAATATCAATGCCTTGATATCTAGCCACAGGAGGCCCAATCGCGTACTATGGGGTAGCTTTTCCACTGAAGCAAGTTATGCTGCTGCTTCTGTTTCTAACTGCAACATAAAAACAGCAGTACTTTTTCTCTGAACTGAATAAAATTGAAATTCATACCATTTAATGGTTGATCGTTTATCTCTGTGTCTTTCCTCGAGCTCCATAATCATACCAAATACAGCATCCTGCCGCAATGACAACATCAGATATTCTGTTGCTGTTGCTGTACTGCAATGACGCAGCGTTATTGGCTGTTTGTGTATTGTACGGTCTGTGGCTTTCTGAACTGCCAGTGGCTATTCGATTTGCAAAGGCAGATATTTAATTTGCAGTTACAGAAACAAGACAAAAAATACTCTAGGTGAGAATAATTGATTCATGTTTTAACAATTATTCGCACCAATAACTTCCATACCGTACATTGCACGTAATCAAATGGAAATTATTTTGTTTTACTCACCCGGTATTACGATTCCTCAATTTTTGATAATTTTTTACCTGTACGTGATCATAAAATTGCTTTCTGGCATAAAACCATGGATTGATGTTTTGAAATTTGTTAAGCATGGGCAAACCATCAAAAGAGCCGTCTCAAAATCTGTTATCGGAAGTTGCTATGACTGTTTTCAAGTTAAATCATGACGTTAAAAGCCACAATGAATACTTTCTTTGAAGACGATTGGCCGAAAAAACTATCCAAAATGTAGAGCCTTTTCAAAAGGCTCCGTTTTTGATGACCGAAAAAGCTGTTTCGATGAAATGTTCTGATAGATATTCACATCGGGCGGAATTCTATCGTTTGCGAGAGAAATAAAGTTCTTTAGTTGAAAGGAAAGTGACGGCTGCGCGACCTTTAATTGTTGCCCCGCGCCGAAGCGGGGCTTATGTAGAACAACGCACGTAAAGAGAATAAAAGGTGCTGTGGGCTCAAAATCTCGAGAAATTTCAGCCGGTTTGCCATCAGCAAACAAGTCTGAAAAACTAGTTTTTCTTGAACCTTCAATTTCATCGCGTAAGTGGCCAATCATGCGTCAGGTAATACAATGATAGTTCTGGAAACTGGTCAGACCAGTTCCTAAAGGATGTCTCAGAGAGCAGCAATTTCATATTTATTTCATATTTGAATTTTTTTATTTCATATATTATTTACACAGGTATTGTTGAGCCCCACTTTCGATACTGTTGTTCTGTATGGGGTTGTGCTGGATCTACATACATCGACCAGCTGCAAAAGTTACAAAATCGTGCTGCTAGAATCATTACAAATAGCAGCTTTGATGCCTCAAGCAGACCACTTATTGCAAAGTTGGGCTGGCAGACCATTGAAGAGCTCATTAGCAATGAGTCTAAAACAATGGTCTTCAAGTCGCTCAATGACTTGGCTCCACAATACCTGTGTAACCTCTTCACAAAAAACTCAGCATGCTCCTCCCGCAACCTCCGGAACACTGAGACTGATTTGAGATTGCCAAAGAAAAGGTCTGCTAATGGGCAAAAATGCTTTTCTTTCCGAGGTGCTAAAATATGGAATAGCCTTCCTGCTGAGTCAAAGACAGCATCCTCCCTGAATAGTTTTAAGAAACTGATAAAGGGTTGATTTTTCATTTCTATTGTATATATTGTATAATTGTAAATAGGCTTTTAGGTTATGGTTTTTTTTTTCATTCTAGTCATATTTAAGTTTAACTGTATGCTGTAATTAAGTTTTTACCGGAGGGCCCCTTGAAAAACGGCTTCTGCCGAAGGGCTACCCTCCTTAAAAAATTCAAATATGAAATATAATATAATATAATATGAAATATGCCTCCACAGCTTCGAGGATTCAATGTGACGTCACACGTCAGTAGGGGTTGTCGGGCGTGCATTCTTCGCAAATCAAACGCAAAAGACGGGGGCTCACTCTGCAGCTTCATCAGCAAAATTTCGCTCTTAGCCAATCAAATTGCAGCATTGCTGTAATAATATTCATCATTTTGCGCAATCTTTCATCTCAATCAACAGTTGGATTATAAGACTAAATCCGTACCAGGGCCCAAATCGGTCGACGGTTGAGATTGCGAGAAGACCGTTTGGGGCCTGGGTACGAGGTTGGGAGAGGCTCTAGTTGAACTAGTCTTATAATCTAACTGTTGATTGAGATGAAAACTTGCGACAACTTTTTGTCGCAAAATGATTATTATTATTACAGCAATGCTGCAATTTGATTGGCTAAGAGCGAGATTTTTGCTGATGAAGCTGCCGAGCGAGCCCCCGTCTTTTGCGTTTGATTTTATGGAGGAATGGCGGTTCAAATCTTCGCATAGCTGTGGCAGATCGACGTCGTGTCAAAGTAAAAGTTTCAAAGCGCTATTTGTTGCAATGTTGTGCGAGGAGAGGAAAGATTTGTATGTGCAACAACTGGGTGTAGCCTAGGAAACTAGAATTACATTCTACATTCTGCTTGGCTTTCCTTCGGGAACATTTTGAACTCAAAGAAGCTTCGAACAGCAACAGGAAAATGGCATCGGAAACGTCCTTTTGCCTGTTTGCCTCGTAACAAAACAAAAGGTTTTCTCTCCAACCGAGACCTGAAATCAAACTGGTTTGGCGGGAAAATATTCGTCATTTCTTTGTCGATCACCAGAATCCAGAGTTGAGTGGATATATCAATGTTTTTCTGACTTTACGAGATGAAAACTTCGAAATATGGTGGACTTATTTTGAAGGGAACAAAATTCATGACATCGCTGGTAGAGATCTGGATGGGATAATGTTTTGACTGGCAGAAATATCGGCTAAATGGTGCTATTTGATGCACTTTGTGTTACCTTTGAAAGAAGATTCGAAGGAGAATCTACAAATTTAGATAAATTGACCAGGAAACCCAAGTTGCTGAGAAATGGAAGCATGTAAGTGACCTTGAAAATTTTCAATTTTGACTTGTTTTCATTTTTGCTGCATGCTTAGCACTTTGTCTAATAAAAATCAACATTCAACAGTCCCTAAAAGAATAAACTGTGAATTGCTTTAATTTTCTGAGATAGAGAGACACCAATTTATCAGGTGAAAGTAGTTTGAGGTTTCCTGGCTGATCAGAATTGTACCTTCGAATCTTCTTTCAAAATTAAAAAGTAAAACACAAGTTGTATAAAATAACACTACCATTTAATTAATATTTCCTCCAGAAGCATGGCCAGACAAAAATTAGTGGGGGGTAAAAATAAAAATTTTCAGACTTGGGAGGGGGCAAAAAGGTATATATACCCAGACATTTGTATTGCATTTGTCAGTTACAATTTTTCCCAATTTTTGAAAAGTGGGAGGGCAATTGCCCTTCATACCCTCCCCTGGCCACACACTGATTTCCTCCGTGCAAATATTTAAGTCTCATTGTTTTTACCTTTTATCTCAAAATCAAGGATCAAATTCATTAATAAACTGCATTACCTTTGACCTAAGATTGCAGCTTCTGTAAATGTTGACAATATTTACATGTTGTTACAAAGAATCAAATAATGAAATGTTAGAAATTCTACAGTGACAAATGTGGAATTGCACATGATTGTTTCCTCCCAATTTTTCTGTGTGACAAAATTCATCCAGGAAATTTTTATCCCTTCAAAAACATATGACTATGAAATAATCTCTGACCATGGTCGTACATGGTTTGAGCATAGGTCAGTGGTGATTCAAAATTTTGCTTGACAATGGTAACAGACCATCCAATTGCTAAAGCCCAGCGCCATTGCCGGAGGGTCAATATTGTGTTGAGGTTTTATGAAATAACTCTTAAAATCGTGTTGAGTGGTACATTGCTCTCAAATAAATGATTTCTTTCTTTCACATGAACTTTCTTCAAACACATGAGTAGTGTAATTATTTCATTTTTCTTTTTGACATAACTCATACATGTATGCCAGTAGTCTTTGCTTATGATATGGAAAATATAACGTAAATTCATCTATTAACTTTTAAAACTTTTAAAAGCCAAATCAAGGAAATTGCTGGAAAATATTTGCTGACCCATTGTTTTTGAGCTAAATTTTAAAAACTCACAATTCAAAAGCCCATACTGCAGTCCATCTCTGACAGCACAAGCCAACTCCTTGCAAACAATATTTTTGTACTCTTGTCAAGTTCAAGTTGAATCTTAAAAATCGTTTTGAATGTCCCTCATTCCTGCTTCATGAAATCCTTGCAAATAATTTGTGAAACTTGCCAGTGGTTGATTTTGAAGAGCAAAGACCTCAAGCGAAAGTTGAGAGCATTCTGCAGCCTCAAAAGAAGTTGAAAGGCAATTAGATAAATGACCAAGTGTTTTATCAATGTTCAAATCGTGATAATCAATCAATACACGCACCACGTACTCCTTCTTTATAAGTACTGTAACCGATTATAAGAAAATCAACTCTCAAATCGCCAAAAAATTAAGAAACTCCAATAGTGGGAAAAGATAACTTAAGAACTATTCATTTTTAATAAAGGAAATCCCAGACATATTTTACTCTAATTTCATATCTTCATGATCTTTCCCATAATAATTACTTAGAAGGTAACTTGAATAGAGTTTAAACATTGGCATGGCTTCAACAACCTTTGTTTCGGAAGTTCAGGAGGGAATATAGAGAATGTTATGGAACCTTTAAGAAACTCGTAGGCAACTCTAAGTAAGTACTGAAAATCTGATAATCTTAGGAAACTTTCAGTATACTGGCGCAAATTCTTGGTTTTTCAAAAATTACATGTATTTAAATTCGTTCAAGTCCATGAATGAAAAACTGATTTCTTTTGAGACGTGTCATGGTCGTGCAACGGAAAGAGACCATTGTAGTGCCAGAAACCGATGTTTCAAATTTGATACAAAGGAAAGGCAATACATCTGAGGATGAACCTCTGAACAACTGAGGATTTTCCGCAAGTTTTCAAGAACTTTTCAAGATCACAGTCTCCTTCCTAGTGAAATCAGTCTCCTTTGGTTGGGCTGTCGCTGCCACTTCGAGCTGCCATCTTTGAATGATCTTCCGATCTGCTTTGTATCCTGGTAACCATTGTACACATTTTTCAGGGGGTAACGTTGTTTAAGGATAGTGACCTCGATATGAAAATGAGGCTTTCTAAATGCAATCGTTTCAATACACAGTTAGACTAGATCATGAGTCGTAGTTGTAGCGGTATATCAGTTAGTCAAATAGCGAAACTACGACTCAGGATAAGTCTATAGTTGAACCACCTTGAACCACCTTAACAATCGTCTGAGCATGCGCGGAAATTTGAAAATCTACTGCTCGCGCCATTCCGTCGTCATGTGAAGAGAAAGCTGTGTGTGTCGGCGGCGGGAAAATTTATCCAAGCAACATCGATTATCCAAACGCGTCAAGCAAAGAAAATTGAGGAAGAAAGCAAGCAATCCTTGAAGGTTAGTTTCAGCTTAATTTGTTGCTAAATATCAAAAAGTGTAGCATCATTAATAGGCAATTGGAGCTAAAATTGATGTTGGCCTAAAAACAAGATTCGCTTCCATCAAACTTCCCAGTGATCAGTAGGCCTGACAAAATTCAACTTTACTCCAAAATTACGGCTTGGCACAGGCTAGGAGCAAATACAGTAGTTATATGGTAGTTTGTTGATAAGAAAATAAGTTTCTTTAAGGGACAGGCTGTGGCTTTCGTATTGAAAATGATATTTTTGTTTTCGCATTTTTGAGCCATAAGAAACAATGGCCGTGAAGCAAGGGCTTCTCTCGTCTAGACCCATTGACATTAAATTCAATTTTACTCCCAAACTACGGCTTGCCACAGGCTAAGAGCAAATACAGTAGTTATATGGTAGTTTCTTGATAGGAAAATAAGTTTCTTTAAGGGACAGGCTGTGGCTTTCGTATTGAAAACGATATTTTCTTTTTCGCATTTTTGAGCCATAAGAAACAATGGCCGTGAAGGAAGGGCTTCTCTCGTCTAGACCCCTTGACATTAAATTCCACTTTACTCCCAAACTACGGCTTGCCACAGGCTAGGAGCAAATACAGTAGTTATATGGTAGTTTCTTGATAGGAAAATAAGTTTCTTTAAGGGACAGGCTGTGGCTTTCGTATTGAAAACGATATTTTCTTTTTCGCATTTTTGAGCCATAAGAAACAATGGCCGTGAAGGAAGGGCTTCTCTCGTCTAGACCCCTTGACATTAAATTCAACTTTACTCCCAAACTACGGCTTTGCCACAGGCTAGGAGCAAGTACAGTAGTTATATGGTAGTTTCTTGATAGGAAACTAAGCTTCTTTAAGGGACAGGCTGTGGCTTTCGTATTGAAAACGATATTTTCTTTTTCGCATTTTTGAGCCATAAGAAACAATTGGCCGTGAAGGAAGGGGCTTCTCTCGTCTAGACCCCTTGACATTAAATTCAACTTTACTCCCAAACTACGGCTTTGCCACAGGCTAGGAGCAAGTACAGTAGTTATATGGTAGTTTCTTGATAGGAAACTAAGCTTCTTTAAGGGACAGGCTGTGGCTTTCGTATTGAAAACGATATTTTCTTTTTCGCATTTTTGAGCCATAAGAAACAATTGGCCGTGAAGGAAGGGGCTTCTCTCGTCTAGACCCCTTGACATTAAATTCAACTTTACTCCCAAACTACGGCCTGCCACAGGCTAGGAGCAAATACAGCAGCTAATGGTATTATTTTGAAAGTAAAATAAGTTTCTTTTAGGAATATGGTGCGTGTTTCATATTGAAAACAATAGTTTCTTTTTCAATTTTTGCGCTTTAAGAAATACACGTGAAATCAAAGGTAACTTTACTAGCAATCTACAGCTTGCTAAAAGCAAATACAGTACCCGGGGGGGGCACTTGGTCCTAAAATATACGGGTGTGTGCCTTTGAGGTGCTGTGATTTTTACCCTGTCTGGGAACATTTTCCTCAATTTCAATACCCCAGTCTGGGAGCAAAATGGCAAAAAACCACACCCTGTCTGGGAGCAAAGGATCAAGAAAATACACTGTAGTCCTGTCTGGGAGCAAAAATATGAAAAGAGAATACCCTTTTGGGAGCATTTTTGCAAAAAACGATACCCGGCCCGGGAGCAAGAATGGTGAAAATTATGCCCTGTCCAGCGGCTCATACCCGGTACCGAAAACATCGAAGTGCCCCCCCCCCCCCTGGGATACAGTAATGGTCTGTAGTTTCTTGAGAGAAAATTGAGTTTCTTTTAGGGATATGCTAAGTAGTGTAACGGAGGCAGTCGAGGTCATCGGGGATTTTTCTGCTCGGGCCCTTAGCTAAAAGTATATGTAAAATGATATGATAGACATAAATAAAGCATGTTCAGTTAAAATTTGAGGCTAATGATTTGCAAGCTAGTGGGTTGTCTAAGCCAGCAGCATGGCAAGGACGAATCAATATGGGCATTTGGCCAAGCCCCTGGAAAATTTTGACAACAAGTCTGCTACTTTGGCTTAGAAATCAACTCCCGAAGGCCTATGTCGCTCCAACGCTTACGGTGCCAAATTGGACTATTTGACAAGTTTGTCAGAGCTTTTCTATGAATAACTATCTAACTAACTTACAACTTTCCCCTTGTTTTGAGAGAACCCTGATGAATGTATTCTGACAAAAGGGAGAAATGCCCCATCCCCACACTTGGCAACTCAGCTGCTCAAAAGTGCATGAATCTGCAATAAAAGTGACACATCCATTTTCGATTACAATTGGGATTAATCAACATGCTTTTCATTCATTTAGAGCGAGAAATCATGCAGGTCCCACCTTGGTCATTCTATCATAGCTACAGCACTGCTGTACAATAAAATGACAAAGAAATTTTTGTTGCTGGGGCCCTCCAGGACCCTTGGAGGTCGGGGGCCCTTATAGTTTTTGAACCATAGGTAACTTTAGTCGGTTACGCCACTGGATATGCTGTGCTTTTCACAGCGAAAATTTTACTTTTGTTTTTGGAATCTTTCAAAACTGATTTTAGTGGGAAGGTAAAAAGTATTTCTAATGGGTATGATTTTGCCTGAGATTTTATTGAATAATGCTACAAGTTTTCTTGTCCAGGACGTAATCTGCAGTAGCAAAGAATTTATCAGATGTGTGTCATTGGATCCTTCTTCAAGCCAAGCCAGATAATTTAGTTGATTAGTTGTTAATTTTGATCGTACCTGACAGAGAATTGGATATGAGGAAATGACGGAGCCAGAAAAAATTGTGGAAGGGCATAGGTCTAAAGTTTTACAACTAGGGTTGTAACCAAGTATGCTTAGACATTTTTATCAAAATTTTCAATTTAAATTTCAGCCAGATTTTTGAAAGTGGGGTTATATTTGCCCCTTTGTACCCCTTGGCTCCGCCACCAAGCTGAAGCAAATGCGATAAATTTATGAAATTTTCTTGAACATTTTTGAGGGGGTACGCTCTACCCTCGCTCAGAACTTTCCTGATTATGTTTGCCATTGCTAATGGATAATCGTTGACAGCTTTGCATTAACTTTTTCACAAATTTTTATTTAAGGTGCCTCCCTTGATTTCATGTTTACCAGTGCCGATAAAAAGAAACTTTCACTATTAGTAAGTTTGTTGTCTGCCCCCAAATTGAAACCATTGAAAATTCTGTATTTGTTTGTGGGTGATACGTTAAAAGACACCATCTCAAACCTTGCCTCAGAACACCTCTCCCAATCACTTTTCCAATATTTCGCTGAAAAACTTACTGTCCTTCCCTACAAGCACCCCAACTGCATTCTCTTCATCTCTGAAAGAATCTTGAGGACCCTATTTGATGAAAGTGTATAGTAAACATGAAGACTGTTATGGAACCTCCATGAAACTTTTATGAAGCTCAGAGTACTTAAAATCTGATAGGTTTTAAGAAACATTAGTGCTGGCTGAAATTCATTCGGTTCTTAAGGAAAATACTGTTAAAATTCAGGGAGGTCATGAGCAATTGCTTTGAGCAAAACTGGTGTAAAAATTTAGGGACTACACCACTTGATTTGTTATTGAAAAATGAGTGTTAAAAATGTCATTGTATCCCCACTCAATTGATTAGAATTACACAGATGTTTTCTGAGAAACTAAGAATTTGGGTTTAGTACTGAAAGTTCCATAAAATCATCATACTTTGGGTGCTCAGAATTTCTGATAAGTTTCTTAATGTTCCATAACAATCTTCATGTTCACTAAACTGTACCTGTGCCCCCTTGAACATCCCAGAACAAAGTTTTTTGAAGCCTTTCCAATGTCCCTACCAAACATTACATAAGTACCTTCTTCCGAGTAGTATGACAGTTACAAGAATCAAGTGAAAAAATGAAAAACCTTTATCGAAACAAATAGTTTAAGTAATGTTTCCCATTACTGGTGGAGTTTCTAACTTTTTTGGTGATCCGAGAGTCGAGTTTCTTGTGAGCAGTTTCATATGAAAGTACGAGTATATTCGCTTCCAGCTAGATGTTTTGCATTGCATTTTCGGGACTAATCTGCACCTTGAAATAAGAAACTTTTTAGTGCATTGACCTGATAAACACTCATTTTTATAAGAAACTTGGTTTTGTTAGAAATGGTAGGGTTTTCAAATAACTTAGTAAGATCTCAAAATAAGTAGTGAAATAATTGGCACTTGGCATTAAAACAATGTCAAAATAATTGCTTGTTAGTGGACGGTGTCAAGGTTTTATTGGGTGCGAATTACAAAGTTTCTTAGCTCTTTTAACTCAGTTAGGGTGGTTCCTTTTGTGTTTTATAAAAAATGAGTGTTCGTTTCTTACAAAAAGACGTGTACGCTGACTTATGTAGATTTCAATTGTAATACTTTATATGCAGAAGTAAGTAACATATATTAGCAAGGAAATGAAAATTTACACTTGAATGAATAATAGTAACCGTGTTTAATGTGTCACTTCTGCAGGGATGGAGTGATCTGACATTTTGAACCGAGTAGGCCCACATCATCCAGCAGCAGCTGCATAGTTGCCAGAAACCTAGCCTGCGTTACCAAAAAAATATTGCTTGCTTGCTAGTTGCACTTCGCACTTGATCATGAGATATGAATTACTAATGAAAAGAATCTTGATGTCCATACAGACTTTACGGAAATCTTTCTCAAGCCAGACGCTCAGACGCGCAAAAATTTAGGCCGATGGCGTCAGCTTTCAAGAGAGATTCAAGATTTCCCGCCACTCCGAAACGAGGCAAACCCACCATTTAGTAAGTCATCCCCAAAAGTCGGCGCATGCTCAGACGAATGTCGTCTGTGCTGGATTTTCTTGATTCTTGATTCAGCACTCCTGTTATGATTTTTTAATTTTTGACGAACGGAAGTTCTGTCTATGGGAGGGGGAGAATTTTCGTGTGCACCTTCCCTTCTTTGTCATGGGCTAAAAGGAGTTGTTAAGCCAATAAGAAGCCTTACACGGAAACGAGGTCAAAACTTGTTGTGCGTAATACTTCTGGATTTCTGGAGATGTATGACAATTTGGACATTAGCGCTGCAGCGGTTTGAACAGGAGCAGGTGCTGCGGAAAATTTTATCGCAATGTCCGCGCGATACACTTTATCGGATAAAATAGGTTCATGAAGAATTGATGAATTTTTGAGATGAGAGTGATCGCTGCGGCCGATCTTTGGGCACCTTGAGAGCAGAAACTAGTTCAACTTCCATCGCGGGGACTCTTGAGATCGCTTCCCAAAGAGGAAATTATTGTCGCAGCCAGGTCTCAGCGCTGACACGCTTAAAACACCGTGCGCTCGTTGGGAATTTTAGCCAATACGACACAAGAAGACTCCACCATAGCCACATTGCACAAACAACAGCGAAGGAACGAAGGTACGTCTCTCGTCTTTTATCACTAAATTTATCAAGCAGCTTATACGTAGCTGCTTAAAATCATTTTATCTTTTGCTTTAACATATCTATTTCAATTCAAGCCTAGCATTTTTAATTTTCTCTCCATTTTATTCATATCACGGCCGATTTTGCTTCAAAGGTAGCTTAGGCCTTCAAAGGGGTAGGCCTACTAGGCCAGCCTTCCCCACCTGATATATTTTTGTCTGGCGAGCTTTGGTATTCAGTTTCTTTTTGTAATGTTTTGCACAATCTTTCGCTTTAGTTGCTTGATTTTTAATTATTTATCCACTCAATTATGTGTACATATTTTTTCAGAACTGCATGCAGAATAATGTATCATGGCATGGATACAGAGAATGTTTGTTGTGCATGGAGGAGATGAATGGTGGTTTTAGACACATGCCTCTTTGGAATTTACAGTCTTGATTGCAGATGATGTTGTGAAGAGCTCACTGATAGCAGGAGACCAGTGGGTACCAATTTTGGCAAACTATTTCAAAATTTCTATGGCACAATAGAATTTAATGGAGAAAATGACCCTTCATGGTGCATTTATCATCCATGGTAAATGATATCTACAAAGCCAATAACAAGAAATCAAGGAACTTGAATTCCAGGGTACCAGACTGAATACTAGCTCCATTATATTTCAAAGGAGCGGCATTCTACAAACATGTCATTGTGTAAAGCATTTCATGGTGTAAATTATTATTATTATTATTATTATTATTATTATTATTATTATTATTATTATTATTATTATTATTATTATTATTATTATTATTATTATTATTATTATTAAAGCGAACTAAACCATCTTTCAAAGCCAAACAGAAAATAAAATATAAAAACAAACACTGTTGGATTATGTAAACGTTTCGATTTGATACTGATGAAGATTTTAATCGAAACGTTTACATAATCCAACAGTGTTTGTTTTTATATTATTATTATTATTATTATTATTATTATTATTATTATTATTATTATTATTATTATTATTATTATTATTATTATTATTATTATTATTATTATTATTATTATTATAAAAACAAACACTGTTGGATTACGTAAACGTTTCGATTAAAATCTTCATCAGTATAAAAAACTTTACATGGCAGCCGAGCATTTATAGACATTACGTTGTTTACACCTAAAATTATTTACATGGTGATAATGCTAAATTTACAATTGGTCTATCTGAAAAATCTTATAACAAACAATAGAATTTTTGCTGCTTTGCACAAGTTAAAATATTTTCTAGCGTCCTTTGTGAGTTAGAAAAGGGACTGGGAGCTCTTAAACTTATACTGGAAACTTTTCTACTCCCGCAAGTGACCCTCCGAAAAATTCGAATACTGCTTAACTCTTCTTTTAGCAGTAGCTGAATCCCAGATGATTATACAAAAAACTTTTTTCCTTTGTGAATTTTAGAAAGACTGGAAGCTCCTTGAACTCATACTGGATCTTTTTAGGTTACACTGGCAACCTTGCAGCTACCCCAAGTGACCCCCCGAGAGAACAGCACACTGCTTAACTCTTCTTTTAGCAATAGCTGAATCCCACGAGAAGCCACAAAGGGCAAACACAAAACAGACGCCAGTATAACCTCTTGGGACAATCAGATACAATGGCAGAATCTAAGCCGTTCCGCATGCAAACACGTCTAATTCTACATCTGCAGCTCTTTCATTGAGACCCTTTGGCGCAAAAGTTTCAAGTCGATATTGCCAAAACAACTCCCTCCTACGAAGCGAAAAAACATCATCAGCCCCATCTATGATTTTAATCCCAACCCGAAAATTTCCGTTGTGTCCGTTTTCAAAAAAATGACTGAAAAAACTTGCCTGTGGGACAGGTTTCCCCTTATCAAGAGAGTTTTCGTTGTGTTTGCGTGCAAATGTTCTAAAATAGGATTTGTAAACATTGAACCTTTGCCGAAATTTCGTCTTAGTACTCCCGACATACTTCATGTTGCATGACTCACATTGCAATAGATAAACCACATGATCAGAGTTGCAATCAAATCGCCCCGAGAAGTTTAATATTATTATTATTATTATTATTATTATTATTATTATTATTATTATTATTATTATTATTATTATTATTATTATTATTATTATTATTATTATTATTATTATTATTAAATTCTTTATAGTTGGCATTTACAATAGCTTAAATACAATTAGCTAATTCAAACCAACTATCTTCAAAGGAAAAATTTACAATAATATAAAGAAAATAAGTATATTTACATCGATTTACATGATTTACATGCTTACTGTTTGCGGAGGGATTTCCAAGATGTTGTTCTCAACAGCAATTTTTGCATGTACAATTTTCACCCTTCCATTCTTTTATCGATCTTTTGAAATATACAACAGATGGTGAGCTTTTTATAGCGTCAGGTAGGCTGTTCCAGAGAATGCTACCTCTAAAGACAGAACTTGTTATGTTTTGTAAAGGAATGCTAGCAAATAGAAGAGACATTGGCAAAATTTGAAACAGGAGTGGAGTAAACAAGGTCTATTAACTTTATTTGTGAAAGCATGGACTGGGGATCTGTGCTCTGCAATAACATGAAAGCCAAAAGCTGATGTTTACAAACTACAAGTTACTAGTAACTATACTGGTACATTTGTATGTACATTGAACAGCAAGTTACAAGTTACCAAAGTGGTGAGGATGTCACAGAAATGAAACAGTAAAAAAGAAAAATATTCTTTGGATAACTATCTCAAAAAGAGCTGTTATTACAATGTATGAACAGCTACTCTGTGAGTTTTAGAGATTAATATTGCTCACAATATTTCTGATGAGGAATGCTTTGGTTTCTGATGCTAGAAATCTCAATGAAAGATTGCATATAACATTTTGCAAAGGGTAGAAATATAATACCAGCTGAATAGGAGAAAATCCTATTGTTTAAAAGCAGCACTCCCTGAATATCAAGGCCATTGGCACTAGTGAACATGTTCAAATAGATTATGAATTTACATGATGAAGATTGGCTATTTTCTGTTCTTAAATTTCAAGGAATTTGCCAAGCAAACAGCTTAAAGAAACCTTTCAAAACATGCCCAAATCACACCACATTTTTGGCTTTACAATGACTAGCATAGTACATGTGGCCCCTGTTGGGTTTTCAGCGTTGACGTATTTAACCTATTAGTTAGGCGCCTTTCTCTTCATGTTTGAAAGAGCAATGGACTCAGATATTAGATAACTTTACAAGCGCTAATTCATTTATTATACTTAACTGTGGGAAAATTAGAGTTGTAAAATTACCAAACAAATTGGACAATGGTATTGCATAAGGGTATGATTGATGTTACGCAGATGTAAATTTCTGTATTATGATTGGTTGACAAATTTAGAATCCCATTGTAGAAGTTTATATGTACTGGCATGCGATAGCTTTTGTAGCAGGCAGTCAGGTTAGACAGACGAAGAAGTCGCAATATGGTATGATCGCTGTTGAATTTACATCGTTCTCTTCTCTGGGATTTAATCTGTTGTTTTGGCTAAGAACTAGCGATTGATAGGCCCGTGATGTGGTCTTGAATTCTGGTCCAGCGTAGCCACATGAAGTCAAGCAACAGTTAGAAAGAAATGGCAGAACTAAAGAAGAAACGAAACATTAGAGGAGGATATCGAGCATACATAGGAACATTAATCGGGCAGATAAATGACAATTCGGAAGATGCTATAAAATTGAAGCAAATTGAGATTCAACTACGCGAAAAACGGGATATTTTGAAGAATCTAGATGACGAAATCTTTGATTTGGTCAGCGATAGTGACCAAGATGGAACGGGGTGTGCTCAAGAAATTTCGGAATCTGGAGCGATGAAAGAAAAAATTGATTTAGCGTTGCTAAAACTGGAAGACCGTTTTAAACCTGAAGAACCGAATATTGCAAGAATTGGACTAACCAGACAAAACTCGAAAGAATCGATTTACTCGCAAGACAGCCTGAACAGTGAAGCTTCGTCTACAACACGTCGTGTTCGCGCAAAGTTACCGAAGTTAGAGTTGAAGAAGTTTACTGGACGCCCCCAAGATTGGCAGGAGTTTTGGGATAGCTATCAAAGTGCGATTCATGACAACGAAGAACTTTCAGATGTAGACAAGTTTATTTATTTGAAGCATTATTTAGAAGAGCCGGCCAAGAAAGTGATAGCAGGGTTTTCTTTTACCGAAAAACATTACAAGAAGGCCTTGGATTTATTGGAGCAAAGATTTGCCAAACCATCTACCATAAAGAATGCACATTTAAATGAACTCCTATTTGCTCAGGCAGTTTACAGTGAGAAAAATGTGTCACGAATGCGAGAACTGTATGACAAGATTGAAACACATTATCGAGGATTAGAAGCTTTGGGCATAGAAGAAACTTCCTATTCAAGTATCGTGGTATCGGTGCTGATGAAGAAAATTCCAGAAGCAGTGCGACTGAATATGATACGCGGAACTAGAAACCACGAAGAATGGGGAATGATGGACATGTTGAATGCGTTTCGCGAAGAATTGGAAATTCGAGAGCAACATGTATCTATTTTCTCGCAGAAAGAAGGCGGAGGAAATCAGTCTGCACCACCGAAGGAGCGCAGTGAATTTAAACCAAGGCCAGCAGGGAAAACCCCAACCTTGATACAACGGCCATTACTCCTGCGTCGAGTAATCGGTCGACGGTTGACGCGAAGAATTGGAAATTCGAGAGCAACATGTATCTATTTTCTCGCAGAAAGAAGGCGGAGGAAATCAGTCTGCACCACCGAAGGAGGGCAGTGAATTTAAACCGAGGCCAGCAGGGAAAACCCCAACCTTGATACAACGGCCATTACTCCTGCGTCGAGTAATCGGTCCAAATCGGTCGATGGTTGAGATTGCGAGAAGACCGTTTGGGGCCTGGGAACGAGGTTGGGAAAACCCCTTCGACAGACAGCAAGTGCATTTTTTGCCAAACAAGATGGCGGAACAGTAAGAACGAAGAGCTGTGTCTTTTGCAATGAAGAACACGATGAAATAAACTGCAGCAAAGTCAGCAACAAGGAGGAGCGTAAGAAGCTTGTTTTTAAGTTTGGACGCTGCTTAAATTGTTTGAAGAAGGGACACAGGGCCTTTCAGTGCCATTCTAGGGCTTTGTTTAGAAACTGTAACCAGAAGCACCATATTTCTATTTGTGAAAGCACGATGTCGCCTATGCCTAGTGCGCCCCTACCCCCTGACAACACTGCAAATAACGCTAACACCACTTCTTGTGTAGGTAGCATAGATTCTGGGGGAAGAGCAGTGTTGCAGACTGCATTGGCAGTAGTAAAAGTGCAGGTAAAGGATGTCAAAGCGCGTGTACTGTTTGATACAGGTAGTCACAGGACCTTTGTTACCCAGGGTATGGTTGAGCTCTTAGGAATAGAGCCCATTAAGCAGGAAAGACTGGGAACTAAGACCTTTGGGTCCCAGAAAGTGGATGACAGAATGAGAGATGTGGTTGAGGTAGAGCTTGAATCAGTGAAAGCCAGTATGGAAAGTATGGCAGATGCACACCCGAGATTTTTGGTTGACTGGTTACTTGCACACCTAAGTGATTTACGACAAAACAACCGAGCAGGATCTGTGTGGGGAAGGGTGAAAATTTGCAACTTTGAGCTCCCCTTTCCATAGCTGAAATGATGATGATCATGGGATACATAGAACAGCATAGATGCATAGATCGACCAAAGATTTGAGGAAAAAAAGAAGAATAAGAGTGCCATTTAAGGAATACTGATAAGGAACAAAAAGTACTCAAGACATTTGATTTTGGCAGTGGCTTGAAAGAACTTTCTATGACTGTTGGAACGAATTTCATATTGGGGGGCTGAAAAGAAACACAAGTGAAGTGAACAAAAAACGGGGGTCCGGGGGCTTGCCCCCGGAAAAATTTTCCATGATCCCGCCCTTTAGACTGCTGGAAAAACGACCCATTTTTGGAAAATGTGCCATTGAGGGAAACAAAAAGGATCATGACTAATGGAAGACTTTTCAAATTTTGAAAATTTTGAATCTTAGACATCGAAAGAATTTTAGAATTCTATGACATCGAAAGATATTGCATTTTTGATAGATACTGGTAGCTTCCTCGAATAAATAAGAGTTAGAATCTTCATTCCTACTACCTTAGCTGTTACAGCCTTTTTCACTTACAAAATCAACAAACTTCATCTGATTTGAAAAGTTTCAAGATGTGCACACTTGAAGTGCCCACTTGCTAGCCGTTGCACACTGCACACTTCAAATTTTCTTCGTGCACACCCGAGATCTCGTCGAAAAGTGCCGTACTTTCCATACTGGAGTGAAAGGAGAAAATAAAGTGAAAATTCATGCCTATGTTGTTGATGAAATTTCAGATATTCCCAATGAGCATGTTGAAACTTTGAAAACTGATTTTAAACATCTCACTAATCTGTGGTTTTCAGATGTTTCTAGATTTCAGGAGACACTGGAAGTTGATATTCTTATTGGAATAGATTGGTTTTGGAACTTTCAAGATGGGAGCATAATACGAGGGGAGCCAGGAGCACCAGTGGCTGTAAGCACCAAACTTGGCTGGGTTTTATCTGGACCTATAAAGGGTAAGAAGTTACATTCTGATAATACTTCAGTCAATATTGCAGTTTATACTTCATCTCATGGTTTTCAAAATGTGAATTTGATGCAACAGGATCCCAGACAGGAACTGGAACAGGAGGTTGCGAAATTATGGGACCTTGAAACACTTGGAATTAGAAGCACAGATGAGGTACATGAAGAATTCTTGGATTCCATAGAATATAATGGAGTAAGGTATTCAGTCAGGTTGCCCTGGAAAATGGGGCACAAACCCCTCCCCGCTAATTATTCTCTTAGTTTGAGCAGGTTGAAGGGACAGTTGAGAAGGCTCAGAGAAAATCCAGAACTTTTGGAAAGTTATGATCAGATAATCAAAGATCAATTGAACGCAAACATCATAGAAGAAGTCACAGAGCTGGAAACATCAGACAAAGTCACATATTTGCCACATCAAGCTGTAATTCGCAGTGAAGCTGAAACAACAAAATTGCGAGTGGTTTATGACGCATCAGTCAAAGCAAAAAGATCAGGTATATCATTGAATAATTGTTTGCATGCGGGGCCGCCACTTAATCCACTTCTTTTTGACATTATGGTGCGCTTTAGAGAGAATAACATTGCAATTACAGCAGACATTGAGAAGGCATTTCTAAATGTTGAGGTGAGTAAACAGGACAGGGATTGTTTGCGGTTTCTCTGGGTAGATGATGTGCATGCTACTGATCCAAAGATTAAGGTGTTCCACTTTACCAGGTGTGTTTTTGGAGTCACTTGTTTGCCGTTTCTTTTAAATGGCGTCATGCGTTATCATCTGAGTAAGTATGAGGAAATTGACCTAGAATTTTCTGCAAAATTATCCAGAAGCTTTTACGTAGACAGGGGTGGAAAATATTTTTCTCTTTCTGGGACCGTAGTTGGAAAATGAAAAATTTTCTGTATACCAAACAGGGAATAAAGGCAACTGCTAGTGAAAACTGACCACCTGGAATTCTAAGCAGGATCAGTATGGTTTGAAGAGAAGAAATTTTCAACATCAATAGAATGTAGTCCATAATATGGCACAAGAGGACTCAATTTGTAGTATGCAAGTTTGTAATGGGTGAACATAAACATCATTAATGTATACAACGGGTATAAAAATCATTGTAAGTGTCAACATTTCACAATTTTTGAAATTCCTCCTTATCGCTCAAAGTAGCCAAACACTGTTTTATAAAGTTTGTTACATGGAAAAAATAATACAACTTTTGTTGTTTAAAAAAAGACTGGAAATTAAAAGATGAGATTCTGAAATAGTAATAAACTTTTCTGAAGTTTTGCTTTTTGGTTTTGTTTGGAATTTGGAATTCCCGTAAAGTTTTGTATTCCATCCAGGCTCTTGAACATTTGAAGAGGTTAGAAGAAAATTTCACAAAGTGAACAGATATACTGAAGTAAGAACATATCCAGTTTTGATTCATACAGAATTTAGTTAAAACAGCATTCCAAAGTGCTCACAGACAATATGGACAAGCTTCTTTTCTTTTGTAACCTTCATCTTCCAAACACACTAAAAAGCCCTCATTTTGTCATTTTCAATCAATTCAGTGCATATGGAATTAAGTTGCAGCAACAATGGATAAGATTCTCTTGGTACTTGGCATACTACCGTACGGTCTTGCACATTAACGTGACAAAACTTCCTAAGAATTCTTAAGGATTTCAAGAATTCTTCACCCTTTGATAAGAAATCTGGAGAAGTATGAACGAGTGCCTAATATCATGCAGGAACAAGAAATCTTAAGAAACCAACAGTTTTCTCAAGGATTCTTAAGAAGTCTCATGCAAGAAAAACAGGGACATACAGGCTGAATGTTACCTTTTGCAGCACATCTAAAACTGTGATTCATTCATCATTGCTATTTCATTCACTGATTTACTTACTTTATCTAATACTTTCTTATCGTTAATTCTTTCTTTCTACATTGCACATTCTTAGGTTTGATCTTTTTCTTTCTGGGAGCTAAAATATTTTCTGGGACCAATGGTCCCGTGGTCCGATACATTTTCCACCCCTGTACGTAGATGACCTTGTGTTAGGTTGCAAAGATGTGGAAGAAGGTAAGGAGTTATATGAGACTGCAAAAATTAGAATGAAGGAAGGAGGGTTTAATTTGAGGAAATGGAAGACAAATGACCAGACTCTTGCAGAAGAATTCAAATGTAAAACAGAGGAAGTGAAATCTGGTAAGTGTGAGCAAAGTGATGATACATATGTCAAAGAAGTGCTTGGAGCAGAAAATTCAGATTCAAAAACAAAGGTACTAGGTATAACCTGGGATATGATTGCAGACAAATTTGAGTTTGATTTAACCAAGGTAGGAAAGTCTGATCCTGAGGCAAGAATAACAAAGCGTTCCATACTTAGCATGATTGCCAAACTGTTTGATCCTCTTGGTCTGGTAAGTCCTATTATTGTTAGTGCAAAGGTTCTTTTTCAAGAGCTCTGCACTATGAAACTTGGATGGGATGATGAGCTACCAGAACAAATGCAAAATAGATGGAAAGCAGTGGTAAGTGATCTGAATTCAGTCGGTATGATATCCTTGCCCAGATGTCTATACAAGAAGAACGCAGGTGAGATAAAGAATTGTTATTTGCATGGGTTTTCGGACGCCAGTAAGAAGGCTTACTGTGCGATGGTGTACTTAGTCTATGAGACAGAAGAAGGTATGCATTCCAGGCTAATTTGTGCCAAAACTCGAGTTGCTCCACTTAAAGAGTTGAGTATACCTAGGCTAGAACTCATGTCAGCTAGAATTTTGTCTACTCTCATGAAAACTGTTTATAATGCTTTGACTCCACAGGTCAAGATTGATGGCTGTAAGTATTGGTTAGACAGTAAGACCACCCTATTTTGGATCAATAATCAAGGTGAATGGCGACAATTCGTACAGCATAGAGTAAACGAGATTTTGAAGATCACCAAAAAGGAGGAATGGGGTCATTGTGTAGGTGTCTGTAACCCTGCGGATCTAGGCTCAAGAGGTGTGTCCGCCAGTGTTTTAAAGGACAGCAGACTCTGGTGGGAGGGCCCACATTGGTTGTCAATGAGTAAAGAGCATTGGCCTAGTCATTTCCCTGTGCAAGATTCTGATGAGGTACGTTCTGAAAAGAAGAAAGTGGTAAGTGCAATGATAACAACAGAACAGAATTTGCAAGGTATTTCTCAAATTGTTGACATTGAAAGGTTTGATTCTCTTGGTAAGTTACTCAGGGTGACTGCATTGGTCTTGCGTTTTATTAAGAACGTCAAAGCAAGAAAAACTGGAAATGAACCAAAGACAGGTAAGCAGGATGCACAAGAAATATTTGAAGCAGAAAAACTTTGGATCAAAGAAGCCCAAGAAGAGCTGCAAAAACAGGCCAGATACAAGAACCTTGTGATACAACTTGGAATTTTTGAAGATGGTAAGATACTTCGTTGTAAGGGAAGGTTAGGCAATTCGGACTTAGAATTGGAATCAAAATATCCAATCATTTTGCCAGGTGAGTATCGGTTCACTCAGCTGGTGATAGAAGACTGTCATCGTAGGATCAAGCATGATGGCTTGAAAGCTACGCTCACAGAGTACAGGACTAGATTTTGGACAACAAAGGGTCGTCAGTATGTTAAGAAGGTCATAGGAAATTGTAGCAAATGTAAAAGAACTCATGGTAAGTCTTATGGTGTTCCACCAGTTGCCCCTTTGCCAGAATTTCGCGTAGAACAGGTACCACCCTTCACAAATGTTGGAGTGGACTTTGCTGGACCGCTGTACTACAAAAGCAAAAATGGTAAGATGGAGAAGTGCTACATAGTTCTTTACACTTGTTGCACATCAAGAGCTTTGCATCTTGATTTGGTTGAAGATTTGTCAGGTCCGACTTTCATTAGAAGCTTAAGACGATTTACATCTCGAAGAGGTACGTCATCATTGATGAATTCGGATAATGCAAAGACATTCAAGTTTACGCATAAGTTTTTAGACAAACTTGCACGTGACCATACTGTACTTTCTTTTTTGCAGGAGCGAAGGATAACTTGGCGTTTCAATTTAGAGAAGAGTCCGTGGTGGGGCGGGTACTATGAAAGAATGGTGGGCAGTGTGAAAAGATGCCTCAAAAAAGTGATTGGTAACGCTCGGCTAACTTTTGATGAGTTGAGTACGGTGTTGGTGGAAGTAGAGGGAACATTAAATTCACGCCCAATCAACGTTTATGATGAAGTAGGAATACACCCTCTTACTCCATCTCATTTGATATACGGAAGAAGGTTATCTCAGTTAGCAGATGATTTGCAATTTGATGAATATGATTTAGATGAACCTGTTGCAAACTATACAAAGCGTTTTTGGTATTTAATCAAGAAACTGAATCATTTTTCATGTCGTTGGAAGCATGAATACTTGACTGAGCTTAGAGAATTTCACAAGAACCATACAGATCAGGCATTAGATGTCAGCACAGGTGATGTAGTACTGATAAAGGAAGACAATGTGAAAAGGAATGCGTGGAGAATGGGACAAGTTGTGGAACTAATTGATGGAAAGGATGGGTTTGTACGTGGTGCCAAGGTTCGTACATGTGGTAGAGGTAAGCCTGAAATTTTAAGTAGACCCTTACAGAAACTTTTTCCTTTGGAACTTTCAAAAGAGAGACATGAGAATGGTGGGAAAGGAAAGGAACTTAACAAGGACGCAAATGAAGAACAAGGGAGAAATGAGGAAGAGCCCAGCGCCAGACCGAAGCGCGCAGCTGCCAAGGACTCCCAGTGGAAAACCCATTTTTTGCTTGACTCAGCATGAGTCAAGGAGGGGAGTGTGTTGGGTTTTCAGCGTTGACGTATTTAACCTATTAGTTAGGCGCCTTTCTCTTCATGTTTGAAAGAGCAATGGACTCAGATATTAGATAACATTACAAGCGCTAATTCATTTATTATACTTAACTGTGGGAAAATTAGAGTTGTAAAATTGCCAAACAAATTGGACAATGGTATTGCATAAGGGTATGATTGATGTTACGCAGATGTAAATTTCTGTATTATGATTGGTTGACAAATTTAGAATCCCATTGTAGAAGTTTATATGTACTGGCATGCGATAGTTTTTGTAGCAGGCAGTCGGGTTAGACAGACGAAGAAGTCGCAATATGGTATGATCGCTGTTGAATTTACATCGTTCTCTTCTCTGGGATTTAATCTGTTGTTTTGGCTAAGAACTAGCGATTGATAGGCCCGTAATGTGGTCTTGAAAGCCCCTTTAAGGATGACAAATGTGTCATCTCTTGGAACACAGCAACATTATTCATAGGCGTAGAACCGGGGGGGGCACTGGGGGCATGTACCCCCAAGATTTTGCAGTAAACCAAGATGTGCCCTTTTTTCAGAAAATGACCCCATTTTTTAAGGAAAAAAGTGCCCTCAAAGTGTTTTACCCCCAAGTTTGAGATACTTCCTACATCCCTGATATTATTTCATGCAAATTCATCCTCCCAAGAGGATCGGGAAATTTGCTCATGATTTTAGGCAAATTTTAAAGGTTTCTAAAAGGGGTTTTCTTGAGAAAATCCATCATTATTTCAGAATGAAGTGGCTGATTTCAGTCAGATGAAGTTGAAATAATGGATTTGAAGCATGGCCATCATTAAATAATGTATTTGCCACAAAGTGCACCACCAAGGTCTGAATCAAACAATAATTTTGAATCTTTTGTAGAATTTTCTACCTGCATACATTAATACTTCTAATTCTACAGCTAAATCTACCGGGTGAGCCAGAAAAAAGTTCCCACCTTTGAAAATTCATAACACCAAGACTACTACACGGATTTGAATCATGCAGATTCTAGTTAAAAGCCGAAAGATCAAAGTATTTTTGTGATTTTTCTCGCTGTCCTACCAGCACTAGTAATATTGGCAAATTCAGCTTTATAGAAATATCATGGTTGCAAAATCACGGAAAAAGAGCCTAAAACATTGATCAAATCGTAAGGATTCTATTCAAATCGAACAATAGGCCATGAGCGTTTCACCTCCCTCAAGAGTTATAAGACATCGATTTTCAAACACATCACAGTGATCCAGAGCATGGAATAAATGTCAAAACACAAAGCCTCTCAAATGCAAAAACTGTTAAGCTCATCTTAAAGAGGACACTCTGAGCTATTCAGAACAAAAATCCGTACTTAAATCGGACCAACGAGTGCAGAGAAGTTGCAGTTTGAAGTTGACCAAAATTGTTAGGTCATGTTTTTGTTTACATTTCCGGTCTATCACTTTTGAAATGGACCTAAACCAAATATTTCAAATTTTCATTTCTCCAGTTGTATTCATCCGATTTCGATAAACTTTTTTTTAGATTAAACCTCAATGTCTGCACAATTAAACAACGTATGAGTTTTATGAATTTACGTCGATTTATGTCTTTATTTGGCACACATTTTTCAAGGAGTGTTTTTAGCAGTAAAACAGCACGAGACCCGTAAAATTCTTCTTTCCTAGTGCAAACAAAAAAAGTGAGGAAAAAAGAGTCTTAGAAACTCATTTCCCACTAAACTTTAGGTATCGATGAAGATTTCTGCCAAAGGGTTCGTTCAGATTCGTTCAGGTAAAGATTTCATAGCAGATATAAAAAATTGTGTCATTTAGGCCCATTTGTGGTATTTTCTGTGATTTTCTGGTATGGAATGTACATTTTGTTTCTAGGTGCTTCTATTGCATAATTTTTGGTTTTCATTGCACGGTTTAAATAGCAAAGGTTTAAATTGTAAAAAAATAGGAATTATTTCATTATTTAAGAAGCACATTAAGATTTCAGTGACTTGAATCGTACATGGGTTTAATTTGGGTTTGGAAAACCAAGCTTGACGTCTATGACTTTTGGGATACAGAGCTCCAGCTGGAAGTACAACTTCCGTGTGGGGAGTGGCAGAAGGATTTCAGTTATGATTAAGTCCCAGAATTTGTCGGAGGTTTTGACACCCAATCCTTGAGTACAAATTATGTTTCCAGTAACATTTTTCACTGCGAAACCCCTGAAGTATTTTTATTTCGAAACCCCTGAAGTATTTTTGTTTAACACAAAACAAAGCATTGCTAAGACTCATTGCCTAACAGCAAAGTCACATAAGAAGAACAGTATCAGAATTCTAGTAGAACAGTACCTCAATAAATAATGACCCCCTAGTGCCAGAAAATTCACAATAAAATTATAAAAGTTTACCCCGTTCCCTGAATGTTCTGACAAAAACTACCATGAATGCCAATATGACCAGATATTGGAGCATCCTTTCCCCTGGGTTTTTGGTCTATGAATTAAATTTCTGTTTCACAAGTCATCAAAGAGGAGCAGTCTTAGTTTCATTTATAAGAGATCTCAGAATCCTCAAATTGTTGCTTCATGACATGTTGGGGGCAGTCACAAAAACTATATGGTTATCATAAATCGTTTGAATTTATAGTGACTACGTAGGCTTTGTGTTTATCACATCAATCTTTCTTTAGTTTGTGCCTGCTGTTAATAAATATAAAATTCCAAGAAAATTCACATCTATTTTCGGTTAACGTTGAAGCTGATTACAGGGTCGCACAGGCTGAAAAACATCGTCTGAAAACTATCTGCAACTGACAAGATTAAAACTGCGACTTAAAAAGCAAACCTTTTTGATAAAAATCAAACTTAGAGTTTGTGGGACAAGTTCATAGGAAACTTTGGAAAAAGTAATCGTCACAAACGCAACAAAAATTGTTGTCATCAAATGTCAATGGCATCTTTGTCTGGATGTTCATCAAATTTGTACCAGCCTTAGTCGAAGCTAGACAGAATGCATTGTGAAGTGTCAAGTTCAGGGTTGTAAAAGTAAGGCTATCTATGTACCAAACCAAGAAGAAGCTCTTGTTCCAAACATAAGCAAATGAACTATAGTTAATAGATCGAATGGTGAGTTTGGACTAGGGCCTAGTGTACCCAAAGTCATAGATAATGCTAGTCGCCTTGATTTTCATAAACCACGTTGGACCTACTTAAATCTTAATTTGCTTGTTAAATAATGAAATAATTCCTCTTTTTATTTACATTTTAAACCTTTGCTATTACAACCGTGCAATAAAAACCAAAAATTATGCAGTAGAAGCACCTAGAAACAAAATGCACATTCCATAACAGAAAATACCACAAATGGGCCTAAATGACACAATTTTTTATACCTGCTATAAAATCTTTACCTGAACGAATCTGAACGAACCCTTTGGCAGAAATCTTCATCGATACCTAAAGTTTAGTGGGAAATGAGTTTCTAAGACTCTTTTTTCCTCACTTTTTTTGTTTGCACTAGGAAAGAAGAATTTTACGGGTCTCGTGCTGTTTTACTGCTAAAAACACTCCTTGAAAAATGTGTGCCAAATAAAGACATAAATCGACGTAAATTCATAAAACTCATACGTTGTTTAATTGTGCAGACATTGAGGTTTAATCTAAAAAAAAGTTTATCGAAATCGGATGAATACAACTGGAGAAATGAAAATTTGAAATATTTGGTTTAGGTCCATTTCAAAAGTGATAGACCGGAAATGTAAACAAAAACATGACCTAACAATTTTGGTCAACTTCAAACTGCAACTTCTCTGCACTCGTTGGTCCGATTTAAGTACGGATTTTTGTTCTGAATAGCTCAGAGTGTCCTCTTTAAGATGAGCTTAACAGTTTTTGCATTTGAGAGGCTTTGTGTTTTGACATTTATTCCGTGATTTCTAAAGAGCTGGATCACAGTGCACATACGAAAGATTTTCAGTGCCAAGGAAATCAATGCATAGAGGATATCTCTCACCCATGAGAAGTTGCATTTCCTTCATTATTCTGTGCGCGAGGTCATTTATGCATTGATCGATGTTTTGGGCCATTTTCAGTAATCAATGAACCATGAAATTTTTGTAAAGTTGAATTTACCTGTATTTGCAGTGCTGACAGGACAGCAAGAAAATGACAAAATTACTTTGATCTTTCGGCTTTTAACTAGAATTTGAATGATTCAAATCCGTGAAGTAGCCTTGGTGTTATGAATTTTCAAAAGTGGGAACTTTTTTCTGGCTCACCCGGTACAATGTCAACACCTAAGGTTCATGTTAATACAAATGGAAAAAAGAATGAAATGAAGAAAAAAGGGAATTCATTTGCTAGAATTATGAAAAGAACAAATAAACAAGGCAACGGATGAACAATACCTTGGCTGAAAATAGCATTTTTACAAATAGCAAAAATGTTATATTGTTCTATATCTTATATGAAAATGTATGCAATCAAATTGGATATCGAACAAGCTCCACTCACAGTAAAAATGCTCTGCAACCATGTTTATAATCTCTTCATGGCTTTTTTTAGATTCTCGAAATCTTTGGTAAGTATTCACTCATACTAAATAAGATTTTTAAACGATTTGATTGTTGTTGAGTCTATCACTGAATGTCATTTTCATTTTTTTTCATTTCATTTTCATTTTCATTTTATTAAGGAGGGTAGCCCTTCAACCAGAGTTGTTTTACAAGGGGCCCTCCACTTAAAAACTTTAATATACAATTACATACTAAAAAGAATAATTACAATATAAAAACCATAATATAAAAACCTAATACAATATCTACAAAATCTAACATAAAAGAAAGGGAAAAGGAAAAATTCCTAAATAGATTTTTTAAAACTATTTAGTTAATATAACATAACATATTCCAAGCTTTAATTCCCTTAATTGTGTGGGGAAGGTGCTGAAAGTCATAATTATGGAATACGGATGTCACTGTATCCAATCTATCATATGAAAAGTGTACACAAATAGCTCGATCTAGACTCTTTGCTGCAATAGAATAAACAGCTTTCCGTGAGTCGCCGGAAGGCTTCCTTTCATCTTTTTCTTTTATCATCAATGCACAATAGCTACAGCTAGGCCTATACAAGATAGGAATCAAATGTTTTAGCCGTATTTTCCTCGTGGCCCATGGCCAGAGACCTTCAAAGCCTCATTTCAAGGACCACTCAGACAGACGGCGAATTAGCGAAGAAGAGGGAAGCCCGGGGGGGGGGGTACTCCCACATACTTGACTTGACGGGATGTGCCGCTCAACAGGGTGTCCTTTTACGGTAAAAATTATGCGACAGGGTGTCCTTTTTTGATAAAACTTATGCAACAGGGTATTACAATTGATAAGAAAATTATGCGGCAGGGTATCACGTGGAAGCACACCTTTTAGAGTTATCATGAAACAATGGATTTTGGTAAAATATTTATGCGACAGGGTATACTTTTGGGCAATTTTTTATGCGACAGGGTATAGGGTGTTGAGCGGTCTGCCACACACCCCCGTCACTTCCCTAGTCAAGTACTCCCCCCCGGGAGGGAAGGAACGTGTGAAGATTTTTCTAAATTTTACCTACCTTCATAAAGCGCAACCAGGACGAAAAGCTGCTGGAAATTTTCCGAATTTTGTTAAGATATCTGCTCGCCAGATGTTTGGGCATCCAGGTTTGGATGCCGGTTAAAATGCCTCACGCTTTCGTGGAGACAGAGCGATTCCAATCGACGAAACCCGCAGAATCTTTTCGATGCTTGTTTACGCCGATTGCACGCAGAAATCACAAAAACCTGATAAACCTATTATCACTGATAAACTAGGATTATCAATTTGATAGATTAGGTTTATCGCGATAAACTAGGTTTATCAACTGTTTACACGATATCGGTAGCATACCGGCATGACATGACACCGGCATGAAACCATGCCGGCATGGGCTAATCTGAGATTTTTTCTCGCCCAGTTTACACGATGCCGGCATGACATCATGTCGCTTCGGTAAGACAATGGCTGTGACGTAACATGATTGTTTTATTGTACGCTTTCGCGTTGATACTCAAACAGGCTCCAGAATACATGAGAAAAACAAAAGAAATTGAACTCGAAGCAACGAACGAACGATCGCAAGCTTACATCGAAAATAGCAAGCGAAGAAGGATACGAAAAGTAAGAGTGAAATAAGGCCACCAAAGAAGAATATATATATACATAAACGATATAACGTGGCAACGCCACACAACGTTTTTACAGATTTACATCTCGTAGGGTAGCAAGGGTGATGCCACCATGAGAGTCCACCACCAGAGTTCTCAGGAGCTCAAACCATGCATTTCAAAAGAAAAAAATAAAAAGTCAAGCGGTACTTTTCGATATCGTCTGCAAGCTGTTGCTTTTTCACCAAAGAAGAATACCAAGTTTAATAAAAGCAAAAGCAAGGCTCCATCGCTCGCATGGACTAATTGACGTAATTCGTCAATACAAGGCAGACAAGCACGCTTTCTCGGCTGCTAAATACCCTAAGATATGACTATTTCTTAGCGTCGAGGCGAAAGCGACATGAAATCATGTCGGCACCATGCCGGCATGGCCCGTTTTCACGATGTCGTTATCATGCCGGCATGAACCCGTACCGGTATGGCTATCGACATGGTTTTAATCCGGATTAACACCTTCGCGTACCGGCATGGTACCGACATCGTGTAAACGGGTGGCCTAAAAACAAAAGATGTCATGCCGGTGTCATCATGCCGGCATGCTACCGACATCGTGTAAACGGGGTCTTAAACGCGGGTGCGAATTTATGATTTTGGCGCTCAAGCTGAGCTCACAAAGTCACAATGGCAGATAGTATCACGATGAACGGTTTTGACGACGATGAAGATTTTCAAAGTTTGTTTTCAAACGCAAGATCTGGCGTTCATTCTTTCATTCATTCATTCATTCATTCATTCATTCATTTCATTCATTTTTATTTATTTAGGCACGGTAGCCCCGTCAGTCCATGAGAACTGCTTTTCAGGGGGCCGTGGCACAAACGTTACCAGTTTACGATTTGATTCTTCTCTTAAAGGTGGCAAAAGATGGTGCCTGTTTAACATCAAGTTCAAGGCTATTCCAAAGCTTAGGTCCACGAAAAGATATAGACCTCTGCCCATTGTTAGATTTTCGTAAAGGTATCGAAAGATCAGTTTCGGTGTTTCTGAGTTCCCTGACATTTCGAGTCGACCTTTTTTCAAACAAGCTGGAAAGGTACTCCGGGACGAGACCGTTTAGCGATTTGTACACTGTAGTTGCGGTTTCGCCTCTAATGATGTCGCTTACAGTAGGCCAATTTAAACTTTGTATCAAATCTATAGAAGGGGTATCAAAATTGCTTTTCGTAACGATTCTAGCAGCTCTTTTTTGCAACTTTTGTAAGGTTTGCAGCTTGGTCACCCCGCAGCACCCCCATACCGAACAACAGAACCGAATATGGGGCTCAACGATACCGGAATACATTTTACTCAATGTGTTTTGAGGTAAAAATTTCCTGGAGTATTTCAGAAACCCAATTGCACGAGACACTTTGGTACGGACATTGCTAATGTGCTCTTCCCAATTTAAGTTCTTATCGATTATCACACCCAGGTATTTTGCTCGGTCTACATTTTCAACTTGAGAGCCACCAATAAAAAATTTTGGATGATCAACAATTTTGTCAGTAATTTTCTTAATTTTGGGCTTGGAGCCTACAACCATAGCCTGAGTTTTTAGGACATTCAAAGAGAGTTTATTACCTTGCATCCATAGCTTAAAATCATTCAGTTCACTATCTAGAGTTTGTTCTATGTCTACTAAACTTGAGGAGGAATAAGAAATACTCGTATCGTCTGCGTACATCGTCACTTTGCCTTTCTATAGGGCGAACGGAAGATCATTGATATAAATCAAAAACAAAAGAGGGCCAAGACAAGAACCCTGGGGCACACCGCAATGAATATCTTTAGTTTTGGAACATATCCCGTTAACTTTGCAAAATTGCTTTCTGTTACTTAGATAAGACGTAAACCAAGAATGTTCTAGATTTTCAACGCCATATTTCCTCAACTTAGCAAGTAAAATGTCATGATCCACAGTATCAAATGCTTTTTTGAGATCAATGAAGATATTTGCAGTGTATCTGCCATCGTCCATGTTCACATACCAGTCATCTGTGTTGTGAAGAAGACACGTGACAACAGAATGAAGAGCTCTGAAGCCGGATTGGTTTGAAAACAGATGTTTGTTTCTGTCCAAATAATCGTATAATTGGTTATGAATAAGTTTTTCAAAGACCCTAGCTAAAACAGGCAGAACAGATATTGGTCGGTAATTAGATCGGTCATCAGGTTGGCCACTTTTAAAAATGGGTGCTACTCTGGCAATTTTCCAGCTATCTGAAAAGCAACCAGTAGCAATTGAAAGGTTGAAAATATCACAAAGAGATTCTGAAATAACCGGAAGTGCAATTTTTAGAAAACAGCTAGCAATACCATCATTCCCACATCCCTTTGATGTTTTCAATTTGCCAAAAACTTTACCTAATTGAAAGGTGTCAATAACGTTGAAATTAAACATAGTTTTTAGTGGATTAACATCGTAATCATTCTCAAGAAGAGGGTTTTTCGCTCTGGGAATTTTTCCACTAAGTGTCTCTCCTATGGTACAGAAGAAATTATTCATAGATTCTGCTATGCCAGCACTGGAAGAGATGTGTTTCCCTTCGATACTTATGGACGAAATGTTGGTGGTTTTGGATTTCTTGTTTAAAACGTTATTGATGGTCTTCCATGTGTTTTTGAGGTCTCCTTCGCAGGAAGCAATTTTGTGAGTGAAATACTCGCGCTTAAGCTGCTCATTTAGTTTGTTAACTTGGTTACGTACCTGTTTATAGGAGTTAATCAATAGTTCGGACTTTGTACGAATGGCTCGTTTTTTTAAATTATCCCTTGCCTTGCACACAAGTTTGAAGTCGTTAGTCAACCAAGGACAGAATTTGTCAGAGACACGCCTGTTACGTGTCGGGGCGTGTTTTTCAAGAATAAGTGAGAAAGTTTTTGTCCAGTTGTTAACTACAACATTTATATCGTCTGTATTCCGTACGATGCCTCTCCAGTCAACCCCTAAAAGGTCGTTTATAAACTCATTTTGATCAAAATTTTTCATTTGCCTGGTAGAAATGTTCTTGTGTTGTTTTTTGCAAGAACCACGAAATTTTCTAACACAAAAGATTAAATAATGATCACTGAGGCAAGATTTATGTATCCCCGAAGAAACTATATTACTTTTGTTTGTCGTAGCAATGTGATCTATAAGAGTAGTAGTGGTCAGTGTCTCACGAGTAGGGCTTTCAATTAATTGATGGAAGCCAAACAAATTATATAATTCTAGCAGACGTAGAGAATGAGCTGGCAGGTCATTTGGGTTGGTATCCCCCTCTCTGGAATATTTAGGGAGAAAATCACAGTTTGTGTCGCCTAGAAGAATAGTTTCCTTGTCTTCCCTATCAAGAAATTGTAGACATTCTTCCATCTGATCAAATCCATCACTTACGTTAGGTGGCCTGTACCCAGCCAAAACAAAGAAAGGAGCAGCACGAACAGGTTTAATCTCAATGCATACAAGCTCTAGATTTGACTTAGGAAGGTCTTCTCGCATAGTAAACTTGTCCAACAAAGTATCTTTTATGTAAATTGCAACACCTCCACCATGACGGTCACGATCGCATCTCTTTAAAGTATACCCTTCAATGCCTACCAAACTATCATCAATACTTTTGTCAAGTTTAGTCTCATTCAAGGCAGGGGCGGATCCAGGGGGGCGCTACGGGTGCTGAAGCACCCCTCAAAAATCCAAATGTATGCTTTTCCTGGATAATAAGCTGATTTAGATGAAGCACTGAAAATCATAACTTTTTGAATAGGTGAAGTGATAAGGCAGCCCCTACTCCCCTGCCCCCTGGACACTACCACATCTCTTCGACTCTAAACTCATCGCCGGCTCCAAACAGGATTTTGTTGACGTTCTCTCGGGTTCAGTTTTTTGAATTGGTCCATTCAATGTCCAAAACGCAACGTAATCTGGGGATTTGTTATGCATTCTGCGAGTCTGTACTTTATTGCAGGGTGGTCCGCAGTTTTTTTCAGCGCAGTTTCCCTGTCGCGCTGAGCATCCCTCAGCTCACATGATCAGATGCTTGACCAATAGCATCATAGATTGATGGATGCTCAGTTTTAGCGGGAGCATCCGAGATTCAAATTTTCACGGCTAAGCCAATCAAAACCGTGTTTGAGGGGTGCTCGGCTTGATCAAAGAGTTCTGACTCTGATCCAGAAGCTGCTCGAGGGATGCTCGACGGACCAAACTTTCCATGTGAAGCAATTCAGGAGGACGTTGTTCTTGCCGCGCTAAAAGCTCTACTCGCAATTAGTATCATACCTTGCGATAAGAAGAAACGTTTAGGCCGTCCCTCTGCAAGAGGTACATTTAGAAAGAATACGAAGTTTGTTGGACAGTAGAAGCAAGAAAAAGACGGAAGCTTTCACCAAGTTTAAAGATTTGGGCCTAATCGTTTAGTAAAGTGTGTTGTTATAAGTTCCCGGCCACGAAGAAGACAAGAGAGGGAGAATTCCAGGTATATGCACTGCATAAATAAGCCTTTTTGGCTGAAATTCTAAATACTTGATACTATCCTTATTTGCAGCAAAAGCCGCATTTCTGATCGAGTTGAATTAGAACTTTTCATGGAATTGACGTTTGACCTGCAGGTCAAAGGCCTTCTGTTGCTTTGGGCGATGTGTACTTGCCTATTGACAGTTGATCACAAAACAATTTTCGTATGTGATTGAAAGATCCGATTCAAATTGAACAAAGAAACATGCTGAATGGCGACAAGAGTCATTCAATTTCAATTAGTGACCAAAGGTCAAAGGTGGAATAATGGGGTTCAACCATTCAACTGCTAACCCAGGTTCGACCCAGCTTTGTTTACATTGCCTTTGGGATACATGACAGCGTAAACCACAAACTTGGGGTGAACCTGGGTTTGCTGATACATTCGCATGCTCATAGTGGATGTTGTAATTTGTAATTCAGATTCAGGCAAAGCAGAATGGTGGAAGGAAATCAGCTTTGGGGAATCCATTTCACGAGGCAATGTGTCTCTTGAAATTAATCGTTT
This sequence comes from Aurelia sp. 3 sensu Dawson et al. (2005), assembly GCA_964020215.1. Classification (NCBI taxonomy): domain Eukaryota; kingdom Metazoa; phylum Cnidaria; class Scyphozoa; order Semaeostomeae; family Ulmaridae; genus Aurelia; species Aurelia sp. 3 sensu Dawson et al. (2005). The sequence goes on from OZ026590.1 coordinate 10,566,197, forward strand.
TCTCCGTGCATCAAATTTTGAAATTTATTTCACTCAGGAGGAGAAAGCGCCAGGAAAGACAGCAAATTTCAGCTCAAAATAGAATTTATCGCTATTTGAGTGAAAGGTCAAGACAGAAAAGGAAGATTCTTATGACTGTTTTGCATACGTTAATGGTAGTGAATGTTGAATTAAAAAAGGAGACAGCTTTGTTCGTCAATTTCTCATAGTATTAATTATCAAAGTACCAAAAAAGCATGCCAAGTAGGTAGCCTTAGGCTGAAGAACAAGAAGTGGATAGTTGAATGCCTTTCAGGACAAACTTTGAAAACTTTGCTTCTTTCACCACAGTCGAACAATCGATATCAAAAAGTAATGTATGAACATGATTGATGGATTTATTTCCCAACTAGCCACCCTATGTTGATGGTTACAAAAGTATCAAATCACAGGGTTAATTAGTGAAATTTTTTCGCGTAAAAAATTGGTTTTTGTAGCCACAAAAGGGTGTGGTCATCGTTTCCGGCAAAGTAGGGGGCGTGGCTTCCAAAAAATTTCCTAGGGGCTTCGCCCCCAGACCCCCTCATTTCCTCTCAGCACCCCTCAACAAAATTCCTGGATCCGCTCCTGCAAGGCCAAGATATGAATCCCTAGTTCGTTTACTAGCATTCGTATTTCATCAATATGCAAGAGCAGGCTATTTACATTTAAAAATGCGATAGTCATACCCTTCCTGTGCCCAAGTGTAGTTAACCTTTTTGTAGGTGGTCCAGTCTGCGGAGCCGTAGGGTGACCATTCTGCGGAAGGGGAGTGGCCTCAACGATCTGCCTTATATCGTTTGTTGTTGCAGAAAAGGAAGGTTCGCATACGGGAGGCGTTTCTATTCGCGGAATACTGTCTGGGCTAGGGCTTAGAACCAAAGATGGTTTTACCAAACTCCCAAGAGACGTATCTTGGGGGTCCGATGGTTGGGGTCCCGTTGGTTGAAGTCGATGTGGAAAATGAGACAAAGTTACCAACTCAAGGTCTGCAGTTCGGAACAGTCCTGCAGTTCCGCTGCACCCATTACCCAACGATTTCCCTCGTCACATTTCCCGCGTCGATTCCCCTCGTCACATGCAATACCAAATGAAAGATCGGAAAAGGAAACGTTCTGGTTCCAATAAACACACCAAAACATGCTAGGCCTAGGCCTACAGTACATTTGATTACACACGAGTAGTGGGCGGCCAGGTCGAAAACACGGAACTCTTGGAAATCTCGGAAATCTCGGAACTCTCAGAACTACCCCCCCCCCCTTCTCGACGGTCCTGTCAAGGAGCATTCAGTAACCACTACTGTGAGGGGCATTTCAATAGGGCTCCCAAAAATATCGTACACCTTTGCCAACAATCCTTTCGTTTCAAGGAAAATCCATCAAAAGTCTATCATCGCCCGCATGAAACGTCTATCAAAAGTCTATCATCGCCCGCATGGATTTTCCTTGAAACGAAAGGATTGTTGGCAAAGGTGTACGATATTTTTAATTCTTTGTAAATTGTAAATTCTTTTCTCTTGAGATTTGCATAACAAAAGTATTGCAATGGCTTCAGTTTACTCGACCGAACAGGGGCGGACTGGCCAGTCGGGCTACCGGGCTGGGGCCCGAAGGGCCCCCTCAGCAAGGGTTCTCACGGGCCCCTTTTGTGCTGGAAGAAAAATACTTCATATGGTTAATTTCTGATAACTTTATGACAGTGACAAAACAACCAGTTTCTATCAACGAAAACTGGTTTAAAGGCCCTTTAATAATTCTTTCAACAGTTATCTTTGTTTGTCAAACAGTTGAAAATGTCAAAAGATTGCATGTGGGCCCCAGTTCTCAAGATAAGGGTACTGCAAAATTCCAATTGGCATTGTCTCGTTTTCGACTTGTAGGTGAACTGATGAGTCTGCAAATGTAGAACTTGACGAAACTGGAGCAGCTCTTGCCAAAGGGGCCCAATAAAGACCTTATCGAGGAAGGCGTCATATATGCAGGGGCCCCTTCTCACTTTACCTCTTACCCTTGCCAGTCTGTTAATGTCAAGCAATTGTTTTGCCTATATCTACACTCGATTTCATTCATTCATTCATTCATTTTTATTTATTTAGGCACGGTAGCCCCGTCAGTCCATGAGAACTGCTTTTCAGGGGGCCGTGGCACAAACGTTACCAGTTTACGATTTGATTCTTCTCTTAAAGGTGGCAAGAGATGGTGCCTGTTTAACATCAAGTTCAAGAGTATTCCAAAGCTTAAGTCCACGAAAAGATATAGCCCTTTGCCCATTGTTAGATTTTCGTAAAGGTATCGAAAGATCAGTTTCGGTGTTTCTGAGTTCCCTGACATTTCGAGTCGACCTTTTTTCAAACAAGCTGGAAAGGTACTCCGGGACGAGACCGTTTAGCGATTTGTACACTGTAGTTGCGGTTTCGCCTCTAATGATGTCGCTTACAGTAGGCCAATTTAAACTTTGTATCAAATCTATAGAAGGGGTATCAAAATTGCTTTTCGTAACGATTCTAGCAGCTCTTTTTTGCAACTTTTGTAAGGTTTGCAGCTTGGTCACCCCGCAGCACCCCCATACCGAACAACAGAACCGAATATGGGGCTCAACGATACCGGAATACATTTTACTCAATGTGTTTTGAGGTAAAAATTTCCTGGAGTATTTCAGAAACCCAATTGCACGAGACACTTTGGTACGGACATTGCTAATGTGCTCTTCCCAATTTAAGTTCTTATCGATTATCACACCCAGGTATTTTGCTCGGTCTACATTTTCAACTTGAGAGCCACCAATAAAAAATTTTGGATGATCAACAATTTTGTCAGTAATTTTCTTAATTTTGGGCTTGCAGCCTACAACCATAGCCTGAGTTTTTAGGACATTCAAAGAGAGTTTATTACCTTGCATCCATAGCTTCAAATCATTCAGTTCACTATCTAGAGTTTGTTCAATGTCTACTAAACTTGAGGAGGAATAAGAAATACTCGTATCGTCTGCGTACATCGTCACTTTGCCTTTCTTTAGGGCGAACGGAAGATCATTGATATAAATCAAAAACAAAAGAGGGCCAAGACAAGAACCCTGGGGCACACCGCAATGAATATCTTTAGTTTTGGAACATATCCCGTTAACTTTGCAAAATTGCTTTCTGTTACTTAGATAAGACGTAAACCAAGAATGTTCTAGATTTTCAACGCCATATTTCCTCAACTTAGCAAGTAAAATGTCATGATCCACAGTATCAAATGCTTTTTTGAGATCAATGAAGATATTTGCAGTGTATCTGCCATCGTCCATGTTCACATACCAGTCATCTGTGTTGTGAAGAAGACACGTGACAACAGAATGAAGAGCTCTGAAGCCGGATTGGTTTGAAAACAGATGTTTGTTTCTGTCCAAATAATCGCATAATTGGTTATGAATAAGTTTTTCAAAGACCCTAGCTAAAACAGGCAGAACAGATATTGGTCGGTAATTAGATCGGTCATCAGGTTGGCCACTTTTAAAAATGGGTGCTACTCTGGCAATTTTCCAGCTATCTGAAAAGCAACCAGTAGCAATTGAAAGGTTGAAAATATCACAAAGAGATTCTGAAATAACCGGAAGTGCAATTTTTAGAAAACAGCTAGCAATACCATCATTCCCACATCCCTTTGATGTTTTCAATTTGCCAAAAACTTTACCTAATTGAAAGGTGTTAATAACGTTGAAATTAAACATAGTTTTTAGTGGATTAACATCGTAATCATTCTCAAGAAGAGGGTTTTTCGCTCTGGGAATTTTTCCACTAAGTGTCTCTCCTATGGTACAGAAGAAATTATTCATAGATTCTGCTATGCCAGCACTGGAAGAGATGTGTTTCCCTTCGATGCTTATGGACGAAATGTTGGTGGTTTTGGATTTCTTGTTTAAAACGTTATTGATGGTCTTCCATGTGTTCTTGAGGTCTCCTTCGCAGGAAGCAATTTTGTGAGTGAAATACTCGCGCTTAAGCTGCTCATTTAGTTTGTTAACTTGGTTACGTACCTGTTCATATGACTTAATCAAAAGTTCGGACTTTGTACGAATGGCTCGTTTTTTTAAATTATCCCTTGCCTTGCACATAAGTTTGAAGTCGTTAGTCAACCAAGGACAGAATTTGTCAGAGACACGCCTGTTACGTGTCGGGGCGTGTTTTTCAAGAATAAGTGAGAAAGTTTTTGTCCAGTTGTTAACTACAACGTTTATATCGTCTGTATTCCGTACGATGCATCTCCAGTCAACCCCTAAAAGGTCGTTTATGAACTCATTTTGATCAAAATTTTTCATTTGCCTGGTAGAAATGTTCTTGTGTTGTTTTTTGCAAGAACCACGAAATTTTCTAACACAAAAGATTAAATAATGATCACTGAGGCAAGATTTATGTATCCCCGAAGATACTATATTACTTTTGTTTGTCGTAGCAATGTGATCTATAAGAGTAGTAGTGGTCAGTGTCTCACGAGTAGGGCTTTCAATTAATTGATGGAAGCCAAACAAATTATATAATTCTAGCAGACGTAGAGAATGAGCTGGCAGGTCATTTGGGTTGGTATCCCCCTCTCTGGAATATTTAGGGAGAAAATCACAGTTTGTGTCGCCTGGAAGAATAGTTTCCTTGTCTTCCCTATCAAGAAATTGTAGACATTCTTCCATCTGATCAAATCCATCACTTACGTTAGGTGGCCTGTACCAAGCCAAAACAAAGAAAGGAGCAGCACGAACAAGTTTAATCTCAATGCATACAAGCTCTAGATTTGACTTAGGAAGGTCTTCTCGCATAGTAAACTTGTCCAACAAAGTATCTTTTATGTAAATTGCAACACCTCCACCATGACGGTCACGATCGCATCTCTTTAAAGTATACCCTTCAATGCCTACCAAACTATCATCAATACTTTTGTCAAGTTTAGTCTCGTTTAAGGCCAAGATATGAATCCCTAGTTCGTTTACTAGCATTCGTATTTCATCAATATGCAAGAGCAGGCTATTTACATTTAAAGATGCGATAGTTATACCCTTCCTGTGCCCAAGTGTAGTTACCCTTTTACAGCGACCTAGGAGACCATGTTAAGGGTATTTGAAATATGAACAAGGTTTTAGAGAAAAGGTAGAAGCAGTGGCGTACCAAAGGTGGGAATGGGGGTCCGGACCCCCATTTTTCAAAAAAGATGGTCCTCGAGATTCGCACACAAATGTAATAACATTTGTGCCGGCGCTTGTCAAAGTTTCATAGAAAGGTTTTGGGTTTCGAACGAATGCTTGAACTCGGCTGGAAGAGGCATTCTCAGCCAAAGTAGAGTCGTAGAATACATATCCTCGAAAATTTTCCTGGGGGCTTGGCCCCCAGACCCAATTAATTATTTCAATATGCCAAGTTATCGCAGCCTGTCCATGCCGCTAGCTATAGGGATCCTAATTTGCTGCTACTGTTGAAATTTGCCAAAGCTTCTTGCATAAAAGATGCCACCGGCCGAATTAACAATTATAAAGTAGCGAAAAGAGACATTTATCAAGCTCGAAGGAACAGCTCCAAATCATTTTGCAGTAAAGCAAGTTTGCAATGCGAGTTTTGATATACTAGTCTGGACGTTTTTGAATAATTATTCATCTTGACTTTCCTAGAGTAACTTGCTGTGATGAGTCTAAACTCTCATTGCAAATTTGACAAAACGACCTGCTGTGATAATTGCCACCATGTTTACGATACAAAGCATAGCTGAGAAGGGCGTCTCCTTCATTTTCCGAGCGTCTAAAGGACGTGGTTGCTAAGAACTTTCCTGGGGCTACGCCCCAGACTCCCTCCCACTTCAAGTGATGCGCACGCCTCTGGATAGAAGTATTCAACATTTAAGGATTCTGGAGTGTGATCTAATGATGCTTTTAAGGCATGAAGTGAAAATTACACAAGAACAATGATACAAAAACATGTACAGTAGTTGACTTGACAAAAAGACCTTTCGTAGACGATTTTGATGCTCTACTTTCAAGAATTTTACCAGTGAGGTCTTTCATCAAAAGGATTCCCTTTCATAAGTAGTTGGATCTTGAAATTTGAGGAAGGATGAATGAAAGCATTTCTCGGCAATGAATCAGACCTTCACCATGAGCGAAGCGGGCGTGGCCCTGAAAGTCACAGTGGCGCTGAGATTTCTGCTCTCGCATTCAACTTATGCTATGAAAAATTGCATTCTCCCAACAGGCCTGCTAGAAAAGGTCGACTGAGGCGCTTCAGCCCGTAATACTTTGCTGTAGTTCGTTCACTTTTAAGTAAAAGAGGCTGTGAAAGCCAAGCTCATAGAGATGAAAATTTAAAGTTATTTCTATTCCAGGAGGTTGCTAGAATCTATCAAACTATTCCTTTTTATATCATGCAGTTCAAAAATGATGTATCTACTCGTGAAATTGCAGTAATTTTCTTAAATTTTCCGGAAGGACCCCATCACTTGTGATGCTTCTTTGCTTCTTTAAGTGGTAAATTCTCCCAAATGCGGCGTTTTCCAACAATCTAAAGGGTGTGGCTATGAGAATTTTTCCCGGGGGCAAGCCCCCGGACCCCCAGCTTTACTCACTGCGCTCGCACTAATTTTCAGCTCCATCAAATATGCATTTTGTTCTCGTGAGTCCATCAAACATCACTTGAAGAGGTAGATAGCAGAATGCAACTCGACCATACACATTTTTAGAAGTGAGTCAAGTACATTTTGAGGCTAATCCAGGAGGTGTGTCCGCAAAAAAATTTCCAAGGGAGTGCCCTCCAAACTTTTCGCTCCCGTAGTTGCGGGCCCCCCTCGCTGTCGAATCGCCCGGGCCCCGATTCTACTGCCAGTCCGCCCCTGCGACCGAACACAACGTTCGATCTCCACCAAGTCTGCGGACTCTTGACTCTTCTGTTTTCAGAATTTGTACCCTTTTGTAGCGGAGGTTTTTATCTGCGAAGTCTACCGTTTTCAGAAAACTTCGCAGACTTCAGGTGTCCAAAAGAATATGCATGGATTTTACGATAAAGTTGAGATGCAACGACCTAAGTTTATCGTTGCTGTGGCCTGTGGTCAAGATTTTACGCAGCAGTCGTAAATTTTGGTAGCTATGCGTTGCTAGGGTGCATATTCCTATCATGCATTGCATGAAATGAGATCCGCCATCTTTTGCGGAATCGTCTATTGTGCACATTCGAAAATTCTACAAATTGTAATGAAATCCTATTCGATCCACATTCCTTTTCAGAATGGCTAAAAGGTCTATTGATGGCCAGCCAAGATTTTGGAGCAGAGGGGCAGCAGAAGCATCGTAAGGACTATCGGTAGTTATTCTTGCAGCTCTTCTATGTGGCTCAACAATTCCTCTATACATTTTCTGCAGATCACCTGATGGAAGAAATTTCTTGGCATGCTTAAAAGACCGAGAGCTCGCAGTGCCTTAGCCTTAACATGTTCAATGTGGCAATCCCATTGGAGTTTGCCGTCAATTTGAACTCCCATATAATTAGTATCAGTTATCATATTAATCTTTTGATCACCTATTTCGAAACTAGGCTTAGCTTCAGCCTGCTTTTCGATCTTTTGAATATTTGGTCTGGATCCAATAATCAAAGACTGTGTTTTTACAACGTTTAGGGACAATTTATTGCCATGTAGCCAGTTCTGTAAGTTCACAAGATCCTGGTTTAGATCATACTGCAGTTTAGAAAGGCATCTCGCCTCGAGGAGTGTGAAATCGCAGTATCATCGGCGAGGAGTGTGAAATCGCAGTATCATTCAAATGCTTTCTTGCCAAAAGTCTCAGTTCTAAATCTTGGGATACCAAGTAGGCATAGCTCTGCTGATCGAAGCGTTCTGGGAGCTTTTTTACTGACCAATATTTCCTTTAAATGAGCCGGTCCAATATCGTTCATGCACTTGAACACTAGAGCCCCATCGCCGTTTTCCGATTACAGGCTGCTGTGAGCACTTTTTGTGTACATTCGTGCGATTTTTGTTTTCAAGGGGACTGGGTCTTCTAATCAAAAAAGCGCGCGAAGAATACTTTTCTGACGCCATGGGCTTCATGTTCAGATGTTGTTTACATTTTCCCGGCGTGCAAACGATTACCATAGCTGTGATGGATTCGTAAGTAGTCGCCATTTTCTCTTCGTGTTTCCATGTAGCAATTATATTTTCTCTTGTTTCTCTACTACTGTTTACCGAAACCGCAGTCAAAACATTTCAAGCTTTACTCCAACTCTCTAAACTGATATTTACAAAAGAATCTCGATCATAATATCTCCGGCTTCCCAGCCGAAGGTAAATTTCTAACTGCAGTCAGATAGGCTACAAATCGCCCTTTTCAAATCACGAGGTTTGGCTTCGAATAACTAAAAAATCATCAGGGGGCTCCATTGATTTTGGATGTGCGTTGAGGTAGGGTCTGAATTAATTACAAGGGGCATTGAAGAATGGGAGTGGGGCAAAAGAGAATTGATGTTTTTATATGCAAAAGAGAGCAGACTAGAAATAATTTCCTAGTTTTCAAATCCAGCTTAGATTATTCGAGGACCAAAAATATATAATAGAAATTTCAGATCCAACGTGCTTGCTGACACAGGCCTCTCTGTTTTAGACTCTATGAAATATCTCCGTACTCCGTGGGATAACAAAAATTTTGCTGTGGTGCTATGCTAGTGTTTTTCCAGTTAGCAAAAGCCTAGAACTTTCAATTGTAAATTTAAATTTGACATAAGGAAGTCATGTCTGGCTTGATTCGTAATGGCGGCCGCAGCAACGAGTGCTCTGATGAACGAAGCTCTCCAACCATCTGCAAGCGAGTCTTCAATTGTAAAAATCCGCACTATGCCGAAAAATGATAATCCAGACATAGGGGAAAGCATCCTAAGTGAAATTCGACGCATAAAGAAAGCGAGAAAACGAGCCAATACAAAGTCAGTTGTCGAACGGCTAGTTGGACGCATGGGCCTACCTGGCAGTGTTGTGTCAATAAAGTTAAATGAATTGATACAAAGTGGCAAGATCCTGACGGGTAAGAATCGTGGCAAGGAGTCATTCAAACTACCTGACGAGCATAACGATGGGGATTCTGATACTTCATCCGATACCGAATCAGAAGAATCAGAAGAAGACTCCGATTCATCGGTAGATCTTGACCCGACATTTTCTGGAAAACGTTTCCAATCGAAATCCATCGATCAAACCACACATACGCCATCCAAGCAACTAGCCCACGCAGCTACAATGGTCACTCTGCCGGTATCGATTATCAGCGATCTGACGAAAAATGCCAATTTAGCCAACGAGATGCTGGCTAATGAACGCCAATTAGTTCATGACCTAATGCGGGAGAATACTGAGCTAAAGCTCAGAATTAAAGATCTTGAAACAGCCGCAGCCACAGGGCCTATTCCAAAGCAAGGCCAGAAAACATCCAAACCTCCCCTGAGCACAGTACAGTCGCAAGGATCCAATGAAAAGAAAGATTCAGTGTCTCCGTTGGGAGAAATCAATAGCGAGAAACACGAAGATACCAGACAAGAAAACAAGAAATCAAAGGTAAACAATCGCAATACAAATAATGATCCTGAAACGAAAAGAAATTATTCAAAAGGTGACAAAAATGGGAGAAGGACAACAAATGTTAATTCAAGTGGAAAAAGGGGTGCAAAGAATATGGAAACGAAGGAAACTGACACCAGAAAAGTTTTTATTATCGGAGATTCTCAGCTAAGAAAAATCAATGGCGAGACACTATCGAGAGATCACCATTCCGTAAATGTCAATGCAATGCCGGGCGCGAAAATCGCGAAGATGAAGAACGTAAACATCGAAGATGACGCAAATGTTGTCATTGTACACGCAGGCACTTGCAACATACGAAAACAAACAAATCCAGAAAAACTAGCAGAAGAAATTGTGTCAACACTTCGTGATGTGAAAGCAAAGCTGCCAAAGGCACAGGTCGCATTCTCAAGTATCCTTAAACGAAATGACGATCTAGAGCTCAATGCAAAAGTGCTTAAAACGAATCAACTACTCGAAGAAAAACTGCTTCTTAGCGGACTGGACTTCATTAATAATGACAATATAAGGTATGGAAATATTTCATTTGATGGTCTTCATGTTAATGAGGGGGGTGTTAAGATGCTAGCATCCAATTACAGTAGATACATAAAATATTGCTAGGGACTTCAGGGAAATGCTAATTGCTCCGTTAATGTAACAAAAAAACGCAGAAAAGGAGTAAAAATATCGCAGTTGAACGTAGTGTCACTTAGAAAACACATGGTAGAATTAGCTAAATTAATGCACGACCATGAGTTAGATGTTCTTGGCCTCAATGAAACCAGGCTGTCAAAAGACATACGCGACAGTGAGGTTTCAGTCGAGGGATATGACATCTATAGACACGATAGGGACACCTCAGGGGGTGGCGTAGCTATTTATGTAAAAGACACCCTTTCCCATCAAAAAAGAGAGGACATCAGGGACCCCAATTTAGAGATTATAGGGATTGAAATAACCCCTAGGCATACTAAGAGTTACATAGTGCTTTGTTGGTACCGTCCGCCAACTGAGGGTACAGACGTTTCCACCTTTGAGGCTTTAACGAACATTATAAAAAAGTTAGACGCAGAAGGTAAGGAAATTATTCTTGTTGGTGACACAAATTGCGATTATAAAAAACCAAAGGACTGTAACACGAGGAAGCTGAAACTTATTTATTCAGAATTTCAGTTTGAACAGCTGATCAAGGATTTTACAAGGGTAGCTGCTACAACAAGCTCTAATAATGGAGAGATTAGTACATCCAAAACAATAATTGATCATTTCTCCACGAACAGGCCAAATTTTATTTCATACTCTGGCGTCATAAAACTTGGCATGACAGATCATTACATGATCTTGGGAATCAGAAAACTTAATGCCAAACTCCAGGTCTCAAGGAAGCAGTTTAAGACCGAATTTCGCAGCATGAGAAATTATGATAGGGAAGCTTTTCTGTTCGACCTGCAAAGCGTTGATTGGGAAATGGCTACATCCACCGCCTGGGATGACCCTAATGTAATGGCAAATAATTTCTACGGTCTCTTTCACTCGATCTTAGATGTGCATGCACCGTTAAAGACACGGAAAGGAATAGCGAGGCATGCACCTTCTCCCTGGATAACTCCCCGTATCAAGAACTTGATACGTGAGAGAGACCGGGCTAAGAAGAAAGCTGAAAAAGACCGTTCAATATGGCCTGAGTACAAACGCCTAAGAAACAGGGTGACCAGTGAACTCCGAAGAGCGGTCGAAGGCCACTACTGCAGCTTGATAGATGAGAATTCCAATAACCCCAAGGAGATGTGGAAAACGATTAACAAAGTCTTGAACAAAAATCAGTGTTCCACGACTCCCAGATCCGTTATGTACGAGGGTCAACTGGTTGAAAAGCAAAAGGAAATTGCGGAAGCATTCAATAACCACTTTACCACCATAGGCCCAAAACTTGCGGAAAAAATCGAAACTAAAGAATCCGATGACCCACTAAAATACCTAATTGATGAAGGGCCTTCTACAGCCCCTCGTTTCGAATTTCATCCGGTTGATCCAAGCACTATCGAAAAAGAAATCAAAGAGTTGAAGTGCTCCAAATCTGCAGGATATGATAAAGTTTCTGTAAAGCTAGTAAGAGATGCAGCAGGAATTTTATGTAAGCCGCTAACTGCCATATTCAACTCTTCATTTGAAATGGGTATTTTTCCTGACATGTGGAAAATAGCAAGAGTGACCTCTATTTACAAGTCTGGTTCGAAAAACGACATGGGCAATTACAGGCCTATATCCGTGTTATCTGTTTTCTCGAGGTTGCTAGAAAAACTAGGGCATGATCAAGTTTCAAATTACTTGAAGGTGCATAAGAAATTTTCAAAATGTCAACACGCATTTTTAAAGATGCATAGCACTTTAACGTCACTACTTAACGTAACTGATGCGTGGTTTTCTAACATTGACAAACGCAAAATTAACATAAGCGTATTTCTAGACCTCAAAAAGGCTTTCGATACGGTGGACCACGGTATTCTCCTCTCAAAGCTTACTAAGTACGGCGTTGTAGGGACACCTCTTCGGTGGTTCACATCGTACTTGACGAATAGAAAACAATACTGTCAAGTGAATGGCCACAAATCTAGCCTAAAAACTGTTCACTGCGGTATTCCTCAGGGTTCGTGCTTGGGGCCTCTCCTCTTCATTCTGTATGTCAATGACTTTGAGCAGTGCCTCAATAAATGCACCACAAACATGTATGCGGACGACACCAGCGTAACTTGCTCTGCTGAAGATATTGACGAACTCTGCAATGATCTAAGAACTGAGGTTGACAATATTGCAGAATGGTTACGGCAGAATAAGCTCAGTCTGAACACTGATAAAACAGAATACATGGTTGTTGGTCACAAAAGACAAACGAACCGTATCCAAGGTCCATTAGAGGTAAACATAAATGGAGGACCAATCAAACGGGTCAAAAAAGTCAAATACCTTGGAATTACAGTGGACGAAAACCTTACATGGAACGAGCAATATAAAAACCTCAAAGGTAAAATTAAAAATGCTCTCTCGTCCCTGCGGAAATTAAAGAACATACTACCGCAATCAAAATTGGATCAGGTGTACAAGGCACTGCTTGAGAGTCATCTGAGATACAGTGATGAACTATGGGGCAGTTTGTCAAATACAAAGCTTGATCATCTTCAGCGTCTGCAAACTAGAGCACGAACGCTAATAGAAGGCTCTAGATTAAAGGATGGATGGAGATGCAATTGGCTTTCAGTCCAAAACTTGATAAAATTTGACAGGGCCGTGATGATCTATAAAATAATGAATGGCCTCTGCCCGGACAACTTAAGAGGGAGACTTGTTACCAGATCTCAAATATCTAGTTATCAAACAAGAAATCAGTTAGATATTGACACTCCAAGGCAGAACCTAGAATTCTCCAAAAACAGTTTTTTCTATTCTGGTGCAAAGACGTGGAATGAAATCCCATTAGAAATCAGAACAAGTTCCACTATCACCCTATTCAAAAGGAAACTGAAGGAATTCCTACAAAATTAGCATCCTTCCCGAAGCACGATCCCTAGGAAGACCAGCAAAGTTGTAAGATTTTATATATATGTAAATAGACATTTGTATAGTTTCTCTTTTCTTTTTTTTTTAGCTGATAGGGTTTTGTGTTTAAATATGATAAAATGAAAATGAAAACCATGGTGTTATTGAATGAGTAATGCGGCAAAATGTTACTTACTAAATGATAACATAAACTAAACATCTTCTGCTATCTGTATGGCACCCATTTCATCTGGATACCGCGCTTTCTTGGGCCCTTTGCTGTGGTGCTATTCGAGATTCGTGCGAGGACTTGCGTGATCGGAAAAGGGCGATGGAATGAAGATATCGTGATTTTACAGCTGTGCCTTTCGACAACGATTTTACGGAAGACGGTTGCTAAAGTTAGAATAACTGGTTTTTATATCTTAAACTATGAAATTATGAATATTTCAATAGCAATAACGTTTCCGCTAAAATTTTCTTAGGCCAATTAATACAAGGTTTCTTTTTCAGTGATCGGAAAGGGCGATGGGGGATGGGGCTCCAGCAGGGAGCGCCGAAGGCGCGGGAGGCGAAACGCCCAGTTGAGCCTTATGTCGCGATAAGATAGGGGAAATTTGCATTGCACATGCGCAGGAATCCCACAGGGGTACAAGGTGAAATTCGAATGCGGGGATGGAAAATTGAGTAGCACTGGCAGCAAGACATTTTATTCATTTTAAATTTTTTATACACGGTGGCCCCATCAACCAAGAGTGGCTGCTTTTCAGGGGGCCGTGGAAAAAACCTAATTACAATGCTACTAAAATAAAAAAGAATATTTACAATGTTAAATTGGAATAAATGAAAAATTAAAATCTATTTACATTTCAGTCTACATTTAAAAGTAGACAGAGAGGGGGCTAGCTTGACCTCATGTTTTAATTCATTCCAAACCTTTGCTCCACGGAACGAAAATGCTTTATGAATTTATCTTTGTTTTTGAAGGAATTTGTCTAACGTTTTCTATAACTGTATTCCCCTATGAGTAATAATGATATTTTCCGCACGCTTCGCGTGCCACACAATAGTGTGAGTACATTCGGGTATAAAAGGAATGAACATAAACAACTTTCCATCTTGGCCTAACTTCATACACAGCCAGGTAACGCTATGGCGAGAGGGAAAAGAAAGCGAAAAGAAAGTACTTCGAGCAATTCTTCTTCGCCACAGAGCGGCAACAGTGATACGCAAGCTTCAGTAGCAAGCAAAAGCTCAGGTTCTGCTTCGCATAAGAGGAACCGTAGTAAACAACGAAGAAACCAAGCAAGCACTGAAACTGACCGCGTGGCACGGGAAGCCTCATCGGGAGACCTTCTGCAACGATCTTTGGAGAATTTCCAAACATATATTGACAATGAATTTGAGTCTTTGACAGCAAACATAACCCAGGATACGACAGAACGTGTTTCGAAAAGGCTGAAATATAGCACGTATGACTTCAAGTTCAAAGGAAATAAGGACCAATTCAACTTCAACCAAGATTTGATTGATTCTCTCCAAGACACAGTCGCTGCCCCCCAAGTCGACACCTTGCTGAAAGTTGTCAAGTCGACAATTAAATCATTGAAGAGCAGGAATAAATTGATCAAATTAGCCGATAATTCAGAAGCTTGCGTCCTTTCTACCAATACTGAAATTTAGATCTGTTCATCGGTTCACAGACAATAAGAATGTTGTTTCTATTATAAATAATGGTAGTATGAAGACCCATTTGCAAAAACTTGCTTTTGATATTTTCTCGTCTTGCCTAAGAAATAATATTTCTTTGTTTCCGGAATGGGTCCCTAGGGAGTATAACACACATGCAGACTTTGTCAGTAAGGTTATAGACTATGATGACTGGCAGACAACAAAATGTTTTTTCGATAAGATCAGCCAACGATGGGGCCCCTTTACTGTAGACCGTCTTGCATCGTCTACTAATGCAAAGTGTCCTAGGTTTAACTCGCTGCTCTGGAATCCTGGCTCGGAACAGGTTAATGCATTCTCCGTTTCATGGGCGGGTGAAAACAACTGGCTCGTGCCACCAATTTTTCTTATTTCAAAGGCTATCTTACACCTCTTGTCATGTAAAGCAAA
The DNA here is from genome assembly GCA_964020215.1 of Aurelia sp. 3 sensu Dawson et al. (2005). Classification (NCBI taxonomy): domain Eukaryota; kingdom Metazoa; phylum Cnidaria; class Scyphozoa; order Semaeostomeae; family Ulmaridae; genus Aurelia; species Aurelia sp. 3 sensu Dawson et al. (2005). Next base: position 10,581,430 of record OZ026590.1, read on the forward strand.
ACGGGTTATCGTTGCTCCGTGTTGGCCATCAGCTCCATTTTGGCCTCTGCTGTTTGTGAACAAGTTCGTCACTCGTAGTTACGTCACAGGTGTAATGTATTTTGATAACCCCACAGGTATTTTCGAACTCGGTAATTACAAGGGTTCTCTCTTAGGTTCTGACAAGTATACAAGTCCAGTATTGGCAGTGACATTGGATGGAAGTACTAATTGAGTGTTCAGCTGTGCGCCTGTCGGATGACATACCTAAATAAAGGAATATGGATTAAACTGTAATTTTCTACGCATTAGAGCCACGATACTAGTATACACTGTTAGAAGCTAAGTGTGTATGATGAGCTTTTATACGTGTTGATTGAAGGTTAAAGGAACTGGGATCAGTCCTGGAATGTTAAAAGAGGAGATTCACGATTAAGTAAGTAATGGGCAGCCGGGATCGATGCACTGCCCCTACAACAGAGTAAAGATTACTGTTTTTTGTTTGCAGTAGAGAAATAATTAAGAGCAGCTTATATTGGCTTATTGCCCATTGAAGGGTAAATAAACGTTAAATCATGAGTGCGGCTGTGGGTACAGCAATTTTAGCACATCATGAATTCAACGCTGCATTGTTTGTTAGAAATAGATATTGTAAAAAAAAAAAATGCTGCAGCTGTTATGTGCCAGCTGGCTGTATTTGTGTTTACAACTTATAGATTAGTTTTTAGCTTTGAGAAGTTATCGGGTACATGAAAATTCCTCATGTTGCACTAAACTAGAGCAGGAATTTGAGCGGTTTTTTGAAAGTATTGATTCTGCAAGAATAGCAATGGAATTTTTTCTTCCCTTTAGGATTGATTAAAGAGGTCATCTACCGTGATAGACATTTCATCCACCCAAGGTTGAAATCACTGAATGAGTCCATCCCTACTTTGCTACTTGCATCCAAGAGTAAAAATACGATTAAATCTTACACCAGAGGCATCAAAACATGGAAGTCGTGGTCTGCACAATTTCCAGAATTACACTCTTTTCCCGTGAAAGCTACTTCACTAACACTTTTCATTACAAGTATGGTTCAATCTGCAGAGAAACTTTCAAAAATCACTCAGACATTTTATGGTTTGAAGTTTCTTCATGATATAACTGGCAGGAAGAACCCCTGTGAAAACAAAATGGCAATAACAGCTCTAGAATCAGCAAGTAGAATTTTGTCTAAACCGATACAAAAGAAAGAGCCTATTAAACCTAGACACTTGCGCAAACTTGGCAAAATGTTGACAGAGAATCCTAAAAGTCTACCCAATTACCGCACTCTTGCTATTTGTTGTGTAGCATTTTCTGGTTTTCTGAGGTTCAGCGAAGTAGCTAACTTAAGACGTTCAGACATCTCTTTTCACAGCACCTACATGAAAGTTTTCATTGAAAAAAGCAAGACTGATATCTACAGAGACGGAGCTCACGTGCTTATAGCTAAAACTGGTTCCTTATCTTGCCCCTACGAAATCCTTCGAAAGTATATTGAACTTGCTAATATCCCTGAAACTTCTCGGGAATACATTTTTAGAGCGATTACTTTTTTCAAGAAACAAGATGTTTATAAACTACGATCTAAAGATCGGCCGATCTCCTACAGCCGTACAAGAGAAATAGTGCTAGGTGCCTTTGACAAGATTGGCTTAGATAAAAAGAATTTTGGCCTTCATAGTCTCCGCGCCGGAGGCGCGACCGCAGCTGCAAACGCCGGAATTAAAGACAGGCTTTTCAAACGTCATGGAAGGTGGAGATCTGAAAACGCCAAAGACGGCTATATCAAAGATAATTTAAGCAGCCTACTTTCTGTTTCCCTTAGTCTGGGACTTTAGAACTGTATTTTCGCATTTTCCGCTCTGACTTATCTTTGGAGGTCTTGGCTGTGTATGATGACCTTCGCCACTACTCCTAATACGTGTCTTTTCTTGTGTCATTTCATTTTCATTTCATTTTAAAATATTTATACAGGTATAAGTTTCATATATTTATACATGTTTTTCAAACTGACCTGTTAAAAAATAACATAAAATAAAGGAAAATAGGCTAAACTAAGAACAAAAGAAATTTATATGCCTAATTTACAATATACAATGCTATAATACCTAATTTACAATAAAACATAATAAAAATGAAGTAGAAAATAAAGTTACACCGCTCTCATAGTCGTTCCTTGAAAGTTTTCAGGGAGGGTGCCAATTTTGCTTCTTTTTCCAAACTGTTCCAAAGTTTTGCACCGCGATATGAAAAAGCCTTTTGGCCATTGACAGTCTTTAGTAACGGTAACCTTAGATCAGTTTCTGTTGAGCGCAAAGACCGTTCTCTATCATCTGAATATTTTGTAAATAGTTTTCTCATGTAGACTGGGGCAAGTGAATTCAAAGATTTATATGTTAGCGTGGCGGTCTCTTTTCTTATAAGATTGTTGATAGTCGGCCAGCCAAGGTTCTGAATTAGTGGAGCAGCAGAGGCATCGTATGAGCTATTTGTTACAATTCTTGCAGCCCTGTTTTGAATTTTCTGCAGGACGTTAATTTTTGAATTACTACAGCAGCCCCAAACAGAGCTACAGTAACTCAAATGGGGCTCGACAATCCCTCTGTACATTTTGTTGAGCACATCAGATGGAAGATATTTCTTAGAATACTTAATAAGTCCAAGGGCTCGGTTAGCCTTGGTCTTGATAGTATCGACATGTTTGTCCCAGTTTAGTTGACTATCTACTTGAACACCTAAGTATTTTGCATTGGCAATCATTTCAATTTCCTGATCACCTATTGAAAAAGATGGTTGAGCATCAGGCTGGCTTTCTATCTTACGGATGTTTGGTCCAGAACCTATGATAAGCGACTGCGTTTTCACAACGTTCAAAGAAAGTTTGTTTGCATGCAGCCAATCTTGTAGCTTCAGAAGATCTAAATTTAAGTCATTTTGCAGGTCACCAATGCTTTTTGAAGAGAGCGAAATGGTCGTATCGTCAGCATACATGCTGACATGAGACTTTTGCAGGGAAAAGGGCAGGTCATTGATGTAGATCAGGAACAACAGTGGACCAAGACAAGAGCCTTGAGGAACTCCACAATTTATTCCCTTCACATCAGAAGAAGAGCCATTTATCCTGCAAAATTGTTTACGATTATCCAAGTAAGATGTAAACCAGTCATGTTCCAGGCCAGTCACTCCATACATTTTAAGTTTTTCTAACAGGATTTCATGATCGACCGTGTCGAAGGCCTTCTTCAAGTCAATAAAAATTAGGCCAGTGTATTTTCCGTTATCTATATTCAGGTACCAATCATTGGTGCTAGCCATTAGGGCAGTAGCGACCGAGTGTAAGAGTCTAAAACCAGACTGATGCTCGTATAGTGATTTATTTGCGTCCAGGTATTCATAAAACTGATTAAAAATCAATTTCTCGAATAGTCTAGATATGAATGGAAGAACGGATATTGGGCGATAGTTGGACCTGTCGTCCTTGGCTCCACTCTTGAAGATGGGTGCAATACGCGCTATTTTCCAGTCCTCCGGAAATTTTCCTGCAAACAATGATTTGTTGAAGAGATCACACAAAGACCCGCCCACAACTGGCAAAGCAATCTTTAAATAAAAGCTTGCAATGCCATCGTGGCCAGAACCATGCGATGTCTTCATCTTATTCAAGGTTGAAGATAATTTATCCGTCATAATTGCCGAAAAAGAGAAACTCAAAGGAGGAGTTTCGAATGCGTATTCACCTGACAAGAGTGGATTAGCTTTTTTCGGGATTTTCTCACTGAGTTTATTCCCAACGCTGCAGAAATACTCGTTCATTGAAGACGCAATATCTTTGTGACCTCTGACTGTCTGGCCGTCTACAGTAAGACAAGGTACAACTGTAGTGCTAGACTTTTTGTTAATAACTTGGTTGATGGTTTTCCAAGTTTTCTTGAGATCTCCTTGAAACTGCGTAAGTTTTTCAGAAAAATATTTGCGCTTAAGTTGCGTATTCATGTTGTTTACCCTGTTACGAATTTGCTTGTAGCATTCCATCAGCAGCTTTGAATTGCCTTTTACAGCTTGACTTTTGAGTTTATCTCTCGTTTTAGCTAATTTGAAGTAATCAGCGTTAAGCCAAGGCGTGTATCTATCAGAAACTCTTCTACTTAAAGTAGGGGCATGTTTTTCAACAATTAGCGCGAAAATATGGGTCCACTGACGAACTGCGTCATCAATGTCATGAGCATTTGCTACAATAGCCTCCCAATCAACCGCGGATAGATCAGAGAGGAAGGCATCTTGAATTCTCGGAAAATAAAAAGGTAAATACTTTATTTTCGGTTCCATCACGAAGTGATGGATAAGAAAATAAATGAATTTATATTTGTTTTTGAAGGAATTTGTCTAACGTTTTCTATAACTGTATTCCCCTATGAGTAATAATGATATTTTCCGCACGCTTCGCTGCCACACAATAGTGTGAGTACATTCGGGTATAAAAGGAATGAACATAAACAACTTTCCATCTTGGCCTAACTTCATACACAGCCAGGTAACTTTCCACTGTTGATCCGATGAGAATTTGTTATTGATATCAGAGTTTAGTCAAAGCTATCAGATAAGAAGAAAAAGAAGCTATCGTAGTTTTCCGTGCCTGAAATTCGTTGTGTTTAGTGTTAATTAGAATGAGATTTTGGCTGTGTATGATGACCTTCGCCACTACTCCTAATACGTGTCTTTTCTTGTGTGAATTCTCGGAAAATAAAAAGGTAAATACTTTATTTTCGGTTCCATCACGAAGTGATGGATAAGAAAATAATTGGCCATTACTTGTTTTCATTCGTGGAGCAAGTAAGTCAGTCTCACGATTTCTCAAATTTACAATTTCCCGTGTCGAGTTTCTCGTGAATAAAGTAGAGAGGTAAGTGGGCGCGAGACCACTTATTGATTTGAAAACAATGGTAGTCGTCTCTTGTTTGATCATGTCGTGGACTGTCGGCCATTTGAGCTCTTTTATCAAGCTTGCGGCTGGTGCATCATAGCTACTGTTGGTAACAATTCTCGCAGCACGATTTTGTAACTTTTGTAGCATTAAAAGGCGAGATTCTCCACAGCTACCCCACACAGAGCAACAGTAGCGAAAATGGGGCTCAACGATACCTCTATACATCTGACTCAGGGTATGCTTTGGAAGCAATTTCTTAGCATATTTTAGGAATCCCAAAGAGCGAGAAAACTTTGAACGTAAAGCCTTAGTATGCTCATCCCACACAAGATGTTTATCAAGTTGTACTCCCAAGTATTTCGCATTATCTACAACTTCAACATGCGAGTTGCCAATGGCGAAAGACGGGGTCGGTACTAATTTATCTGATATCTTCTTGATATTAGGCCTAGAGCCTATAACCATTGCTTGTGTTTTGATTACATTGAGAGACAGCTTATTACCTTCAAGCCACTGTTTCAAAGAGTCTAGATCACTGTTAAGGGTTTCATTAAGCTCGTCGATATTCTTAGAAGAATATGATATACTGGTATCATCGGCATACATCGTTACTTCACTGCTTTTAAGAGCAAATGGCAGATCATTTATGTATATGAGGAATAAAAGGGGCCCAAGGCAAGAGCCTTGAGTAACTCCACATTTTATTTCTTCCATATTTGAGGCTACCCCATTCACTCTACAAAGCTGCCGCCTGTTTTTCAGGTATGAGGAAAACCAGGTATGTTCAAGGCCAATCACTCCATACTTTTCTAACTTTTGGAGTAGAATATCGTGATCTACAGTATCGAATGCCTTTTTCAAGTCAATAAATACTGTAGCAGTGACTCTACCTTTGTCCATATTAACATACCAATCATTAGTAGACTTCAGCAGACAAGTGACAGCGGAGTGTAAGGACCTAAACCCAGACTGTTTATAGTATATGAGCTTGTTTTTATCTAGATACTCATAAAGCTGGTTAAAAACCAACTTTTCAAATACCCTAGACAAGAAAGGAAGCACTGAAATCGGCCTATAATTTGATCGATCATCAGATTGACCACTTTTAAAGATGGGGGCAACTCTAGCAATTTTCCAACAATCTGGGAATACACCAGTTGCTATAGAGAGATTGAAAATGTTGCAAAGTGATTCACCGATGACAGGAAGCGCAATTTTCAAGAAATGATTGGCAATACCATCAGTGCCAAAACCCAAGGAATTTTTGAATTTTCCAAAGACCTTCTCTACCTGAGCAATATTTACAGCTTGAAATTCAAACCGCAAATTATGCTCGTTAACAGAGAACCTACTTTCAAGAAGGGGGTTTTCTGTCTGGCAAAGGAAAACAAATCTAGCAAAGGTTGGTCTACCCAGCATACTTATGTCGTTAATCGATATTCTCATGTGATTATTAAATCAGCGCTACTCTCGGTGCTCGTTATTATGAAGGAGTGCCAAACATCGATGGCCTGCTCTTATTTAGGCCCAGATTGCAAAGTTTGCCTTGCGCGGCCGATTTCTCTGCCGCGCACTTTAAATTTCAGCCGCAGTTCCAGCCGCGAGATTTTCGTAAAACAACAAAAGGAAACAATAGAACTATTGTTTAGTGACACAAATACAGCCGCGCAAGCAATTTGGACGTAGGAGAGATCCCCCGTGCATTCTGCAAACTTTCCAACCTGGATTTAGGCCTCATGTTGACGTTTGTGCTTAAGTTAGGCCCTTTTTCGTCTTGATCTCTTTGCATCTGTTTTAGACCCAGCAGTAAAATTATCTTTTGAGAAAGCAAGCTGAATGTCATTCTTTGAAAGTACAGTTGATCTTTAGGCCAGAGTGCATATTCAAGAGCTATTCAAGTGGTATTAACTGGCCAAAATTTGCTCAAGGATAACCTAGGTTTTACCAAGGTAAACCTAGGTTTATTGCTCATGGATTACCTAGGTTTGAACCTAGGTTTTCCTTTAAATAATCCTTGAGCAGACCTAGGTATTCCTATGTTTCAAATTGGCACTACGTAGCTGTATCGGAGGATAAGAAAACTCTAGGAAAACCTAGGTCTGCTCAAGGATGCCATATATGGGCGTTCCAAACGATCCATCAAGAACCTAGGTATACCTAGGTTAGACCTAGGTCACCTTTGGATAATCCAATAGGATCACGTGATGAACGACCTAGGTTTTCTCAAGGTTAACCTGGGTTAGGAAAACCAAGGAAAACCTAGGTTTAACGCAGGTTTGTACCGGTTGGAACTGGATTTACGTGACTTGCCATTGGTTCAAAATCGCTACGGCCTAGAGGATTCAAACTCGCTTCTCCACAGTTCCTGAAATTATTTTGAGAATTTTTAGTATCGGCTCAAATCCTTACTTGTTACAACGTAGAAGCACAGGGCCGCCGAGAGGTTTTTGAGGCCTAGAGATAAAACTGCGAAACGCCCCCTTCCCTCTGAGCGAAACGAACAGAAAATTTTTCAATCAGGCCTTTTAAAATGGCTTAAAATGCACCTTAGATGAATTCCTGCAGTCAAAATGTTAGAAACTTCGATTATGATACCCGCTAGGGCCTAGACCCTGAGGTAAATTTACTCTCTACCGCTCTCTACCTCTATCGGCGGCCCTTAAAGCATGCAGTAATTAAAGGCATACAGAGTAACAACTTCTTTTAAAGAAGCCTAAGATTAGGAAAAGATCCGTTTTTTCCTCGCTTCAACTTTCTCTCAAGACTCAACCAGATTTTCCGATCCCGATTGTCTGAAGTCAAGGCAAGTTTCTTTGCAAGATCAAGAAAAAGACAATACAAACAAACCTTTTGGGCCAAAGGAGAAACGCTGATGAGCCTTTTGAATTAGTTTGGTGGCAGAGCGAGGGTGGAATTCTTTGCTATAATGTGCGTCGACAATAACGTTGTTTATTTATCAATAATTCCTTCCATCAAATTCTTGCAAATCGTTGTAACAAGTTATACCACTGACTTTCTTCATTGGAAAGTTAAATGTAAATATTACCAGCCATCTTCACAACAACTGAAAGATTTAGGCCTTCCGTCTTCAGAAAACTTTGTCTCATCGAATGCTCACGCCATTCAAGTCTTACCAAGGCGCGAAAGCATTGCCCAATCACAAATACGAATCGCTACCACGTGACATGTAAAAAGTTCAAGGATTTCTCATGGAGCTTGAGCTCATTAGATCGATGAAGGAAATTCGAGGAACCTGGGGACATTTCAAGGTTTTTTCAAGGTCCTTGGGTGCACGATTTTTCAAGGTTTGGCAATAAACCTTGAAGTGGCAACTCAGCTCAAGGTTTTCTCAAGGTCCTTGGTGCACGATTTTTTTAAGGTTTGGCAATAAACCTTGAAATGGCAACTCAGCTCATGGTTTTCTCAAGGACCTTGGTCTACCAATTTCGAGGTTTTTTCTGAGTTCAGATCTGGCTGTTCAAGGTTCCTGGGGCTTCCTTGATCAGTTCGAGGTTTTCTCAAGGAAATTCCAGGAAATTCTAGGATCCTTGATCCAAAAAATTACCCGGGGATGCTTGAAAGTTAAAGTACTTTAGAAGTAATTACTTCTAAAGTACTTACTTAAAGTGTTCCTTCTTTATAAAGAAGGAACACTTTAAGTAAGGTCTCAAAACAAATGACCATTGCTTCAGGGCGATGTTTAGTTGGGCAGTAATGATGGAGGGAGGGGGAGGTGGGTATAAAACAAAATCTAGATGTTGTTGGCCCCGAACAGTGTTCACAAAGGACAGGAGATCCCACACCAATAATGAATGAAACATGAAGAACCATCACAGAAACTGAAGAAAATTTCTATGTATGTATGTATGTAATATTATGCCATTAAAATTAAAAACTTAATTATAAAATTTACTGCAAAATAAACAGAAAGCTAATTACATGCGTAGAAAAAAACAATAATGATAAAAAGAAAAGCAAAAAACTAAGATCTGATATAAAAACCTAAGTATAAAAACACCCCCAGTTTAAAATGGCAGGGATAGCATTAAAAGGTCAGTGTGACCTTGTTTCCATAATGGTCCCCCCAGAGGTGCCATTAAAAGAAAAGTTTTCTTGAAAGGAAAGTGTAAAAAAAAAAATGTATATTTTGTATCAAAGTAGAAAGTAATGGTGGAGTCTTGTTTTTTTTGCAATTTTGGAAATTCAGTAATATTCATAAGGGTTGTCTTCTTGATTTTGGAGGTCCTTAAAGAATTTGTTCTTAATTTTATGTTTGAAACTGTTAACGCTCTCAGCTGACTTTAGGTCAGAGTGTAGATTGTTCCAAATTTTAGGTCCTAGGTAGGAGAGACCGTTTTGCCCCTTGTTACTTTTTCTAAAAGGTTGGTTTAATTTGTTTTTTGATCTTCGAGTAACCCGGCTTTGGCCAACTGGTAAGAACATCTCCGACATATAGGATGGGGCCGAGTTATTGAAAAATTTGAAAACGCTTGTAGCAGTACATTGTTCAAATCTCTCTTTAGTAGGGAGCCAATTTATGTTATTATATTCCCTAACTCCTATATGTGCTCTGTTATTCATGTTTAAACAAAATCTGACACATTTATTTTGGGCGGTTTGAATTCTGATGAATCAAGAATTTTGTTCCCACTGTTTTTCTTACTGTCCCCTTAATTCAGTTGTAAATTTGAGAGTTCCTTTTTTCAGTTTTCCAGGACCAGTTGTGATTATTCTGAGAAGATGTCCATTGATGGTCCATGTCCAACAAGGAACTTCTCCTACATATTGCACAAGATCAACAATCAACAATCGAGTCTGTGGACATTCCTGTAACTGATGATGTAATGTATCTGACCACAACGATGTCAGCTAGTAAAGCAAAAACTCTGGGGATATATACAGTATGACATGTTGAGGTTATGGGCAAGTAAACCCATGTGGGTGGCATTTAGGCCAAAAATTTTGAAAGCAAGGGTCATGTTTGGCAGATAATCCTTAGAGATGGGTGGGTTTGGCCAAAACTGAAAAAAATGATTTCGAAATGGTTTCCATCACCCTGGTACAAATAGCATGTGGAAAAGGATGTGGTACATGGTTTTTCCATGGTGTACCCATAATTCCCATGCTTCCCATGCTTCTGATATCAGGAAAGAGAAAGGGAAAGGCATGGGAAGCATGGGATATTTCTTGAATAGCATTTTCAGAGCATGGAAAAGCAAGGAGAGCATGGGGACAGCTTGTGGTAAATATTGAAAAGCATGGGAAAGCAGGGGAAGCATGGGGTAACTGTTTTGGTAGAGAACTGAAAACATGGGGTATGCATGTAGAGCATGGGGATGGTTTGTCGTTGACATTGAATCGCATGGAAAAGCCAAGGAAGCATGGGGAAACTCTTTTAGGGCGAAACCAGAAAGCATGGGGAAAGCATGGAATGCAAGGGGAACAAAAAGCAGGTCACTTTCCATGACAAAGAATTGATTGGTGAACAGACAGACTGTACAAAATTAATTATATAAGTGGGCACAAAGGCTCATTTTGGCAGTTAGATGTGAGTAGCTTTGGGGTGGTGTCTCCCTGTCCATCCACAAGTCATGCACAGTACCTCCATGTGTAAAAACTACCATGAAACAGGTGGCACCATGGATGGGGGATTAGGGGACTTGAGCCCAAAGTTTGGCAAAAATTTTCAAAGAACAATTTCTTGTTGATAAGTAATGGGTGCACCTTTAGACTGAAAAATTATGTCAAAATCCCTTCCCTCATTTTGTTTGGATTTTCAGAGCTGGCACCACTACTGTCATGAAACAATGAAAATAGGAACATCTAAAGTAACACTACTAACTGTATATAAATATAGGGCTAAAGTTGATACTGCTGCCAGTTGCAAATCATTATGATTTCCAGTGTTATACAAGTTGCTTGATGATCTTACAGTTTTAAATTATGCTTGATGATTATACAGTTTTAAATACTGTATAATTTCATTGCAAGATATATGTCATGTCATGTCCTAGCTAAGATCAGGCCTGTTTGTAGCACCTAGCTTTGTAGTACCATTGTAGATAATTGTTGATTTCAAAAAGATGAAATACTGAATTCAAATTAGAAAGTTGGATTGTTATTATGAAAACATAAAGTTCATTTTGGCACACCTGTTGCTTAAGCAGCAACACAATAATGCATTAAATCATGTCTGGACATGGTCAAATGTACTGGCCACGTTTTGCTGTGTAATGAGTACGGTAGGTTTTTTTTCATTCTCAAATTACAGGATATAAATATTTATATAATTACAGAAAAAAGTTAAGAGTTAAGGAAAACATGCCTCAAAACATCTAAGAAACTAGAAAACTACTAAAAAACATCCAAAACGTACAGTAGGTTGACCACCTTTGTTTATAGTCATCTTTCCTCAAGCAGGGCAGAATTTTATTCATATTTTTCAGGTCAGAATTTTTTAACATTTTATATTGTATATTTTGCATTTCATTAGTTTTATGTGACTGATTGTCATTCAGCATGATCATTTTGAAATTGTTGATCATACTTTGTCATTTATGCTCTATATACTGTAGCAGCAAAATCAGACCATGGATGGATAACCTACCATCAAAATATCTGACCATGTCTTGACTATGGGTCAACTACAAATTCAGGGGCGGACTGACAGTAGAATTGGGGCCCGGGCGATTCGACAGCGATGGGGCCCGCAACAACGCGAGCGAAAAGTTTGGAGGGCACCCCCTTGGGAAATTTTTTGTGGACACACCTCCTGGATTGGCCTCAAAATATACTTGACTCACTTCTAACAATGTGAATGGTTTCTATACGAGTTGCATTCTGCTATCTACCTTTTGAAGTGCTGTTGACAGACTCACGAGAACAAAATGCATATTCGATGGAGCTGAAAATAAGTGCGAGTGCAGTGAGCTAAGCTGGGGGTCAGGGGGCTTGACCCAGGGGAAAATTCTCATAACCACACCCTTTAGATTGTTGGAAAACGCCCCATTCGGGAGAATTAAGCATTTAAAGAAGCAAAGAAGCATCACGAGTGATGGGGTCCTTCCGGAAAATTTAAGAAAATTACTGCAATTTCACGAGCAGATACATTATTTTTGAATTGCACGAAAAAAAGGAACAGTTTGATAGATTCTGGCAACCTCCACTCCTTTTACTTTTGCTTTCAGCCTCTTTTACTTCAAAATGAACGAACTTCAGCAAAGTATTACGGGCTGAAGCGCCTCAGCTGACCGTTTCCAGCAGGCCTTTTCGGAGAATGCAATTTTTTATAACATAAGTTGCATACGAGAGCAGAAATCTCAGCGCCACCGTGACTTTCAGGGCCACGCCCGCTTCGCTCATGGTGAAGGTCTGATTCATTGCCGAGAAATGCTTTCATTCATCCTTCCTCAAATTTCAAGATCCAGCTACTTACGAAAGGGAATCCTTTTGACGAAAGACCTCACTGGTAAAATTCTTGAAAGTAGAGCATCAAAATCGTCTGCAAAGGGTCTTTTTGTCAAGTCAATTACTGTACATGCTTTTGTATCATTGTTCTTGTGTAATTTTCATTTCATGCCTTGAAAGCATCATGAGATCACATTTCAGAATCCTACTTCTATCCAGAGGCATACGCAGCACTTGAAGTGGGAGGGGGTCTGGGGCGTAGCCCCAGGAAAATTCTTAATAACCGCTCCCTTTAGACGCTCGGAAAGTGAAGGAGACGCCCTTCTTTGCTATGCTTTGCATCGTAAACATGGTGGCAATTATCACAGCAGATCGCCAAATTTGCAATGAGAATTTAAACCCATCATAGCAAGTTACTCTGGGAAAGTCAAGAAGAATAATTATTCAATAACGTCCAGACAAGTATATCAAAACACGCAGCATTGCAAACTTGCTTTACTGCAAAATGATTTGGAGCTGGTCCTTGGAGCTTGATAAATGTCTCTTTTCACTCCTTTATAATTGTTTAGTCGGCCGGTGGCATCTTTTATGCAAGAAGCTTTAGCAAATTTCAACAATAGCAGGAAATTAGGATCCCTATAGCTAGCGGCATGGACAGGCTGAGATAACTTGAGATATTGAAATAATTAATTGGGTCTGGGGGCCAAGCCCCCAGGAAAATTTTCGAGGATATGTATTCTACGATTCTACTTTGGCTGAGAATGCCTCTTCCAGCCGATTTCAAGCATTCGTTAGAAACCCAAAACCTTGCTATGAAACTTTGACAAGACCCGGCAAAAATGTTATTACATTTTTGAATCTCGAGGACCATCTTTTTTGAAAAATGGGGGGTCCGGACCCCAATTCCCACCTTGGGTACGCCACTGCTTCTACCTTTTCTCTAAAACCTTGTTCATATTTTAAATACCCCTAACATGGTCTCCTAGGTCGCAGTAAATCGAGTGTAGATATAGGCAAAAAAATTGTTTGAAATTAACAGACTGGCAAGGGCAAGAGGTAAAGTGAGAAGGGGCCGTTTACTATCATATAAGACGCCTTCCTAGATAAGGTCTTTATTGGGCCCCTTTGGCAAGAGCTGCTCCAGTTTCGTCAAGTTCTACATTTGCAGATTCATCAGTTCACCTACTATTCGAAAACGAGACAATGCCAATTGGAATTTTGCAGTACCTTTATCTTGAGAACTTGCCCACATGAAATCTTTTGACATTTTCAACTGTTTGACAAACAAAGATAACTGTTGAAAGAATTATTACAGGGCCTTCAAACCAATTTTCGTTGATTGAAACTGGTTGTTTTGTCACAAGTTCATCAAAAATGAACCGTTTGAAGTATTTTTCTTCCAGCACAGAAGGGGCCCATGGAAAACCTTGCTGAAGGGGGCCCTTCGGGCCCCAGCCCGATAGCCCGACTGGCCAGTCCGCCCCTGTTGTAACAAATTTCAAACCCAAACATGATCAAAACCTGGTCATTTTATTGTCAAAACATAGTAAAACATGGTAATTCAGTCAACATCCTTTTTCACAACTGAGCCTGATTTTTAAAGAATCAAGTACACATTAGCCTTGCAGTAATGCAAAACCTGATGCAAAGTGATGCAAAAACTGTAAGTCTTGATTGACAAGGAACCATTTAGGAATTACTGATATCTGACAGGGAAGGATCTGACCAGGAGTTGCCAGATCCACCTACGCTTACCTTGGATTTCTCTTAACCTAAATTGCATTTTTCAGGATACTTTTGAATGGGGTGTAAAACATGAAATTCTTGGAGAATTCTCAAAAAGCACAATTTTCAAATCCTTGTAACAAGTGAACCGCAATTTTGCCAAAGTACCCCTTCATATCAGATGAAAGCCCAGAATTTGCTCTACAAACTTATATAAAGGAAGTTGTGCGGCAATCCTATTTTCTGAACTAAAAATCTATTTTTCAACTAGTTCTCAAAGGGGTCTGGAAATAGGAAATTCTTAGCATTCTTGCAGAATTCTTAAAAAGCACGATTTTCAAATCCTTGTAACTTGTGAACCGCAATTTTGCCAAAGTACCCCTTTATATCAGATGAAAGCCCAGAATTTCCTCTACAAACCCATACAAAGGAGGTTGTGCGGCAAGCCTATTTTCTGAACTAAAAATTTATTTTTCAACTAGTTCTCAAAGGGGTCTAGAAATAGGAAATTCTTAGCATTCTTGCAGAATTCTCAAAAAGCACAATTTTCAAATCCTTGTAACTTGTGAACCGCAATTTTGCCAAAGTACCCCTTTATATCAGATGAAAGCCCAGAATTTCCTCTACAAACCCATATGAAGGAAGTTGTGCGGCAAGCCTATTTTCTGAACTAAAAATTTATTTGTCAACTAGTTCTCAAAGGGGTCTGGAAATAGGAAATTCTTAGCATTCTTGCAGAATTCTCAAAAAGCACAATTTTCAAATACTTGTAACTTGTGAACCGCAATTTTGCCAAAGTACCCCTTTATACCAGATGAAAGCCCAGAATTTCCTCCACAAACCCATATGAAGGAAGTTGTGCGGCAAGCCTATTTTCTGAACTAAAAATTTATTTTTCAACTAGTTCTCAAAGGGGTCTGGAAATAGGAAATTCTTAGCATTCTTGCAGAATTCTCAAAAAGCACAATTTTCAAATCCTTGTAACTAGTGAATCGCAATTTGGCCAAAGTACCCCTTAATATCAGATGAAAGCCCAGAATTTCCTCTACAAACTCATATGAAGGAAGTTGTGCAGCAAGCCTATTTTCTAAACTAAAAATTTATTTTTCAACTAGTTCTCAAAGGGGTCTGGAAATAGGAAATTCTTAACATTCTTGCAGAATTCTCAAAAGCACAATTTTCAAGTCCTTGTAACTAGTGAACCGCAATTTTGCCAAAGTACCCCTTTATATCAGATGACAGCCCAGATTTTCCTCTACAAACCCATATGAAGGAAGTTGTGCGGCAAGATTCGTATTTGACCTAACTTCATGAATTATTGTACTTGCCTTTGTTCATCAACACATGGGCCTAACTTCATTTTCTCCTCAAAAGACATCCACTCAGATTTAAAACCCAACAGTTTTCTGTGACAATCCCAATAGATCTTGATACTGTCATCATTTTTAAACAATATTGACTTCATATTCCGAGTCATTCTACCTTATTTTGCGATTTATGCCTTGATGTTACGACCCCTTTTCGAAGATTTCTAACCTTATGCAAAATTCGCGGCTAAGTGCGCGCGCATTGGATCTGGCGGCCATGACACCTAAATGCAAATTGCACACCTAAATGTATTGTTCTATGGACCTTTTCACGGAAAGAAAAGCATGCTGGGAAAATGGTGGAGATTTGGGAATTTCGACACCACGCAGCTTCGAATTTCGCCAGGTTTTGCGATGATTATTTTCGCAACGAACCTCTCTCCCTAAGCACGAACAAAGATGTTAGATATCTTGTGTACATATCGATAAACTCCTTACACTTCAGAGATAACGAAATAGCAACATGTTTGTGGATCGAATTCCTCTAAATCTTTTTATGGGACGAGAAAGCAACCCGAGGCAGCTTCGAGAATCACAGAATCATGCCTAGGCCCTTGCGACCAAACGCCACATTTAGGCACATAATTCTGCGATCAATGGAGGAAATCAGCTGAAATTAAAAATGAAAGCACTTCATTTGTGTCTGAATTCGGATTTAAATTGGCAGGCTGTTGTCTGAACGCATATGAACGTAGGGAGGTCAAACAGCTCAGATCACATGTCGTCCTTCCCAATGATAAGTTTCGACTAAAGTATCTTTGCAGAAACCGGGTTCAATTTTCTTAACAAATCGAAAGAAACCCTTTTACTGCTGATTTTTTCATCCAGTGATTGTCGACAGATGTATTTTCTACCTTTTAATTGATATTTCTAGCGACCACCAATTTTGAAGTATCATCTTACCAGAAATTTATTTCAGCTTGAAAATCCAGGTAATGTGTAGGCCATTTCCTGTCCCTAGACTCGAGGATGAAACCTGCAAGCGCCCATCTAAGATATTTCGTGAGATATTTTGATCATTATCTCTTCATCTTCCATTCATGCTAAAATAATATCTTTGGTATATGATATTAAGGGTTAACGTTTCCTTGAGCTGCATGCCCTTCAGGAGATGAAGATTAATTGTTGAACTCATTTTTGATGCATTTTTTGCTCGCTATTTGTTATCGTCTCGATCTGTTTTCAAAGAGGACTTTTCATTATCATCGCATCTGCATCGCTTCTTTGTTTCAATGTAGCAACCAAAACAAGACATGATTTATTTCCAACAAGTCGAGAATCGGTATTAGATGTAGATAATCAAAGATCTACCAACCTTAACAAACCTTCATTCTTCCAGTTGTTTCCAGGTATATTTATGAGTTCTTGCACTCCCAAATCAAAACATTGTTTACGGGCTGTGAGAAAAGCCTAACAAATCAGAAATGATGAAATAATTATTCTGCCCGTTTTCATGAACTTCGTGAACCTGTATCAACAGCGACTTGCAGCAACAAGCTATGCATCCACTCGAAGCAAATCTAAAGGAAATCCAGCATTTCATTCTTCGTGGGTATTTTCCTGGCTTCTCTCTGTTCAAATCAGAATCGATTTGGAAATAATGTGTAACACAATTTATGTCATGTGACAAATGCACTCCTTCCTGAACTTTTTGTCATGCGCTGTCTCTTTCGTTGATGAAAGGAAGCATTAATTAATGTACAAGTATTTTTACAAGAAACTAATAATTTAGGCCAGTACTGAAAGTTTTTACAATTATCAGATCTTGAGTAATCCGAGTTTCTTACGAGTTTCTTTTAAAGGTTCCGTAACAACCGTCATTTTTGCTTCCTGTGCCAGCCTGAATATTCTCAAAATGCCTTTCAAATAATATGATTCAAGGGATTCAAGAAAGAAGTGAAAATACATGTACGAATGATTTCCTTCAGTAAAATAGATGGTTTTTTACGAATTTTTACAATACTTGACTTCTCCTCAGGTTTTTCTTAACAAAAAAGATACGTGTAGTCTGGAATTTAAGTTTTGTTGAAACATTGTTATAAAATAGAGCAAAATAGTAGCTATAAAATGAATAGTGTGAGAGGACGATTAAAGCAACAAGAAATTCATTATTATTTAGAATTTAGACTTTTGTGGTGATGATTTTGTGTAAGTTATTACATGAGATGGCTTTAAATTTGTTTAACACACCTTTTGCATGATTTTAGTACGAAATGCAGACCTTTCTAGTGAGGTCCTTGAAATTCTCTTTCAAGTGAAGTTCTCGGGACAGTAGCTTGAAGAAACAAGGATATATTTTGAGGAGGTGTGGAGGTGCCCCTCTCTGCCGCTGGTGACCCACATTGTCATTGATCCTCCAGTCTTTGAATCTGTTTGAGCTAAATGGAGATCTAGTCCAATTGTTGAAAAAAACCCAATTTTTAAGATTTCACGAGGCACATTCTTACGAGCAAACCGTGCAGCTGCAACCGATTCGAGAAGACATATTCTAAAAAAAGCAAAAGACTCAAAGACATAGAGGAAGCACATTCTTCCCAAATAATTTTTATGGGGGTCAGGAGTACGATATTTTTGCGCATTCTGTGAGCTTTCAGCAGCTTAGGATCATAACGAAAAATTGGTTGGAGCCATATGGGGAGGTGAGAGGGACTGAAATATTTCATTGGATGATAAGAACAAAAGTTACATCGTTGTCTCGGATATAGCAACCTGAACCAGCTTTGTTTTGAGTTGTAAATTGACACTTACAGTGCAGGCATCGCTAGCTACGTGAATATTGTATGGTTTCCTCCCAAATTCTCGGCCGACATAGCGTCCTTGCAGAGGTTTCGATGGAATAGAAATTTCTTCACCCCCCCCCCCAAGAAACACCCCCATCATCAAGTGAAGCTCAAGACACTTTTCTTTCTACGTTAAGCTACCTCTAAGGAAATTTGCACCCTACACTTTTCCTACCGTTTTGGTCGATTTCATGGATATTTTTCCGAAACAATGAGGAGCAGAAAGCATTCAATGCTCAAAAAGAAGACAAAAGACACAAGAAAAAAGAAACTCGTAAGAAACTCGGATTACTCAAGATCTGATAATCGTAAAAACTTTCAGTACTGGCCTAAATTATTAGTTTCTTGTAAAAATACTTGTACATTAATTAATGCTTCCTTTCATCAACGAAAGAGACAGTGCATGACAAAAAGTTCAGGAAGGAGTGCATTTGTCACATGACATAAATTGTGTTACACATTATTTCCAAATCGATTCTGATTTGAACAGAGAGAAGCCAGGAAAATACCCACGAAGAATGAAATGCTGGATTTCCTTTAGATTTGCTTCGAGTGGATGCATAGCTTGTTGCTGCAAGTCGCTGTTGATACAGGTTCACGAAGTTCATGAAAACGGGCAGAATAATTATTTCATCATTTCTGATTTGTTAGGCTTTTCTCACAGCCCGTAAACAATGTTTTGATTTGGGAGTGCAAGAACTCATAAATATACCTGGAAACAACTGGAAGAATGAAGGTTTGTTAAGGTTGGTAGATCTTTGATTATCTACATCTAATACCGATTCTCGACTTGTTGGAAATAAATCATGTCTTGTTTTGGTTGCTACATTGAAACAAAGAAGCGATGCAGATGCGATGATAATGAAAAGTCCTCTTTGAAAACAGATCGAGACGATAACAAATAGCGAGCAAAAAGTGCATCAAAAATGAGTTCAACAATTAATCTTCATCTCCTGAAGGGCATGCAGCTCAAGGAAACGTTAACCCTTAATATCATATACCAAAGATATTATTTTAGCATGAATGGAAGATGAAGAGATAATGATCAAAATATCTCACAAAATATCTTAGATGGGCGCTTGCAGGTTTCATCCTCGAGTCTAGGGACAGGAAATGGCCTACACATTACCTGGATTTTCAAGCTGAAATAAATTTCTGGTAAGATGATACTTCAAAATTGGTGGTCGCTAGAAATATCAATTAAAAGGTAGAAAATACATCTGTCGACAATCACTGGATGACAAAATCAGCAGTAAAAGGGTTTCTTTCGATTTGTAAGAAAATTGAACCCGGTTTCTGCAAAGATACTTTATTTAGTCGAAACTTATCATTGGGAAGGACGACATGTGATCTGAGCTGTTTGACCTCCCTACGTTCATATGCGTTCAGACAACAGCCTGCCAATTTAAATCCGAATTCAGATACAAATGAAGTGCTTTCATTTTGAATTTCAGCTGATTTCCTCCATTGATCGCAGAATTATATGCCTAAATGTGGCGTTTGGTCGCAAGGGCCTAGGCATGATTCTGTGATTCTCGAAGCTGCCTCGGGTTGCTTTCTCGTCCCATAAAAAGATTTAGAGGAATTCGATCCACAAACATGTTGCTATTTCGTTATCTCTGAAGTGTAAGGAGTTTATCGATATGTACACAAGATATCTAACATCTTTGTTCGTGCTTAGGGAGAGAGGTTCGTTGCGAAAATAATCATCGCAAAACCTGGCGAAATTCGAAGCTGCGTGGTGTCGAAATTCCCAAATCTCCCCCATTTTCCCAGCATGCTTTTCTTTCCGTGAAAAGGTCTATTGCACGGCCGACAATACGGCCGACAACCCATCATTCGACTTCCGTAGCCTCGTTCTGATGATAATAGTATTTCTAGAGGAGCATAATTTTTCTCGAACTTTGGCCTGATCTTTGCAAAAGAAATATATGACCTGTATCAACCAACCTGAGCAAAACTTGTAGCAAATTTATCAGAGACTTTGTTCACCCCAAATTTGTTTTCATTCCAAAAGTTTAAATGACCGGGTATCAATTGTTTTTGAAGACAGGTCATAAATTCTTCTGGTAAACCCCATATATGGTATTGGTTCACCCTTATTTGGCACAACTTTTCCAACATCAAACAGGTCGACGAGCCGCTTCGGGAAGAAAAATTTCTTGTCACGGGACTGAATTTTACAAAATATGACACTACTACTTGCACAATCTAGGAGTTTGATATTGTATATTCAGCTGTAAGATGATGGATGATATATACATGAATGGTAGACTAAGAGAACACTTCTGAGCCGTGAGAGAGCATAAAATGTTGGAGCGGAGACTGACTGGCCTAACCAAAATGAAGGGAACAAGAGATGAACCTGGCCAGCGCCTAGTTGATAGGCTCGCAAACTCCAATAATAGGCAAGTTATATTTCACATCACGAAAAAGGCAGATAATTTTTACGTGGCCTAGGACGTTTCTTTATTCTATAACTTGTCATTTCTGCAAGAAAATACACTCCTAATGAATCAGATCAATTTCTGTAAAATTTGACGAAGCGATAAGCAAATGAATGGCGTGCAAGTTGAAAGAAACCCTAGAAACAAGATAAAGCCAAAATTTCTTGGGAGAAGTGATTTTCGCATGGAAATATGGATATAATGAGATAAAATCGAAAAAAAATTGGATACCAAGGTGGCAGAAAGCCGCAAAAACGTTGAAAAATGGAGATGGAGACAGACTGGCCTAACCAAAATAATGGGTACAAAATTCATAGTTAGTCCACTCCTTTTTTATAGGTTTCATAACAACAACAAAAAATATACCAAACTTTAGCTCAAAAGAAAGAGAAATGAATTCTGCATGGCATAGGAAGGGTTTCTTTCTCATAGGACGTAGCATTTGGAAGAAAATTGGCCTTGAATGAAAAAGTGAAATTTTGGTAAAATTCGACGAGCGGAATTGGAGCAATTCAACATGCAGGTGGAATGCAACTCTAAGTTCAGAAAAAGCTACAGAATCACAATTTAATTGGTTTTTGGAAGAAAGTATGAATTTTGTTCCCTGAAAATGCCAACTTATCGATCAAATAGAGAACTTATGACTGAGAAAGAGACAAAAAGTCGAGGTGGAGACTGGTTGGCTTAACAAAAATAATGGGTACAAAATTCATAGTTAGTCCACGCCTTTTTTATAGGTTTCATAACAACAACAAAAAATATACCAAACTTTAGCTCTAAAGAAAGAGAAATTAATTTTGCATGGTATAGGAAGGGTTTCTTTCTCATAGGACGTAGCATTTGGAAGAAAATTGGCCTTGAATGAAAAAGTGAAATTTTGGTAAAATTCGACGAAGGGAATTGCAGCAATTCAACATGCAGGTGGAATGCAACTCTAAGTTCAGAAAAAGCTACAGAATCACAATTTAATTGGTTTTTGGAAGAAAGTATGAATGTCGTTCCAGAAAATGCCAACTTATCGATCAAATAGAGGACTTATGATTGAGAAAGAGACAAAAAGTCTAGGTGGAGACTCGTTGGCCTAACAAAAATAATGGAATTGCAAAGCGAAGTTGATCCGCGCCTAATTCAAAGGATCTGAAACGGAAGCCAAAAAGATGCAAAATGCCATATCAAATGGAAGAAAAATGAATTTTGCATGGCATAGGATAGTTCGCTTTTCAAATAAACTCGTCACTTCTCGAGAAAACAACCCTGAATAAAAATCATGAATTTTCGTCTTACGAAACGAAAGAAAAATCTAAAGGGAGTCTTACGATTAAACACTTCTTGAAAATGGGTAATTTCATTTCCAAATTATCCCAAACAAAAGAAAACTAAGTTTGTGAAGACTGTTCTTCCAAATAAAATCAAACATCTTTGGAATATCACAGCAGATGGATAAGAAATTCAAAGATTAATGTTGAGTTGCAATCCCGGGCCTACGAGATTTTCGTGAAATCGACGAGGATCTGCTTACCTGCTAGCATCCATAGCGTTTGTTTCTCTGCTTCCAAATCATCAAATTCTTCAATTTTAGCACAGTTTTTATTACTAAACACGCTCAATATCAGATCTTACAAAAATGAAATGTTTTTATTGTGTACGCGTGATGAAATCAGGAAAAGGGCGCGCAAAAATCACATGACCTCCACCTGCCTCCACAGCTTCGAGGATTCAATGTGACGTCACACGTCAGTAGGGGTTGTCGGGCGTGTATTGTATCTATTCAGGATTCAGGTCACATTTTTATTAGCTCCGATTAAATTCATTGATGATGGCTTAAAAGTATAAGTACGAGTCGGCAAATGGAAAAAGTCGTACACTTTATTGAAGATGGAATACTTTTAAAGCTGTTATGGAAACAAGAATCGGAAAGGAGTGACAAGAGAGCAATGAAAGAAGAACTTTTAAAATCGCACGTGGGAAAATTATGCATTGAATACCACTCTACGAAAGACGAGGTAACTGCAACAACTCTTACCACAATATTACCTGAATTTGTAAATATCGATGTTCTAAAGACTGCATTTATTTCCTTCTACGATAACAGAAAATACAAAATTGAAACCAGAGAAAGCAACATAAACTTCTTGTTATCAAGCTCAAACACCGAAAACGGGAGTACATGCCTTAGCATCTCTATACAAATTTTCCTCGAAAAAAGAAAAATCGTCGTCCAAGGCGATCCCAAACAACTGCTCGATTTTATCATATCTTATTACGATATTCTAGCCTCAATTAAAGGCGCAGGGTCACGTAACCGTAAACAAACCTGTTATCTCTATGATCTATATTATTACCCACACGTGGCCATTGTGTTCCGCTCAGATTTTGGTGGATGGGGTGAATCCACAATAAAGTTACTTGTAAAAATCCACCAATATCTCTGCAATCCTACAACGTATGGATGTTTGGTTTATTTCTCTAGAAAATTCAAGAGTCCATCTTCAAAATAACACCTATATTTTGAGAAAAGTAGTGGAAAATCTCTGTGATATGGACTATCAAAAATCCTAAAAAATCATAGTTTCGAAAGAAGTTTGTTTACATTACGTGACGCTGCCCCTTTAAACAAAAAGACGATGATGAAGGCCATAATTTCAACTTAGCAGAGAAAATTTTTACCTGCTGTAATATATCCAATATCAAGCTGGATTTCCCAATAAGGCGACCTTCGAACCACCCGTACACGTGGAGATGCCTATCTCAGTCATTGCGCAAGATGCACAAAGACCTGCCACTGAGCACGGTGATGATGACATCAATTGGAAACAAAGAATTTTTGATATGTTCACGAATCTACAGCAATCTATAAAAGACATCCAGCTTAAAGTAGACTCCTTTATCCCTTCTATTGAGAAGATCGATAGCATAAACGCCGAAATAAAACAATGCCAAATTCGCTGCCTCAGCATTGAAGAAAACCACGAAAAAATCTCAAAACGTATCGATCAACTCGCACAAAGCCAAGCAAAATTTCACCACTCCATCTCCTCTCTTGAATCCAAAATAAAAGATACAAAATTTGAACATGAATCCCTCAAGCACCATACCAACGATTCCATTGCAAAATCACACAAAGAACTAGAAGTTCACATTGAAAAATTAAAGCATCGTATAACCACCAACATCACTAATGAAATCGAAAAAGCCGTCTCCTTTGCTAACGCCACCTCAGAATCGCACGACATCTTTAAAATTCACCAAAAATCGTTTGCACTGGAAACCGAAAGCATTCCTCCTCCTCAGCAACCTTCATACGCCTTTGCAGTTACTCCTTGTGCATCAGCAAGGTCAAAAATCACATCTGCTCTTGACACTCCATCCGCTTCAAAAACACCACCAAATGCACCAAACTCTGTGTCCAACAACCAAAACCAACAAAGCAACATCCGACCAAAAGAACCCAACCCCCTCAAACAAAGTCAAGCACCACAAGAAAAGAAATGTTTCCCACAAGAATATGTGTTGATAGGTGACTCCAACATTAGATACATCTCCCCCAAGAAATTCCCAACACCTATTGCAAAAATCAGATGTCCAACGCTCCAAAAATTATCGGAAGTCCTGCGAAACATTGAAATCCCAAATGCGAAGAAAATCCTCCTTCATCTGGGTACGAATGACTTAGAAACAACAACACCAGATGAATTCAGCCAGTTCATCACTGCTGCTCTGACTACCATCACTTCGAGGTTCCCAGATGCCGAGCTATCCATCTCCAGCATCCTGCCTCGTTCAGACAACCAACAGAGGAAGGTAATCATGGCCAATGATATCATTTCGCAGATCATTAGTGAATTGCCCTGGGCTGATCTCATTCAAACCATGCACCACCCGTACATCAATTCAAGAATGCTGGCTGATGATAAACATCTGGATCGTGACGGCTTGAAAACTTTCATCTCTGAAATTATACCTCTTCTTTGGCAATGCCCGTCAGCGCACATTCACGAACTGGTAACTAACTCTCCAGACTGCTATTTTTTTCTATGTATGTGGATCAGCACATTAACAATTTTACCCAATAAGTAGGTCCATTTGCCGACACCGTACACCCAAATATCCCCCTATGTTATTAAGATCCCAACTGGATTTTACTATTAGTCACCTCAATATTCATGGCCTAGATAATAATTTTGGCTGCAAAATCCCAGACCTTGAGAAAATCCTGATAAATGATATCAACATCTTAACAGAAACCTGGAGCTGTACCCATGATAAAAACATTCCTAACTTCCTTACAATTGAGCTGCCCCCAAACAAGCTTGACAAGAGAAAGACAGGCAGAAGCTCAGGCGGAACCTTGATTTACTACAAACAATATCTTCAAAACCAAATTAAAATCATCAAAAGTCACAAAAACTATCTTTGGTTAGAAATAGATAAGTGCGTCTTCTATAACCGCACAAACAACCTTAGGATTTGCACTCTTTATATTCCCCCTCAAGAGTCTAAATACTACACAGATGAAATCTTCGAAGAACTAGTTGATGACATCATCGACTTTTCACCGGGTAACGAGGATGTTATGATCATCGGTGACTTTAATGCTCGTACAAATTGCCTGCCTGATCACATACCAGCCGCAAATCATACAGATGGTGTCAACTCAGTTATCCCCAACCTAGGTCATTTCCTAAAAAGATCCAATTGTGACACGGGATACCCCAATAAGCACGGAAGAAATTTGATCAACCTATGTCGATCTACAAATCTAAGAATCTTGAATGGTAGAAAATTTGGCGACACTATAGGAAACCTAACTTGCATCTCACACAATGGTGCTAGCTGCATTGATTACGCCCTTGCTTCCAACTCCCTGTTTGACAAAATATCTTTGTTCTATGTTAGTGAGCAATCGTCTCTTTCTGACCACTCCAAAATTACCGCCCATCTACAAAACAAAAAAATTATCAATTATGCTGAAGCCAATTACGACTGGACTCAACTTAAAAACAGATTTGTTTGGGATGAGGAGTCCCCTGCAAACTTTCGTAATACGCTGAATTCTGAGAAAATAAAACTTAAGATCAATAATCTGAAAGATCAGTTTAAAGCAGATTGCAACCCAGATCTTATATCCTCAGAATTAACATCAATTTTCCATTCTGCTGCTAATGCTTCACTGAAACATAAGCCCTCAAAACACAAACAATTCAAGGGATCACCAATGAAAAAGAAATGGTTTGACTCTGACTGCAGCAACCTTAAAAGAGAGCTAAACTCATTCTCTAAACAAAAGCATAAAGAGCCCTTCAATGAACTTGCAAGAATTAAGTATCGTGATAAACTGAAACAATACAAATATCCTTTACACGTAAAACGGCAAAACTTTTGGAACAGGCAAATCACGAAACTGCAATACAGTCTTTACAATGACAACTTTTGGGACACTTGGAAAGACTTCGATGAAAAAATAAGAAGACAATCCACAGCCATACAAGATGGTATGGTGTGGGAAAACTACTATAAAAAACTCTTTTCTACTGACCAATCAATAAACATACATTGCTCAACAAATGAAAATAGCAATAACTCAACATTAAACGATAAAATTGAAACCAATGAACTTCTCGATACCATCGCAAAACTGAAAAACAAGAAGGCAGCAGGTTTTGATGGAATAAGTAATGAAATGATTAAAAATTGTAACTCAAAAATGACAGAATTAATCAAAATGACTCTAAATTTAATGCTAAAAAAAGGAATCGTACCCACACTCTGGTGCCAAGGTTTGATCACTCCTTTATACAAA
Source organism: Aurelia sp. 3 sensu Dawson et al. (2005) (assembly GCA_964020215.1). Taxonomy (NCBI): domain Eukaryota; kingdom Metazoa; phylum Cnidaria; class Scyphozoa; order Semaeostomeae; family Ulmaridae; genus Aurelia; species Aurelia sp. 3 sensu Dawson et al. (2005). Next base: position 10,607,886 of record OZ026590.1, read on the forward strand.
AAAGGCTGCAAGAATAACCCAGACAACTACCGTGGAATTTGTGTTGCTAATGCTTTACTGAAACTTCTCTGCCTCCTTCTCAACAACCGACTTAAATCATATTTAAAAGACAAAAACATAATTTATGGTTCCGAAGTCTGGGGTCCCTACCTTTATCGAAACCCCAATTTGTGGGATAGTTGCGAAGTTGAACGAATACACACACAGTTTCTAAAACGATTGCTAGGTGTTAATAGATCAACCACAAATACCTTAGTACGCGGTGAATTAGGCCGCTACCCCTTAAGCATGCCTTTAAACTGCAGGACCAACAACTTCATAAAGCATATCCTAAATGAATCTGAACCGCACTCTCTAGTATCTCAGGCCCTTGAATACGAGAATTCAGTAAATCATCGACAGACAATGGGTTCCTACATGAATAACCTTACTAATGACCTCAAAAAGAATGGCTTCAACACTGACTCGATTGCACTCCTCTCAAAACATGCCACAAAAGAAGCTCTCACACAAAACCATCAGACCCATTGGAAAAGCATCTTGAACGACTGTCCAAAAGCTTTATCATATAAAACATATAAATCTCATTTCACATATGAAAACTATCTCTCATTGATCACCAACAGATCACACAGACGAATCCTCTCAAAATTGCGCCTCAGCGACTACTGCCTTGCAATAGAAAGGGGAAGGCATTTCAAGCCCCTTTAGAAAGAGAAAGGAGGTAAGACCACCCCTCTCGTTCAAACTTGTGGAGCTTGCCAAGGAATTTAATTCAAAACAAACTTAGTTTTAAACGTTTCTTAGATAAATCCACTACATTTTAGAATTGAATTGAAAAGGAAAAGTAACACCTCGTTCCCGCAAGAAACATTCAAAGTCGTCAAACATATTCACTTCCGGTCATTTTCCTATACATTTGTATAGGGGCATCAAAACGAGGCAAAACTCCTCGCGAAAGGTGTTGTCGGGCGTGATGTCAGCAATGTCAGCAAAAAAGGATTCTACCAACTATATTGACTACGGCAAGTCAGGAAATACTTCAACCGTAACACCTTTGAATGTTTAGTTCTCGCTTTTGTTACATCACATATTGACTATGGAAAAACCATGTTATTTGGACTGCCTGATGTCACAATTAAAAAACTAGAGAGACTCCAACACGCAGCAGCTAGATTGATTTTGAACAGAAGTTGGAGAGGTAGTGCCACAGAAATGTTGAAAGAATTACACTGGCTATCAGGTATAGGATCCCCAGGGGGGGGGGGGACTTGGTAGGTCAAGGTGACGTACCCGTTGCAAAATTTTGGGTCTCAAATTCTGGGATTTACTACCTCTTAGGGTCATAAAATTTTAAAATTTACTACCGCTTTAGGGTTGTGAAAATTGATATGATCAGTTCGTGGAGATTTAAGAAAGTTTGACGAACTGAATTGTTGTTAGTAAGATTCTGTAACGACAGAAATAACCAGTTATTCAGTCTCCTAATGTTGTACAAACATATACATATGCTCAATCTTCAAACATTAGCGCGTTTCGCCTCCCTGTGCTCCAGTAATGAAAGTTTGTACAAGATCCTTGGTAGTTCGAGGTGACGTACCCGTTGCAAAATGTTGCAAAACCCTGAACCCTTAGCGGTAGTAGCTTTTAGCCTGAGCGGTAGTAAGTTCTCAGTGATAAGCAGCAATAACAATAGGTTTATTGTTCCAGAAACAATAGTGCAAGTATTGTATAGCAAGCATGAACAAGAAAATGACCTCAATGTGCTTTGAAATAGCAAGGGTGTAGGAGTAAAGGAAGGATTGAGATGTGGGAACCTTCTCCTTGTGTGAGCATATGACAGTATCGTCAATGGTCAATCATTGATCATTGCGATTTGCATAGATAGGTTTGTACAACATTAGGAGACTGAATAACTGGTTATTTCTGTCGTTACAGAATCTTACTAACAACAATTCAGTTCGTCAAACTTTCTTAAATCTCCACGAACTGATCATATCAATTTTCACAACCCTAAAGCGGTAGTAAATTTTAAAATTTTATGACCCTAAGAGGTAGTAAATCCCAGAATTTGAGACCCAAAATTTTGCAACGGGTACGTCACCTTGACCTACCAAGTCCCCCCCCCCCTGGGGATCCTATACCTGATAGCCAGTGTAATTCTTTCAACATTTCTGTGGCACTACCTCTCCAACTTCTGTTCAAAATCAATCTAGCTGCTGCGTGTTGGAGTCTCTCTAGTTTTTTAATTGTGACATCAGGCAGTCCAAATAACATGGTTTTTCCATAGTCAATATGTGATGTCACAAAAGCGAGAACTAAACATTCAAAGGTGTTACGGTTGAAGTATTTCCTGACTTGCCGTAGTCAATATAGTTGGTAGAATCCTTTTTTGCTGACATTGCTGACATCACGCCCGACAACACCTTTCGCGAGGAGTTTTGCCTCGTTTTGATGCCCCTATACAAATGTATAGGAAAATGATCGGAAGTGAATATGTTTGACGACTTTGAATGTTTCTTACGGGAACGAGGTGTTACTTTTCCTTTTCAATTCAATTCTAAAATGTAGTGGATTTATCTAAGAAACGTTTAAAACTAAGTTTGTTTTGAATTAAATTCCTTGGCAAGCTCCACAAGTTTGAACGAGTGGGGTGGTCTTATTTTGAGAGAATTTCCATTGTCTTTCGGTACAATCTTTCGAACTCATTGTCTTTGACGTCACTGGTAGCGCCTCCAAGGCCATGACATTTGGAAAATACAGTAGAGCGTAGAATTTTTTTTGAAAACGGCGTGGTCTTTGTGCTGCTTGCTTCAAGAAACTTTTTAATTCTGAACGAGGCAATAGATCATTACGAACAGCACCAGTTATCCATTTTACCACTAGTGATGGGCATTACCTGAGTTTCTTGTTCGAGGTGCGTTCGTGTTTTTGCAACAAACTGGCCAGAAAGACAGCACGACAGAAGAAGAACATCCGCTTGTTTAGGCCACATCTTCGAAAGAAGAAATTTTGCATGTGTATGGATCCAAGAACTAAATTTCGTTTATGACAACAGATGTCTTTAATGGACAGATGGAGAGCACAGGATAAAGAATATCTTATTTGTACTGGACAGTGAGTTCCACTTGTTGGACATATGGGTTAACTGCTCAATGAAGAGAGTTTGTAAACTTCTGAAACTTTTCTGGAAACTTCCTCTTGTTCTGGATGATAGTGGCTCCAAAAATGACCGACAGTTCTGGATAATATTGGCTCCAAAAATGACAGACAAGATACAAGTGTAATTAAAATGATTCCTTCCGATAGACAAGTGCAATGACTGCTATTTTGATGATTTTCAGAAACTCATAAACAAGCATAACAATAGGATCCACGAGGTAAAATGGGCACGCTGGAAGTATAATGGGATAACCGAAAATTGAAAAAAATTCTAAAAATGTTGATTCACACTTTTCTCTGAACTGGTAAAAATTCAATGTTTCTAAGTGTCAAATTTAACCTTTGCTTACCCATTTTACCTCCGCTGCAGTGCAACACGATGTATTATCAATTTTCATTTCTGCTGAGTTGGAAGGCACAAACTTTAGTGATTTGGGCATATTCCTCATGCGATGCAGCTGTTGTAAAGAGAAGTCTTTGCTATGTTTTCTTTGACTTTTATTCTTTGATATCACTTGATATGGCATTATTTGAAATTCAATCATTCTTATGAAATTATCCTTCCTGTTCTGGCAGATTCAAATGCCAATCGTCAACGTGCAGCAAGAAGTTGGGTATGGAAGGTCTGTTATTTTTAGTGATTCCTGTTACTTTTCCTTCCTGAGTGACTTTTAAAATGCCAAACAGTAATCATGATAACTCAAAAAATTTTCACTCATGGCTTTGATCTGGAGGGGAGAAGGGATATCAAACTTTGAAATTACTAGAAAGAGATGCCAATCAGCTTTGACCAAAGAAAATTTTTGGTGGCTAGACATGTCGTTATTCTTGTCGATTTTCATGCATCATCAACGCTTCCAAACCTCCAACCTTTGCGGATTAACCCTATCTCACCTGGAGGGAGGTGGGGGGGGGGGGGTGGAATCCACTTCCCCAGCTGTTTTTTTGGCTACGACTTGTTCAGTATGTGCGGGATGATCCTGAGATCTCCTCACTTTGATCCTTTATCAAATTTCATTCAAGGTGTAAAAAAAATTCCGTTCTAATTTTAGAACTGTTTCCATGGTAACCGATGTTTTGCTATGTACTCTGTGAGATGCAACTTTGTTTTTTATCCTGTGCTTTCATCATTGCTCCGATTGTGTCCAAATTTGCAGTGAATACATATTTTGATATCTTCTTTTAATATTTGTGAAAAAGATTTTATTATATTTACTTTTAATATGCTTTCATAAATATGACGTCATATAATTAGTTGTTGCTTATGATGCTTTAGCAACAACAACAACGTCGATAATTAGATTTTGATGATTCAGTTTCATTGTTTACATGATAATTAAACTAATTTTTCTTAATATTTCTACTAATTTTTGGTCTCATATCTCTAAGAACGGCTGAGAAAAACAGGGGGGGGGGGGGGGAATCCACCCCCCCTCCAGGTATTGGCCGCTTCAAAAGTCCCAGGTGAGATAGCATACAGCTCAAATCCTTACTAGTTGCTGAAGCACGCGGAAATCATCCAATTTCACGGTAGTCAGCCAATCAAATAGCCCCTTTCTAGCCACGTGATACCAAACTGGGCGTTCGAAGTGAATTTTTCAGTACCCTCATGAAAATTGAAATGGCTACTAAGTTACAATAATTACATGGAATTTTCTTTGATAAATCAGTTGAAGGGATGCCCTCTACAGTTTGTAGCGTGCTTGCAATAATATCTCATTTGGAGACGAAATTCATTTTCCGGTCGAAGAATATTGACATTCGTTCAAACATCGATAAAAGTCGCTGCGAATGAGATATAAGGATAAAAATCTCAGCGGTTATGGATATTGCCCAAAGCAATAATCCAAGCACTGTCCCTTCAATCGCATCTCAAAATCTCAGGTAATTTTCAACGATTTCTGCCAGAATTGTGATCTGGGCCTAAACTTCTTACCGATTAAAACCCATTCGTTGACCCCAAAAGGGCTTAGTTTGTATTCTTGAGCTAAACGATTCACTTACCAACGACTCAATGATCTATTTGGCTTCATTTTCCATTTAGAGGTCTCCAAATTTCGTTTAAAACATCCAGTCTTGAGCAACTTCTTGCAAATTTTTCTCGTTCCATATTTTCTCTGCAAGCGCCAGCAATCTCCTCAAAAACGTCTCATCGATAGGCTTTGTGCTACAGATAATGCGATTCGATACAGTTCATACACTCGTAAATAGATATGGCATTGCCTGATTTGCTCTATTCATTCAAATGGAAACAAAAAGGATAAAACAGTTTTTGGCTGTTTGGTTCACCAATGAATAGATCTTACACAAAACAACAAAAGAACAAAAAGTTTGTGCAAGAAATGTGTCAAATCTATTCATGAGTCCATAAGTTAAACAAAAGGTTAACAGGGGAAAACTTTCAACACAACAAAACATTTAGTTTTGTTGTTTTGTGTAAGATCTATTCATTGGTGAATCAAACAGCCAAAAATGTTTTATCCTGTTTGTTTCCATTTGAATGAATTGACCAAAATAAGGCGTGCCATATCTATTTACGAGTGTATGAACTGTATCGAATCGCATAATCTCTAGCACAAAGCCTATCGATGCGAAGTTTTTTGAGGAGATTGCTGGCGCTTGCAGAGAAAATATGGAACGAGAAAAATTTGCAAGAAGTTGTTAAAGACTGGATGTTTTAAACGAAATTTGGAGACATCTAAATGGAAAATGAAGCCTAATAGATCATTGAGTCGTTGGTAGGTGAATCATTTAGCTCAAGAATACAAACTAAGCCCTTTTGGGGTCAACGAATGAGTTTTAATCGGTAAGAAGTTTAGGCCCAGATCACATTTCTGGCAGAAATCGTTGAAAATCACCTGCGATTTTGAGGTGTAATTGAAGGGACAGTGCTTGGATTATTGCTTTGGGCAATATCCATAACCGCTGAGATTTTTATCCTCATATCTCATTTGCAGCGACTTTTATCGAAGTTTGAACGAATGTCAATATTCTTCGACCGGAAAATGACTGTAATTTCGGCTCTAAATGAGATATTTTTCCAAGCACGCTACAAACTGTAGAGGGGCATCCCTTCTACTGATTTATCAAAGAAAATTCCATGTAATTATTGTAACTTAGTAGCCATTTCAATTTTCATGAGGGTACTCAAAAATTCACTTCGAACGGCCAGTTTGGTATCACGTGGCTAGAAAGGGGCTATTTGATTGGATGACTACCTTGAAATTGGATGATTTCCGCGTGCTTTCATCAACCAGTAAGGATTTGAGCTGTATGCTAGGTGAAGATGAGGGAATATTGTATACCGCTGACCAAAGTGCCCCGTGGCGAAAACCAGAAGAAATCGAAGCTTTTCTTCATGCATTCATTTTGCTATCCCCAAATACGTAGCTTCTTCAAGAAAATAGGCACTGAATTTCAGCAGAGAATTTACTTTAAATTCCGTTTTTAACACTGACTAAAGTGATTTTGAATCACAGCGATTGAAAGCCTTTAGTATCGACAAGGCCACTGGAAGGAGTTGAAATCGCAAACGCTATCCATGTTGCAAAAAATTCTATAAAAATAACTACACCAGGTAACAGTATGAGATTACAAGGGTGCTTCGAGACATAACTAAGGTAGATGCTAGTAAAATCCGTTAGTTGCTAAAGATAGTTTGTTGGGTGAGAAATTTATCTGCATTCACAGAACGCAACCAGTCTTCCAAATCGACAGCGCCCTAATCAAAGCCACTCTGTAAGAAACTTCTTTATCGCGAAAAATGATAGAAAAATAACTACACCATGTAACACCATGAGATTTTTAGGGAGCTTTGAGGCATAGCTAAGGTAGATACTGGTTGTATTCGTTAGTTTCTAAAAATATTTTATGGGGTAGAAAATTGAGCTGTAATCACTGAACGCAATCCGTTGTGGAAGCGCCCTAATCAAAGCCACTCTGTAAGAAACTTCTTTATCGCGAAAAATGATAGAAAAATAACTACACCATGTAACACCATGAGATTTTCAGGGAGCTTTGAGGCATAGCTAAGGTAGATACTGGTTGTATTCGTTAGTTTCTAAAAATATTTTATGGGGTAGAAAATTGAGCTGTAATCATTGAACGCAATCCGTTGTGGAAGCGCCCTAATCAAAGCCACTCTGTAAGAAACTTCTTTATCGCGAAAAATGATAGAAAAATAACTACACCATGTAACAGCATGAGATTTTTAGGGAGCTTTGAGGCATAGCTAAGGTAGATACTGGTTGTATTCGTTAGTTTCTAAAAATATTTTATGGGGTAGAAAATTGAGCTGTAATCACTGAACACAATCTGCCATCCGTTGTGGAAGCGCCCTAATCAAAGCCACTCTGTAAGAAACTTCTTTATCGCGAAAAATGATAGAAAAATAACTACACTATGTAACACCATGAGATTTTCAGGGAGCTTTGAGGCATAATCAAGGTAGATACTGGTCAAATCCGTTAGTCTCTAAATAATATTTTGTTGGGTACAAAATTGATCTGCATTCACTGAGCGCAGTCTGCCATCCGCAAGGGGAGTACCCTGTCATAACAACTCCTGAACATCGCAATATCGTTTCCACAGCACAGCGCTAATTTCTTCCTCGTGTTTCATGTTGACCGAATCTCAGGGTACTGGGCAAGGGTACACTGCACTCTTCTTGTAGTCCCAGTGGACACTGCACTCGTCTCGTGTAGCTCCCTCTGTTTTGTCTGAGCTGTCTTTTAGTCACAAGGGAGCACTGTGTATCACAAAACTTCCTAAGGACCCTTAAATGTTTTGATGAAAGTGGCACAAAGTAACACCTTTGTATGCCAATGTCTCTCGTCCGACCTTGAACTGAGAATTGTAAAAGAAAAATTAATCAACAATATGGCGTATGGAAATTGAGGATGCCACATAGTGGTTATATCCTGGACTCCCTGTGCTGACTCGCGCATGGCAAATGCAATATTCCCTCATCTTTGCTAGGTGAGATAGGGTTAAATTCAGAAGAAGATTCAGGCTGTCTCAGAATTTGAAAGCATTAAAAATGTCAATTTTGTGATGATTCAATTTCTACTATGTTACCATCTTCACATCACATGAACAAAATCATAAGTATCAATTATTACAGCACAGAAAAAAGTTTCTTATACTTTGCAATGGTTTCTTCATTCAATGATTCATTTGCAATAGTGATGTTCCATCGGTTTTGCATCGGGCTTCAGGCATTGTAACAAGAGCATTCCTGTCTTCGTTGTTGTCGTTTATGCTACATCACGGTCGTGCTTGATATTATTATTATTATTAACTATTTATTTAAAGTAGGCATATACATAAGTAGCAATAGAAAAGCTAATTCAAGCCTACTACAAACTAAAATTTTTTTAAAAAGCAAAGAAAAAAAAAATATCTATAATTCAGAATAAATAGCTATGAATATACATATGTACAGATTTTTACAATGTTTTTACAGAATTTACAATGTTTTAAAATTTTCGATGCAACATTTATCCACTCAAGAACCCAACCTGAGCCACGAATGGTCTACACAGTCTACAGTTGCATTCCTCTCCTTTCCAGGTTTTTATTTTCCTTTTAAAGCTGGAGAGGGTATCTGATTGCTTCATGTCATTGGGAAGAGCCTGCCATAATCTACACCCCAGAAACGATATCGTCTCTAAGCCATAACACGTAGTACGTGCTTGTGGCAGCAGTAGATTATGGCAGCTTCTTAAACCATAAGGACTGTGTTTTTCGACAAAGATCTCCTTCATGAAACTAGGATTAAGTTCCCATTTTGTTTTATAAATTTCAGTCATTAACAACTGTAAATTCCTAATGTGGATTGGGACAGCATTGTCTCTGAGTAACATTGTATCAAAATCTGATCTCATATCTTTGTAAGTTATCCGCAATGCCCGTTCGTGAATACGATTAACTTTATTGTTCAGTGTTCTATCGCAGAACATCCAAACAAGCGGACAGTAGTTGAACTGGGACAAGATAAATGCTTTCATTACTCGCTTTAGTTGTTCAGTGTCAAGAAAGTGAGAAATTCTTGAGAGAGCATGTAGCTTTTGACCAGCCTTTTTGCAAATGGATCTTACTTGCTGTTTAAAGCATAATTTTTTGTCAAAAATCACTCCAAGCAACTTTTCTTCCGTGCTCTCTTTTATGGTTACCCTTCCGATATTTAAAGAAATTTCATTACTTTTATCCCCAAATACCATTAGGTGGCACTTGTCCTCATTCAACTTCATGCAGTTGTTTGGAAACCAGCTTGCAATTTTAAGGGCATCACTTTCTAATGTTTTAACGACACTTTCGACATTACTATCGCAAGCATATATAGTTGTGTCATCTGCATAGTTACATATTTCAGCATCTTTCACAAACATGAAGAGATCATTGAGGTATATGTTAAACAGAAGAGGTCCCAAGACCGAACCCTGCGGTACACCTATCGTCGTTTCTCTCCATGTGCTGAATGACCCATTTATCTTTACCCTTTGCTTCCTCTCATTGAGATAGCTATGGATCAACCGCAATGCACTCATACTGAAACCGTAAGCACTTAATTTTGCAATCAAAAGCTCATGATTTAAGCAATCAAAAGCCTTCGAGAGATCCATGAGTAGTGCTCCAGCAAGACCCCCTTTATCTAAGGTCTTTTTGCAGGTTTCTATGAGTCGTACAAGTGCATGTTGGGTTCCATAGCCCTCTCGGAATCCACAAAGAAGAGGAGACAGGAAGCTAAGGGCATGAGATTTTATTTGACTCTCCAGAACTCTCTCGTAAATTTTGGACACAGACGATAAAACCGTTATAGGTCTATAATTTTTCTTGAGGAAAGCATCGAGACTTTTGAAAAGAGACGAAATCTCACCAGCTTTCAATTCCTTTGGAAAATAGCACTCTGATAAATTAGAATTGAAAAGTTGTTGGATGAGGACAGCAAAAATGTCTGCATTTTGTTTGAGGATCTTGGCAGGAATGCTGTTTAAAGGAGATGCCTTCTTTGAGTTCAGTTTTTGAATCTGTAAAAGTATCTCATTAACAGTCACTGGCTTGAATGCAAATTGGTTCAGTTCGCAGCGTTCTTTGATCATTTTAATGCTGGGATGATTTTCATATTTTTTTATAGCTTTTTCTACTGGATCATTTATACCATTTGTAGGTGACAGAAGTGTCTGGTCTTCGGAAATTCCTAAATTCTCTGTTATGTTTGTGAAGTAATGATTAAAAATTTCTGCAATCTTTAAGTCCTCAGTTATCATGTTTCCATCTTCTATCAGAGTTATAGATGAAGTTGTTCGTACTTCATTTGAAAAAACCGGTTTGACAGTCTTCCAAAATTTACGATTATCTGTAAGGTCTCCAAGGTCAAGGTTCCTATAGTAATCAGATTTCGTCCTGCGCAGGAGCTTCACGCAAAAATTTCTTTGCTTTTTAAACGCTTTAAGGTTCTCTTCCGTTCTACTCTTAATGTATTTATTGCGTAGTCTTTTGCGATGCATCATCGCTTTTCGCAGGGCCTTCGTCATAAAGGGGCCATCATTTGCACGCAAATATTTTGTCTTAATAGGAGCATGTCTATTAAGTGTATCAGTAACCACAGTTTCAAAAGAGCCATAATCTTCATTATCCTGCAGTTCGGACGAAATCTGATCACAAAGATCCCTCCTAAAGTCCTCAGCACAGAATTTGGTGTAATTTCTATATGTAATGATCTTGGGCCCTTTTTTCCTATATCCACCTTTAAGTACCGTAACTATCATGGCATGGAAGTCCGACAGCCCTGTATGCACTGTTACTGTATTCTGGAAACTTCTTTTTCTGTTCGTCAGAATGAGATCAATACATCTTGGGCTGTCAGACTTAAAACAGGTTGGGCTCTTGACCAGGTTAGATAAATCATAAGTGTCCATGAAGTCACTGATGATGCCATCTTTAGGCTCACATTTGAAATCACCTATCAAACAGAAACTTTCATATTTGCCGCTGTAAAATTCCAGCCCCTTTCCTATCTCATCAAAGAAATATTTTTCAGATTGAGCTGGAGGACGGTAAATGCTGAAAAGTAGCCATTTTTGCTTTTTGAGAGTTACTTCAATTATCCCACATTCAATGTCATTTGGTGTCTTGTAGACAGATAACTCTTTGAAGGGAACACCCTCTCTGACATAAATTAATAAGCCACCTCCATGTTGATTCCGATCAAACCTAATGGGCTTTGAAAAACCATCTATCAAAAACTGACTGGTTGTAAAGGTTTCATCAATTTTTGTCTCTGCAATAGCTAATATATCAACATTATCTCCTATGAGTAGTTTGAGAAATTCAAATTTGTTTCTGATTGAGTTAATATTTAGGTAGGCAATGATTAGGCCTTTATGGTATTTTGCCCTGATAGATTCCAAGGAGCTATCATCAGAGGCCTCATTTGCAGATGTATCATCATCAGTGGCTTCATGAGATTCCACATTAGCGCAATTATTTTCAAAGTTAGTATTTTCAATATATGAGTTAGAAGGGGAGGGTGAGGGAGGGACACCGCCAAAGGAATCCCCAGCCTTGCCAGCCTCAATCTCATCTTCCATTCTGATACACGAGCCAGACCCGGGGGACGAGAGAAGGACACTGTCACAGGTGTCTGTGACTGATAACGATAAACTTGCTCTTTTTTAGAATCCTAAAGTGGAACAAACAGAAATGTCTTTTTTTTATAAATATAACATTAAAAAAAATACAATACAATAATCTGAGCCAATCATAGCGGGGAAAGACACATGGTCATCTAGTCCCCACTATGAATGGCTCTCACAATGAATTTGTACAATTATCTAAAAATAAACCAACAAGGGAACACAACGTAACACTACACCACTCTTTACCAATAACACTACGCTACATTAAGGAGAGACGAAAAACCATGAGGAGCGAAGCCGCCTCGAGCCGTAGAGCCACCAGCAACCCACAGAGCACCATTCGTTCTTCATTTCATGTTCATTTTATCTCCGAAAATCATCGGCAGCCCCACGACCAAAAGATGGCAGCCCCACTCCTCACGGCGCCCCCCGCCGCACCTCACACTACAAAACAGAACGATAATCTCACACATTACACTACAAACAAATAAGGATGGCTGCTTATGTTGGTATTTAGTCCAACCGCATAGATCTATTAATGAATGATATAGTTGCTTCTAGGATTATTCTGTTGTCGATTATAGTGAGCTGAGGGCTACCATAGAGAAGCAACTCACACAATGCTTTGAGTCCATCCATATTTGTGAGATCGAGACCGGAGATTTCAGAAAGTTGACCAAGGAGATCAATACGCATCTCGTGAAACCGATGGCAGTGCAGGAGGAAATGTGCGTTATCTTCATTGCCAATACCACACAAGCAAAGTGGGCTGAAGCAGTCAAAGTTATGGCGGAATCTGTGTTCGTTGAGCGCACTAAACTCCACACGAAGTTTCGTCAAACGCCTGATACCTACTATATCGCGAATACCATACATAGTTCTTTTCAATGGTCGTATGGTCGACAGTAGCTTGCTCTTAAATGTTGCAAGAGATTTGGCGTTTTTTATATCATCAGCCAGCAGATTCCATTAATACAGTGTGTTCTGAAAGTACGTGATCGTGAAACGAATTGTTCTGCCTACACTTTGGTCATAAGCCCGAGTGTTTCTAAGGTTGTAAGATAACTGGCGCTCACATGGAATTTCGGCAAACAAGTATTCTGGAGAACGTGTCTGCCTTAGATTGTAGAAATGGCACAGTCTCCTGTACCGTCGCCTACTATAGAGATCCTCCCAACCCAATTCATCGTATAAACGTTGCCTACTTGTACCTCTCCAAGTACCAGTAACTGCTAAAGCCGCAGAGTACTGGGTTTGTTCAAGTTTTTTAGTTACATCTAATTTCATTTCAGGATCATACTTGTGACAATGTCACCATAGTCGAGATGGGGCCTGACATAAAGCTTGTAGACTTGGTCAAGTACTTCCCGCGAGACATATCTAGAAATGTGACGAATGATACCTATACCACGCCTAGCTTTGACAACTGCTTCTTTTATATGGCTTTTGAAATTAAGCTTTGAATCAAGAATAACTTTAAGGTGCTTATGCTCAGGTACAATGGCTATCTCATCATTTCCCAATTTTAACGATGGATGTTGTAGTCTGAGTCTTTTGGTCGAGAAAATAACCTCTTCCGTTTTTTCACCATTAAACTGCATCTTCCATTGCCACGCCCATAATCGCACCTTTTCTAAGTCCCTATTCAGCATTTCCGCAGTCACAGTTTCATTTGTTACAGTAGAAAAAAGGGATGTATCGTCAGCAAACATCTTGACATCAGAATTTACATTATCAACTAAGTCGTTTATATAGACCAAAAAGGATAGAGGACCCAAGACAGAACCCTGAGGAACACCTGCAGAGATAGTACTCCATTGCGAGCTCTTGCCATTCAATACAACACGCTGCTTGCGATCAGATAGGAAGCTCTGAATGAGGGCGAGGAGATCGCCAGATATTCCACAACATTCCATTTTATACATTAGACCATCATGCCAAACTCTGTCGAATGCCTTTGAAAGATCTAAGAACACTGCCCGTGTTTCCCTGCTAGGATTTTCCTCAAAAGCACTATAGATCTTATGGGTTATTAATAATAGCTGGTTAACTGTTGAATCCCCTGGGCGAAAGCCTGATTGATTTACAGTTAAGAGACCATTTTCACAAAGATGAAGGTAAATTGCATCAAATATTAATTTCTCGAATATTTTTCCAAAGATTGGCAAAAGTGAGATTGGTCTGTAGTTCTTTTTGCTTTGCCTGCTTTCCTTTTTATGGATTGGAATCACGTTTGCTTTTTTCCAGGTAGACGGATATTGACCAGTCGCAAGACACTGTTCAAAAATTAGACACAGTGGTTCAACAATTGAGTGATCACAGATTTTGATCATTGAGACAGAGATCTCATCACAGCCGTGGGCTTTTTTAGTGTCCAAAGAACGAATGATTTTAAGAACTTTTTCCTTATCAATTGGCAAGGTTTCCAGGGCATCATTACACTTTGGGAGAAATGTCGGAAGGGTACTTCCAGTAGGTATGGCAGAGCATTGCTCAACGAAGTAGTCATTAAAAATATTTGCCTTTGTTTGTACATTTGTTACAAATATCCCATTTTCTAATAGTGGTGGTATATTTAAGGTTTTTTTCTTGTTTAGTAATCTGTTTAAAACTGTCCAATAAGCTTTTGCACCTTGGTTAGGATCGGACAATTTGTGACCCAGTTTCTGATAATATTTTTCCTTCGCATTAGTGATCATTTGACTCGTTTCATTACGAACCTCCTTAACTAGATTCCAGTCCTCTTGTCTCCTACCACGATCTAGGAATTTTTTGAAGACCCTATGCTTTCGTTTGATTGCAGTTTTAAGCTCATTAGTTATCCAGGGAGGATCCTTATCATTACATTTTATTATTTTGTTAGGAATATTTTCAGAAAGGATAGAGAAGGTAATGTTGGTGAAAATATCAGCCATCTCCTCCGAACCCAACCCACAGAATATAGTCTTCCAATCGACAGCGTTTAAGTCAGCAGGGGCGGATCCAGGCTGAGTTATCTGAGGCACAGAACTCAGTCAGAATTTCAGATATTCACTACTGATAAACCTTACATTTAATTATCATCCAAGTTGACTAGCTCTTTTTGAAAAATGAAATATCAAAGCTGCGATTGAGGCTTTGAAGCTAGCCATGTTCACTCGTCATCTTCACAGAGGAGTGGCCGTACCCATGGAGTAGCCTACGCGCAGGAGCGTTGTACACAAGAGATGGTTTCTATTAGTTTGATTTGATTGGTCAAAAAAGCATCGAGATTGTCTTCATGCGCTTGCTTATTGGACGATAATACAATACAGAATTTTAGAAGTGAAATCTATTGGTTTGCCTCACTTAATGATTGTGTTCTGAACTTCCTTGCGGAAAGAACTCACTTGGGCAAGGGAAGAGAATCTTCTGGTGCCCTACTTCAACAGGAAGTGCAGACCAATGCCGCCAAAACATGAATTTGTAAATTCAATTCTACTCAAACCTTTTGACGTGCAGATCGAAATGGAGCCGATGGTCGAATGGCATTATTGCAAGACACAAGCAAACAAAGAGAACAAAATTTATAGCAAACAGACAAATTCATAACTTTGAACTGAAGAATGATCAAGCTCTAAAAACTGTACCAAGAAGTTGGTTATCAATGCAAAATGCAAAGACTTTGTTTTCGTGGGCCTAAATAAATCTAGGCCAGTGGAGGACCAGTGCTGCTTGCCAGCCAAAAGCCAAAAGCCAGCGCAACTACACACTTTCTCAGTAGGGTATGTTGCTCAACTTTTCCACTCAACTCTGCTAGCTTTAATTCAAAAGGGGCGTTTTCCGACGATCTGAAGGGCGTGACCCCCGTTTTGCTCACACTTCGCGCTCGCAGAGGTGCCTCAGTCACTTTTATGTCTGGATCCGCCCCTGGTCAGCTTTAATTTTTGCAACATTAGCTTTACCGTACTCCCAGACGGTTCTCTTGTAGGGAGGTGGAGGGGGCAGGGAGATGTTGATTTTACCATAAATGATTTGATGCTGGCAGTTTTGATCCAAAGATGAATGCACTCCTGACAGCAAGAAGAGATTTGGTTGGTCCGTTATGATAAGATCAATGCATGACATGGCTTCACCTCTTATATTGGTTGATTCATAGATTAGTTGGTGTAGATTATTTGTCTCAATCAGCTCCTCAAGAGCCATACCCTGTGGCTCCTCCATATCTTGCGGCCACCACTGTGATGATCGACAGTTGAGATCACCAGTTAGGATCATTAAATGTGGTCTTTCCCTTTGCATAACATTTAAACTCCTATGAAGTCTATCGATGAAATTTTCAAATTGCTCACTGTTTTGGCTAGGGCTTCGGTAAATCGTAGAAAACAGGATTTTCTTACGTGAAGTTGTTATTTCAGTAACGATCATCTCTTGCAAAAATTCAAGATCTTTCCTACGCTTTACTGGCAAACCTTCCCGAAAATAAAGACAGACTACCCCAATTTTGTTGTCACTTGGATGATCAGCACGATATATTTCTCTACTGAACCCCTCAATTGAAATGACATCATTTCCAATTGTCGAATTTAACATAGTTTCTGAGATTGCTATGAGGTCGAATTTATGTACGGAGTCGTAGGCTTCAATTAAAGGAATTTTAACAGCTCCTCTGGCGCAAATACCACTTAGGTTCCAGTGGAAGAATTTCAAGGATTTCTCAGTTTGTGGGCCAGGATTAGTTTCAATGTCTCCGCCAAGCAGTAGTAGAATGTCCAACGAATAATGCATCGCAACATTTAGGAAGTCCAAAATGTTATAAACAATAGAAAATGCAGCACATACTGCAACCTGACAATAACTTGTCTTCGATAAGCTGGAGAACACCGTAGGAGCGAAATTTTGGTTTTCATTATCTCATCTACCCACGTGAACATAAAGCAAATCGTTACGAGCACAAAAAGCGTTGTTTTAATGTATAGCTGACAAGGGTCTTGCAGACTGACATTCTTTGAGCAATTATTAAATGGCAAGAACTCGCAAGGGGCAAAAAGACTGAAGAAAGAAGAAACAAGGATTGAAAATGGCAAAGTTATTACAGATATCCAAATGAGAAAGTACAAGTAAGCAACGGCATAACAAACACTTGCAATCAGATTCGAAATATGAATATTTATCATAGCTTTTGAGCAAAGCTCGCAATTGTAACGCCCTATTCCTGCACGCCACTGCTCAACTCCTACAGGCATACGATGCACAATTGATCTCCCAAGTCAAAGCAATTTCTGCAAGTCCCCAGACAGGATCGTGGAGTGTGAGATACATTCTTACCAATAAGCAGCAACAAATAACAAAGAGGACCAAAACCTGTACTAGGCAGCACAAATAAAACACAAAGAACAATTGAAAGGAACATCATAAAAGAAACGGAAAACGTGACCATTGAAAAGGAAAAAAAAAGATGTGGGATAAAGAGGAAAACTGAATGGGGTTTCAGGATGATGTGTTTTGATAGATACAATTACAATAAAATTCATAACCTTAGGTGAGACCTGAGACTTGCACAAGGCAGCATACAAGTCAAATCCCCCAACAGGGCACAGGGAAACCCGCAAACCCCCCAACCCCATGCCCATCAGCCAATGGCGCCGCCACACTCCCGCCACATGACAGAAATGTCCAGCAAATGTCTGTACTGCATAATAAATCTCATCCAGTCTCACATGGAATTTCATGTGCAAAAGAAACTGATCAAGGAAAATAAGATAAATCCAGTGCCAGTAGGCTTCTCATTTATAGGCAAAGTGATCAAAGCTGATGAGTTTTTTGTACAAGACAGTCTTGATAAATATTATTCCAAATGTAGCCTCCTACTTCAAAACCAGAACTTTTTTTTTTATTGATATTTAATATTACAAATAACAATATTACTTTCTACCATACAAATTTCTAATTACTATACTACACTACAGGGACGATACCATGGGGAGCGAAAAGATAATGACTACCCCATGACCAATAAGAAAACACGCAACATTAAACTGACAAACAGCTACACTACGATTTAAGACCTAATGGATAATGTGCTAGTTTCTGTTTGACATTAGATGTCTGGTCAGGGCTTCAGATAAATAACATGTAGTCACGAGAACAAGTCGTTCCGTGAAGTTGAAAGATGGTAAGACTGCCTGGCATCTAATGTGAAACAGAATTACAAAGAAAAAGAACATTTACTTTAAAGGACTTGGTGGCTGCTTGGTACGGACGTTGCAAATGATTTTAATCAAAGCGACCAGTATCGTGAACAGCCAGAACTTCCCTATTGGTGCGAAGTTCATCAGCAACGGAGAAACTTTATGATGCTTTATGATTGTTTACATTTAGGCCGAACCCAATGAGAGTTCTCAGAACGCGCGAGTCAAAGTTTTGTTATTATTCTTCTTGCCTATGAGCCGAAACGGCTAGAAAAGTACTAAAAAACATTCCCGTTTACATAAACTTCAAATAAAATTCGAATGTAGTAAATTTAGTAATCTATTTTCAGACTAAAAGGCAAACACGTCTGTGAAAAGAAGCACGTAAAGTTAACGAGGAATAAACAGTCATGGCTTTGGAGCAAAAATTGCCTTTGAAAACTGTAGGAAAATGGCAAAGGCTACAGAAAAACCGCAAACATTTTTAGAAACTAGATGCGTACAGCTATTGCGTTATATCTCCAAATTGAGAATTTGTACCTTAGTTTAGAAAACATTGCACTTTGAAAAAAATTTGGGTGAATTTAGGCCAAGAAAAGTTGATTTTCTTGAAACATCGAGGCCGAGTTTAAGACGAGGAAAATATAACTTCATTTGGTCAACAGTTCGTAAAAAGCGACTAGACTAAGTAGGTCAAAAAAATATCGAGGAATCCAAAATTTTAAACGAAATTGTTATGAAATCAACGACAAACGTTAACTTTACGAAAAAGTCTGCTCACCTGCTGTGCTGCATTCCAAGTTTGTAAACAGAGTTGTCCACGGCCTTTGAAAAGTTTGATAAACCAAGAAACTTTGAGTCCAGAACTCTGAAAGAAGTTGAAAGAGCAAAGATACAGATATTGCGTTATATCTCGATATTTCACTTTGCGACACTTGGGACGCCTGCTGACGCCATTTATTACAAAATCATACTTTCGCGCCACAGCTTTCATGCAACAGAGGCCGGAAGTGACGTCAGAAAACAGGCTTGGTGTTGTCGGGTGTGTGACATGGTCTTTCATTAATAAGTTTTCATACTTTCTGTACTGGAGAAACAGTACATTCACCTACTTGTATGCTGTCTAATGAAATTTTTGGCGACTTTTTACTGCCACCAATAACGATGAGCTCAGTTTTATCATCATTGATTTTAGTTCATGTTGTAGCATCCATTTTCTTACATCAGCAATACCATAAGTGATTTCATTTAATGCCTCAGCTTCACTTTCACATTTGGGTTTGAATTCCTATAGAGATGAATGGGCTAGAGACGGGCTATGATAGACATGGAGCCCGTCATACGTGGTAGGACGCAGTAGATGCCTTGGGAAGAGTGAGAATATCTTTGATTCTCAGATGGTAATTAATTTCTTTCCTTGTAAATAAATCCTATAAGAAAGAAGGGACTTCATGATTGAGTGATTTATATACTTCAATCATGAGTTTCTGCAAGTTCTGAATGTGAACAGTTTTTTCTTCATTTCTAATGAGCAGCTCATCAAATGAAGCACAAAGTCTTTCAACAGGATACGAAATGCTCGCTTATGAATCCTGTTGATTTCTTTATTGGCAGTACTTCCACAAGACATCCAAATGAGGGGGCAGTACCTGAAGTTTGACATGACAAATGAATTATAAAGCAATTTACATTTGGGTGGGTCAATGAACTTAGCAGCCCTTGATAGGGCACTAACATTTCTGTTAGCTTTAAGACAAAGAGATTTCACATTGGAGTCAATGATGACTCCCAGTAGTTTGACTTGTTGAGCAGTTGTAATTGCCATCCAATCTGTCTCCATGCAACGTTTGTGGTCATATCAGGGGCGTCGTGGCACCTGTCTATCAGGGGGGGCCAAGGCCCCGAAATTTCCGAAAAATAATATGTTTCATTTTCGCCCTTTTTCCTTTTACAAGAGGTGCGCAATAAATGACGGAAAAAAGTAGCATTTATTGGTGATATGTTCGGATTGGGTCCATATCAACCACCATGAAAAGGACAATCTTCCTGGGATGAGGCCCAGTGGTCAGGCCAGTGCGGACGAAAGTCATATTGGGGATGCTGATACCAAATGCGAGCGAAGAGAGCAAGAATGGGGGTCCGGGGGCTCGCCCCCGGAAAAATTTTTGCGACCACACCCTTCAGATCGTTGGAAAATGCCCCTTTTTGTAAAGAAGTCGCCATTGAAAGGAGCGGTAGAACTTGACTAACGGAAGGCTATCCTGGGAAATCTTCAAAATAGAACTTCAAAATTACTTAGAATTAGATTGGTTTTTACTGCAGCTGAATGAAATGTAAGGAAGACAGCTTGATAACTCTGGTAAATTTGGGATATCTTCATTTCGGTAAAGATTCTTTTCCATAAGCTTGACTAGAGACTTTTTCAGTGAAAAAAGAGCGAATTTGCGGCTGAAGCGAAAACATCCTATGCAAAATGCGTAACCCATGGTTTCTGTTTTTGCTGGAAATGAGTAATAACTATCAGCCGTGAAAAACTCTCCATGTTTCAAAGGCTAAGGTACCGTAGTGTTTTATCAATTTAACTTTTCTAGTGCTATCTTCAAATATGCATTTAGACCTCCCTGTTTAAATCAGCAATGTCTCCCGAGGCAATGAGCTTTTATCGTATAAGATCTTCGTAATTTTTTCGAGGTTCTGCTGCTAAGAACGGAACCAATATCTGGACAATGTCTATGATGAAATAGCAACAAAAACAGCAAATGTTATGGGAAGAACTGAAAGCGATGCAAAAAAATCTAAACTGATCAAAGGTACTTAGCGCAAGCCCAAAGTCAGTGATTTTCCGACGAAACCTTTGAATGTCCGAAAAATCCGACGATCTGAATTCTAGGGTGGGCCATGGCCCCCCCTGCCCCCCCGGCCACGACGCCCCTGGGTCATATCGCAAGCCTATAAACATAAACTGAAACTTGGGTGGACTTGCAACCATCAGGGTCTTTTGCATGTCGTTTTCTAGCCTAGATATCACTCTTTCTAGTTTGAAATCAGATGCAGGAGTCGGGATATTGGCAGGAAAACGGAGCTTGATTAGAAAACGAAGAGCAAGAATTGCGACGATAATCACCTTCATGTAATTCATTCCAATTTTGACAAATCCAAGTAAATATTACGACAAATCCATGTAAGACAAATCCAAGTGAAAAATTAAATAGAATCATTATTGTTGACGTTTCGAAGCAAACTTGCTTCATCATCAGAATACTAAGTTTCCAAACGCACGAGGTTATATCTATATCGATAATGAGAGTAAGACAATAAGAAAGGCTACATGTTTTGTTGTTACTCCGAGTTTCACGCTATACAGCGATCATCAGTTGTCTGATGATCGCTGTATAGCGTGAAACTCGGAGTAACAACAAAACATGTAGCCTTTCTTATTGTCTTACTCTCATTATAATTAGCTCTGCCTACACGGCATTGAGCACTGTTTTGCCCAGTTAAGACATTTGCAACATTTTGTATATCTATATCGATAAAGACAATAAACTACCAAAAAATGCGTTTCTTAACAAATCCTACGTGAAAAATATAATGAGGTACGCCCAGAGGACAATACCTAAAACAGAGCTAAGGGAATAGAAGATTGTTGAGAGTTATGTGACGGACGATCACGCAAAATTAATAGACTTTCATGAATGAGCAAATCAAAATCATTTTTAGCTCTGTCCAAATCTGAAAAATCTTCCACCGACGCGGCGTGACCTGATTTGTTAATATGGTCCCAGATGGCTGCACTGTGATCCAGAGCATCGAATTTAACCAAAATTTGAAGTTTTGGATTCCTGCTTGATGTTGGGCTTGATACATGCACCATAACCTAGGAGTTCATGTGCTGCAAAAATTTTCAAGATCAGTCAACGGAAAGCGAAGATATTGATTGTTGAAGTTGGGCCTAAATCAGATCTTTGTTTACATGACCGGAAGAGGCATGGCACTGTTTTGACAACAAATTACAATTCCTTGTATCTACGCTCAAACTTCACCGATCTTTTTCATCTTAGTCTCATTCTCATCCTCTGAATGTGTGCTTTGAGGCAATGTAAAGCATGCTCAAATATTTTGCCTCTTTATGACCATTTTTAGACCATTTCACAATGGTCCTTTTCAAAAAATTTTTTGTCTTCAAAAATCAATTCTAAAATTAAAAGCTGAAGACAAAAAAAGTAAGTTTCGCTATGCTCTTCAAAATAATTTCATCAATAAGAAACACCTTTCTAACAGGTTTCTACCAAAGGGCTGGTGCCAATTCGAGTCCAAACATCTTTCATGACTATTTTCATTTCACAAGTCTTTACAATTTGATTTCTAAGATTTTTGCATGTAATAACCACTGAACTTTAACAGACACCCAGCGATAGGACCAAAGGTGCCCAGGACGTCCTAACATGTTAAACAATATAATGAAAAACATTTGACACACTTTGAAAGGCTTTATTCGTTAAAATTCTTGCAAAATTTAAGAATTGTGAATTCTTTTAGGGACAAATGGCTGCAAAATACCATTTTGGCCTTTAAAATGTTTGACTCGAGGCTTTAGCGAGCTAAAAGAACAAATAAATGGCATACTTGTGACTCTGCATCGATTTCAAGCAATTAGACAGCTTTCCGTTTGATTTTATCTAATTTTTCATCACGAAATGTGCAAAAATGTTAAAATCATGTGCAAAACTTGCAAATCAAGATTATTGCTAAATTTTTTTGGAGGCGAATTGGCACCAGCCCTTTGGTAGAAACTTGTTAGAAAGGTGTATCTAATTGCTGAAATTATTTTGAAGAGCATAGCGAAACATACTTTTTTTGTCTTCAGCTTTTAATTTTAGAATTGATTTTGGAAGACAAAAATTTTTTTGAAAAGTACCATTGTGAAATGGTCTAAAAACGGTCATAAAAAGGCAAAATATATGGGCATGCTTTACATTGCCTCAAAGCACACATTCAGAGGATCAGAATGAGACTAAAATGAAAAAGATCGGTGAAGTCTGAGCGACGATACAAGGAATTATAACTTGCTGTCAAAACAGTGCCATGCCTCTTCCGGTCATGTAAACAAAGATCTGATTTAGGCCAAACTTCAAAAATCAATATCTTCGCCTTCGGTTGATTGATCTCGAAAATTTTTGCAGCGCATGAACCCCTAGGTCATGGTTCATGACACAATTGTAAAATTTTATTCGGATTAGGAACTATATTTTTTGGCCTTAATTTGATAAAAAGGGCCTAATGGATCACAGTGGGCTGAGGGACTAACTTTAACTTTTTGACCTGCTTTATTTATTCCCAAGTGCTCCCTGCAGCATTTAATCAGGTGACAGGTTGTTTTTCCGAAGTACAAGGCATGGCAGCCAGGACACTTAAATTGGTAAACAACAGAGGAGCGAATGAGAGTTGGGAAGCGGTCTTTAAATGGAAAAGACTGTATGCGTTTTGAAGATCGAAAAATAACCTGAAGCTGAATACCCGGATAACATTGCTTAATTAGTCTACAAATTCTGGTTTTCATCTGCAAACGATACCTGCCAAAGTATGGTATGCAAAATAATAGGGCCGTTTTGGCTTCTGCTAGGGCATGGGGCTCTAGGTGCGAACCTTCACCCCAAATCACAAACAGGGAAAATGCCTGCTTTACTGGTGAGCGATCTGACTCGTGTCGTCAGCATCTTGGGTTTAAAAAAGGTATGGCAATTGCATCTCTAAATATTAATGGTCTCCGCAGTCACCTTGACGAGGTTCAATTACTTATTAGAAGTCTAGGTATTCATATTCTTGTACTTAATGAGACCAAGCTTGATCCCAATTACCCTAAAGAGTTGACCAGTCTTTTTGGCTACCAACAAGAACGCCTAGACAGGACAAGCAGCGGAGGAGGTGTTTCTATTTATATTAGGGACTCAATTAAATATAAGTTGCGTTCTGATGTTCCTGTTGATGATTTGGAAATCATTTGTATTGAGGTTGAACCACCAAAAAGCAAACCTTTTCTTGTTCTTGCTTGGTACAGGCCACCTAGTGACCCTGTTGCTTCTTTCGATGAGCTAGAAAAGGTCCTTTCCTATTTGGACAAGGAAGGGAAAGAAATAATCCTTCTTGGTGACACGAATTGTGATCTCACCACAAAACAAGCTGATCAGCGCATTGACAATGACACTAGGCACGTGACTAGTCTGTATGAGCTGTTCAGCTTCAATCAGCTCATCAAAGAGCCTACCAGGGTTACTTTAGACACCTCTTCCATAATCGATCATATAGCTACAACTCGTGCCAGGAACATCGTCAAATCTGGAGTGCATGAAGTTTCTATGAGTGATCATTATATGGTATACTGCATCCGTAAGTTTAATGGAGCAGTAGAAAAAAGCCATAAAATGATCAAAACTCGTAAGATGAAAAATTTTAATGAGCAGGCATTCCTGTCTGATGTTGCTGGCATAAACTGGGAACAAATGCTTAACGACACTGATGATATCAATGTGCTTGTCAACCATTGGACTAGCATATTCTCTCTCATCATTGACAAGCATGCCATATTATGTGAAATGCGTGT
Source organism: Aurelia sp. 3 sensu Dawson et al. (2005) (assembly GCA_964020215.1). Classification (NCBI taxonomy): domain Eukaryota; kingdom Metazoa; phylum Cnidaria; class Scyphozoa; order Semaeostomeae; family Ulmaridae; genus Aurelia; species Aurelia sp. 3 sensu Dawson et al. (2005). The sequence continues at coordinate 10,632,437 of OZ026590.1, forward strand.
CTCCGAAAAGTACTGTCCTTGGATTGATAGAGAATTAAGGGATCTCATGCGGACAAGAGATAAACTAAAAAAATCTGCTGTCAAGAGTAAGTCTGCACTTTTGTGGGACTCATATAGGTAAGTTCGCAATAAGGTCAACTCTCTAAACACCCAGCAGAAGAAGGAGTACTACAACAACAAGATCTCTGCATGCAAGGGTAACATGAAAGAATCATGGAAAACAATCAATGAACTTCTCAATAAGAGGTCGAAGTCAAGTAACATTGTTAGCCTAAAGGAGTCTGGTTCAGAAACTGTTCACAGGAACGACATTCCTGATGCAATGAACAGTTACTTCTGCTCAGTAGGTAAGGATCTAGCAGATAAAATCAATCCAGTTCCTAACCCCCTGCTATCAGGTGACTTTGAAATGAATAATACCAAAGCAAAGTTCCACTTCAGGACTATTGAGGTGCAGGAAATCAGAGATGCGTTTGCCAAGGTTAAAACAGCAAAGAGCTTTGAACTGACGATATTTCCAGCTACTTCTTGAAGCTTGCCTTACCCTTCATTGAAAATTCCCTTGCTTTCGTGTTTAATACATCAATTGAAACAAGTATTTTTCCTGACTCATGGAAAGTTGCTAGGGTTACTCCTATTTACAAAAATGGAGATAGGGCTGAAAAGTCAAACTATCGCCCTATATCAGTCTTACCTGTCATTTCAAGGCTCTTTGAAAAACTTGTAACCAATCAGGTGTACCAGCATATGGAAGATAATGGTTTGTTTTCATCTGGCCAATCTGCCTACTTACGCCTCCATTCTACTGTAACTCACTTACTTAAAAATACAGATGACTGGTACAATGGGCTGGATCTTGGTAAGCTTGTAGGCCTTGTTTTCATTGATCTTAAAAAAGCTTTTGACACTGTTGACCATGAGATTCTCTGCCAGAAATTGGTGCACTACGGAGTCCAACAGCGGGAACTCGCATGGTTCAGATCATACCTGTGCAATCGAAAACAATTCTGTCGGGTCAACGTTGTCAGCTCAAAAATTGAAAGTATAGATGTAGGTGTTCCCCAAGGCTCATGTCTGGGTCCCCTTCTTTTCCTTATTTATATCAATGATCTGCCGCAAGCTGTCCAAAATTCAGCTGTTTCCATGTATGCTGATGACACAAGTCTGTGCTACCAGTCTTCGGACATAAATGTGTTGAACGAGGCCATTAATAACGACCTCAAACAACTGGATACTTGGCTTCAAGGCAACAAGCTCTCCTTAAATGTTGCAAAAACAAATTCCATGCTTGTCTCCACCAAGCAAAAGCATAATATCCTCAAAAGTCGAAATGAAGACTTGGATTTGAAAATTCGCAACAATGAGCTCGAAATAATCCAAAAAACAAAATACCTTGGTGTTCAGATCGACAACTCTCTTAAATGGAAGGAACACATCAAGACTGTCTCTACCAAAGTTTCTAGAGCTATTGGCTTTTTAAAACAAGCCAAGACGTTCCTACCGAAGGAAACATTGAAGACTCTTTACACAGCTATTGTCGAGCCACACCTTCGATATTGTTGCTCTGTTTGGGGTTGTGCCGGTTCGACTGAGCTTAATCAGTTGCAAAAACTTCAAAATCGAGCTGCAAGAATTATAACCAACAGCAGCTTTGATACCCCAAGCAGACCACTCATCGACCAGCTGGGCTGGAAGACCATTGAACAACTCATCGCTAGTGAATCTAAAATAATGGTCTTCAAGTCCCTGCATGAACTGGCTCCCCAATACTTGTGTGACCTTTTCACCCGAAACTCAAAGTGCTCTTCGTATGTCCTGCGCAATTCTGAGACAGATTTAAGATTACCCATGAAAAAGTCAAGTAATGGGCAAAAATGCTTTTCCTATCGTGGAGCAAAAGTGTGGAATGAACTTCCTGCCGATACCAAACAGGCATCTTCCCTGAATAGTTTTAAAAAATCTATTTAGGAATTTTTTCCTTTTCCCTTTCTTTTATGTTAGATTTTGTAGATATTGTATTAGGTTTTTATATTATGGTTTTTATATTGTAATTATTCTTTTTAGTATGTAATTGTATATTAAAGTTTTTAAGTGGAGGGCCCCTTGTAAAACAACTCTGGTTGAAGGGCTACCCTCCTTAATAAAATGAAAATGAAATGAAATGAAATGAAACCTTTGATCCAGGAAGGATTTAATAATACGATCTGTCAGCGCCCTAGGAAAATTGTTTTTAGACAAGATCTCCTTTCTTCGAACAATTTCGTCGTTAAAGTTCTTATATAATGAACAAATATGAAAGGCTCGATAAATCAAAACACTGATCAAATTATTCTTGTATTTGTTGGGAGCAAGGCTAGCAAAATCCGTATAAAGGCCAGTGAATGTCTTTTTTAAACTAGTCATAAAATTATTCCCTTCACGGGTAACGAGAACATCTAAAAAGGGTAAAGAGTTTTCCGCCTCAATTTCAGCAGTGAAATTGATGTTAGGGTGCTGACAATTAATATACTCTAAGAACACGACAACATGGTCCCTGTACCTAAATAAACAATAAGTATCATCTACATATCTACGATACAGTACAGGCTTAAACTCAGAAGGGCAAATCGTTAAATAGCGTTTTTCAAGGTATAGCATAAATATGCTAGCAACGGACGGTCCCAAAGGAGATCCCATTGCTACACCATCAATTTGATCAAAAAGTTGCCCATTAAACATTAAAGACAAAATGATTTTCTCTAACAGCAAAGCCTAACAACTTGCGAAACTGAGTGCGGCCCACTGAACCATCCCTGTATTGTAATTTATCATTTTCATCAAATATCAAGTCAGTGCATAAATCTATGGTTTCATCCAATGGGATGTTCGTAAACAAAGTAGAGACATCAAAACTAGCCATAACCAATTCCAAAGAAAAAGAATCCTTAATAACGTATTCATTTACTGTGTAAGGCTGTAAAATAGGAACAAAAAACTTGGCAAGTTTGTAGTTGTACGCGGACAATATAGGCCTTGCTGGGCAATTTGTCTTATGAACTTTCGGTAGTCCATAGAGAACCCCTGGTGCCGAAATATTCCATCCAGCCAACCTAGGGCGAATAACGCGAAGATCCAAGTTTAAATTAGAATTTCCACTTCGCAAAAGTACTGCTGGACAAAAATGCTTATCTTACCTCGGGCCGAAAATATGGAATAGTCTTCCATCTGACTTAAAATCAGCTGAAAATCCAAACACATTCAAACATAAGATCAAAGCAAATTTTTTCAAAAAAATACAAAAAGAGGAAGATGATATATACGTCTTCTACTAAGATCCTTCCTCATCTCTCCCAACCATGTTTCTGTCGCACAAACCGTGTTATATACTGATAACAACTACAGTACTTTCCTGTTTTCGTTATTTATTTATCTATTTATCAATGTTATTATTTTTTTATCTTTTTTCTGTTATACCAGCACCTCTAAGGGGACCATTATGGAAATAAGGTCAGCTTGACCCTTTAATGCTATCCATGCCACTGTAAATTAGGGGTGTTTTCCTTTTTACATTTTTAACTTAAAAGTATTGTATTGTATCTATTTTTTATATTTATTATAGTAGCTTGTATATATATTTTATGTGGCAAATGATACATACATACATACATACATACATACATACATACATACATACATACATACATACATACATACATACATACATACATACATACATACATACATACATACATACATACATACATACATACATACATACATACATACATACATACTACCCGAGGGGAAAAGTTCTTTATAGATTTTCTTCCATTTAAGGACCGCTTCCCAACTCTCATTCGCTCCTCTGTTGTTTACCAATTTAAGTGTCCTGGCTGCCATGCCTTGTACTTCGGAAAAACAACCCGTCACCTGATTACACGCTGCAGGGAGCACTTGGGAATAAATAAAGCAGGTCAAAAAGTTAAAGTTAGTCCCTCAGCCATCTGGGACCATATTAACAAATCAGGTCACGCCGCGTCGGTGGAAGATTTTTCAGTTTTGGACAGAGCTAAAAATGATTTTGATTTGCTCATTCATGAAAGTCTATTAATTTTGCGTGATCGTCCGTCACTTAACTCTCAACAATCTTCTATTCCCTTAGCTCTGTTTTAGGTAATGTCCTCTGGGCGTACCTCATTATATTTTTCACGTAGGATTTGTTAAAAAACGCATTTTATGGTAGTTTATTGTCTTTATCGAAATAAATATAGCCTCGTGCTTTTGGAAACCTGGTATTCTGATGATGAAGCAAGTTCGCTTCGGAACGTCAACAATAATAAATATGGCCTAGTCTTTCTATTCAATTTTTCACTTGGATTTGTCGAAATCAGATGCATATAAGATATTATCATCAGCAAAGTTGCATAGATGAGAGCATCCATGGAAAGAGCGCTAGCCAGAATATAGACAATGGAATATAGACAACAGCCAGAATATCGACAAATGTGTTTATTTCTCCTTTGTAAACAAACAAATTCAATAACTGATGCTACCACGTTGTAGAAGACAACAAAACCTTTCATTTGAGCCCAAATTTATTTACTTATCTTCAACACAAGCTGATTTACAAAAGAAATTAAATCCAGCGATTTGAAACATTGGCCTAAGCAAAAACACGTGCTTGAACCGCTCCCTCGCAATCCCCAGAATATCGGCAAAATTAGCTACCTCTGTTAGAGGAGCTCCTCCATAGCTACCAGAATATTGACAAAGGCTGCTGCCCCGCAGTGACGCCAGAGTATAGGTTAATTCTCTAAAGATAAACTTCTCCGTAGCAGCCAGAATATAGACAAAGGCTGCTGCCCCGCAGTGAAGCCAGAATATAGGTTAATTCTCTAAAGATAAACTCCTCCGTAACAGCCAGAATATAGACAAAGGATGCTGCCCCGCAGCTACACCAGAATATAGACAGAGTCACGGAAGACAGCTGCTCCTCCGTAACAGCCAGAATATAGACAAAGGCTGCTGCCCCGCAGTGACGCCAGAATATAGGCAAAGTCACGGAAGACAGCTGCTCCTCCGTAACAGCCAGAATACAGACAAAGGATGCTGCCCCGCGGCAACGCCAGAATATAGACAAAGTCACGGAAGACAGCTGCTCCTCCATAGCAGCCAGAATGTAGACAAAGGATGCTGCCCCGCAGCAACACCAGAATATGGACAAAGTCACGGAAGACAGCTGCTCCTCCGTAACAACCAAAATATAGTCAAAGGCTGCTGCCCCGCAGTGACGCCAGAATATAGACAAATTCTCTAAAGATAAACTCCTCCGTAACAGCCAGAATATAGACAAAGGATGCTGCCCCGCAGCAACGCCAGAATATAGACAAAGTCACGGAAGACAGCTGCTCCTCCATAGCAGCCAGAATATAGACAAGGCTGCTGCCCCGCAGCAATGCCAGAATATACATAGGCAAATTCTCTGTCCGTACCAAGGTTTTTCGTGCAATTGGGTTTATGAAATATTCCAGGAATTTTTACCTCAAAACACACTGAGTAAAATGTATGGGGGTATTGTAGAGCCACATTTTCGGTTCTGCTGTTCGGTATGGGGGTGCTTTGGGTTGACCAAGCTGTAAACCATTAGCCTGTGTTCCAGACCCCATACAAAAAAGTAAGTTATTTATTTTACTGGAGTCTGGGGTAAGGCTACAAACGTTACAAAAGTTGCAGAATCGAGTGACGAGAATCGTTACGAAAAGCAGTTTCGATATCCCTTCTATAGGTTTGATACAAAGGTCAAATTGGCCTACCATGTACAAATCGCTAAACGGTTTAGTCCTGGAGTACCTTTCCAGCTTGTTTGAAAAAAGGTCGACTCGAAATGCCAGGGAATTGTGAAATACCGAAACCGATCTTTCGATACATTTACGAAAAACTAACAATTGGCAAAGGGCTATGTCTTTTCGTGGACCGAAGCTTTGGAATAACCTTAACTTGATGTTAAACAGGCACCAATTCTTGCCACCTTTAAGAGAAGAATCAAATCGTTATAATCCCAAACGTTTATCCCACGGCCCCCTGAAAAGCAGTTCTCATGGACTGATGGTGCTACCGTGCCTAAATGAATAAAAGTGAAATGAAATGAATGAAAATTCTCTGAAGATAAAACTCCTCCGTAGCAGCCAGAATATAGACAAAGGCTGCTGCCCCGCAGCAATGCCAGAATATAGGCAATTTCCCTGAAGATAACAACTCATCCGTTGTTACCAGAGTATAGGTAAAAACATTGGTGATTCACATAACTCTATGGGTGTATGACATCACTCTTTTAAAAATCTCGTACAGTTTGACAGACTGTATTTGCCGGAAAATCCGAAAATTCCTATAAATCCAGTTTTGAAATATCAGGTAGGTATGCCTTATTAGAAGAGCAGTGTTACACCCCGCGATTTAGATTGCCCCAGTTCCCATGCTAAAGCATTTCTGAACTCTGATGATTCACTGGAATGAACTTTGCGACCTGAAGCTGTCGATTAATTGCACAATTTTTGTAGTTTTCATAAATTTGCTTTCAAAGGTGTCACTCATTGTGCTATTTTTAGAGCGCTGTTGAAGGGTTTCTTTTAAAATAAAATTAATTCCAGGTTTAGTGCAACTTTCTTTTCCCTTTGCTATTGTACGAGACAAGAAAAAATGATCCAGAAACTGCAGTGGAGCACTAAGGCAACCCAACGAAGAAGCGTGTGAAGTTTATACTTCAACTGAAATGAAAGCTAATCCTACTATTATTCAAAGAAAACGAAAGAGCAATAAGGAACAAACTTTTGGAACGCAGAAAAAGAGAAGGGGGAAGAAACCTCAAAAAATCATCTTTTTAAGGAAATTCTACAAGACATTACTCTCCCAATGGTGAGTGATGGGGATAGCACTTAGCTGGTCTTTTAGCAAATCCCAAAAAGCATAAGAACTCTCATTCTAAACACAATGATTATAGCAAAGATAGTTTGCCTTGGCTATCAGCTTTCCCAAGTATCTAATGAACGTCGTAATAGGTTCACAAGTACGAGATAGTTTTGCATAATAGTTATTTAGCCCTATTTCACATGGGGGGGGGGACGTTTTTCGCCCCCCCCCAACCAAACTTTTCTACACTGCGCCGAAACGACACAAGATATGATGACCAAACTTTGTGACTTTTACTCAAATTTAATTGGCAATCAAAATTTAAATGTCTTGTTGTTCTAGATTTGATCACGTGACCACAACAGCACCATATTTGGAGAGTAGTTGACAAAAACGGCTTTGAACATCCATAAGTTCTTTGTTTCTCGTCCGAATTACTTGAAGCATGTATCATTCGATTGCTCTTGATGAGAGCTTTCACTTGATATATAATCTTTGCTAATTTGCTGACGCCGGCAAAATTTAATATCTATGACGTCATTTATATCTATGACGTCATTTTTCTAATAAGTTAATGTACTAGTTAAGATTTGTGTTGCAATTTAGCTTAATCTTGTTTGTTTCATGCATATTAAGTCGATCTACGTCAGAAATAGCAAGAAAACTACGGAAAACTGCAGTGACAATAAGTAGAAAGGAACAAAGAGCTAATTAATCGCTAATTGGTCTATAATTAGATACTTCAGATTTCTTCAAAGTACATATTTTAATTGTACAATATATTTCCTATCATTTAAGACTATTCTCATTAAAATCGGTTGAGTATTCAATTAAATAGAATTTTTCTTGTAAAGCAGCTATAAATCCACCTTTTCAAGATAAGAGGTGCGAAAACGGCAGTCTTTTGTTGTTTGAGATGTTGCATTTTGGAGGCTAAAATCTTGTTCTACGTACAAAGTTTAGTAAAGAAGCGAATTTTTACTTTCATATCTATCTTCGTTTGGAAATTACAGCGATTTTAAGAATTCAAAGTTATAAGGGCTTTGACCGTGAAATCAGATGTTTGGACAAATTTTGTCCAAACTTTTGATTTCACGGTCAAAGCCCTTATGATTTCTAATTCTTTACATCAATGAATTTACTGATCCCCGGAGATTTTGGAGTGGTAAAGTTCCCCTTTTAGAGTTTTGCATAATGCAGTACTGCCTAGGAGGGACCCAAGGGAATATATAGTATATAAGGTTTACACGAGGCAAGATGTTTCACAGCTCGATAGTGATTTCGTATTGCAGACGCGCGCGATGTCGAGTAGAGAGGATGAAAACGATGGACAAACAAGCTCGTCCCGTCAACGTAAAGACGAAACTTTGGATGAACTGAAAGACTATTTCAACGCAAAGTTTCGGTCACTGAAACGTGAGCTTTCCCGTGATGCAGAAGAGAGCGAGAGCAAAAAGGTGAAGCTCGAGAAATCAGTGGAGTTCAAATATAAATCGAACCAAACACAGTATGAATTTAACAGTGGAATCTCTGAGAAGATCGACGATGCCTTAAAGTTGATGGAAACGGGAGCGAAGCTTAGGCCCAAGAAGAAGCTGCAGACAATCAAAGAGGAATTGAAGAAACGAAACAAAATGATCCGAATAGCTGACAGATCTCCAGCGGGATGGAAAACCGTTCAAGAGTATTTATCGGACGAAATTGCCAGCGACTCCGAGGACGAGAAAAAGCTACGACAGGCTGAAAAACGTGCCCTGGAAAAGCACACATCGAAGAAAGTTGCTCGCGAGGTACCAAAAGCTCAACAGCCCTTTCGAAGTGCTGCCCCCGACACACACACAAACAAATCCACGGCCATCGGGGGCAGACAGAATTTTGGCCAAAATGCCCTCAGATTTGGTAGGACGCCAAAACCAACGGACATCTGTTTATCCTGCGGTCAGCAAGGTCACTGGAGACGTAACTGCCCCAACAATGTCCCAAACTTCTATGGCAAAGTTGAGTTGCCCAGACATAGATAAGTACCAATTTCTTAATATCAATGTTAATACGAATAATCAAATTTTATCAGTTAAAGGGAAAATGAAGGAAAATTTGATGTTTTGGAAGTCTATTGGGACTAATAGCAAAGTGATTGAAATTATAGAACGCGGATACAAGATTCCGTTTATTGATACTCCAAGGAAAGCTCATTTTTGCAACAGTAAGACTGCCTTTGAAAACTTTGAATTTGTAGACAAAAGTATTGAAGACTTGCTGAAATGTGGTTCAGCAGTAGAAACTTCTTTTGTCCCCAAAGTGATAAGCCCCTTGTCGGTGTCTACGAATGCCAAGGGTAAACAGCGTTTGATACTTGATTTAAGATTTGTGAACTCGCATCTTTATAGAGAATATATTCGTTTTGATGATTGGCGTTCTTTCGAAAAATTTCTGGTTTTAGATGGATTTCTATATAAATTTGACCTAAAAAGTGGCTATCATCATATAGATATATTTTCTGATCATCAAACATACCTAGGCTTCAGCTGGAGGGCTAAGCATTATGTATTTACTGTTCTTCCCTTTGGTTTAGCCTCAGCGGCGTTTATTTTTACAAAAATTTTCCGGCCACTTGTGGCATTTTGGCATTCACATGGTATAAAATTATGCCTCTACTTAGACGACGGGGTAGGGGTAGAGAAGAGCTACAACGAGGCTAAGCGGAAGTCTATGTTTGTGAGGGAAACTTTACTTAGGGCTGGAATTACTTGTAACAATGAAAAATCGGTTTGGGAGCCCACCAAAATTCTTACTTGGGTTGGGGTCAGTATAGATTATGAAAGAAATATTCTGTTCATTCCAGAAGATCGTATCGCTTCCACGCTTGTGCTTATTTCCACAATTTTGTCCTCCCCATACACTACAGCTAGGAAGTTGTCTAGACTTACAGGTAAACTTCTTTCAATGAAATATATTTTGGGAAACATTGTGCGTTTGAAGAGCAGATTTCTGTATAGGTGCATCGATGAGAGGTCCTCATGGGACGCAAAATTTAACATTCTGAAGCACATTGAAGCATTGAATGAAATCTTCTTTTGGAAATACAACCTCACAAAATTCAACACAAAATGTATAAAACCGTTATTTGATCCCCAAGAGTTTTTATATTCTGATGCTAGTTCAATTGGATTGGGTGCAGTGACAAGTGGTGCTTTACAATGTCATAGACATTTTTCTGCCCATGAGCAAACAAAATCCTCGACCTGGCGGGAGCTAACGGCGCTCTTTTATGCTCTGAAGGCTTTCTCGAAAGTGCTCAATACTAAGACGGTTATTTGTTATGTTGATAGTTTTGCTGCTGCGAGAATTGTTCAGGTGGGAAGCCCAAAAACCGAGCTACAAAATATTGCGCTCGATATTTTTCAGTTTTGTCTGGAGAATTCTATACAAGTAAAAGTAATATGGATCCCAAGAGCCTTTAACTCCGCAGCGGACCATTTGTCTAAATTTACTGATCTTGACGACTGGGAAATAATGCCAGAAATATTTGAGTACTTAGATAGTCTTTGGGGACCATTTTCGATAGACAGATTTGCAAACGAAGAAAACTACAAAGTCGCAAGATTTAACTCCAGGTTCCACTGTCCAAGTACCGAGGCCATTGATGCTTTTTCGCAAAACTGGGAGGGGGAAAACAATTGGTTGGTACCTCCCATTTCTAACATCTCTCAAACAATTGAACATTTTTCAAGAGGAAATACCAAAGCGACGCTCTTTATCCCATACTGGAAATCTTCGGTCTTTTGGCCGTTGCTAATGAAGGAAAACGGACTATTTCATGATTTTGTGAAAGATCATATAATTTTTGGCACAGCTGGAACCTGTCTGAAAGCAGGTCGCTGCCCTTTCGCTTATCTTGATCCGAAGCGGTATAAGGGACCTATGATTGCCCTGAAAATTGAGTATTCGGCTTTTGATTGTCCTGAAAATTGAATATTACGGTCAGCAAGAGATTTACTGTGAACTCCCAAAGCGTCGGCGTTTGGGTTTGTTTTGCGTTTATTTGTCGCATTGATTGTTTTTCTTTGACTGTAACGATATTTCGTTTTCAGAGATTCCTAGCAATGGTCCAATTCGGCCAAGCATCTAGATCAGTGATGGCCCTAGTTGCTACATTTATCCGATTTTGATAGTTTTGAGTTGGTAAGCCAAGCATCTAGATCAGAGATGGCTCTGGTTACCGCATTCACATTTTTCATACTTTTGACGAACATCCTGCTACAAATTCGCAAGCCTACATCATTTATTTGGTTTTTTTTGTGTGCGTAGGAATAGCTACGCTAAGCCTCTGCGGTGGTGCAGAGGGCTGTTGGTGCAAGGCGACACGCTGGGCCTTTCCGTGGAAAGGGTGCCAGGTGTTTCTTAAGAGAGTTTCTCAATTTTTGTTCCAAAAAATATGTATAGATTTATTTATATATTATCATTGTCCTCTCGCCTTTGTTTACTTCTAGCAGCTATCAAGGAAGATATCAACAGTGAATTAAAGAGTCTAGATTTGATACGCATTGCAGATGATCTGCCTTCACTCCTGCAAAAGGCAAGGGCAGAAAGTACAAACAAGAACTACGAGACGGCATTTAAGCGATGGCTAAAATGGAGTGAAAAATTCCCCGAAATTGAAGCATTCCCCGCCAAGGACACGTACGTCGCATTATTCTTGACCAGCCTTATCCAGAGTGGTACGTTGTATCCAAGTATAAAGTCTGCATTTTACGCAATAAAATATTATCATAAATTGGCTGCTTTAACGGATCCAACTGATTCCGAATTTTGTAAAAAGATTTTGGATGCAGCACAAAGAATGTCTCGCCGACCTAAAGTCAAAAAGGAGCCTCTAACATCACAGAATTTGAAAGATCTGTTGTCCCACATAGGTGGTTATGACGCACCTTTGCCAGATTTTCGCAACTTCACCATGATGTTACTCTGTTTTGCTGGTTTCTTAAGATTCAGCGAGGCATCTAATCTGAAATCCAACCAGGTTGAATTCACGGAAACTTATTTGAAACTCTTCATAAGCCAAAGTAAAACGGACATCTATCGTGACGGACATTACTGCTACATTGCCCGAACAAGCACAGATACGTGTCCGGTGAAATGTCTTGGATATTATATGGAAAGATGTCGGCTTTCCTTTGCAACAGAAGAATTTATTTTTCGGCCAGCGACTTATTATAAATCGAAAGTCAGTTACAGCTTAAGACGAGCCAATCGGCCAATTAGCTACTCCGCAGCAAGAGATCAAATTTTGAAACTTTTGGGACAAATCGGCTTGAATATAAAAGATTTTGGTCTCCATAGTTTACGCTCCGGGGGAGCCTCCGCAGCTGCCAATCATGGTGTTAAAGATCGCTTATTCAAACGACACGGCAGATGGAAGTCGGAGTCAGTGAAAGATGGCTACATAAAGGATGATTTGAAAGAGCTGCTATCTGTTACCTCTAATCTTGGATTATGATATCAATAACTTGCCCTCCTTTTACGAGAACATGCTTTCACTAGACTGAGCCTACTATACTTTGTGTTGGACAGTAATATTTATATCTTGTGTTGCATCCTTAGTACTTGTAACGTAATTAGTGCATAGTGTTGATCAGTAAATAAAGTTATTTTCGTTTGAGTGTAACGAATTAGAAAATAACCGTTATTTCCAAATGAAGACAGACATGAATGTGAAAATTGGTTCATACACTAAACTTTGCATGCAGAACAAGATTTTGGCCTCAAAAATGCGAAATCTGAAACAACAAAAGACTTCCGTTTTCGCACCTCTTATCTTGAAAAGGTGAATTGGCCAGTTTTCCTTTGTTTTTGGTTGCCTAGCAACAAATCACATGATTAATTAATTACCATTGTTATATTTTGATAGCTTATTGTCCAAAGAACAATGGAGGAAAGTTTCATTGTTATATCTTTTGTAGTTTCAGAGAAAAAGAGGGGGGGCGAAAGACGCCCCCCCATGCCAAAATATCGAAAAAATACCCCATGTGGGTTAAAATATCGATATTCAGGATCCACATGAAAAAGTGACTCATTGCAATGAAAACCTCAATATGCAAGAAATTCAGGGTGTTGCAGAAAAATGGAAGCCAGTTACAATTGAAACTCTTGAAAAAATAAAAGATTTGGTAACATGTAATTATACCAGTTGAAAATACAATTTATTTGCTTCCAATGATGTGCAATATGTATACACTGATGGAATTATTCGTAATTTGGTTGATGCTGTAGTGCGTATCGTCAATTTCAAGTACAGCATGTTGCTGTAATAGAATATTACGCTAAAAATGAGGGCAAGGAACTTTTCATCAAAATGCATTGCGCTCTTTAATCGAATTGAATCGTTAACGATTCGTAATTGGAAGGCAATTGGTAATGAGTTCCTTGCCGTCATCTTTAGCGTAATCGTGAATCGTCTGTAGCAAAATCAATACCCAATTACTGTGAATGGTGTCAAACAGATGGGTGTCTAAATATTTCAGGCCTGGAAGCATATTAGGAAACAAATTAATTCAATGAGCCAGTGTATGTGTCTATATCATTTGAATAGAGTTTATTTTGATAAAGTCTTGATTCTCCCGAAATCAGTTGCGAATGAACCTTTCCTTGCATCTAAGTTATATTTTTCATGTTACATGCTGTGTACCAAATTGTTAGACTTGAAGTTCGAATGTTTTTTAAGAATAAAGAGTTTAATGATTACAACTGCAGAAGTTCCTGTTTTCAAAACTTGATACCACCAACAGTTTAACAGTTTATGTCTAACAATTTGGCAATTAATTCAACAATTAAGTCACATTTATGCATATTTTAAGTCCCTTTAGAAAAAAGTAGACACAAACTACACTCTCTCTGCATAGACATCTAGAAGTATTCGATTCATACCAATCCATCAGCTACTGTTGGTACTGTGAATTTCGACTGTGAGATTTTTTTGATCACCCCGTAGGATGTAATCTAATAAGTTACTTTCAATTGATGCTCCAACTTTATTTTCTTTTCGTTTTTTACATCCATTAGGTTAAGAATATCGTATCGATGCTAGTACAAGAAAATATGAAGCCCGAGGTCGAAGCTATTGGACGACCTTATGATGCTTCATACTTTCTATGTTAGTATTATATCATCCGATAATTCAAGGATAGTGGATAGTACAATATTATCCGATATGCAGAGGATACAACGGAAAATAATCGAGGTAGCGATACGCAAAGTACAACAAAAGACTTAAAGGCACACTGTCGCGGTTGTGATTGGCTAATTGTGATGTTCAAATCAAAAACAAAGCTCTGGCGTTTGAGTAATTACCCAGCCTTTATTTATGCTCTTGGATCATACTTTCTTTCGAGAATAAAGGGAATCAAGTCATTATCATCTTCGTGATTTCACTGTACAGCGAAATTACTGAACCTAGCCTAATTCTTTTCTTCTTGATTGTCTCGGTCATCAAATCAGCACCACGACAGTGTGCCTTTAAGCACCAATTTATATCCCATCTTGACGACCAGCCATATGAAAAGATGTGGGCAGTCGTTGACCAATAACTGTTCGTCTCGTTCTCTGTACTTTTACAAATGGTAATAACAATGTATATCAATATCACTAAGGCATATTAAAAAAATATGAATTATTGCTGAAGACTGACTTTCATTTGTCCACACTCTACATATATTTCAGAGTCACATGAAAGTTGCTACGGAAGAAAAGTCGCACAGGGCCAGAAGGTGCTTAGCGGCATGGTCCATATTCTAATTATTATGGCGAGATCATTATCATCTGAGAATCTGCATACACTTCAGATAATTTGCTCATAATCTGGAGTCACTGTGGGGCAGCAGCCTTTGTCTACATTCTGGCTGCTACGGAGGCGTTTTATCTTCAGAGAATTTGCTTACATTATGGCGTTGCTGCGGGGCAGCATCTTTGTCTATATTCTGGCTGCTACGGAGGAGTTTATCTTTAGAGAATTAACCTATCTTCTAGCGTCGCTGAGGGGCAGCATCTTCGTCTATATTCTAGCTGCTATGGAGGAGCTGTTGTCTTCCGTGAATATTGCCTATAGTCTGGCGTCACTGCGGGGCAACTGCCTTTGACTATATTCTGGCTGTTACGGAAGAGTTTTATCTTCAAAGAATTTGCCTATATTTTGGTGTTGCTGCGGGGCAGCATCTTTATCTATATTCTGGCTGCTACGGAGGAGCAGCTGACTTCGGTGACTTTGTCTATATTCTGGCGTCACTGAGAGGCAGCATCCTTTGTCTATATTCTGGCTGTTACGGAGGAGTTTATCTTCAGAGAATTTGTCTATATTCTGGCGTCACTGCGGGGCAGCAGCCTTTGTCTATATTCTGGCTGTTACGGAGGAGCAGCTGTCTTCCGTGACTCTGTCTATATTCTGGTGTAGCTGCGGGGCAGCATCCTTTGTCTATATTCTGGCTGTTACGGAGGAGTTTATCTTTAGAGAATTAACCTATATTCTGGCTTCACTGCCGGGCAGCAGCCTTTGTCTATATTCTGGCTGCTACGGAGGAGTTTATCTTTAGAGAATTAACCTATACTCTGGTGTCACTGCGGGGCAGCAGCCTTTGTCAATATTCTGGTAGCTATGGAGGAGCTCCTCTAACAGAGGTAGCTAATTTTGCCGATATTCTGGGGATTGCGAGGGAGCGGTTCAAGCACGTGTTTTTGCTTAGGCCAATGTTTCAAATCGCTGGATTTAATTTCTTTTGTAAATCAGCTTGTGTTGAAGATAAGTAAATAAATTTGGGCTCAAATGAAAGGTTTTGTTGTCTTCTACAACGTGGTAGCATCAGTTATTGAATTTGTTTGTTTACAAAGGAGAAATAAACACATTTGTCGATATTCTGGCTGTTGTCTATATTCCATTGTCTATATTCTGGCTAGCGCTCTGACCATGGATGGAGGGGTGGATGAGAGTCCTCTGTGAAAAAAGTAATATCTTTGATGTGGACGTTGAACAGTAAAGGACCTAGGACTAAGACGAATAGCAGCTTCGATGCCCCAAGCAGACCTCTTATTGAGCTGTTTGGATGGAAGACCGTTGACGAACTGATTACTGGTGAATCTAAGACAATGGTCTTCAAGTCCCTGAATGAGCTGGCCCCGCAATACGCGTATCTCTGTGACCTCTTCACCAGAAACTCGCTCTGCTCATCTTACAGTCTGCGTAATACGGGGACCGACTTAAGGTTACCGATGAAGAAGTCAGCAAATGGCCAGAAATGTTTCTCTTATAGAGGTGCTATGCTATGGAATAGCCAGTCAACCGAGTCGAAGCAAGCAACCTCTCTGTATGGTTTCAAGAAAACTATTTAGAAACAGAACCCCTATTCCTTTCATTCTTTTTTCTTTATTGTAAATTTTGAATATTTTTGTAAATAGGGTTTTATAGTTTGATTTGATCAGTAGCTTTTTATTTCTATATTATATTGTAATTAACGTTTTTATCGGAGGGCCCCTTGAAAATCAACTTGTTGAAGGGCAACCCTCCTTAAAAGAATTAAATATGAAATAAATATGAAATAAGCCAAGAGCTGTAAGGTAGAGTTAATTCTGACACGCTGTTTCCGAGATGTTAGGTAGTCGAAAATAAGTCGTAGACTACCAATCCCAAAACCATATGCCTCAAGCTTTGCTATCAGGGGTCGTGAGGCAGACAGTCAAATGCTTTGGAGAGGTCCATAAGAACCATTCCAACTATCCAGATCTTATCAAAGCTTTTCGGCAATGTTCAACAAGCCTTAAAAGTGCATGTTGTGAGCTGTGGTTTTCTCAAAATGCACAAAGTGAATAGGAGAAATTAGGAATCATAAAGGGTACAACAATTTGTTGTGACAACACCCTTTCATAGAGCTTGGAGAGAGAACAGAGTACATTTTTTGGTCGGAAATTGCCCCTGATAAAAGTTTCACCCGTCTTAAAAATTAAAGAGACATCATCATGCCCTTATGCCAATAACCTTATGTCTCCACCACCGGGCTACCGGGCTCCCATGCTGGTCCTATAGAGATGAACGGGCTAGATACGGGCTACGAAAGGTCTATAGCCCGTTGCTTAACGACCATAAGAAGATATCTTATTCAAATGTTTATTTGATGAGAAGCCGTCCTATTCAGGTTTTTGCGGAAGATATTCCCTTGGTAACGATATTCCGATAGTGGAAGATATTCCCTTGGTAATTGCAAGCAACGTTACGAAATCATAGCTTTGAAGTGAATGAGTTGTTTCTCTTGAGATCAATTTGTACCGCTGGTTTGATTGAAAATTAAGAACCGATTGTTCCAGCATGCTACTGGAAGGCAATGAACGATTTTATGTCACTGTGAAGTACACGAATTGTTCTCCACCATAGACGCCAAATCTTTTCTTTTGTCCGAAGTTCCCCTGGGGCGCTGACTCATCCTCTGATCAGATCGCATTTTCTCCTAAAATTGACCATTCAGATGCCGTCATTTCATTACTTCCGCGTTTTGCATGTAGATTTAGTCCATTTGGGGTACCCCCCAATAAAAAACATTGCAAGCTCGAATAAATCAAATTTTTTGAAAATTTCAACGGGAAAAGGATGCTAATACATAGGACCACAAGTGTTCATGTAGTCTCCTCGCAGTGGCTGTGGCTTTGACATGAATGATTGGTGGCAGTTTTAGAGGCAACCATCAGTTTTTTTAGTCATTTGCATACAATATCCAGTATTAATTCAAAAGGAAAATTGTCGATTACGACTGAAGTTGGAGTAAAGTATCGAAACAACTGCCAAGATTTTAATTCCTGCGCTTGAGATGGAGTGTGAATGGAACCAAATTGACGGCATTACAAACAATTCACAAGGAAGACGACGGCATTGCTCCAGGAGCGGTAAAGATTACGATGAAGCAGGTTTTCTTTCTATCTACTTTGCAGATGTTATCTTGCTGTGAGCACATTTCAAATTTCTAAATTCTTATCATGGGAGATTTTGACAACGATATACCCTCATTGCTTACAAGCATAATAGCCAACTCTCTGCCTGCGTGAAACTCTTTTCGTCGCAGCTGAAATTTGCTCCTCCCAGCTCAGATGTTTATCAAACAATTACCCCAAGATACTTTATATTTTCTACCATCGATACATTCTCCTCGCCAACTACGAAAGAGGGCTTTGCTACTCTGTCATCACAGATATCTTTCAGTCGCTCTCTGCTGCCAAGTACAAGACTATGAGTCTTAGCAACATTCTGGGATAATTTATTACCTTGCAGCCAAGATTTAAGTTTACTCAGTTCATCATTGACGCCGTCGTTAATATGCGTAGCTGAATCCAACGCAAACATAAGGCTTGTGTCATCAGCATACATATTAACGTCACAATGTTCCATCTGTAGATGGAGGTCATTGATATATATAAATATATATAAATGATAAATAACAGATAATACTGTAAATTAAAGATTTAAGTACCAAATGTAGCGTAGATGTAAAAACACAGAGGCCCTAAACAGGACCCCTGCGGTACTCCACAGGTTATAGATTCTACCGGGTGAGCCAGAAAAAGTTCCCACTTTTGAAAATTCATAACAGCAAGAGTATTTCACAGATTTGAATGATTCCAATTCTAGTTAAAAGCCAAATGGTTGAAGTATTTTTGTCATTTGCTCCTTGTCTCACAAGCACTACAAATATGGGTAAATTCACCTTTACAAAAATTTCGTTCTTGCAAAATGACTGAAAATTTGCCTAAAACATCGATCAAAGCATAAACGACTCTTTGGATAGAAAAATGAAGAAAATGCAACTTCTTGTGGGTGAGAGAAATCTTCTGGACATTAATTGCCATGGGATTGAAAATCTTCCATGTTTGTTTGAAAATTGATGACTTATAACTCTTGAGAGAGGTGAAACGCCCATTGCCTATTGTTCGGTGTGAATAGAGTACTTACGATTTGATCAATGTTTTAGGCTCTTTTTCCATCATTTTGTAACCATGAAATTTTCATGAAGTTAAATTTACCAATACTTCCAGTGCTGGTAGGACAGCCAGAAAAATTAAAAAAAAAATACTTTGATCTTTCAGCTTTTAACTAGAATTTGAATGATTCAAATCCGTGAAGTAGTCTTGGTGCTATGAATTTTCAAAGGTGGGAACTTTTTTCTGGCTCACCCGGTATATTCGAAATCTTCCCATTTACCTTACAACACTGCTTTCTATTAGTTAAATAAGAGTGGAACCATTTCATTTCTTTATTATGAATTCCGTAACGCTTGAGTCTTTGCAATAATATTTCATGATTTACCGTGCCAGAGGCCTTTTTGAGGTCCACAAAGGTAACTGCAACGTACTTACCACCCTCTAAATTCAAGTACCAATCGTTAGTGCACTTCAGCAAACACGACAGATAAGAGTGCAACTGTCTGTAAGCTGATTGTTTACCAAAAATGAGTTCGTAGGAATTCAGGTAGTGGTAAAGCTGGTCATAAATTGGTCTATCAAAAAACAAGAGAATAATAAATCTCTGTCAAGCTTCTCTGTAAAGCAACGAAAGGAAGCTCTTCTTTATAGTATGGCTTCAGGCGATTCAATGACCTCACATCTGTTATCAAGAAAACAAACGTCGCAGAGTAAAACAGCATAAGAATAACAACAACTGCATCAGAAAAAGTCAATCTGACAAGATGGGAAAAGATCGTATCGCAAAGTCATGTTTAAGGAATAAATGGTACCAAAGCTTCCTCTGCTAGGGATTCTAACTTAAGAAAAAAAAAGTTAGTCTGTTCAGTACTGCGAGCGATAATAATTAAAATAGTACCGGAGAAAATAATCCATGTTGAGGGCAGAACCTAAAGACGTGTTGGTGGGACATAAATTCGCCAAACTGAGCCAAACAGAGTCCACACAATGTGAAATATAGGGAGAAAGCCAGACATAGCCCAAAACTAAATAAAGCACGCCTTATCTACCGCAATTTTAAAGTTCTCGAGTAAAGCATCCACTGAACCTCATTGCCTAAACCCCAGTATATTTGACAGCCTACTTCTGCATCTCTGGTGTCTAGCTCTTGTGTTTAGAATTTCTGTAGCTCTTTGATGCATAAGAAATTTGAATTTTTGTTGGCTCGAGATAGACAACGAGTATACCATGAGCAAATATCTGGCAAATAAATGCGAACAGCATGGCTGGCAACATTATTGAACAGACTATGCACAAACACATAACAAAATATTGGGGAACACCAAAGCTGCTAAACATACAGGAACACAATATTGATAATGAGACAGTGTGACAGAAACCTTCGAATTTGAGTCAATGACCAACTAATTCATAAACATATCTGAAGACATCAAATGGCTTGCTTTATATTGAAATTTTGCACGAATTAATGCCATTACAAGATACCTTGTTTTGAATACACCCTCAAATAATCAGAAACGACCCCAAAAAATCTTAATCCCGCAGCATCACTTTCAAATGGGTCTTAACTGCCAAAAAAATCTTCACGTGCGACTTAAATTCTCAGACAAATCGCAAAGATACCGGGGGTCAAAGAAGTACTCCTGCTTAAAAAATCACAAGAATAAAACTGATGGCAAGTAATCTGGATGAACAAATAATTTTTCAAGGCATAACTGATCTCGTAATTGGTCTTAGAATAAGCAAAAGTTAGCTCTTTTCAAGTGTCTGATTTTGAAGCATGCTGCAAAAAGCACTGACGACTAGTAGATTGGTTTATTTTGTATCAATAGCTTTTAGTTTGGTTTTAAATGTCAGCAAGAAATGCAAACTATTAAAGTAGACATAAATGATAGTGACTAATTTTAATATAATGGCTCTTAGATAAAATTAACAATGTTGCTTAAAGAGGAAATCTCAGAAGGTGGCTTTTCAATGCGCTGTTTCATAACCTTTAAGTAAGGAAACGAACATTTTACCACCCTCAAATAATTCTGAATCATAGAAAAATGAGATGAAAATGAAAATCGTTTGACAGGCTCAATACTTGAATTTTCACGATTTTCAAACGGGAGTACTCTTTATTGGGCCATCCAGTAGCTTTTTAACAAAAACTACGATACAGTAAATACATAGTGAAGCCAGCGAGGTGAAGTTATCGAATTAGAGCCCCATTTGTATCATAACCCGTACATAACTTTTGTCATTAGAACCCGGGCTGACAAGTAAAATTGTAGGTTCATCTTCCCGGATGTTATATGGCTTATAATACAATTTTCTTTAGTCAAGGGATGGACTTTCGTTCTGCTCGTCGTCATCGTAAGGAAATGGGACATTATTTGATCAAACTTTTTGTCTCTTTCTATGCTTTCTTTATAAACACGTTCCCAGAAAAGCCTTCATTACTTTTGACGAATTTAGCTTTTCCTACCAAATAATCGAAGGACCTACAAAATTGATTGGTAAAGTACGACTGGTAATCACGTGACAAATGTCAAATAAAATACCTTCATGGTGAGACAAAATAAGGACTACGCTCGACAGGCCTCGAAACATGCCAAAGTCTGTAAGTCTGTGTTAGCCCTGCAATTTCAAGTAAAAAAGTTCGACAAATGAAATTAACTCAACAATGTATTTTCTCTTGTCTATCACTGTACGCTTATCCTTGCTTTATGTAAAACGTAAACTGATTTCCCTGCAGAGGATGCATCTATCTTACAATCTTTTCCCAGAACGCAAAACAAATCTTCTTGCATACATATCTAGGAATATAGGCAATCACTTGGTAAATGTTAGTCCATATTTCTAGCTAGCAGCGTATACTAGTAATACGACTTCAACCTAAAATAGAAAAAGGAATTTGTTAAAGCAAATAAGTGGTCAAAAGTACTCGAGAAATTAAATATTTGCCAAAAACAATGTTTACAAAAACACATCTTCCATTTTCTCAGATTAAAGAACAAATGATATCCCCATGTATAGCTGATCTTGGGATTGATCTTGAAAGTAAAAAGTTTAGCACTTTTATAGGTGAATCTCTCGAGATGGAAAAAGTCGATGTGTTCAACTTCTTCCGCGTTTGCGCATACGTGAAGTCACCGCGAAAATAAACGAGCGCTAAACAAAAGTAGGATCTGCTTCGCTTAGTGTTTATTGACCTGAAAAAGTCATTTGATACAGTTGATCACGACATTGCTCTCAAAAAGCTTTAACTCAGGACCGGAAACTCCCTTAGAATCAGTCCTACCTATCCATATTTATTTATATTCATATTAATATTTCATATTTAATTCTTTTAAGGAGGGTTGCCTGTATTGTGTAAAGTCGGTTCGATTTGTTAGAAGTGGACTTTGACCTTTAACTTGTTGTTGTGGACTTTGAACTCCAATCGTTAGAAATGAACTTTGACCAGACCATTGGTCTCAATGGAATAATCATTAAAAACTTTTGCTCCTTTGGGACTATTGTTTGTCTTAAGCTATAAAAGTGCTGTAGATGTGTTGAGCAGGCAATCAAGAGCTGCAAGACTTCGAAGCTGCTGTGAAGAGAACTTATGGTTCTGCATGCTGTGCAAAGAGATGGCTAGGCCATGAAAAGACCAGGACAAACAGCCTGTGAGTTTAACCTTGTCGACTTTAATATTATAGAGCTTTGTAGCTTCATATGAGAAAATTTATCGATTTGTTGTATTAATTTGCGAACTTGTGGTCATTTACAGCTCTGATGTTTATGATATTTTGCATCGAGTAGATTAGGCCTATAGTTTCTTATATTTTCAAATTTTGTCTTTGAGTTTCTTATTTTGCTAATTATGTGATGATTTAATTTTAGCAAACCATGCTTAATGCCGAACATCAACTTGTGTGTTATTGCTGTGATTTCTTGGTGTTTTTTGGTGTTGGTATGCGTTTAGGCCGTTTGATTTTCGGAGCTGCGAAGTAAGAATACATCAGTTTGAGACTTTCCAAGCAGTGTGTGGCCTACAGGATGGATGACTATGAGCCTTCAGAAGAGCCCCCAAATGAATTGATGTCATTCAAGTGTGATGAAAGACTCACGAGAAGTAGACAGCCGAATATCAGAATTGATTGGGATGCAGTTGACCATGAGCGGATGATTCGACTGAAGCGGGAAAGGGCAAGTGCCAAGCGAGCGTTGACGAACACTGTGAAGGAGGTATCAGCAGCTTTGGTGTGTCATGGTCCTGGAGATGGAGAATCTTTGACCCATTTGGAAGAGAAACTCGAAGCAGTGTTCATTGCCTTTCAGAAAGCCTGCGATTCATTCAAAGCAATGCTAAGTGATGAAGATGACATTGACGAATGCTGTACATATTTCAGTGAGGGAGAAGGACGTTTTCTCAGCATGAGACAGCGACTGCGTCATTTTGATGACTCAGAAATGCAGGATATCCAGCCTCATGACTCGGTAAGTCAAACGGCTCATTCCAAACATTCAAGTGTCTCCAAATGTTCAAAATCATTGAGTATATCCAGTGTTAAATCAGCCCTAGGAAAGAAGATGCTGCAGAATGCAACAAGAAAGGCAAATTTGATAGCAGAGGAGAGTTTGTTGGCAAGGAGACAAAGTCTTGCGTATCAAGAAATGAAGTTGAATCAGTTGAGGGAAGAATTTCAGTTGCACGAAGAATTGACGAAATTGGAAGCCGAAGAGAAGGTAATGGATGAGACATTGAAAACCGATGGGTCAGTTTGTTGGTGAAATCTGCAAGCCATTTGAGATCAGGTGCTCGATCCAGTTCCCCGGATTCAGTTGTCAGTGATGTCATCAATCAATCAATGCAATCGGTTGCTCGATCCAGTTCCCCAGTGTCAGTTATCAGTGATGTCATCAATCAATCAATGCAATCGGTTGCTCGATCCAGTTCCCCAGTGTCAGTTGTCAGTGATGTCATCAATCAATCAATGCAATCAGTTGCTCGATCCAGTCCTCAAGTGTCAGTTGTCAGTGGTGTTATCAATCAATCAATGAAATCAGTGGATCATTCAATGAGGTTATTGAACCATCCAGTGTCAGAAGAGAAGCTGAAGACAAGTCAGTCGGCGAGATTTTATGGTGATTATGATGCTGATTCTCTTCAAGACCAATGCCGTCAGACAGTTGGAATGGAAGATCCAAGCAGTAAAATGGTGAAATCTCATGGCAGCACAAAATTGGTGTATTCTTATGGAAGTGACAACGCAAGAAGAACCCCTTCCTTCCCCGATCCTACTGCCCCAACCTTTTATCCCTCATTCCCTGCCCAGAAACCTTGTACCCCTCCCCTCTCCTGTCAAGACAATGGATTTCCTCAGCAGCAGATTTGCAAGAATTCTGAAGCAGAAAAGCACATTGGATTTAGCACATCAGGATTGTCAGATCATCAGTTTGCATCGTGGCAGGTACCAGCAAAGTTGCCTGTTGGCTCATCATGGATACAGAATCAAGGAGGAAGAACCCAACCCCTTCAAGTCCCACTCTCCTCCCCAGTTCCCTGTAACCTTACCCCCTTCCAGCGACCCAGCCCTTTTACCCAGCCTGACCCCGCTGTTCCTCAACCCCTGATGGATGGCAAGCAAATCAACGATTTCACCGCAAAGTCATCACACAGAACAGAAAGGCAGCCCCTCAGTCCATCTGTTTCATCAGTGTATGGAAATGAGTATTTAGCGACGATGAAGAAACTGGCCGATGCAAGTATGCTACCTAAATCTGAGCTTATTCATTTTGATGGTAATCCTTTACGATATCATATTTTCATGAAGTCCTTTGAGAATCAGGTTGAGAAGGATACAGATGACAATGGCAGACGCTTACAGCTACTTATACAGTATTGCAGTGGCAAGGCAAAGAAGGTGATTGAGAGCTGTGTACTCCTGAACCGAGAAGAAGGATACAAGGAAGCTAAGCGACTTCTAGAGGAGAGATTTGGTAGCAAGTACAAGGTGTCTAATTCTTGGATCAACAAGGTATCAAATGGCCCACCAATCAAACCCAATGATAGAGAAGCACTTATGGATTTGGCGGACGACCTTCAAAACTGCGAGATAACGCTGAGAGCAACTGGAAGTGTTAATCAAGTAAACAACGAAGACAAATTGGTGAGAATATTGAAACGCTGTCCAGGATATATCAGAGCAAGATGGCAGTCAAAGGTGCAAGATATCCGAGAAGAATGCCGGGAACCAAACATTGAAGACGTGCGCAAACTGGTGAGAAAAGTGGCTGTAGAGAAGAATGACCCCGTTTTTGGTGGAATAATGGATGGTGGAAAAAGAGATAATGGAATGAAGGACAAGAAGTCAGCAACAGCCACTGAGGGGAGCAGAGTTACAGGCCAACGAAACATGAACTACAGTATTCAGACGAAAGGAGCACAAGGTGGTGGTGATGCAAAAGCCGTTTCAAATGGTGAGACTCGTTTCAAATGCTATTTCTGTGAAGGAGATCACAAACTTGAGGCTTGTGAGATGTTCAAAAAGAAAGGAGGTGAGGAGCAACTTAACTTTATAGGCCAGAAGAAATTGTGTGATAACTGTTTGTCGACTACCCATTTCTCTGCTGGATGTAAGAAGAAGAAGTCATGCAATATTCCAGGATGCAGCGTGAGAAGGAAGCACATGTCATCACTGCATGAAGCAATCGTTGCTTTTGAAATGAAAAGAAACGAACAACTAAAAACAACCAATACAAATCAATCAGCGACACCTTCCAGATCTGGTGACCAAAGGCAGTTTGTGGGTACAGTGAAGGAAACTGGGGCCGGATGTCCCCGCAAGAGCTTGTCCATTGTTCCAGTTAAAGTGAAAGGCAAAGGTGAGCACAACGAAATTATTACCTATGCTCTTTTAGACAATGGCTCCACAGCGTCATTTTGCTCAGAAGATCTTTTGATGAAGCTTGGTGTTGGAACAAAGAAGTGTCAGATTTCGTTGGCAACAATCAGCAATGTTATGACGAATTGTGACAGTGCAATCGCTAGCCTTGAAATCATGGACCTGGACAATACAGTATCAATTGATGTACCACAAGCTTTCGTTGTCGAGAAGTTGAACATCTCCAAGGATGCAGTAGCAACTCAAGAAGATGTAAAATCATGGCCTTATCCGAATGACCTGGTACTTCCAACAAAACTTGAATACTGCACAGTGAATCTCTTGATTGGTGTCAACATACCAGAAGCTTTGCAGCCTGAAGAAATACGAAGAGGAGAGAACGGAGGACCCTTTGCAGTAAGAACCAAATTTGGATGGACACTCAATGGACCTTTGGGGCAGACTGAAGCAGCAGCTGCACAATGTTGTATGGCAAGCACAAATCAGACCAGTGATCTCCTGAGTGAACAACTGCGAAAATATTTCAACCATGAATTTGACGATTGCATCTCTGATGACAAGAAACTAATGTCTGCAAATGACAAGAAGGCACTGAAGATTTTTGAAGAGTCGGCAAAACTATACGATGGACATTATGTGTTAGCAATTCCCTGGAAGAATCCCCAGCCTTGCCTTCCCAACAATCGTAGTGTTGCAGAAAGTCGACTGACGTATCTGAGAAGAAAACTTTCAAGGAATAGTGACCTTCACACCAAGTATGCAGAATTCATAGACGATTTGCAAATGAAGGGTTATTCAAGAACAGTTCCAGTAGAGCAGCTTTGCCAAAACAATGGAAAGGTATGGTACTTACCTCATCATAATGTAATCAATCCAAAGAAGCCAGAAAAAACTCGTGTGGTGTTTGACTGTGCTGCGAAGTTCAATGGTAAATCACTGAATGAGCACGTGATGCAAGGTCCTGACCTTACAAATTCCTTAGTTGGTGTCCTTCTGAGATTCCGGCAAGAAAATGTTTCCCTGATTGCTGACGTGGAAGCTATGTTTCATCAGGTGCGAGTAGACGAAAAAGATGTTGGTGCATTGAGATTTTTATGGTTTCCAAATGGTGATCTTACAAAGGAACCAGAAGAGAGACAAATGATGGTTCATCTATTTGGTGGCATTTGGTCCCCAAGCTGCGCTACATTTGCTCTTCAGAAGACAGCAGAAGACCACAAGGACCACTTCAAAGGTAACATAGTTTCTACAGTAAAGAAGAACTTCTACGTTGATGACCTTTTAAAGTCTGTAAAGAGTAGCGACGATGCAGTTGGTATTTACAAAGATCTCAAGAAGCTTTTATCACTTGGTGGTTTTAATCTGACGAAATGGATCAGTAATAAACGAGAAGTCATAGACGCAATTCCTGAAGAAGACCGTTCAAAGGAATTGAAGAAGATTGACTTTGAAAGAGACATCCTACCTGTGCAACGAGCGTTGGGAGTTCAGTGGAATGTTGCAAACGATTGCTTTCAGTACATTGTGAATATCCCGGTGAGAGAAGCAACGAAACGAGGAATTCTCAGCTTCATAACTTCAATATATGACCCTCTTGGTATGGTATCACCATTCATTCTTACAGCCAAAATCATCTTCCAAAATTTGTGTCGTGAAAAGCTTGGTTGGGACGATGAAATTCCTTGCACTGCTGTTAGCCGTTGGAACAACTGGATCAAAGAGCTGCCAAAACTTGCCGAGCTGAAAGTTCTGAGGTGTTTTAAGCCAGAGAAATTTGGTGAAGTTAAAACAGTGGAGTTGCATCATTTTTCTGACGCCTCAGAAGATGGATTTGGCGCTGTATCATATCTGAGGACAGTTGATCATGAAGGTAAAATTCATTGTTCCTTTGCGATTGGTAAGTCCAGATTAGCACCACTAAAACCCATGACGATCCCCAGACTTGGGCTGTCTGCAGCTACAGTTGCAGTCAAACTGGACCGGATGTTAAAGCGAGAGTTGGAAATTCGAGTGGACAGATCTGTATTTTGGACAGATAGCACAGCTGTGATCAAGTACATCAATAATGAGAACAAGCGTTTTCAGACGTTCGTTGCCAACCGTATTGCTGTGATCAAAGATGGATCAGATCCTTCTCAGTGGAATTATGTACAGACGAAGATGAACCCAGCTGATGACGCATCAAGAGGCGTTCCTGTGAAAGATCTCACTGGTGATTCAAGGTGGATCAATGGACCATCTTTCTTATGGCAAAGCGATGAAACGTGGCCAGTTGAATGCACAGAAGATTTCAAAGTAGAGGATGATGATGCTGAATTAAAGAAAAGCGCACAGTCACACAGTGCTATGGTGGAGAAGTCACATGGTATGGGTATGAATGAATTGATTTTCTCGAAATTTTCTTCTTGGATTATGCTGAAAAAGGCTGTTTCATGGATGCTGAGATTTAAGCACTGGCTCATCCTGAAGTCGAAGATACCAGTGGCCGTATCAAACTCAGTTCCGAAAGGAAAGTTGACCGTAGAAGAACTCACAAAAGCAGAACATGCCATCATATCATGCGTACAAATGAATTCCTACAAAGACGAAATCGACACATTGAAATCTGGAGAGAAGCAGTTAAAGAAGCGAAGCAGTCTCCTCAATCTAGACCCTGTAGTGATGAATGGTCTGCTGTGTGTTGGTGGACGACTGAAGCATTTGCAAACCGAGACAAGTGACATGAAACATCCTGTGATTCTTCCAAAGCGAAATCATGTGGCCGACCTGATCATTAGATACTATCATCATCTATCTGGTCATCTTGGAAAGGAGTATGTATTGTCATTGATTAGAGAACGATTTTGGATGGTTAATGCACGTGCCTCACTTCGTCGAATAATCAGTGAATGTTTCAAATGCAGAAGGCATCTTCAGCAACCTATGCAGCAGAAGATGGCAGATCTACCACAAAGCAGAATAGCTCCTGGAGAGCCACCATTCACGTACGTTGGTGTTGATTACTTTGGACCGTTTTACGTAAAGAGAGCCCGCAGCAGAGTCAAAAGGTATGGTGTTATATTTACGTGTCTAATCATTCGTGCTGTTCATGTTGAGGTGGCACATAGTTTAGACACTGATTCATTTATCAACGCATTAAGACGATTCATGGCCCGTCGTGGTAGACCCAAGGAAATCAGATCAGACAATGGTACAAATTTTACAAGCGCTGAAAGTGAGCTGAAGCAGTTAATTCGTCAATGGAATCAAGAGAAAATTCATGAGTTTCTTCTTCAAAACGAAGTGATTTGGCAGTTTAGTCCACCATCTGCTTCACACATGGGAGGTGCATGGGAGCGCTTAATCCGTACAATTCGGCGTGTCATGACAATGGTGTTGAGGGAACAAATTTTGGATGACGAAGGTTTGCAGACACTCATGTGCTCGGGGGGGGGGTATCTTAGTACTGTTCGTGGTACGGGGACGTGCCATTTTTTAGGGGTACTTTTTTCAAACCATTACGGAATTATGGGTATCATTTTCACAATTTTTTGACATTTCACGGAATTATGGGTGTCCTTTTCAGGGGATTTTGCATAATTTCCGGAATTATGGCCCAGATATTTATTCGATTTGTGAAATTATGGCCCTAAAATCCACCAGAATTCACGGAATTATGGGTACCGATTTTTTGGGCAAAATGGCACGTCCCCGTCACATAGCAGGTCGAGTTACCCCCCCGAGCTCATGTGTGAGATCGAGTCAATTGTAAATGGGAGACCTTTAACAAGAGTCTCGGATGACCCAAGAGATGCAAATGCATTGACTCCGAATCACCTGTTAATGTTGAAATCAAATGAGTCTTACCCACCAGGAATATTCTCCAAAGCAGATAGCTATTGCAAGAGAAGATGGAGGCAGATACAATATTTGGCGGATCTCTTCTGGAAAAGGTGGGTTAGAGAATATCTCCCGACGCTACAACAGCGACAAAAATGGTTCACACCGAAAAGAAACATTCAAGAAAATGACATAGTTCTCATTGTTGACAAGCCACTACCAAGAGGAGCTTGGCGCTTAGGTAGAGTATTGGTTGTACATCAAGGAAGAGATGGTCTCGTGAGATCCGCAAAAGTCAAGACCTCGCAGTCGGAATTGGTACGTCCAGTAGATAAACTTTGTTTGTTGGAATCAAGTGAAAACGATACTAATGATGAAGAACTTTGCACTAAATAGAAGGATAAAGGAAACAGTTCCCTTGCGAAGAACGTTTGGGGCCAGATGTATTGTGCAAAGTCGGTTCGATTTGTTAGAAGTGGACTTTGACCTTTAACTTGTTGTTGTGGACTTTGAACTCCAATCGTTAGAAATGAACTTTAACCAGACCATTGGTCTCAATGAAATAATCAATAAAAACTTTTGCTCCTTTGGGACTATTGTTTGTCTTAAGCTATAAAAGCGCTGTAGATGTGTTGAGCAGGCAATCAAGAGCTGCAAGACTTCGAAGCTGCTGTGAAGAGAACTTATGGTTCTGCATGCTGTGCAAAGAGATGGCTAGGCCATGAAAAGACCAGGACAAACAGTCTGTGAGTTTAACCTTGTCGACTTTAATATTATAGAGCTTTGTAGCTTCATATGAGAAAATTTATCGATTTGTTGTATTAATTTGCGAACTTGTGGTCATTTACAGCTCTGATGTTTATGATATTTTGCATCGAGTAGATTAGGCCTATAGTTTCTTATATTTTCAAATTTTGTCTTTGAGTTTCTTATTTTGCTAATTATGTGATGATTTAATTTTAGCAAACCATGCTTAATGCCGAACATCAACTTGTGTGTTATTGCTGTGATTTCTTGGTGTTTTTTGGTGTTGGTATGCGTTTAGGCCGTTTGATTTTCGGAGCTGCGAAGTAAGAATACATTGCCCTTCAACAAGTTGATTTTCAAGGGGCCCTCCCATAAAAACGTTAATTACAATATAATATAGAAATAAAACGCCACTAATCAAATCACACTATAAAACCCTATTTACAATGTTTAAAAATTATGTACAAAAATATTCAAAATTTACAATAAAGAAAAAATGAAAGAAAAAGAGGTTCTGTTTCTAAATAGTTTTCTTGAAGCAATACGGTGAGCAGTTTTTTAAGGTTAACGATGTTGATTCTAATGTTGGTGAAATAGAAGTTGCTGCTCCACAAGGCTCTTGCCTAGGCCCGGAGAGACGGGTACACTTGATTGTTAAGTGATACTGGACGTGCCGCTCAAATGGATGGGTTTTCTTTCACCTGGAATTCCTTACATATTGGTCTGTTTTTAACCTTAATTCTGCTGGATGGGTAGCTTTTTCAGAATTTTTATCAAAAGTGAAGAAATTTAGAATAGACCTTGCATCCTCAAATCGAAAAAATTCATAGACATGTCTACGAAACGTTTATATTTAGGTTTGAACTCTGTATTGTATAAATAGTTGGTATTCATTAGTTTTCTTTAAAACTATTGCTGCCACCAACTGTAAATAAATAAATTATTGTTGTTATTATTATTATATTCCTGAAATTCATGCAAAAGGTCCGCAATTCTTGAAAAAGTTCTGTCATAGAAGTGGGTCCTTTTGTAAAAGTCAAGATTCACGTCTAGTCACGGTCACAATGAAGTAAGGGTGTCTAGGCCCCTTTCTCTTCCTCATATATATGAATGATCTCCCACCAGCTGTCTAAGCTTCCATCGTGTCCATGTATGCTGACAATACCAATCTGTGCCATCAGTCTGGTGATATGACGCAGCTGAAATTTAAGTTCAGGCTTAGGTCAACTGTGGTTAATCCATTTGATTTCTTCGCTAATTTGACCGGTTAATAGAGCAACAGCAGAGCGAAAGCTCTCGAACAGCACGCTCAGTAACTCCCGCATCATGCAAACAGTACAAAATTCCGTCATTTTCTGCTTAGAATCTGTAACATTTCTAACATTAAATAAACTGTACTTTAGTAAAAAGCAGATAATGTTACGGAAAGTTCTCTGGCACGTGTGTTCGCTATGATGCCTCCTCAAGAAGAAAAATAATGAAAACAACTTGCACAATCTGTTTAGTGCAAATTTCAAAGCAAAGAAAGATTCATTGACACTCTCTTCTGAAACGTAATAACGGCAAAGAACAATCGGGAAGCTACGTACGCAGAAATTTCACGCAAAGTTAGAGCTTGTAACACCGATAACAAATTTCAGTTATTGCAACTAGGAAGAAAAACTTACGATCTTCGAACACGACGGCGATCTATCATTTCATCCGATTTTATCAAGAATCACAAAGAAACTGTTGCTCTCTCGTCTCCACAGCAAATAAAAGTGTTTCATTGAGCGCCAGACATGACTGTCTAACCCCCAGTCCTGACCACAAATAGAATTATTGCAGAAAATAACAAATTTAATGCTCGTCAGCCTCAACCAATTTACCACTATCAATGCGTACAATTTATGAAACTAAAATCGTGTTTGGATGCTCATGATCACTCTCGATCTGATCGGATCGAATATGTTTCCTTTTTTCGTATCCGGGGGTGTTTTCCTGATAAATCTTACCAGTTTTTGCCCTACTTCGACCATTTGGATATACAAATCTTCAAAATAATGCTCTAATTCTATTGTATGGTGATGCTGATTCTATTGTATGGTGATGAAAAATTTCCCGATGAACTAAACAAAAATGTGCTCCTGCTAACTCTACAATTTATCCAAAAATCTGGTCGATTTAATTAGATTCGCACTTCGTTATATGCCACACAAACACAACCACCATGTCCCATCTAAGTAAACATGTGTTTCTTTTCTGTATTTGTTTTCTTTGTTTTCTTTTACTCGTATATTTAACGTCTGTCTCAAACTAGATGCCACACACTATTTGCGATTATGCCTTAACTGCCCACGCAAAAAATTTAAGTTGTTTCGATCGCGGACCCGTGGCACGTAATTTGAGACAGAGAGTAGTTTTAGCGGGATGTTCTTTTAACCGGACCCTACGACCCTACGACCCCAGACCTTAACGACCCCGGACCATACGACCATATGACCCAGGACCCAAGTTTATATTTTTAGCTGACATGTCTTTATCAGCACCTATGGTTGATTGGTGAACGTGCAAGACATCAGTACGTGTCAACGTTACCTGGCAAGGCACAATTCGATGTATTTGTACTGAGCAAAGAGCAGCACCAGACATTAGAAACCCAGACTTTGTAAACAAAACTGGCCCTTCGAAGAATGAAAATGAAATCGATAAATATCTATGTCAAACATCCACAAATATATGCTTCTGTTCTTGATTCAAATCATAAAATTATGAATTATTTTGCTGTGATTCAGATGTTTAGCAACTGAAGCAGATTTCAGAATAAGAAACAATGGGAAATAATATCTGAAGGAAGGCCATTTAAAAACACGTAGTTTCAATGTAAATCTAACTGTTCATCACTAACCGAGGATCTGGATGAGAATGAAAAAAATGTTTTTATTCAAGATTAAGGTTTCTTACTTCTTTACTATCTTCTCAAGCACTTTGAATCGGCTAGGAAGAATAGTATAAGGCGCAACTACCACGCTTTAACATGCTGTGCAGTCCCCTCCTGTCTTTTGTTATGTTCATGGCCTCAAAGTTATACGTGAATACATTTTATTATAAAGTATGAATAAATCACAACAAAATCTTGCCAAGTAAATATATTAAGTTTGGGTCCAGGGTCGTATGGTCGTATGGTCTGGGGTCGTAAGGTCCGGGGTCGTAGGGTCGTAGGGTCCGGTTAAAAGAACAACCCTAGTTTCAAAGGGTCTGTTTCATCCAGCATTCTTTGCACGTGTTGTCTCTTGGCTGGCCTTTGTTAGTCGCCATTTTCATGGCCCATGAAAATGGCGACAATAAAGGCAAACCAAGAGACGACACGTGCAAGGCATGCTGGATGAAACAGGCCCTTTAACCTTCATGTTCAATTGGCCTCGGGGTAGTCATAGTCTTTTGCTCCTCAGGGTATCGTTTCCAGTAGTATTGTATAGCTGTATGGTATAGTAATCTTGTAGAGTAGTGTGGGTTGTAAATTCATATTGTAATTCTTTAGTGTGGGTTGTAAATTCATATTGTAATCTTTTAATGGATATAAAAAAAATCTTACCAACGAAAGTACGCGGTATTCTGCCAATCAAATTGCCCCTTTCCAACGACCCGTTCAAAGTGAATTCTTGAGTACCCTCACGAAAACTGAAATATGTCTCAGCAAGTCTGAAAAATTATTTTTATGCGCGTGGAGAGATCTTACGAAACCGAGGCAATAGTGAAATTTGAATCATTTCAAACGCTCCTTGTCTCAGACAACGAGCAAAAGCAAAAGCAAAGGACACATGTACACTTACCTGACATAAGTGTTGCACACTGTACCTGTACCTGCATCTTCCTCCAACAATGAACGTTGTCATTACAGAGGCGAACTGAAACGTTTCCGTATCAACTCGGCGAATTCATTGCGTGACTGAGTAGCCCTCTTAGCTTGATCACTTGATACTCCAAGTAACCCAGAAATCTTTCCCCATGGATCACGGTAGTATTTTCTCTCTGGTTTGGCAAACAATAATATCTTTGTTAGTGCTGTATTCTCTGCGCGACATATGTGACCAATATACTTGAGGTATTGACTGTATATGAAATTCCTTAATGGTGTTGTTTTGAGGATGCTCTGAATTTGTTCATTTGTGTATATAAGGCATAGTTTGCTTCCTCGTCATCATCTTCATTCTCAGGAACATGTCTCCTTTTCCATCCACCTTTCACCATGTCCCGTAGGCATTGGTTCCAACAGGATTCAAGTTTTTTTTTAGCTCTTGTTCATTTGGAGGCCATACAGCTGTTCCATGTGTAAGTCTTGATCTAACACATGATTCTAGGATCTTACGCCTTGTAGGTATGTTGACATGCGTATCACATAATACTGATTTAAGTTCGTAAAATTTTCCTATAGCTCTCTCTCTTCTGTGAATTGTAAAACAGTCATTGGGATCGTTTGTTATCACCTGTCCAAGATATGTGAAAGATTGTACATTATCTATCTTCTCTGATCCAATATTGATAAGAGTATCCCGTTTCGCTACATCTTCATCATTAAATATTTGTGTTTTTGCTTTCTTAAATGAGATCGTCAGACAAAATCTCTTACAAGTGTCGTTCAGAGTAGTGAGGATCTTTTCTGCATCATTAACTGTTCTGCAGAATAGCACCACATCATCTGCATGTAAAATCCACCTAATTATTTCTAATCCACTAATCTTTCCATTTTTCCTTTGGTTTCGGTTTTTACAATAGTGTGGAATATTGTACTGGAAAGGAATTCCCCAGCCATCTGGAAATGCATTATCAATTTCCTGTGGCTATCTTGAAAACATGGAATGTGGAATACTGGAATGGAATGGAATGGAATGGATTGGAATGGAATGGAATGGATTGGAATGGACTGGAATGGAATGGATTGGAATGGAATGGACTGGAAAGGATTGGAATGGAATGGAATACTGGAATCGAATGGCCTTATCAGTAGACTTTGCAATTATTGTTGCAGTCATTAGGCCTGTGAACAGGTGATGTGAAAAGGCGGGTTTCTTACAGGTAATGAGATTTAAATGTATGTGTCAGTTGCCAAATGTTGTAAAGCACTGATTTTTAATACTTTTCAGTATTCCAGAACTATTCCAGACATCTTTTCTTGGTGATTGATTGCTATCTCTTCGTTGCTTTATCAACCAATCATTCTCAATGATGTTTGTTGGAATGGCAGCTATTATTTCTCTTATTTCTTTTGTCAAGGAAGTAAATACCTCTTTGAAATGAAACACTGCGATTGAAAAGTTCAGGAGATGAAATAAATAATCATCTGCTTTTGAAGCATTTTTGTGTTTAGCTGTGTGTTGTTGTTGCTATGAAGCTCTATTGCTGTCTATTTGGTTGGAATTTGCAGCAGATAAAGAAATGAAAGACTTTGGGGGCTAGATTAGATAACAAGCCACCAATGAAGAAGTCCTTCAGAAATCCTTTACTAATGAAGTAGTAACAGTTATCTATATGATTGCAGAGTATATCAAGAGGAACTCGCTACTAAAACTGTGAAATCCTTAATTACATGTCTTGTGTAAAATTTGACAAAGGCCTGTCAGAAGCTTTTTGTTAGAATTACTCTTAATAATGTCTGCAAATTTTGGGTACATGTTTTTCTCAGTAAATTTGTACTTTGGAGCATTCATTCCCAATTATTGATTAGAACTTGACTGATTCTATCCTGTAACATAGAGCTGCTCAATAAGTTTTACAAAGAGATACCCATTTAAAAAAAAAAACAAAACTATTTTGGTCTAAGTTTCTGATCAGTGCGGTCTTCCGTCCAAAACATTCGTTCGATAGGCAATGCAGGTCCCTCTTTCTCATTAGCAAATGGTCACCTCCTTTGGAGATAATTCAGAAACATAGTCATAGACACAGAATTCTTGAAAAACAATATTTTCATATTGTTTCAGAGGAGACCTAACTTCCATGAAACTGGGATAGGGAAGTCCAAGATCAGTTCCAACGTAAGAAAATGCACAGTCAATATTTGGTTTTTTCATGAGTATAAGATTCTCATCTCAAGCAGCACGGGTAGGATAATTACATGCAGCAAATCGAAGAACTAAGTGACAAAGTTGAAAAATGTATCCTGAGATACATTTTCTTATAAAAAGCTTGTAAGAAGCTCAACTTTCAGATGGGCAAAAATTGAGAAACTCCAGTACTGGGAAAGTGTAACTTAAGAAACAAGTTATTCGCCCTCGTCCCCAGTGACAATTAACGTTTTCCGTAAACTGCAACGCCTATATTGACCCTGGAGCCTATTGGGCTCTTTTCGAAACAAATGGAGTTTCTCACCTTCAAAACGTTCTACATGCGATAAGAAGGTGGCGAGGGAGTTAACAACAGTCTCATCGCTGAATGGCACGAAAGAAAAAGCCTCATACTTCTGCATCAGAGCGTATGTCGGTTTGGCGCAAACAGCGAGAAATTCAACAATGTTGGGATGCCCCTTCACACTGTACAGCAGCTTTGCTTCCTTGGCGAATTCTTTTTCATAGCCAGCATCTGCCGAAGACAACTGCTTCACCACAACAGCTTGGGGGCTGGCATGCGTCGAGCCTTTAGGCCGATAGTTCGCAAAATCAACGCAACCAAAGCTTCCGTTGCCAATTCGTCGCAAATCAGTCAAATCTTGCCAATAAAACTGCGGAATACTCGCCAAAGGATCTTCGCGCTTTCTTGGTTTTGGAAACCTAAACGTGGCAGCCATTTCAACCAGCAGTGATCATCTCACTGCACGTGGAACAGTTCAACAGAGTAATTATTATCCCTACCTACTTGCAAGAACAAGGGGGTACTGTACCAGAAAACTTGTTTTCAAATGTGGTATCTTTTGCTGTTGGGATCCAAGTTATAAGGCCAATCTAGGAGTTTCTGGGTTGTATAGATAGAAAAAAAATTAGATTTGAAAAAAATTCTTTGTTTGAAGCATAGCTTGACATTATTAGAGACAGGGCTTCCATTACAAGCAGATGCTTGGAGTCTTAGACCTATGGAAGCAACTTGCCCCCGTCTAATACCATACCCACTGATCGATCGTACCACTTGGATTGGGCCTAAGGTTTAATTCATCGAAAATTAATTGCTGAAAGG
This sequence comes from Aurelia sp. 3 sensu Dawson et al. (2005), assembly GCA_964020215.1. Taxonomy (NCBI): domain Eukaryota; kingdom Metazoa; phylum Cnidaria; class Scyphozoa; order Semaeostomeae; family Ulmaridae; genus Aurelia; species Aurelia sp. 3 sensu Dawson et al. (2005). The sequence continues at coordinate 10,669,852 of OZ026590.1, forward strand.
ATAGGTTGGTCAGATGAAAAAACATTGCGCAATTGATTAGCTGACAACAAGCGTTATTGAATGATCACTAGAAACTTCTAAAGAACTTCCACCTTATGGATCAAGTGAGTTGAAAGCGCCGTCAGAGATATATTGGTTCATGTTGAACTAACAAAAATTATCTGATCATGCCATGGAGAAGTATTTCATAACCTTTTGTCTTCTTCGTGTCATTGGAAAAGGAAGTAATAGCTGCCACTTCGAAAACATCACTGAGAATAATTAGCTGATAACGCTGAGAAAGAGATGGCACTCGAAAAAAGAAGAGATGTCTGGGATATATCCGGAATACTGGAATGTGTCTGGAATGCCACTGGAATGTGTCTGCAATACTGGAACGGTTTACAACATTCAGTAACTGACCGATACAGTTTAGTTCCATCGTTAATGGGAATCGACATAGTTAAAAGCTGGCCAGGGCTGAGTTAAAAATATAATCAATTGAATTTTGAAAACTTCGACACGTGCAGCTTCATTGTGGAGCCAAGGAAACAATGAATGCGTAGAAGCTTTCGTTAGCCTATTTATAGCAACTACGAGATATAGCTATGTCTATTCCCTTTAAGCAAATGAGCGGAGACACAGCGAGATAATCTAAACATAGCACAACAGAACGGCAGGCGCCGCTTATCTCCTTATTGTTTTCATAGATCGAAAACATCAAATACAATAGGTTATATTTAGATTTACCAGTCCCCCTAGCTAAGTTTGCTTTTAACCCCGTTGATTTACTTTAAATGGCCATGTTTACATTGTACCAGTATAATTTTGATCCGTATAATTTGAAAAGCGTTTGCACAGCTCCTGAGCAAATTTTTTCTGTCGATGAGAGGAACAAAATGTTGCTGACTAGCTAGAACAGTATAAAGGAGATTCGCAGCTGTCACACTTAACCCTTTCACGCCCGGCTAAAATTAAGCTTAACAGGAAAACCTAATGTAGATTGTCGTTTTCCAGGGGGTATCATTATCAGTGAGTCAGTAAGCAATAGAGAAATGCAATGTGCATAACCTTTCAAATCAATCAAAATTCCAAATGTTTTACCCCCTGAAAAATTAGCAGATCTCAATGAATACTGTTGGGCCATATGGCCCTTCCGGGGGTGAAAGGGCTAAGTTCAAAATAGCCCGGTTGTACTGGAACAGTGAAAGCAGGGTCTTGAAAACTCAGTTCCCTGCCTCAGCCATTTTTTCCCCTTGATCAGCCCTTTGTTTTCCAATTGTTCTAGCAAAATGAAGGGGTCTGAGTTTCTTATAAAGTCGTTTTTAAAAGGTAGGACTTTGCTCTAGTGGAACGATCGCGTAATGGTTCCTAATGTTCTTACGTGTCATTTTCTACTGTTCTAGCAACAATAACTGCGAAGTCTATTAATAAGGCCATTCCAGTCCATTCCAGTCCATTCCAGTCCATTCCAGTCCATTCCAGTCCAATCCATTCCACTCCATTCCATTCCAGTATTCCACATTCCATGTTTTCAAGATAGCCATTTCCTGTGTTGCAACTTTAAGAACGTAGTCAAAGTAATAATTGAAAATGCACGGAGATTCCTGTCCTCCTTGACGACAACCAATCAGTACATCAAAAGTAGTTTTCATTCCTTTTATCGATGCTGTATCCCTCATACATCTTCTTTAATATGGCTATGAGAAGAGTTGCTCCGGTACGCATGGCTAGGACCTTGAACAGAAAGTCACGTGGAACATGATCGTTTGCTGCCGTTAGATCTATATAAACAGCTACTAATGTCCCCTGCATTTTTCAATTATCATTCTTGTTAGAAATATTGCATCAGATTGTAGGGAACCCCCTGTAGTATTTCCGTGCTTTAGGAGTCACGTGACTCAGTAGTGTATTTACGTTTGGATTGGGCCTATTTTCATCATTCGGTTACAGTCTTTCGCAGTAAGCTAAAGGTCCTTCAAATATAGTAACTAACATTACTGTAACCGAATCTTTCCAGTATGGATGCGAAAGTAAAATGCTTCGATGGAACTGGCGATGTAAATGTTTTCCTCGAGAAAGTTTCGTTGCATTCGTCATTGAAGGGGTACGATGGGGAGAAAGCTGCTCAAAATTTGGCAAGCAAACTTGAGGGTCGTGCCTTCGATGTGAACATGCGATTATCCTCTGCAGACAGAAAAAAGGTCGACAAAATCCAGTCAGAGTTGCTGAAAGAGTTTGAAAGAGGGAATTTGGACAGAGAGATAGCAGTCGACGAGTTGAACAGTAGGAGACGAAAGCCAGATGAATCAGCAAAAACCTTTGCTTACAAAATAATCGAGTTAGTCAAGCTTGCCTACCCTTCTTTTGATGATAACATACGAAAGACAATCGCCAAGGATTATTATTAAGCCCTGAGGATTATTAAGCCCTAAGGATCATTACAAGGATTATTATTATTATTAAGCCCTGAGCATTTTTTCCGCGAGTGTCCCCTCCGTTTTTGCCAAGCTTGCGGGAAGAAAGGTCATGATGCTTGGAATTCTTCCTGTCCCAAATATCTATGACTAACCGGTGACAAAAAAGAAATTTGTAATTTTGCTGAAGAATTTTCCGCCGTACTCAGTGTCATGTTTGAAAACAAGAAAATAAACGCTTTATTAGACACTGGGGCTAGTTGCTCCTTGATTGACATAGGAAGCCTCCAGGTGCTTGGTTTAGACTCAAAAATTATCACAACATAAACTAGTCGACGCATCTGGTAGCGAAATGAATATCATTGGACTTGATAGAGATGGTGAAGGGGGAGGTCTGTTGGTATACGTGAAAAGCGACATCACAATGAAACAGTTACAATCTTTCAAGTTTGAAATTGATATGGAATGCATTTGTTTTGAAATAAATTTAAGGGGGAAAAATGGGTCCTTTTCAGTATTTACCGACCACCATCCCAATCACAAGATCACTTTTTCGAAAATCTTGGCAAAGCAGTTGATCATTACAGTGAAAAATATGACAATGTTCTGTTGCTTGGTGATTTTAATACAGTGGAGACAGATCAGCAGATTCGTACTTTTATGAACAGCTATGACCTCAAAAATCTGGTAAAAGAGCCAACCTGTTTCAGGGCTGATAATCCACGGTGTATTGACCTAATCCTAACAAATAGGTATAGGAGTTTCCAACATACAACTACATTCGAGACAGGTCTTTCTGACTTCCGCAAAATGATAGTCACAGTTTTGAAAACAACGTACAAAAAAACTGGGCCTACTGTTATTAACTATAGAGATTATAAGAACTTTTCGGAACAGACTTTCAAACGAGAACTTAAAGAAGAGTTGGACAGTATCGAGCAAACTGATTTAGACTACAGCTCTTTTCAAAATTGCTTTGAAAAAGTGCTTGATAAGCATGCACCGATTAAGAAGAAATACGCAAGGGCCAATGATGGACCCTTCATGAATCGAGTTCTCCGTAAAGCTACTATGTTGCGTTCTCGATTGAAAAATAGATATAATAAAAGCCGCACTGCTGAACACTGGGAAGCGTTTCGCCGGCAGCGTAACTTGTGTGTTAAATCATTCAGAAAGGAGAAAAGGAATTTTTACAAAAATTTGAATATTTCTGATGTTACTGACAATAAAAGGTTTTGGAAAACTGTGAAACCTATCCTTTCCGATAAAGGTCGATCTAATTCAAAAATTACCCTTATTGAGAATGACACGATAATCTCCAATGATAAGGAAGTTGCTGAAACCCTGAATGATTATTTTGTATCTATTACTGACTCATTAGGTCTTAGGGAGAACAGTGAGGTTATTTCAAGTACAGAAGGTGTCTCAGATCCTATAGATAGGGCTATAATCAAGTATTCCAACCACCCAAGCATAAGGAAGATCCGTAGTTTTGCTCAAAACGATAATTTCTTCAAATTCGAAAAGGTTTCGTTGGAACAGATGCATACTGAAATTGGGAGACTTAATCCTAAAAAGGCAACAACCTTTAAAAATATACCTGCAAAAGTTCTGAAAAGCAGCTCTGAAATTTGCTCCGAATCGTTGCAGCTTATTTTCAACGATTGTGTACAAAATGGTTTGTTTCCAGACTTATTGAAACTAGCGGATGTCACTTCCCTTCATAAAACGGAGGAGAAAACCAGGAAGAAAAATTACAGACCCGTGAGCGTTTTGCCAACTGTTTCTAAGGTTTTTGAGAGACTTTTGGATAAACAGATTATTAGTTATATGGGACCTTATTTATCGTCACTTCTTTGCGGTTTTCGTAAAGGGTATAATGCGCAGCACGCATTGGTTCGAATGCTTGAAAAGTGGAAAACAAGCTTAGACAATAGAGAGAATGTTGGCGCAATCCTGATGGACTTATCCAAAGCATTCGATTGTATTAAACACGACCTCCTTTTAGCAAAATTAGATGCTTATGGATTCAGCCGTGAAGCACTGCGTCTCGTTAACAGCTTCTTAGAAAATAGGCGCCAGAGAGTTAAGATCAATGGGTCATTTAGTACCTACAAACAACTTTCTCTTGGTGTTCCACAAGGCTCGGTTCTTGGTCCCCTGTTCTTTAACATCTACATAAATGACTTGTTGCTCTCCATACAGGATACAGATATATGCAACTACGTGGATGATACTACCATATATGCATGTGATGATAATCTTGATAATGTAATTGCAAGGTTGGAGAATGATTCAAGCATTATTATCCAATGGTTCGCTAACAACTTTATGAAACTGAACACAGATAAATGTCATTTACTCATACTTGGCAGAAATTCTAATCAGCATATTACAGTTAATGTAGGAGACTCTGTTATAGGAAATACGGAAGAGGAAAAGTTACTTGGCGTTGTGATTGACAAAAGACTAACTTTTGAGACACATATCAGTAAGTTGTGTAAGAAGGCTGGTAACAAACTTTTCGCCCTCGCTCGCATATCTGGATACATGGACTCTAATAAACTAAGAATATTAATGAGAGCCTTTGTAATTAGCCAATTTCAGTATTGTCCATTAGTCTGGATGTTTCACAGTAGGCACCTGAATAATAAGATTAATAGAATACATGAAAGGGCCCTGAGAATCGCATACAAGGATTATGAATCTAGCTTTAACACCCTGCTAGGAAAGGATGACTCAGTTAGTATTCATGCTAAGAACCTGCAAACTCTTTTGATTGAAATGTTCAAAACTAAGGAAAACATAAACCCCCCTTTCATGAGGGAGATCTTCTGTGAGCGTACTGTTACTTATAATCTGAGAAACAATAATGAATTTTTGCTACCAATGGTAAGAACAACAAGTTACGGATCTGAAACCATCAAATATAGAGGGCAGCGCCTGTGGCTATCTCTACCTCAGCACATAAGGAATGCTCAATCTATCAATGAGTTTAAGAATGAAATTAAAAGCTGGAATGGCACTGACTGCACATGCAGATTATGTAGGACTTTCATACCACAACTTGGATTTTTGTGATACCATGACACACCAGAGCCAGAATTTTAAACCCTAAACTGCTCGGATTTTTATGATATTACGTTTTTAATTCTGCTTTGAAATTTTATACCTTGTATTTTATATCTTCTTTATTTAATCATGTATATATATTCATTAGATGTATTAGCTTTAGCAGTTGGCTTGGATTAGCTTGTATAGTATTGTTTTTAATATTTACTGTACATAGTTATGTTAGCGCCAACTTTAAATAAATTGATTATTATTATATTATTATTATTATTATGTGATGGTAACGATAAATTTGGGCAGTGTCATTATCAAGCAAAAATTGAAAGTTCTCAACGCAAAAACATACAAACATGTATTATTGGGCCGAGATTTTCTTTCAAATTTTGGAACAATTGAGTTCTACATGGTCGCGAATAGAGTTAAGCTGGGTAAAGAATGGTTTATCTGTGTTTCTTCGAAAGTAAAAGAACCAGTCCGAGTACAAACAACGTGTCCTTGCCCCCGCGCTCCGAGAGCATCGTTAATGTCAAATGCAGTAACTCATTATCTCTGATAACTGCAGACTTCGAACCAAAACCTTTAGGTGGAGTAATGGGTGTATACGCTACGCGTTGCAGAGTAATTCCAGATTTAGATGGTGTCTTTCAAATAACCATGGCCAGTTATTCTCGTTAAGAAAAAAGATGACTCCATGCGTTTCGTTTGCGACTTCCGAGGGCTCAATGACGTAACTAAGAAGGATTCATATCCTCTACCTCACATTCGTGATGTGATCGACAAAATGGAAGGGCAAAATTCTGGACCAATCTAGAAGCTGCCTCAGCATATTGGTCGATGCCAGTAGCGGAAGAAGACAAAGAGAAAACAGCTTTCTCGGTCCCGAGGGGCAAATTCGAATTTAGCGTAACGCCGTTCGGCTTATGCAACGCGGGAGCGTCCTATCAGAGGATGATGGATATCACTTTATCTGGTCATCCTCCTGATCGGGTCTTGGCATACATGGATGACATAGTAATCTTCAGCGGAAACTTTCAAGAGCACCTACACAATCTTGAGCAAGTATTCCAAAGATTGCAATCATCGGGAATATCGCTAAAGCTTTCAAAGTGTGTTTTCGCTTGTGACAAAGTTGATTTCCTTCGTTTTGAGCTTTCTAAAGGCGGAATTAAACCTCAAGCCCGGCTGACAGAAGCAATTAATAACTACAAACGCCCAGAAACAAGAAAAGAATTGAAAGGATTTCTAGGAGTTGCAGGATTTTATCGGTCATTTATTCACAATTTCGCCGAAATTTGCCAACCATTAAACAAACTGAGAAGCGAAAATGTTCCATTTCAGTGGGATGATTCCTGTGAAACTGCATTTTCTGTCTTAAAGCAGAAACTGTTGTCCAAGCCAGTGTTAAGCTTCCCTTAATTAGGAGAACCGTTCATCGTCGAAGTGGACGCCAGTAATCATGCAGTTGGTGGAGTTTTATCGTAAGTTGAAAACGACGATTGTTTGCATCCAGTAGCGTATTTTTCCACAGCATTGAAGCCTTCGCAAAAGAACTGGTCTGCAACGACTAAAGAAGCATTCGCTCTTGTATGTGCAGTAAGGCATTGGCACGTTTATTTGGCAGGCACAACGTTCACCTTAAATTCCGACCACAATCCTTTGACACATCTCCGCGAACAGAAGGATCCACGAGGTAAATTTGCTCGTTGGTTAGCTGAGTTAGAAGAGTTTGATTATTCAGTTCAATACATTCCGGGAAAAATTCAATATCAAAGCCGATGCCCTATCGAGAAATAAAGCGGCAAGTGATATCAAACCACCAATGGAGTTTGAAGGAAATATTTATGCCCTTTTTGGAAACAAAGGTGGTTTTCGCGTTCAGTTAAAAGAGGAACAATCGAAAGATCCCCTGATATCCGAGGCCACAAAGTGCGTCCTGAATGGAGACAAAATTTCGAGAGGCAAATTAAACAGAGTCCAGTTGCAGTTACGTGTCTGTGATGGTGTACTTACAAAATCAGGCCACCCTATCATCCCTCCTTCGCTGCGGAAACTCATTGTGACAGAATATCATAACATTGCTCACCTTGGAACAGACAAATTTTATTCGCTATTGAAGGATCGAAATTATTGGCCTAGTATGTACAATTACATCAAGTTATTTAGCCAAGGTTGTGAAACCTGCCAGAAAACCAAGTGCGCCACATCTCCACCTAAAGCGCCTCTTGTACCAATGTTCATTCCGAATGCACCAATGCAATTCCTATCCATTGATATCCCGTACTTACCTAAGGATAACAATGGCTATCAATATATTTTGCTCATTGGAGATATTTTTCAACATTCGTACAAGCCCTACCCTTGAAAGATCAGACAGCGCCCAAAACCGTCGATGCCTTACTGAGAAATTGGATTTATATTCATGGCAGCCCATTTTATCTCTTGTCTGATCAAAGTTCGAATGTTGACGGAGAAGTTATTGCAGAGATCTGTAATGAACTCGGAATCGAAAAGCGTAGATCTTCTGCATATCATAGCCAAGGTAACGGGTTCGCCGAGAGAAATATTCGTACCGTCAAAGACTTACTGCGTGCTGTTTTGTTACATCGTCATCTTCAACAAAGCAAATGGCGTTCCATATTGCCTGGATTGGTGTTCGCTTTAAACGCTAGCGAGAGCAAGGCAACTCGTTGTGTCCCGTACAATGTGGTCTTCGGAAGGTCTGCCATCCTACCTCAAGATGTCGTCTTTGACAATTCAGAACCAGTTCAACACGATGAGGTGCTACCGGCAGATTTCGAATACGCGACAAGCTCATCAATGAAAGATATCTTTTCTCAAGTAGCCGAAACTTTAGAGATCTGTAAGCGGAAAATGCAGCAGCAGTATAACAGAAACCTTCGCTTTATCGATTATTCTGAGGGTCAGCAAGTTTGGATGAAAGTAAAGCATTATGAGACAGGCGAAAACCGAAAATTGGCCCCCCGTAGAGATGGCCAGTGGAAAATAATTTCAAAGTTACCAAATGATGTAAAATTTCAGATCGAGAAGTCTCGCAAGTTCGTTCTGTGAAACCGTAAAACTCGGTAGAGAAACACGAGACAAGACTAGGTTCTTACATGTTCAACATCACTGTAAACAACTCAAATTTCACACCTTTCAACATCACAAACATCACGAGTTCTAGTCATGTGACACAGTCATGTGATTCTTCAGTCAGGTGACATAACGTCACATCTTCCTTTCAAACAAGTCAAATCTTTAGTTCTTCATTAGTAACTCAATTATGTCTTTGTTCCTTCATCAACACAAACATTCTCAACTTCTTTATCAGTCTATGCTTGGTAATACTGTGGTCTTCTTACAGTTCGTCCACTTCTTGTAGTAATAACTTTAGGATTTTCATTGTTAATATGTTGTTCTGCTGCAACAGTTGTTGTATTTGCATTCTCATTATTAACAGTGTTCTCATTATTGGCATTGTTCTTGCTAAACTGATTTGATTTCCTTTCATTAATAGTGTTCTTACTTCCAGTATCCTTCTTTGATGTTGGATACTCATTCAATTTGTCATTAAACTTCTCTTTTGTCTCCATGACATGTCTCCTGTTACGTCTATACAACATTCCGTCTTCAGTTCTAGCCTTATATGACCTAGGATCTACTTTTTCAGCTACTTTGGCTCTAACCCATTCTTTATCTTTATCTTGGATCTTTATTCTAACAACATCTCCTGGTCTTAACTCTTTTAAAACTTTAGCTCCTCTGTCATAGTAAAACTTTTCTCTGTTCTTTCTCCCCTCTAATTTCTTCTGCATGTGTCTCTCTGTCTTTGGCTTTAACAACATATCACTTGTTGGCAATAGCGTCCTCGTCCTCCTTCCAAATAATCTCTGTGCTGGGGAACTTCCTACTCCTTCCGTTGGTGTATTACGATAGGCTAAAAGTGCAAAATTAGGATCTGATCTAGCATAGTTTGCCTTTTGTAGGATGTTTTTCGCCATTTTCACTGCATTCTCTGCTTTCCCGTTTGATTGTGGATATCTTGGAGAGCTGGTTTTATGCTCAAACTCGTATTCTTTGCTAAACTCTGCAAACTCTTTAGAATTGTAAGGTGGACCATTGTCACTGACAAGTAGATTTGGAATCCCATGTCGTGCAAATTGTGACTTAAGCTTTGAAATGACTGATTTACCTTTCTTGTCATAAATCTTATCTACCTCAATAAAATCTGAGTAATAGTCTACACAGACAAGAAAATGTCCATTTTGTAACTCAAAAAGATCTGAACCAACCTTTTGCCAGGGTCTACTTGGAATGTCATGTCCTATCATTGGCTCTTTCTGTTGTTTGTCTTGGTAAACTCGACAAACTTCGCATCTTGAAATGAATTCTTTAACCTCTTCATTCATTCGAGGCCAATACATTACTTCTCTTCCTCTACGAAGACAACCCTGTATCCCTAAGTGACTACGGTGCATTCTTTGCATCATATCTTCTCTCAGAGCTTTAGGAATAACTAATCTGTCACCTTTGAAAATAAGACCTTCTTGACTGATCAGTTCCTCTCTGAAACTATAGTAACATCTCATTGACTCAGGAACTTGAGATATCTCTTCTGGCCATCCTTCCTGGATTAATCTTTTTAACTCTGACATCTCTCTGTCTTGCTCTGTTGCTCTCTGAACTTTCTTAAGCCCTTCTTGTGAAACAGATAAATATTGCAACATATTAATGCTCTCTATTTCTCTTTCTACATAAGATCTTTCTTCATCTGCCATGAAAACATCACACACTATATCTCTATCACTTCTATCTTTGTCACCTTTGACATTAGATCTGCTTAACATATCTGCTAGGAACATTTCAGAACCCTTCTTATAAATAATGTCAAAGTCAAATCTCTGCAAACGAAGGATCATTCTTTGAAGGCGTTTTGGTGCACTTAGCACACTCTTCTTCATGATTGCTTCCAGGGGTTTGTGGTCACTTTCAACTGTGAATTTCCTACCATACAGGTAACTTTCAAACCTCTCAGCTCCAAAAACTATTGCAAGAAGTTCTTTCTCTATCTGAGCATAATTGGACTCAGTATTAGTGAGTGATCTTGAGGCATAGGCTATGGGATGTCCATTTTGCATTAGACAGGCACCTAATCCATATTGTGAAGCATCACATTGTATTGTGACTTCATCAGTAGGATTGTAGAACTTTAAAACAGGTGCTTCAGTGATAATCTTCTTCACTTGTGTAAAACATTTACCGTGAATGGAACTGTCCCATTTGAATTCTGTGTTATCTTTCAAAAGCATTCTTAGTGGCGCAGTTACTTGAGAAAGGTGCGGTGCAAACTTCTACAGGTAATTTGTCATACCCATAAATCTACGAAGTTGTTGTTTATTTTTTGGTGGTGGCATCCTAATAACTGCTTCGACTTTCTTAGGATCTGGTTTGAGACCTTTCTCTGAAATGACATGACCTACGTACTTTAACTCTGGGACTTTGAATTTCATCTTCTCTTCATTGAGCTTTATGTTTCTTTGCAAACATCTCTCTAGCAATGCTTTGAAATTACGATCATGATCTTTCATAGCTTCATCTTAAGAATCTCCTGCTCCAAACACAATTATGTCATCTGCTACTGTCTTCACACCATTTAGACCTATTAAAGAGTCATTTAGCCTTCTCTGAAATTCCTCTGGGGCTACGGAAATTCCAAATGGTATCTTCAACCACATATATCTACCCCATGGTGTTGCAAATGTTGTCAATTTACTACTTTCTTCATCCATTGGCACATGCCAGAACCCATTTTTCACATCGACCATTGAGAAGACTTTTGCCTTAGACAGATCTGGTAGCACTTCCTCTATTACAGGGAGTGGATAGTGACTTCTCTTTAAAGCTTTATTTAGTGGCTTAGGGTCTAAACAAAGACGTACTTTCCCATTTGGCTTCAACATCATGACTGTTGCTGAAATCCATTCTGTAGGCTCTACAACTGGTTTGATTATACCCAATTTCGTCAGCTTATCTAGCTCTTGCTTGTAGTTTGCTTTGAAAGCTATGGGTGGTTTTCTCGGTGGTAGCTGCACAGGAGGCACATTGGGGTCAACTTGAAGGTGTAACACATCACTGAACTGTCCCTCACCTTTGAAAACTTCCTTGTACTCTGATACAACTTGTTCTCTTGTCAGATTTCCTTCAACTGAATTTTCAACTGTTGATACATTTTGCAGATTTAGAGTTATCAGCTGCATTCCTTGGATCGTCTTTGCTCCTAATACTGGACTATTCTCTTCTTTCACAATCTGAAATTCTATGTTATACTTCTTGTTATTCTTTGGGTTTCTTACACTCAGTCTTACTTTCCCAATAGGCTTAATCACTGTATTGTTGTACATGCACAGTGTAGCATTAGATTTGGATAAACCAGCCAATGTCTGATCATTACTGATTTCTTTATACTCTTGCACAGACAAAACATTAACAGTAGCTCCAGTATCAAGTTGAAACTGAACTTGTTTACCGTTGATAATCATAGTAGCAAACAGTTTCTTATTATACTGCACATTCTCCTGCTTATCAGTTTCTACAGCAAAAATATACTCCTCAGCTGAACTATAATCATCAAAAACTTCAGGCACATTGTCTTCATATACAGCATGAAATGCCTGTCTCTTAGTTTTGTTTCTACACTTAACTGCAAAATGATTCTGCATTCCACATTTGCTGCAAGAATTTCCCCAAGCTGGGCAATCTTCTTTCTTCCTAATATGCTTTCTCCCACAATATTTGCAATCAATGTCCTTAGAAACTCGTTTCTGTACACCTTTAGAACCATGAACTGACTTCTTTTTCACCACATTAACATCCTCCTCATTTCCAATAGCTTTGAGTTGGATTGCAGTGCTCTCATTTGCTCTGCAAATATCGATACATCTGTTAAGCGTTAATTCAGACTCTTGTAGCAACCTTTTCCTCGTCGAATTTTCTCTGATACCCATAACGATTCTATCGCGAATTAAATTTTCTTCCAAAGTACCATAATTGCACGTTTTTGCCAAGTTTCTTAGCACAGCTACATAGGAATCAATAGACTCGTTCAATTCCTGATCCCTCTTATTAAATTGGTATCTTTCATATGTTTCATTCGTTTCACCAATGCAAAATGTCTCCCGTTTCTGAATAACAATATCCGGATTTGTGCGTTCCTCATCGCTAGCAAAGTTTAGTCCATCGACAATTTCTAAAGCATCAGGACCTAAACACGTCAACAAAGTCGCGGTTCTCTCTTCATTTCCTTGCTTAATCAATCTCGACGCGATTTCATAATTGCACCAAACTCTTTTGAATCTCTTCCAGTTATTTGCAAGATTGCCTCTCATTTCCAACTTCGGAGGAAACGGCACGTTCTGCAACATCGGGGGTGGAGGGGCCACAACTCCCGCTTCTTCATCGTCACTCATGGCTGTAGGAAGCCTATTTGCGACTCTCTATTCTACTGCAAGGCTTCGAATACACTTCAAGGCATTTTGTTGACCACTTCTGGTACCATGTAACGTTCTGTGAAACCGTAAAACTCGGTAGAGAAACACGAGACAAGACTAGGTTCTTACATGTTCAACATCACTGTAAACAACTCAAATTTCACACCTCTCAACATCACAAACATCACGAGTTCTAGTCATGTGACACTTCAGTCAATGTGATTCTTCAGTCAGGTGACCAAGGAGGATAAGCTGTGCTTCCCACAATGCAACGCACTTTGCTTCGAGGTCAAATCAGAGAACAAGAGCAAATGGCGGCGAAGCTGAGGAATTGATCGATACGTTTCGTGCTTGCAACACATAACCGTGAAGGAAAACGAGCAGTTGTAAGTATTTTTAAGGTTTAATCTTATATGCGTATTGATTGATTTATCTTACTTTGTCTGGTAGCATCAACGAGTACATGAAAATGTAACTTTATGGAGACGGGCCTAAGTTAATCCGCTTCTCGGAAATGGGTGTAAGTTTTTGGCTCCGTTTGTCCAAACGAATAGGGACTTAAGTTATCCTCTCGTTTCAAGTAAGATTAATACTCAATAATGCTACATTCTCTTAAGTCCCCTTAAGTCCCCACGATAACGCAATTTTTTCGAACCTTGAAATTTGACAATTTTGGGGTCTTTGTCTGTGCACGATTATGCTTATTTGACTGATTCCAAGGACAGCAGCACAGTAATGCTACTTGAAAAGCTATTTTTTATCGCAGACTTCATGATGTAAAGTCAATAGGAACTTCTTAAACAGTTTTTTTCTTAAATTTAGCACTTTCATTAATCCAGTCAGATCAAAACACTTACTGAAAATCTGAAAATCAAATGTAAAACATTAATGAAACAAAATCCTTTTTGCAGGAGGAGACCGACATTGCAGGTGTCAAGTCTGCATCAATTCCATGTGATTCAGTGGGGAAAAGAAGATGGAAAGGATCATTGCTGTATCATTAACAGTCCAAAAGAAACTAACAAACAGACAACCAGCTTTCTCTGGTTCTAAAGGATAACCGTGTAGAACTTGTACATCATATTACAATAAATTGCAAGCAAGGGGCAGTTTCACAGAGCCAGGCAATTATATCAGTTATCACAGAGCCAGGCAATATATTTCACAGACAGTACAAGAATGCAATGGCCTTATTTTCTGTCTCATGTCTTACACAACTAAGTAGATAGTATTATAAAGGTGGTAAAAGTGAAAATTTTCAAGCTTGGGATAGGGGTAAAAGGTGCATCCATACATTTTAGCACAATTTTCACATGTAATAACTGCCAAAGTTTGAAAGCGCATTTACACCTCTTACCACCCCTGGTCCTGCCACTGACTAGGATTTTTTAGTTTAAGTATTTGTACTATAAAGAGCAAACAATGTGTATCGGTTACCTAGGTAGCCTCCAGTGGGAGGATACTGCCAATAATTTTCACAAATTCTAGACCTATCCATTTTGAGTCATCAAAAATTTCACTTTACTACAGACCTTATTCACAATTTGAGGTGAATGATGCAAATCCCAGCACAGCAAGAAACAGAAATCTACACAGTGCCTCTCTAGATTCAAATACACATCCAAAACTATTTCAACTGTTGCTGAAAGCATTGCATGCTTTTTGGGATTAGCTCTTCGTCATATTGAGGTGAATGATGCATGTGAATAGGGTCTATGTCAACGATATAGTTTGCAAATAATTCTTTTTGCTATTTGCATTGAAAACAAAAACAGAGAGAAACTTGAAGCCATCCATGTAGCTGCAAACACAATCCTACTTGTACTGGCAGCTAACTCAACTCTTAACTCAAATCATTATAAAAATGCAGCCTTCCACTGGTGCCTCTGCTAAAAACCTACAGACCAAACCTTCTTGGTTCATTTTTGCTATATTGTATACTCAAGAAATCAATGTGAGTCCATTCAACAGTTGTCAACTAAAGAGCAAGGCAGTAATATGTGTCATCATATCACAAAAAAACTGAACTTGGATTGCTAAAGAGCATACAATTTTGATCAAAGAGTTCACTACTATCTCTATCTGTTGTTATAAATCAAGTTCTAGTTGATGGTCTTTTGTGAATAGATGTTCTGAGTGTCTGAAAATTAGTTACTCAGAACTGATGTACTGAATATTGTATCTTTTTCTTTTTGTTGCTCCAAATTCGAATGACTACTCTTTTTCCTGAATTTTTACAGCTGCATTCCAATTTAGCACTTGATCGAAGAACTTGACATTTACTTCCCGAATTCCAACTTGCATAAGTCAAACTTGCAAAAGGTGGATTTTCAAACAAGAAGTCAAACAAGAAATATCATAGGCATTTTGCAAGAAACTATAGTAACATGATGGCCAAATGTTTTTTAAGAAACTCTGTATGTCTGAGCAGTATTTAAAAACTTTTAAAAGCTAAATGTAAGGTTATTATAGCAGAATGTGTTGTTGAACCCTTCATCTTGGTTCAATTTAATATTAACTAACTGATACTTGTTTGAAGAGATCCTACTTATGCAAGTTTGTTGTAGTGAGCTGAAAGTTCTTGAGGCACATAAGGAGTTTGACAACAACAAAACCACAAATAACAGCTATCTTTGTTTCTTGCACCAAGGTCAACCTGAAAGGGAAAGGAAACAACTTTTGAGTTTAGATTAACAGAAATCTGCAGGTTTTCCTCCTGAGGGGTACTGTAACCATCCAGAACAATGTCATCTAGATTACAGAGTGATTACAGTGCCAAAGTGTAATGTGGGACTCTCACAGTCATCAAAAGATAGCCCCTAAAGTTTGCATGTGCTTTAGTTCTACTGTACGTCAAGAGCAAAATTTCGTACAGTTCTTCTTCACATAGATTTATATGAAACAAAATTTGCAGTCTTGACTTTGATGAGCCTAGAACAGAAACAGGTTAGGTTCCAAGTAAATTTGAGCAAATACCACAGCCTGGGAGACAATAAAAATAAATAAAAATGACCATCTTACTTGATTATAACAGCTCGCAGGCACTTCGATTAAAGAAGCTGGGACCGCTCATCAACATATCGTCAGTTGCAAGCAACAAATTCCTCTGGTGCAGGTTTTCTTTCGGTGAAAACATGAGATAACATGTCAGTAAATCCACTCACTGCAGGTTGAAGCTCAAAGCTACAAGATTGCCTATCTTTGAGGTAACAATGTTATATTTCGATGCAGTGGCGTTAGTACTGCCATGGTATTAAAGGCAAGGACACATCACTCCATCCAGGAATCTCCATGCAATGCAGACAAATTTCTGCCTCTCTTTGCTTAGGCCCATTCACCAAATCGTGCGATCTTGAAAGGAGATTGTTCTTGCTGCAGTAAACATTAAACGAGCTTTCAAGCGCAAAAGCCCAGATCCGAGCCTCATACTTTGTCCAAATTATCATTAAAGCGAGCATTTCATTCGCAGATGCTCACATGAAACGGACAGATGCTAGCTCCATGCTTGCTCATCGCAACTGATCTCAGATCTGCGTGCGCTTCGGTTTGTATAGTTGAATGATCGCTGTTGCATTGTGGGAAGGACAGCTTATCCTCCTTGTCAGGTGACATAACGTCACAGAGCGAAAGATTGTTCATCACGACCGCCTTTTACCAGTTGTAGATAATGGATTTCGAAATGAACCCATCCCTAACCTAACATCTGATGCAGAATCGAATTCAAGTGAAAGTGACGTCTCAGAAGATAGCGATTATTCGTATTCAGACTCGGATTCCGGTGCAGATGACCACGTCGAAAATGGTGACTTAAACAGAGAACGACCGAGAAGGCAGAGACAACAACGATACTTACCAGACACCATTCCTTGGGGTGCCATACGCGTTTAATTATCGCTTATTAGTAGAATTTCGTTTATTTAGGATGGGGGAAATGTAGGGAACCCCCTGTAGTATTTCCGTGCTTTAGGAGTCACGTGACTCAGTAGTGTATTTACGTTTGGTTTGGGCCTATTTTCCTCATTCGGTTACAGTCTTTCGCAGTAAGCTAAAGTTCTTTCGAATATAGTAACTAACAAGATGTAGATCTATTATGCCGAAATCCAAATTGTTCCTTCCCAATATGTGCTTCGTATGCATTCTTGAGTCTGTCAATGATAAGCTTTGCTAGGATCCGAATCATATTTGCTCCAATGGAGATGCCTCGATAGTTCGCAGCAAGACTCATGAGACCATTCTTGAAAAGACATGTAATGCTACAGTGTAACCACATTGGTGGAACCTTCACAGATGTCCAGATCAGGTCATGAGGGTTAGAATTGCCTTGATTAATTTGTTACTATCATTATATTTTAGGCTCTCTGTTTTCATCTTATGTGTCCCAGCACTTTTGTTGTTCTTGAAACTCTTTATCACCTTTTTCACCTCATCTGCAGTAGGAGAACTTTCATCCACGGGGATGATCTCATCTGTTAGATGGGAATATTGACGAGGATTTTCAATTTCTGGAGGGATTGGTATTTCTCTTTTTGCGAAGTGCTGTTCGAAGTGTGTTTTCAATTTTTCATTTGGTATGGAGCGTTTTGAGCCCGTCTTAAGTGCAGTGTACTTTTTTGCCATGGCGAATTCTTTGTCCGTGTCTCTTGCTTCTGCGACCGTGTTGATGTTGTCAGCGAGCTGCTCAAAATAGTCATTCCTGAGTTTGCATCGTCCTCTCTTAAAGGAGAACTGACACGCAAAATTAAGTTGGGCTTAAATCGTTCATTATGATGAGGTAGTCATGGAATCGAAAAAATTTTTGATCTACCTTTTACCGTTTTTGAGATATAAACTAACAAAGTTGAAAAACGACAATTTTTCCGAAAATTTGCGACGTGAGGCGAAAACAGTGATCAGTGGGCGAGAATTTGTGACGTCAATGATGACATGTTTGTAAGCGCATTATATTGCTCCATACGAATTCTTACCAAAGCGCTGCTGACAAATCTTCATTTCAAACATCAATAACACGGCGTTCTTGCATTTGAAATTGAAAATTGAGTTTCTCGATGGATTCACATTCAGAGTCTGAGTTTGGTTGCTCAAATATGAAAACAAATGCAAATATACAGCCGTTTATGTTTGAGCCATTGCTAACAGCGGCTGCAGAGGTAGCCTCAACTTACGATTTCGACACAGACATAGACATCAACAAAGTGGAAATACAGATTGGTGAGTTGTTAATCCAGAAATAAACATATGCGTGTTAAAGTTCTCGTTCTCATTACTTGCTTTAATTCGTCGAAGAAGCTTCACTTTGGGCCAAGCACAAGTTCCCGTGGTTGGGCAAATCCAAAAAGTTCCCGTAGCATTATTTCCCGGGAAATTTTCACAGCGAAATTCTCTTTGGTGACTTTTAGTTTATCTTTACACTGGAACCGGGCAAGGAAATGAACCTGGCTGCAAGTTTAGTTCTCATTATTTTTGTGATTAATCACAACTGCTTCAAACTGAGTACCCTGAGTAGAGTTTCCCGAGGAATTTAATAGGCCATGCCAGGAATGCAAGTGAGCTCACAAGAAGCAAAATGAAATAAAATTCAGGCAATATACAGAAAAGTTTTTGGAGGCCATTGCTGAATGTAAGCAGTAATGGAATAAAGGGTATTATCCTTGTGCATTGAAATAAACTAACTTAGCGAAACGATATTGAATTTATTGCTAACCCCATAATTTCTGGTATGATAGGGTACAATCATCAGTCATGTCAGGCTTTATGAGAACAACAATTGGTCATAAGCATATGGAAGTTTCCCTGCATCTGAATTCTGTTTCACTCAACATGTTTGAATGCGGAAAGTTAATGGTAGGAACGTAGGAAGTTGTAGTTTTTCACGGTGATTGAACAGCGCACTGCTGTTTTTGAAAATTTATTACTTTGGAACACAGATACACGGGATTATTCTGTTAGGCTTTCCTGTCGATTTTAAAATCTACCTTTTTGTAATGCAAGGTCGGACTTAGGTTCTCTGACCGAGTTTAGGCAGCCACACTCAATTTTACTAAGAAATGTTAACATTTCCTTTTGATTCCTGACTCCAAAACTGCGAAAGATCAGTGGGCCTAAAATGTTCGCCCGCTATGCTCAAAAGCCAGCCTTTCAACAGATCTGCGTTTGTTGGAAAACGAGAAAGAGACTCCGTTTTTCGTGCAATTACTGTATGAGATCTGCATAGAAGTAGTTTGTATGTCTATTGCACAAGTCAACCACAAAATGCGAAATATTTGTTGCATTTTCAACCTGACTGATGCTTGTGTGTGCTGCCTAACCATTGTCTATGGCCTAACAAACATGTCACCTTTGACGTCACCCGATCATTTTTATGACGCATGCCGAGAATTTTGTTTTCACTTCGGAGATTTCCCGAGGAGTAGGAATGACGTCATTGACACATAAACGTGTAAATAACGGGAAATTGAGGGCATAAATGAGAAAAATGGTTTCAGATTTGAGATCACAAGCGAATTCTGAACAGAATGAGCCCAACTTATTTTTGCGTGTCAGTTCTCCTTTAATACTCTTTTGTAATTTTCTCGTGTGTTGACGGTCCGAGCAGTTACGGAGTTCGTTAGTCAGTTTCTTAAGAGTATCATCTTCCCAAGGTTCTTTTTTTCTGATTGGATCGATCTTCGGACATACTGAGTCAACACTTTTCCTCACCACTTCTACTATTTGTTCACTTAGCATATTCATTTGTTATGAGTCCGACAGAGAGAGACGCAGAAAGATTTAGGCCAACGTGTTTTCTTGAACTCGATATCCGTGAACTAAAATCTAACTCAAGATCATATGCCTAAATACATTGCGAAATAATTGCTATTGACTCACAATGGATTCAGCATGCCTGAGAGCAGTTCATTGTTTATCAATTAGTGTCTATAGTTATGAATTAGTTGGCAATGAAGGCGTGTGCAGTTCATGACGTAGATCATTACACCACCTCCCCCCTTAAATCCCAACCCCCTTCAATGAGAGACATATTCCCCAAACCTCAAAGGGGGTCTTATATTCTGCCTCAGGTGTGCCGGTCGTTGGAAGGGCTGAAAGTCAGGACCTTGCCCTCCATCACCAAAGTTTTCTCTGTGGATCCCTAAGTCCCCCTGCATGAGATCTGTTTCTGCAGTTTCCCGAACAGGGCAAAAGGGCTCCCCTTTGTCAAAGGGAACAATGCAAGACTTGACATTATTGTGGTGAACAACAATGTCCTTCCCCTCCTTGGACCGAATTTTGTAGTTAACCCCATTACTAGAAATGATTTTATACGGACCAACCCACTGTCTCCCAAACTTCCATGTCTTAGGGCGGCGCAGCCAGACAGAGTGACCAATGGGTAGGGGCTTCCAGTCATTTGAGGACAGGCCTTTTCTTGCTTGGTTATTTCTGTGGTTGACTAGATGCTGCTGCGCTACTTTCTGTATACTTGAGAGATGCCTCCTAAGTGACTCAGGATATTCAGACTGACTACGTGGATCTTTCTAAGGTACGCCTAAGTCCAATTCTAAGGGTGTCCTTGCAACCCGGCCAAAGACCATTTCATAGGGGCTAAAACCTGTTGACTCATGGCAACTAGTGTTGTATGCATATGCAGCAAGGTCAACCCACAAGTCCCAATCATCCTTATGCGCAGACACAAAAGCTGCAAGAATACCTTGCAGGGTGCGATTCTGCCGTTCCACAAGGCCATCACATTGGGGATGGTATGCAGTAGTCCTGGATTTATGAATTCCCATAAGACCACATACGTCTTGCATCAAGTTACTTTCAAAGTTACGGCCCTGGTCTGAGTGAAGGACACTTGGAGGACCAAATCTGCTGAAAACTCTGGAGACTAATATCTTGGCAACAGTGCTTGCTTGCTGGTCCTTTGTTGGGAACACTTCACACCATTTAGTGAAATGATCCATCATAACAAGCAAATGTTTGTTGCCACGGACAGTTTCTTGAATTGGGCCCATATAGTCCATGGCCCAGAAAACAAATGGGTCATTTACCTCAATGGACTGCAGTGGGGCTTTCCTGTGATTAGGGTCAAGTTTACTTTGTGCACAGACTACACAACTCTTGACAAAATCAGTAATCTGTGCAGCCATTTTTGGCCAATAAAATCGGTCTCGGGCACGCCTAAGAGTTCGCTCAATGCCCAAATGGCCAGAAAATGGACTGCAATGAATACCATTCAAGATTGATTCAACAAGACTAGTGGGGATGACAAAGGCATAGTTGGGGATGGATTCATTCCCTGGGAGTCCTTTGACCAAGACCCCATTAGTGAGATAGAGGTTATCCCAAGCATGCCAAAATACCCTTAAGATGGGGTCATTTGCCCAGACAAAATACGGTGGCTTTGGGAGGCCCAAGGATTTCATTTCCATTATTTTGCTTACTTGTGGATCATCCTTTTGGGCCTGTTGGAGATTATTCCCTGGGATCATAGTTGTTGCACAGCTAGGAGTAATTTCTGGGGTTAAACGCGAAAGGGCATCTGCATTCCCATTTGTACTACCAGGCCTGTGTTTGACAGCAAAAGTGTATTCTTGCAAGTGCATAACCCATCTAGCTAATCTGCCTTTAGGCTCAACAGAATGCAGCCAGCGTAATGCACTGTGATCAGTTACCAATGTAAAAGACCTACCCAACAAATATACCCGAAAGTGGTCAGTAGCAAATACCACTGCTAATGCTTCTTTTTCAGTGGCAGAATAACCCTTTTCACGGTCTGTCAGAGGCCTACTTGCATATGAGATAGCACGCTCATTTCCATTACTGTCAAACTGAGTAAGAACAGCTCCTAAACCTATATCTGATGCATCAGTCTGCAGGAAAAATTGTTGATCAAATTGTTGGTAAGCGAGAATCGGAGCTGTACATAACAGGTCTTTGAGCTGTACAAAAGCCCTTTTTTGGTCTTCCCCCCACAGAAACTTAGTTCCTTTCTTTGTCAAGTTGACAAGAGGTGCTGCTAAGGTTGCAAATTGAGGTATGAACTTTCTATAGTACCCTGCAAGACCTAAAATGACCTTACTTGTTCAACAGTTTTGGGATCTGGGAGTGCAGCAACTGCTGTAATTTTGGCTGGATCTGTATGAACACCCTTGGCAGAGACAACATGTCCTAAATAAGTTACTTTGTCTGCTCCAAACATACACTTAGAGGCTTTAACACGGAGGTTGTGCTTACGAAAGCGTTCTAAAACCAGAGTTAGGCGTTCGCATTGTTGTTCTAAAGAGTTTGATGGAATGATGACATCCTCAAAATAACATAAACATGTCTCATAATTTAAACCAGAAAGGATAATCTCAGTTGCCCTCTGAAATGTGGCACACCCGTTTGAGACCCCAAAAGGCATTCTAACAAATTCCCACAGGCCATCTGGTGTAATAAAAGCGGTTTTCTCCCTATCTTTTGGTTCCATACTTATCTGCCAGTACCCAGAACGAAGGTCTAAAGTACTAAACATGCATGCACCTTGGAGAGAATCTAGCAAGTCATCCACTCGGGGCAACGGATGAGCATCTCTCCTTGTAACAGTATTGAGCTTGCGGTAGTCTACACAGAAGCGAAATGAACCATCCTTTTTCTTTACTAGAACTATAGGAGAAGCCCATGGGGAGTTGCTTGGCTGAATAACACCTTGTTCGAGCATCTCTGAAATCTGATGGCTAGTTTCTTCTCGATATGCATATGGAAGGCGCCTAGGATACTGCCTGATGGGGGCTGCATTACCTGTTTCAATTTTATGGGTAATGACATCTGTATGGCCTAAGTTCTTGTCAAAAACATCAGAATACTGTAACAGTGTCTGTAGAAGGATTTCACGTTCTGGAGGGCTTAAGGAAGGGCTTAGTGAGTTTTCAAGCTCTTTTTTAGTCTCATCTACTGTTACAGCAAAATTTGCATTTACAGGGTAGGGAGGTAAAGAATCACTTTGGACAGCAGAAGATTCAACAACAGGACAAAATTCACTCACCTTCTGACCTGCCTGCAATTCAATGTCAAAATTAGCAGTATTCATTAAACGAATAGGAATATGTCTACCTTCTGCCTGACTGACTGAATACGCTGAAAGGACGCATTGTGATATCTGAATACTTTGCACTGGCATAACAATACCTAATTCATCTTTACAACTTTGGGGCACTTTTGCATACACTAAGACTTCAGTGCGACCAGGAATGCAAAGGCCAGTACTCAAAGTAACGGGAACTGGCCCCCTGGAGGCAGACTGCACAAGCATACAAGGAAACTTGTCACTCTCATCAGCTGCACAACCCAAAGTCTGGCAAGGAGGCAATGGCGCCATATCGGGAAGATCTGGGGTAAGGGGTGTATCCCCATGAGAACCAACAAGAAAATAGGCCCCTGGACCCTTGCATAAGAGGTTCAACCCATTCGAGGTCAAGAAATCCCATCCCAAAACACATTGCAATGGTTGAAATAAGTGATTGGAAATCAAGAAATTACCTGAGTAGGAGAAAGAGCCATTGCCAGGGAAGGAGAGAGTTGCTTGCATTGTCCCTTCTATTTGAAGTGCCTGACCAGTGATGCCAAAACATCGTTGGTGAGTCGCTTGCACCTTTTGCTTAGGCCTAATCCGATCAAAGACCTCACGAGTTATAAAAGATTTCATGGACCCGGTATCGATTAATGCTTGAACTTTGACACCACTCAAAACACAAAAAATGAGAGGCTGGTTGGACGTAGATGGAAACGAGGTTTCGTTTGACCCAACAGAGAAAACACGGGGGTGACCTTCAGCCCAGCCCTTTACTGAGGCACCCCTTTGATGTTTAAAGAAGATGTACTCACATTTTGCGAATCCCGGTTAAAATTGTTGGCACACTGCTGTTGAGAATGGCCCCATCCAAAGCACAGCTGGCACTGAGAATCCCATAGGCATGATCTTGCAAAATGCCCAATTTGGTTGCAATTATAGCAGCGTTGAGGCAATCGACTTCTCTGACGGGCATTGTTCCACTTGTCTGCAGAGGATCTGTATCCACCACCTCCACCACCTCTTCTGGCTGGGCTTGGAGCTTTGACTGCAGCACGCAAGTCTTTTTGATCGGAGGCCAGAGCAGCCACAGCAGCGGTTAACTGGGCGATCGAGGCTTGCAGGGGGGTGTCATCAGCGCTAGGTGGGCTTTGGGGTGGCTGGCTTGCTGTCGTAGCATAGGCAACGGAAGGATTTCTGTCGCTGGAGTGATGAACGGCTCGAAATCTCTGAACGAAGTTGGTCATCTCGTCTAACGATGGTGTAGGGTTGTGTTCCAAAAGTTTAAGACGAAGATCAGCAGGTAATCCACGCATGAACTGGCGGGAGAGGAGGGCGTCCCGAGCATCGTCCTTCAAAGCAGGATCAGCTTTCGTGAGGGTGTCTGTCAAATCCCAAAGGAAGAGGGAGGGGTCTTCCTGAGGGCGTAAAATTCTCTGCTCGAAAGCAGCGAAGTGCTTTTCGCGATCAACGGCCGGGCACAGGGCTTCGCGGAGAGATTTAGTGAGATTAGCGTAGGTATTCTTCTTGTCGTCGGCCAGGGCATGATAGTATGTGGCAGCTGGACCCCGCAAGAAAGCAGGAAGAACTGCAAGCTTTTTGTTCTCATGCCAGTTGTTGGCAGAGGCACAGCACTCAAACTGGCGAAGCCAGGAGACAATGTCCCCAGACTCAAATTTTTCGGGCGTAATAGACGATGCCATAATCTTCAGATCTTTGTCTCAGCTCTGCACCTCTGTCACCAGTGTTATGAGTCCGACAGAGAGAGACGCAGAAAGATTTAGGCCAACGTGTTTTCTTGAACTCGATATCCGTGAACTAAAATCTAACTCAAGATCATATGCCTAAATACATTGCGAAATAATTGCTATTGACTCACAATGGATTCAGCATGCCTGAGAGCAGTTCATTGTTTATCAATTAGTGTCTATAGTTATGAATTAGTTGGCAATGAAGGCGTGTGCAGTTCATGACGTAGATCATTACACATTCATTCATTTTTCAGTCATTTTTATTTATTTAGGCACGGTAGCCCCGTCAGTCCATGAGAACTGCTATTTTTATTTATTGAGGCACGGTAGCCCCGTCAGTCCTGAGATATCTATATCGTCTTCAATTATCGTGGAAAGGTCATCTTCAATCTTCATGGTTAGCTGTTGCATGACATGTGGGTCATCCCTTAGTGCCCGATAATCAATCGTTGGATTTGGTGTACTTCTTTTTGATCTACTTATTTGGAGTTTCAGTTCACGTTTTGTTGACGGGAAGGAGATGTTAATAACTAATAGGCGATGGTCTGTGTCATATGGGAGGGATGCTTTCGTATGTACTCGACATGATTGAACATACTTTTCTAGCCATGGTGTTGTACAAATGTAATCAATTCTTTTCCAATCACCTGTCCTAGCATGCCTCCATGTTTCTCTGTGAATTCGCTTAGTTCTGAATATGGTATTCAGTATCCTCATGTTGTTTTGCCTGCACCATTTCAGCATGCGTTCACCGTTGTCATTTGTTTGTACCCTGTCTGGGTTATTGTTGCCCAGGGTTTTCTCCCATAATCCAGACACTTTGCTTTGCGATGATATTGTTGCATTGAAGTCACCAAGAGTGATAACTTTATACTTTGGGTTCAAGTCTAATTTCTGCTTTGCCTTATTCAATGCGGCATAGAATGAAGATTTTGCTGCTTCTGATTTTGTTGCATTTGTAGGTGAATGCACATTTAGTATTGCAAGTCTCAATCCCTTCACATTTATTGTAGCTGAGATGATTCTGGCAGCAAGGTGCTCTGTGTAATCTTCTAGTTTCACATGTGGTGCTAAGAGTAGTGCTACACCATGCTCATGTTTACGCTTGTATCCACTCCAGACAAGTTGCCATCCTTCGATTGATTCATCTTCGAATGTGACAATCCCACTAGATGTATAGATTCCTGCATTGCTAGTACGTCTATACCTAATTTACTGGTTGCCTTTATCACTGTTGCTAATTTGATGTCGTCCTGGAGTGTACGTATATTTATTGTTGGGATTCGGATGTTTTTCTTTCTGGTTCTCCCTTTTGTGCTCGTGTCTTCCCTATTAGGGCCAGTCACTAATGAGTTCTTGTAACCTGGTGTTGTGGTGGACGGTAACAAGCCGTCACAGCCAGTAGCATATTTTTCGACCTCGGCCTGGCAGACAATCGAGGGACGCGTCCCTTGTTGATCCGCGCGACGGACGATGCGGCATGGTTCTTGATTTGTTGACATCAATCGAAAAATGCTTAGTATTTTTCCATGTTCCTGGAGGGGTTTCATCCCGGTGTTTTTTAGTTGAGACACCATCTCAATCATCACAGTCCTCCGCTAACTGGAGTTGTGTACCTGTTGTCATATTAATGATCTTCCGCAAAGCTACGTTGTTCTCATTACCATAACATCTGTATTTCGATGCATGCCATTGGAACTACAACTACCCGTGAGGGAATAGAGGGATTCTATTTCGGGGTTTACTCCCCTAGATCCGCTGTGTTTTGCGCTAACATGGCAACCTCGAGTAGGATGTGGTTCTGCACCACGCACAGACGGACATTCACACGGATAGGCTGTGTTTTACGCATCACGTGGTGCTGGGTGTGTGGGGACCAGTCTGGGACGCCACCAAAAGGCCCTCCAGGAATGGTGCTACCCCTCCACATTGTACCTTTACCCCAAAAAAGGCGGCCAAAAGTGTCATGTAACTCAAGCAACGAAATTTTGCATAACAAAAGCATCAGCGTTTTAAGGGTTTTCCTTTAATTTGTATGTATTTGAGTGGAGGGCCCCTTGTAAATCATCATTGTTATTGATGAAGGGCTACCCTCCTTAAAAATTTGAAAATGAAACGAAATGAATGAAACGTGTGCCTTGGAGGGAAAATAATTTTCTGTTTGCCTACTTTTTATCTAACAGTAAAATGAAATACTGTTTTGTTGGCTTCTTCGATAAATTATCAAAAACCTGAGGATAACATTGAACAAGATTTTGGCTGCATAGCTGGTGGAGTAGGCCATAACAAAAAGAAGAACGAATAGATTTCTTCGAGCAAAGATAACAAAGCTTCACAATTTTCAAATCTTGACTCTACAAACTTTATCGCTATGACAAACGTTTTCCGTGAGGAATGCGACGTGGATATAAAACAGAGATGAAACGGAAAGAAGCCATTCCAAGGTAAGAATATACTTGACACTATTTTTATCACATTAGCATTGATTTGTGTTCATGGGAAATTTTAGGTAAATGGTTGACAATTAAATATCATGACTTTGTTATACCTAACAAAATCCTCTCGCTCAAATTTAGTTTGAAGGCGATTAAAATCTTTAAAGTGACTTAAGCATCCTTTTTTGCAACATCACTTCTCCTAAGATTGATTTTAGCTCATTTGCCTTTAATGATTTCCTTCTTCTTTACTTGAATTCCATTATTTTACCCTATTCAGAGAGGGGAACTTTTGTCATGGCATTGAAGTTTGCAGAATCTAGATATGAAAACTACGAAATTTTGTTTCCTTTGATCCCAGGGGGGGGGGGTACTCCCATACTTGACTTGACGGGATGTGCCGCTCAACAGGGTGTCCTTTTAAGGTAAAAATTATGCGACAGGGTGTCCTTTTTTGATAAAAATTATGCGACAGGGTATTACAACCTGATCTGACGAGCAAGTATTTTCTGGATGCAGTCATGCTTACCCTGAAGCAAAAAATTATTACATAAAAGTTTCAAAGTTGGTTTCGGTCACAAAACTTGCCATAAAGAGTATCCCCTGGGTAGACAAACGTGGGAAATCAAGGAATTCTATTTTCCCATAGGGTGGCTGAATACTTCCGTAAATGAGAATAATAAAGGAAAAATTCCTACGAAAACCTCAGATTCAAAGCTAACATCACAAACATCCGACATACATGCAAACAAGGTGAAGTTCGCCCCCACTATTAATCGACTCCGTAGAAGACCAAGTTATAGGCAGCTACAAATAAAATGACTCCCTGGAACTTAAAAAATACACTAAGTATTCAATGCTAACATTGAAAAACCATGGGGGTATAATCTTGATCTCGCCTTGAGGTGTTGTCGTTGCTCTCTATTGTTTGCGGCAGCTAGATTGTATTTTCATATTTCATATTTAATTCTTTATTTTATATCTAATTCTTTTCAGGAGGGTTGCCCCAAGTTGATATTCAAGGGGCCCTCCGAAAAAACATTAATTACAATATGGTATAAAAAGGAAAAAGCTAATAATTAAAACAAACTATAAACCCCCTTATTTACAATAGTCAAAACTTATTTACAATAGTGTTGAAAATTTACAATTAAAAGGAAAAGAAGGAAGCTTCTGTTTCTAAATAGTTTTCTTGAAACTATGCAGAGAGGTTGCATGTTTTGACTCGGTTGACAGGCTATTCCATAGTTTTTCACCTCTATAAAAGAAACATTTCTGGCCAATTGTTGACTTTTCATCGGTAACCTCTCTACTCGGTCCCTGTATTACAAAAACTATATGATGAGCAGATCGAGTTTCGGGTGAAGTTTTTGTGGAGCCAGCTCATTCAAGGAATTGAAGACCATTCTCTTAGATTCACCAGTAATCATATTTTCATATTTCATATTTCATTTTATTAGGGAGGGAGACCCTTCAACCAACTGGTTGATTTACAAGGGGCCCTCCATATAAAAAACCTACAAAAATTAAACAAGTTAAAAACCGCTAAAAACTACTTACAATGAATACATCTAATAGAAAAAAAAAATCCTATCTATAAAAAATGAAAGAAAAGTACCTAAAAAACAAAACCGCCAGTCCATCATAAGCTATCTTTAAAAATATATATAGAGGATGCCTGTTTGGTCTCAGCTGGGAGGCTATTCCAAAGCTTAGCTCCGCGAAAAGAAAAACACTTCTGCCCATTTGCAGATGTTTTCTTTGGCAGCCTCAAGTCCGTTGCCGTATTTCGAAGGCTACGAGAGTTACTAGTAGAGTTTCTAGTGAAAAGATTGCGCATGTACTGTGGAGCAAGCCCATTGAGAGACTTGTAGACCACTGATCTGGACTCTTCATTGACAAGCTCACGAATGGTCTTCCAACCAAGGCTCCTAATCAGTGGTCCACTCGGGGAATCAAAGCTGCTATTCGTTACAATTCTAGCAGCTCTATTTTGAAGCTTTTGGAGCTGATTGATATCAGTGGTGCCACAACAACCCCATACAGAACAGCAGTATCGAAAATGGGGCTCCACAATACCTGAGCACAAAGTTTTCAAAGAAGCCATTGGGAGAATATTCCTTGCGTGTTTTAGAAATCCAATGGCTCTGGATACTTTGCTAGATACAGCTTTAATATGCTCTTTCCAATCTAGACTGTTGTCAACTTGAACACCAAGGTATTTGGTCTTCTTGACAACGTCCAGTTCTCTGCCACGAATTTCTAGATTCAGTTTTTCTGCTGCATTGTTGAGCGTTCGGTGCTTTGGTTTGGTCGCGATTAACATAGATTGTGTTTTAGCAACATTTAGCGAAA
This sequence comes from Aurelia sp. 3 sensu Dawson et al. (2005), assembly GCA_964020215.1. Lineage (NCBI taxonomy): Eukaryota > Metazoa > Cnidaria > Scyphozoa > Semaeostomeae > Ulmaridae > Aurelia > Aurelia sp. 3 sensu Dawson et al. (2005). The sequence continues at coordinate 10,699,375 of OZ026590.1, forward strand.
GTTTGTTGCCCTTCAACCACGAGTCTAAGTGCTCAAGATCGACATTAATAGCCTCGTTCAGCTGAGAAATATCTTTTGACTTTAAGCAAAGGCTAGTGTCATCAGCATACATGGACACAGTTGAACTCTGGACAGCACTTGGGAGATCATTGATGTAGATCAAGAAGAGAAGTGGTCCAAGACATGACCCTTGGGGTACCCCTACCTCCACTTCCCCGGTTTCAGAATCGACTCCACCTACTCTGCAGTACTGTTTTCTGTGGGAAAGATAAGATTGAAACCAAGAAAGTTCCCTTTGTCGAACACCATAGTGCTCTAACTTTTTGCAGAGAAGGTCATGATCTACAGTGTCAAACGCTTTTTTAAGGTCAATGAATACTGTACCCACCATCTGTCCAGTGTCCAACCCACTATACCAATCGTCAGTGTTTTTCAGTAAACAGGTCAGTGTAGAATGGAGTTTTAAGAATCCAGATTGACCAGGATGAATAAGGTTATACCTAACCAGATATTGGTGAAGTTGGTTAAACACTAGTTTTTCAAAGAGCCTTGAAATGACGGGAAGAACTGAAATTGGGCGGTAATTAGACTTTTCAGCCCTATCCCCATCCTTGAAAATTGGTGTAATCCGGGCATTTTTCCAAGAATCAGGAAACTGACTAGTTTCAAGAGAGGTGTTAAACATGAAAACTAAGGAGTTTTCAATGTAAGGAGTAGCTAACTTTAAGAAGTAGCTAGATATGCTGTCACTTCCAAGGCTCTTAGATGTTTTTATCTTGCCCATTGCATCTCTAATGTCCTGAACTACGATTGGCCTGAAATTAAAGCGCCTATTATCAGGGTTAAGATTATATTCACCAGTGAGCATGGGGTTGGGGGCATCTTCAATCTTGCTTGCTAGATCCTTACCTACTGAGCAGAAATAAGAGTTCATGGTATTGGAAATTTCCTGCATATCTACAATTTCTCTTCCAGAGTCTTTCAAAAGATCTATGTTTGTTGACTTAGATCTTTTGTTTATTACCTGTTTTATTATTTTCCATGATTCCTTCATGTTGCCTTTAGCTTGAACAAGTCTTTCCGAAAAATACTGCCTCTTCAACTCAGAATTTTGTTTGTTAATTTTGTTTCTTATGTGCCTATAGGAGCTCATAAGAAGCTGAGATTTGCTTTTAAGAGCAGCTTTTTTCAGTTTATCCCTGCCTCGTATTAGCTTCTTTAGGTCGTCATTCACCCATGGGCAGTACCTCTCAGAAACACGCAAAGTCTTGGTGGGAGCATGCTTGTCAATGATCAAAGAGAAAAGGGTTGACCACTGGGTGACAAGTACATTGACATCATCTGTTTCGTTAAGTCCCTGCTCCCAACAAATGTCAGCAACATCAGCAAGGAATGCATCTTTGTCAAAGTTTTTCATAGATCTTGTTGTGATCACCTTATGGTCCTTCTTTAATGCACCCTGAAACTTGCGGACACAAAAGATCATATAGTGATCACTCATAGAAACCTTATGCACTCCTGCTTCAATGATATTTATGGCAGATGTTGTAGCAACATGATCTATCATGGAGGATGTAGTTAGTGTGACCCTAGTTGGCTCCTCAATAAGCTGTTTGAGACTAAAGAGCTCATAGAGACTGCTGATGTGTTTAGCATTATTATCAGCAGGTTGGTCTGGGGCTCTTTTTGTGAGATCACAGTTTGTGTCTCCAAGAAGGATAATTTCTTTGCCTTCCCTATCTAGATAGGAAAGAACTTTTTCCATCTTATTGAAAGAATCAACAGGGTCACTTGGTGGCCTATACCAGGAAACAACGAGATAGGACTTGCATTTGGGTGGCTGAATCTCCACACAAATTAGTTCAAGATTGTCGGTGGGGACATCATCTCTAAGTTTGAACTTTACTGAGTCCCTGATGTAAAGAGAGACACCACCACCATTGCAAGTCCTATCAAGGCGCTCCTGCTGGTAACCCACTATGGCAGTGAGCTCCTTGGGGTATTGAGGATCAAGCTTAGTCTCATTCAGAGCAAGAATATGAATACCTGAGCTCTGCAAAAACAGTTGGAGCTCATCAAAATGTCCTCTAAGCCCATTAATGTTAAGAGATGCAATGGTTAGGCCCTTCTTAAAACTTAGTGGATGATGACAATAGCCTCTGCCATTTTCCAGTGAGGCATCCCCTCCATTAATGATACTGGAATCAAATATCATGTAATTTATCAAGAATGTTACCTGCAAATTTAGAGATGCCTCTATTGTTCAGGTGAAGTCCACGGCGACCGAGATCTTTGGCTGTAATGTTATTGTTATCAATGATGTTTAGATCCAAGCTCTTCAACTTTCTGTTTAGTGACTCTACCATCTGACCTGCAGCTACTTTGTCAGTTCTCATAATTGGTATGGATATCACAACTTCACATTCTGGCAGTTCTGACTCTATGTCTTTCTTTAAGTCCAGGAGAGCATCTAGGATCTTGTCAGCTGTGGTTTCTTTCTCGGTTACATCATTTGTTCCAATGTGCAGTATTATCTTTGTTGGTTTTTTACGAAGAAGGGGCTTCATGTAGTAATTTTGAAGATCAGAGATTGTTGATCCAGAAAAACTACGAACTTTCACCAATCCATTGTTACTCAGACTTCTTTCATCAACCCCATTTAGCATACTGTCACCCATGACAAGAATGGTGCCCTTTTTCCATGGATACACCCCAGGCACATCACCAGTAGTGCTTTTGTTGGGACTTTGCTTTGAAGTGCTCTTATCAGGAGTGGTGTCAATCTTTTCCTTTGGCAGAGTAGAAGAAACTTTCTTCTTTTTGTTTTTTGATACTGCTTTGTTTGCATTCTTTTCTCCAACTGACTTGTTGATGTCTTTACTACCATTATTCATATTGCTTTGTTTGTTCTTCTTGCCATCAGTGGCTTTAGATGTTATTGTCTCTTTGCTTTTGTTAAGGTTACATTCAATGTTGTATTGTTCATATTTTTTCCTTCTCTCTTCTAAACAAATTTGCCACTGAGTATTTAGGTTTTGCTGTTTCTTTTCCTCTCTTTGGTCATTAAAGTTATGGTTGCTGGCAGAATTGCAGGTTTTAATTGATTTATGGCTGCTTTCCAACTGATGTATTATAGATTTTAATGCCCTATTTTCCTCATTCAGTTTATCAATGACTTTTCGATCATGGCATACCTGATCATTCAGACCTTCAATTAAATCACATACTCTATTCAAACTTTTGCATAGGTCATCACCAGGGGCAAGAAATGCTGTGGATTCTTCTTGAACAAAGGGTCCAGAATAACCTTCCCTCACATTTGATCCATCCAAATGGGCAAGTTGTTCAATCATGCTATTCTCAACAGTGTTGTAATGGGCGTTGCAATTAATCGCTGTGTTAGTTGCTATCTCATCTTCAGTATCGCTTATTTCAATTAAAATATCGAGAGCATCAGGGCTACCATCATCCGAGCTATCCTCATCACTTGCAGGGAGACTTCCGCCATTCTCCATTGTCGGGCCTAGTTGAACCAGGGAATGCTCCTCGACAAACATGGGCTGTTCACTGAGCTTTTCTTCAGTTTTAGCAAAAAGCTTTCGCTGCAGTTCTACATTGACAAAGAACGACTCTTTCCCTTTGTCCCTTTTGATGTACAGAACATTCGATTTGAGTAGACATTCCAAAGTTTTCAAAACCACGTTTCTGCTTAGGCCATGTTTTGACTGCAATGCTTGTGGAATAGATTCTCTGTTTGGTCGTCTCCTACGGACTGTTCTTATCTCTTTAATTGCGTTGCATATAAAACCAACAAGCTGAAGAAAATATTTATCATCATCATATAACACATTTGTCTGCCTTCTTTCCGTAAACTTTATGCGAGCCATCCCTTCAGTCAACCTGTTTTTTCCAGGTCATTCAATCAGCGATCAATCCATCAATGAAAACTTTACCCTTGCTGTTGGTCTGCATAATATAATTTGGAAGTGTTCGGTCTAACCTTGCGTCTATAATCCAATGTGTCTTGCGTCTATATTACGATATATTGCGATATCTTGCGTCTATCAATCAGTTTGTTAACGGTCTTCCATCCCAGATCTTCAATAAGAGGTCTGCTTGGAGCATCGAGTTTGCTATTCATCATTATCCTAGCAGCACGCTTTCGAAGATTTTGTAATTGGCTGATTTCGGTTCAACCAGTGCTGCCCCAGACAGCAGCTGCATTGAAAGTGGGCTTTGCAATGCCTGTATGGAGACTTTACAAAATTTCTTTCGGAAGAAAAGACTTGACATGTTTTAGAAATCAAACTGCCCTGGAGACCTTTGCAGAAACTGCCTTGATCTTTTCTTTCCAATGGAAAGAGCAGTCAGTTTGCAAACCAAGGTATTTTATCTTGCTGACTACCTCCAGGGGCACAAATGAGAGGGTGTGAAGGTGTGAGGGTGTGACAACCCCTCAATAGTCTCATTATCCAGTCTCAGTCAGCATAGCGGACAAATCTTTTCTTTTGTCTAAAGATCCCGAGGGGTTGTCAGTCACGCTCTGGTCAGATCACAGTTTTTCATAATATCGACCAATCAGGTGCCGTCGTTGTGTTTACTTCCGCGTTTTGCGGCGAAGCTTAGGTCATTTTTGACCGTTTTGACCACCATCCCGAAAAAAAGCATTGCACGCTCGGCTATGTCGATTTTCATCAAAATTTCAACGGGAGAAGATTCTCCATACCTCGGACCATAAGTGTTTTCGGCATCGCCATGCGATCGCTAAAACTAGCCGATTTGTGGCATTCTGAAAATCATTGCAGCCACTTTTGCGTAGCAAATCCTACAAAATTGAGCAAAAGACGAGCACAAACTGGTGATTTAAAGTCTATAAACCTACCTCAACTGTTTTCAAGACAAATATCCACATCGCTACTGCAATCCACTCCTAGTTGCACCATAAATCGCTCCCATGGCTATGCGCCTTTTTCGATAAACTGTGCCCCAATCCTTCTCCCAACTCCTGCAATGATTACAAGTCTGTAGGAACCGGCAATGTCAACCAAAATTTCGGAAAGTTATGAATCACTTCTTGCATAAGAGCACAAGTGATGATAGTGTCGCTTTACAGTAAAGGGGGTATTTGAAATAGAAATGAACTGAAGTTGTGTTTAAACGGAGGAAATGTACATTTTGTTTACATCACGAAAAACTATTTAGCATTTTAATACTACTTTTCAAAGCTCCTCAAAATCAATTTCACATTTTGTGCAGGTATCATCGAAGATCTCTTTAGCCCTCCAGTACGTATTACGAAATCACCCCTTGGCAGTCAAACAACAAGGCAGCATGAAAGCAAACATAGATATCAGTGTTACCTTCAGTAAACTCATGATGGAGGTACACATGTATTTTTTGAGATACTAAAACTTTGATCTAGTATTGAAAGCTTCTCAGAATTCTTATTTTATCATCTCAGTTGAGAGTTTCTGATAAGTAAGGGTTTCTTATAAGTTCTTTCAAATTTCCATTGATAGGGGCCCTCAGATTTCCGTTGGTATTGTTGTGGGATCTCTAGGATCGGGATCACGCAAGAAACTTGGAGTAAAGGAAACAGGTTAAAGATGAAATGACTTTGTTCTGTAAACAATGATCCGTAAGAAACTGCCTGTAAGAAACTCTGTGTCATAAGACTCAGTAGGTTGAGTCATGTCCAAACACTGACCTCGAAAACTTTGTTTAGAACAGTTCACAGCAGGGCACAAGAGGCAAACCCTTAAGAATCTTTCCTTACTCAGATAATAACAAAAATTTTGAGCAGCTATCGATACCAGATCATGGTTTCAGTATCTCAAAAAAATGCATGTGTAGTTCCATGAGTTTACAAAATGTAACACTGATATCTATGTTTGCTTTGATCCTGTTTTTTTGTTTCACTGCCTTTCACTGCCAAGGGGTGATTTCCTAATACGTTCTGGAGGACCAAAGATATCTTCTATGATACCCTCACAAAATGTGAAATTGATTTTGAGGGGTTTTGAAAATAGTTTTTAAAAAGTTCAATGGTTTTCGTGACGAAAACAAAATGTCAATTTCTTCCGCTTGCTGCTATTTGTAGGAAGATTAAACACAGCTTCATTTCATTTCTATTTCACGGACCTGCTACACTGAAAGACGACACTGTCTTCTCTTGTGATGCAAGAAGTTTGGGCTGTGAAAATATATGCGACATTTTGGTTGATATTTTCGGCTGCCACTCCTTCAGACTTGCAATCGTTGCAGGAGTTGGGAGGAGGGCACTGTTTATCGAAAAAGGCGTTTTGCAATGGGAGCGATTTGGTGGCGCAACTGGGAGGGAATTGCGGTAAAGTAGTGGATATTTGTCTTCAAAACAGTTGAGGTAGGTTTATAGACTTTAAATTATCAGTTTGTGCTCGCCTTTTGCTAAATTTTGTAGGATTTGTTACGCAAAAATGGCGGCAATGATTTTCAAAATGCTACAAATCGGCTAATTTTAGCGATCGCATAGCGATGCCGACAACACTTATGGTCCAAAGCATGCAGAATCCCCTCCACTTGAAATTTCAATGAAAATCGCCTTACCCGAGCGTGCAATGTTTTTTTTCGGGATGGTGGTCAAAACGGTCAAAAATGGCCAAAGCTTCGCCGCAAAACGCGGAAGTAAACACAACGACGGCACCTGATTGGTCAATATTAGGAGAAACTGTGATCTGACCAGAGCGTGACTGTCAACCCCACGGGATCTTTGGACAAAAGAAAAGATTTGTCCGCTATGCTGTCTCAGTCCCTATTTTAAAAGCTCTAGGCCCAGATCACATTTCACGAAGAAATCGATGAAAATCACATGACATTTTGAGATGTAGTTGACGGGACAGTGTTTGTGACTGCTTAGGGCATTATCCATAATCGCTGAGATTTTTATCCTTATGTCTTAGTTGCTGCGACTTTTATCGATTTCAGAACGAATGTTAAAATTCTTCGACCGGAAAATGAATCTAATTTCGGTTCCAAATGAGGTATTTTTCCAAGTACACTACAAACTGTAGAGGGACATCCCTTCTATCGATTTGTCAAAGAAAATTCCATGAAATCATTGTAACGTAGTAACCATTTCAGTTTTCGCGAGGGTAGTCAAGAATTCAATTCAAACTGGCAATTTGCTATCACATGGTTGGAAAAGGGGATGTGATTGGCCGAATACCGTAAAATTGAATGATTTCCGAGTGCTTCAGCAACCAGCAAGGATTTTAGCTGTATGCTACTAACAAAGCTCAAATACAGTCTTTAAATAAGTCACAATTACAGCAGATGGCTTAAAGCCTTATCCTTCAAAGATAAAAGCAAGTTGCGATTTTAAAGCCTTCGCAAAGAAGCAACATGTTATACATTTGCTTGATATGCAAACCATTTAGAAAAGTACGTTCCTAACATGGCAACCAACACAAAGCAACTGAGAAATTTGCTAAAAGACACTTTTGTATGGCAATGGGGACATATCTAAGATGAAGCCTTAAAGAAAATAAAAACAGTGCTTACTAGCCAACCAATCCTAAAGCCTTATGATCCTTCTAAGCCATGAAAAATTTCGGCTGATGATTCAAGATCAGGACTGGGTGCTGTACTCTTACAGAGCGACATCCTAAAGCACATGCATCCACATCGTTAACAGAGTCACAACAGAGATGGGCACAAATAGAGAAAGAAATGTATGTTGTTGTATTTGATTGTGAAAAATTTAACCAATTTATATATGGGAAACATACAATCATTGAGACTGAACATAAACCATTGCAATCAATTATAAAGAAGCCTCTGTCTCAAGCTCCAATAAGAATTCAGCGTCTCCTTTTACGACTTGATGCATTACCAAGAGCATATGTTTCAACAAGGTATCCAGTGGTTGAAGAATTAGATGATGAAATGGACTTTTATGTTCATTCTATAAATTCAAGTGTTCAAGTCAGTAAGTCTAAATTTGATGCATTTAAAGATGCTACAGTCGCAGACATAACACTTCAAGAAATAAGAAAGGCAATAAGATATGGATGGTCAGGATCAAGAGAGCAGGTTCATAATGAAATAAAGAGTATCTGGAATTACAGAGCTCAAATTCATGAGATGGATGGAGTTTTATTATTCCCAAGGGGCGAAGTTCCTGAAAATCTTAAAAAAAGCATGCTGCCTCTTATGCATGAAGTTCATTTAGGTATGCAGAAAAGTTTATATAGAGCAAGACAAGGTTTATTATGGCCAGAAATGACACAAGACGTGAAGGGTATGGTAGAAACAGTCCCAAATGCCTCAAATATAGAGGAAAACAGCTGAAAGAGCCTCTTATACCTTACCAAGTACCAGAGTTACCATGGCAGAGAAAAGCGGCTGATCTGTTACATTTTGGATCTGAAGAATATCTTCTAGTGGTGGGTTATTATTAAAAGTATGTTGATCTATAAAGCACCTTAAATCTATCATGGCACGACATGGAATTCTACAAGAACTAATATCAGACAATGAACCACATTTAATAGTAAGGACTTTGTGGATTTCTCAACGACATGGGAATTTGATCATGATACAAGTAGTCGAGAAATTGCTTCAAGTAATGGACAAGTTGAAAGAGCTGTGCAAACAGTGAGGAGTGTGTTCAGAAAAGCAGTTGAAAGAAAAGGAGATCCTTATCTGGCTTTATTAGAATACAGAAATAGCCCAATAGATAGTGACATAGGGTCACCTGCTGAATTATTATTTCAAAGAAAAAAATTAAGGATAACTGATAGTAGGACAACAAAAACAGAAATTCTACCATGATTAAAGTGTTAAACCTTTGAAAGAAAATGATGTTGGAGATACAGTCAGGTTGAGGAGAAAAAGAGTGGATTCCAGCTAAGGTAGTAGAGAAAGACAAACATCCAAGATCTTATCATGTCACTACAGAACAAGGAACTACCTACAGAAGAAATAGGCGGGACATTGTCAAAACAAATGAGTCTCCAATTGCTATAAAGGAACAGTTGGATTTTGAAAATGAACAAAGTGAATCAAATGAGATATTAGAGGGGTATCGCCCTGGTTGAGGGTAAACGCGATTTGACCGATTTTAACTCTCTTGCGTTTGTTGCTGAATAACAGGCGTTTGGGCCTAGTTAAAACCAAAAAGTGTGCAAAAATATTTTGGTGACTCCATTTGCTTAACATTTTCTTGTTTGTGTTTCTTAAAACTCCGTCCACAAAACAGAGGGAGAAGTGCACAAAGAAGCTCACCTAAGATGTAACTTTAAGCATCCGCCATTTTTCCTTTCACATTTTGTTGCACAATTTTCTTTTTGCTTGGTTTCTTGACGTTGTTAAAACTTTCACAGCAAACAAATGGCCTCTTGCCAAGCTCCACTTGTCCAGAATAAGTACTTCACGTAAATTCAGAGATATGGCATCCGCTTCCGCCACGACGGGCTTCTTTTTGCACGCCGTCTGATTGGCCTAAAGTCGCCCTGGTTGAGGGTACTGTGGTATCTTCCGGTTCTTGAACGAAATCTACATTGTCAACGTATGACAGGCGACTACTATTTGCTGTAAAAGGACATATTACGGGGCAAAAGCAGGTTTGTTCTATCAGTGGACTGTAAAAACTATTTTGTTAAAATCATAAATTGATTTAAGCATCGTTCAGTTCACCGAAGGAGGAAAACTTGATGTCAGCTTGCTTGAAAAGTCTTTGAACGAAGGCGGCAACGAAGGTCAGTGTTTAGGATAACGAAACACAGCTAACACAATCAGAAAGCATTTGATAACAACAAAAACTCTTTAATCGCTGATATGCTGCTAATTTTCGCATCATGTTATCTTAAATTTACCTGAAACCATGTGAAAATTTGGATACCCTCAACCAGGGCGACGTTGGAAATTTAGGCCCTCTCAACCACTCTGTTCTCGAGTAGCTCGCTCTTAAAAACAGCATCACCAATGACAAACATATTTTATATCAACAACAGTAAAGAGTTAACGAAGGTGTTCATGGTAAGTTTCGTTCTGAAAATATTTTCGTTCAACAGGAATACTCGACCAACGTGAAATACCCTCAATCAGGGCGACACCCCTCTAGATTCTCAGAGACCTGAGCGTCCGAGCGAAAAGGTTAAAGTTAGAACTTCTCCATCCAGAATACCAGTACCTGATTACAGGGCAAGAAGTGGACTTTTGGTTTAGAAACCAATACGCTATGGACAAAACTCTTAAACATTAGTTTAGAGCATTATTCAAAACACTCCAAAAACACTATTCTCAAGAAGGGGAAATGTCATGGATTTACGATTATGATTGATGTAGTAGTTGTTGTTATAGTCGTTGAGCACGAGGAGTTGCGAAAATGAGCAGCAGCTTTGATACCCCAAGCAGACCTCTTATGGAAGGGCTGGGTAGGAAGACCATTGAAGAACTCATTAGTCATGAGTCTAACATTATGGTCTTCAAGCCTCTCAACCCTATTGTACCCGGGTTCTTTTGGTCAGACCACTGCCCGCGGGGTGGGGGGGGGAATGCCCCCAATTATCTCCAAAACCATAAGTAGTATGCCATTGTAACTTTGAACAGTGCTAATAACATCTGTTTGAACTCTAGATATAGAATCTGGTGCTAATTGGTCATGTGGTTTGTTGCCAGGCAACCAAACAATAGGACCATGTCGCTATAAGCTTGAGTACTGAAGAAGCAACAAGTGCTAATCATTTCAAGGAATAAAGTTTGTAACCTGAATAAACTACTTAAAAGTGAAGGAAATATCATTGCCAATCAATTTATATTAAAATTGAGAAATTTTGTCCTTCTTCATTAGAAATATGACGTCATCAATTTGAATTACGTCATAGAACTTGTAATTTGCTAATGTTAGCAAATATACCGGGTGAGTCAGAAAAGACGTGGGGCGTTTGGCGGACTGTGACATCGCATTTAGACACCTAATTGTCGTGAACTAATTTTTTCCGTGCAGCCAAGAGTTTAACTTAGATCGTGAACCTTTCCCCATCGAAATCGGTCATTTGATGCATTTGTGAAAAACTATTTTCTTCGTAAGACCTTGTATCGGAGTCTGGCAAACTGATGAAATCTGTTGCCAAGCCCCTTCCGCATTTTATCTTCGCAAAAGTTACAGGTGCACGTGGTATTATCAGGAGAGAATGAAACAGTTAGATGATAGTATTTTCTCCCCTAGAATATTTTATCATGACTTGCCCTGCGTACAGAATGTTTGAAAGACATCAATAATGCGAGCTTCTTTTTATTCCGAAGAAGTTTCCTTCAAGCAGATCAACGTTCTGTAAATCGCAATGGGACGGCTTCCAGAAAACACTTTTATTTAAAGCCTGGTTCTGCAGAAAGATCCAATAGACAAAGGGCTCAAACTCTGCGTCTTTGTCTTGGGTCTTTTTGCACGATCTTAGCGACCGAGAGCGTGAACCAGGCTTAACTTTTCAGTATCCCCTGATAATGCAACGTGTACCTGCAACTCTAGCAGGTCTAAAATGCTGAAGGGGGTTGGTCAAAGATTCCACCAGATTGCCAGAGTCCGATACAAAGTCTTAGGAAGAAAATCTTTTTTAAAAACTTCATTTAGAGACTGATTTCATTGGGAAAAGTTTTACGATCTAAGTGAGACTGTTGGCTGCATGAAAAAATTTAGTTGACGATGATCGAGTGGCTCAATACGACGCCACAGTCCGACAAACGCCCCACGTTTTTTCTGACTCACCCGGTAGATAATGTATATATCAAATGAAAGTACTTTTCAAGAGCAATCGTTTGATAGCAAACACATCTTAATCAAAGTTAAAACAAAGTTATGATTGTTTTTGTGATTTCTTTTGTGACCACTCTCCAAAGATCGATATCTGCTGGTCAAGTAACTTAAATTATAACAATGAAAAACGAAAATTTATTTGCGAATTAAAAAATAGGAAAAGTCAAGAATGTTTCAGCTCTCCTTCTTTTTTACTCTCTGTTTTATAATGAAAAGTTTGTCTGGGGAGCATTTTTTGCTCCCTCCGGGTACAATAAGGTTAATGAGTTGACTCCACAATGTAACCTTTCATCAAAACTCACAATGTTCCTCCCGTAACACAGTCATCCAGAATGGCAAAATAATGTAATTAATGCCATAAAATGAAAGTTCTCAAAATTAATCAAACCATAGCTCATTTGAAAGAGCAATGATTGACAATCAACATAAAAGAAGAATTATCAAAATCGGACCAGTGAAAGCCAAGCAACTGATTTTTGAAGTTTCAAGATATCGCAAGTTTACAAAGTTCACATTAAAAAGACAATGAACACTCAATTTAGGCTAACTTCAAAACTCAATTTCTCTGCCTACACTGATCCGATTCTTGAAATCCTTGTTTTATTTTGATCGTATACATCTCAGCATCATTTCTGATTCATATAATCGAGAAGAAAATTGAGAAATTTCACGGATTTCGCGAATTACGAGATAGTACTATACTAGAGGATAAAAACCTATATTTTGATAAAAACAGTTAAAAATCTAAAAGACGGGGTCAAACGGTGTCTTAGCAAAAAATATAATAGTTAACTAGAACATGTCTTGAGTATGGCTGCCCATTTGTAGCAATATTTAAACCTTTCACATTCACATTTAAAGTTACAGATTTATATTTAAACTGTGTAAATTTACAGTTGAAGCATTACATTTACAGGTAAACCAACACATGTAAATTTAAACCATAATATATTTATATTTGAACTTTTCTATATTGCTATTTAAACTTTGATATTTAAACTTTGCTACGTTTATATTTAAGCCTGCTTCCATTTATATTTAAACCTTTACGTTCAAACTTTCGTACATTTGTATTTAAACTTCTCGGTCAGCATTGCAAACGAGGCTCTCATAGTTGGGCGGGCCTTTGCTTTGGAATGGGCCTCACATGTGCATTATTTAGGCCCTTTCCTGCTGTAAAGCGCAAATAGAAATGGACAAAGGAGAAAAAGAAAGGATTGTTCGCGCTCGCGGGGGGGGGGAGGGTTATTGGCTAAATTTCGGGTAGGGGTGTGCCGCCCACAGCATCAAAATGGCACCGTTGGCTAGAACTTTTTTGTGAAAATGATACCCTTGGCTAGACTAATTTTTACATCAAAATTGCCATGAATGGCATTTTCTAGACAAAACGTGCGCCAAATTTTTGCATTCTCTGGACCAAAATTTGAAAAAATTTTGGGTTTCTTTGCAGGAATTACCGAAGTTTGACATTTGAACGAAATTGCCAAAAAGCATACCCTTGCCCAGACCAAAATCGACTAAAATTGCCAAAAAGCATACCCTTGCCCAGACCAAAATCGACTAAAATTGCCAAAAAGGATACCCTTGCCCAGACTAAATGGACCAAAATTGGCAAAAGGTATACCCTTGGCTAGACAAGAAAGTTTGAAAAAAATACCCTTGCGGGTACCTTGGGTACCAGAGCCTCAATAAAAAAAAAAAATAAAAGAAGAAAATTTTTCTTTCTTCTTTTACTTTTTTTGAGGATCTGGTACCTAGGGTACCTTGCGGGCGGCATGTCTCCAAGTACCTTTACAATGGAAGAACCCCCCCCCTCCGTGTTCACCCTGCAGCTTTGCTTCAGCAAGCGTCTTCACTTCTCTTGAAGACTGAAACCATTTCTATGACTGGAATAGAACTGAATATTTTCTCGCCAAAAATATGAAAGCCTCGTTTGCAATTCGGACCGTGCTCGGTCACTCGGTCCCAGGAAATTTAAATATAAATGTAAGAAGGTTTAAATGTAAAAGTTTAAACATAAATGTACGAAAGTTTAAAGGTAAAAGTTTGAATATAAATGTAAGCAGGTTTAAATGTGAACGTAGGAAAGTTTAAATGGAAATATAGAATGGTTTAAATATAAACATATCATGGTTTAAATTTACATGTGTTGGTTTAACTGTAAATCTACACAGTCTAAATATAAATCTGTAAGTTTAAATGTAAATGTGAAAGGTTTAAATATTGCTACAAATGGGCAGCCATACTCGAGTGCATCTGCCAAAGGATATGTTCAGGAACCTTCTGCGAAAAATTTTATGAACGTTTCAGAATGTGAGGTCATTTTCTTGAAAACGACATGTGGTTGCATGTTGAATCAGTATTGTTTTATGTTGATTGAATCACTGTTTAAATAATGCTCTAAACTTATATCAAATCAAAGCAAAGTCAATCAACTGAGTTGTAAAAATTCGCAATGGTCGGAAAAATTGAAAATCAAGATATTTCAGCGTACAGTGAATTGAAGGAACAACACTTCTTCTTTCTCGTTATGATGTCTAAACTGAATATTACGTCAAATAATATCAAGTTCTGTTTCGTACCACAAAGTTCTTTGTCGTCACTATTAAGACTATAAAAGCTGGACTTAATTCTTCCCCTTGAGTTCCAGTGTCATCATCGTCCGACTTTGACGGTACTTTTTCAGAATGTGGCTCGCTCTTACTACAGCAGGGCAGACGCTATGAGCATTCTGACGAAGAGTTATATAAGTCGAGTTGCACAGACGTTTGTCTTGCTCTTCATCCTAGGCCAGCTCCAAACATGTTTGTTTAAGGCGTCTGGCCTCCTTTCAAACCGATCAGCTATCAGAGAGCCTTTTTGAGAACTTTATGAGAACTTCAAACAGCTCCTAGTTGTGGGCAAGCATTTGGTGTACAGACGAAAATCTGTACGCGGGGAAAATTGATTACTAAGTGCAGCATCATAAAACATGTGAAATGCTTCAGTTCATCAACGTTGTTAGTTAAGTATTGTGTACGTTTTCGGAACTGCGAGGCAAACATCAAAGCAGCACAACAGAATAAAAAATTTTTGCCTTCTTCTTAAAATCATCAATCAGATCAATGACCTGAAGAGAGCACGGCCAACATTAGTCAACTAGGATAATAAAGCTCAAGAGCAAGCAATAAGTCAAATTTTCAAACTCTAAATATTGACGAGAAAGAACTTTGTGGTACGAAACAGAACTTGATATTATTTGACGTAATATTCAGTTCAGACATCATAACGAGTAAGAAGAAGTGTTGTTCCTTCAATTCACTGTACGCTAAAGTATATTGATTTTCAATTTTTCCGACCATTGCGAATCTTACAACTCAGTTGATTGACTTTGCTTTAATTTGAAATGAGTTTAGAGCATTATTTAAACAGTAATTCAATCAACATAAAACAATACTAATTTAATATGCAACCACATGTCGTTTTCAAGAAAATGACCTCATATTCTGAAACGTTCATAAAATTTTGCGCAGAAGGTTCCTGAACATATCCTTTGGCAGATGCACTCGAGACATGTTCTAGTTAATTATTATATTTTTGCTAAGACACCGTTTGACCCCGTCTTTTAGATTTTTAACTGTTTTTATCAAAATATAGGTTTTTATCCTCTAGTATAGTGCTACCTCGCAATTCTCCAAATCCGTGAAATTTCTCAATTTTCTTCTCGATTATATGAATTAGAAATGATGCTGAGATGTATACGATCAAAGTAAAACAAGAATTTCAAGAATCGGATCAGTGTAGGCAGAGAAATTGAATTTTGAAGTTAGCCTAAATTGAGTGTTCATAGTCCTTCTGATGTGAGCTTTGTAAACTTGCGATATCTTGAAACTTCAAAAATCAGTTTCTTGGCTCTCACTAGTCCGATTTTGATAATTCTTCTTTTATATTGATTGTCAATCATTGCTCTTTCAAATGAGCTATAGTTTGATTAATTTTGAGAACTTTCATTTTTTGGCATTTATTACATTTGCTGGATCACTGTGCGTAACCTCCGTAATATCGAGACCGACATGAGGTTACCTAAGAAAGAAATCGGCAAATGGGCAGGAATATTTTTCTTTTCGTGGAGTTTTGTAATAGCCTTCCAGCTTAGTCAAAGAAGGCATCCCCCCTTGATGGTTGCAAAAAGTCTAGTAAAGGTTGAACTTTCCTCTTTCCTTTTATTGTAAATATTGTACTATTAAATTGCAAGGGGCAACCCTCCCTAAATGAATTGAAATGAAAAAAGAAATGAAATGAAGCAAAGAAGACAATAGAAATCGTCAGACTTTGGGAAAATTTACCTACCTTCCATTAACACGAGAGGATGCTTGAAAATTTTTGATCTTATTGACGAAATCTACTCTCAAGATGATGGGGTATTCTTCTTTAATTCTATTCTACATGGGAAGTGTGGGCAAGGCCCCCAAACCAACCTTCCTCCAATGGCGTCTAAACTACGCATTTTTCACGACTGGAACCTGTGTGACTTTTAGTCAAATCAATATTTTATGAAATTAACAATAGATCATTGTCATATAATTGGTCACGTGACTACAACATGCCAATGTTTTACAACAGTTAACGCTGACAATCATAAAAACATTCATAACATTTCTTGTACGCATCTGATTTGATAAAATTGGTACCAATCCATTTGTCCTGAAAATTATACTTTTCATCTAATCTTTTGTCGCTTACTTGACCCCCTGCAAAGTATGTGTTTTGGATTCAAGATCCAATACGTTCATCTCTTCTTCCTAGTCGCTCTATGCAAATAAACCATTCACAAATCCAACAACAATTTTCGGAAAGCTCTATGAATGATGGCATCGAGGATGCAGAATACTCTTGATGATCCACAAAGAGATCTTCTCGCTGGAGTTTTCGATATTTTCCAAATGTATTACGACCATTTGGACATATCACTGTTTGGCGTTGAAAAGGTGTCCAATACCTCAATACGAGCATTCTCAACTTGAGGCTACAGTTGATCTTCAAAACTAGTCGGTTTGATTAAGGCTATTCCTACCCATAAACGTAAATTAAGGAACCACAAAGTCCCCATTCGGTCCGCAAATTATCTTTTCGTTTGCATAAGAAACCACCAGAGAAGTTTTTGCACCGTTCACTCTTACTAATTCGTCACCATTTTCATTTAACAACTAATGCGAAACAGACTTAGGCGTTACATCGCTCTACATATCGATAACGATCTACAATATCGAGTCTGGATATTTGCAAACAAATCAGAGACATTCCTTGTGCAGGGATTGATGTAAAATCCAGCTGAAAAACACATTTTTGGAGGTCGACCCCCTTTTCGGCAGGATTATAACGATTTCCAAGAATTCCAATAAACTTCATTTTCACGTCAGAGCAAAATGGCGCAAAATTTTTTAAAAAAATATTGAAATTTGGAATCTACATGGAAAGCTGACGTCAAACAACTGAAAGCGAGTAAAATAGGCAGCACAGTAGCATGGCATCTTGTTGCAACAACAAATATGATCAACTCAAACGTAGTCAAAGCCTTTTGGCCACGACTGTAGTTTATTCTATGTAAATCATTTTTGTTCATACCATCTTTTAAATTTTGTAGTTTAAGTAGCTTTCTATTCCTATATCCTATTTCCATTTTCTTATCCCCATGCAATGGTCTCGCGGTGGTGGACACAGCCACGCTCGTAGTCACAATATTTTTTGGAATGTACTAAATAACCTGATATCAGGAAGCTGAGACTCAAAATCGAGCGAGGATAGCAAAGCAACTCAAGGCTTCTCTGCCAAATAGGGATCACCCTTTGCACTTGAAAAAGATTTGGCTTGGAACAGGTCAAATCGCTCGACTTTTTCCGGCTAATGGAGATTCACCTATAATGCTGCTGGGTTTTAACGCATAACAAAAAAGCACGTGTGATCACCAGGTTGATTTCGCTAGTTTGGTAATAAACGTCAGGAAGAAAGACAAATTTCCTTGCAGATTTGAAAGATTTGAAGGCCCAGGATTACTTGTAACGATTCTGCAAAACTGAGCAAAAGAATTCACTGTTTAGGAGAGAATTTCCTATTTCCTATTTCCATTTCCTTATCCCCATGCAATGGTCTCGCGGTGGACACAGCCAAGCTCGTAGTAACAATATTTTTTTGGAATATACTAAATAACATGATATCAGGAAGCCGAAACTGAAAATCGAGCGAGAATAGCAAAGCAACTCAAGGCTTCTCTGCCAAATAGGGATCACCCTTTGCACTTGAAAAAGATTTGGCTTGGAACAGGTCAAATCGCTCGACTTTTTACGGCTAATGGAGATTTACCTATAATGCTGCTGAGTTTTAACGCATAATGAAAAAGCACGTGTGATCACCAGATTAATTTCGCTAGTTTGGCAATAAACGTCAGAAAGAAAGACAAATTTCCTTGCAGGTTTGAAATACTTGAAGGCCCAGAATTACTAGTAACGATTCTGCAAAACTGAGCGAAAGAATTCCTTATATAAGAGAGAAAGGAGTTGAAAAAGGATATTTGTTGAGTGTGTGACTCTGATAACAAAGTCCTCCACGAAAAATGGAGAATAGATCAAAAGATTTCTTCCAGCTGCTTGAAAAATTTTCGCAAACTAAGCTGTCAACAATAACGAATGCGTATTTGAGTTACTGGGATAACCTTTTGTTTCCTCAGTCATCTTTTTCAGTCTTGGCAGCAACTTTAGAAAATCCAGTATGTGCTAAGCAGGCTAAAGCTTTTGCAGCAGCGTCCTCACGAGATGCCTCAACAGTTTTTCCAATTCCTTGGAAGACAGCCGGAGGTACAGTGAACAGAGCTACATGGCTTGTAAATGGCTCAGACTCAGTTCTCTACAAAAAAAAAACATCTAAATGAAAATTTCAAGACTACAACTACATTGAAAATTCCTCAACATCTCATTAAATACTGGGGGGGGGAGTAACTACCATACATGCTGGTACGGGAAGTGCCATTTTTGGGGGTACCTTTTTTCGAGCAGAAAATAAACTTTGGAGTATAATGTTTGATAAAATCATAGGTAGTCATAAGTTTTGGGGTATCATTCTAGAAAAATATCTCTTTAGGGTATTGATTTTGATCAAATGTCACTTACTTGTTTAAAATTTTGGATCGATGTCACAATTTTAGAGCATGTATTTTCAATGGCCTGTAAATTTTGAGGTATCGTTTTCGCGAAAATTTACGAATCTTAGGGTGTGATACTAGACGTCAAATATGGCACATCCCCGTCAACCGTCTATTGAAGTTAAATATTATCAAATGACTGAATAGCAATTCTTTTCGACACAATGCTCCCCAAATATAAAGCTTCCGTACTGGGACGTTCAAACGAGTTTAGGCGTGTGAATATTTATGGCACCAAGACCATTGTAAAGATTGCTAAGATTCAAATTCTGCTTGACAGCCGAACCGTGAAGTATTTTTACAATCTTACTGGTACCTCTGACCATTGATGATAGCTGCCTAAATTCGATTTTACGAAAAAATCTTGGATGCACACGTTTGCAAACTGCATGACAAATGCCCTAGCAAGGCTATTAAACCTCCCCAAAAGACCACAGTAGATGAATTTCTAAACCATCTCCTACGATGTTTAATCCTGTCCCATATGCTGACTATGGTCCCGTTTAAGGTTACTGTAGCCCTTAAAGCAAGAATTTTTCGATTTTTCAATTTTGCTATATTCTGATGCTTCAAGTATTTAAGCACCGTTTTAGCCACCTCGCTTCACAAAACAAACCCAATTACTTGCAAATTTGAGTATTTTAAAAGAAGCACTCATATTTTTCAGAAATTGCGCGAACAGGCATTAGGGGATTAAGGTAAACTCACTTGATCTTGCGAATGATTCGCACAGTTCTGTGGTTTAGAAGGCAGTAAGTGTAATCCGCACGGATGTAATGTTTGCTCTGTTGTTATGGAGCAGAAAAAGACCAGAGTTTAGGAAAAAGGATTCAAAAACCTTTTGGAAAAGACAAAGCTATAAATCTTGCGTTATCAGATAAGGGGTCGTGGTTTGACCAGGAAGGTTTTGACAATGAGGGATCAGAATCGGAAGAATCAGACGAAAAAGGACTTGAACCAAGAAAGTAAAACTGAATCATCAGCAAATCTTTACTCAAAAAGTTTACTGTATTCTTTGCCCTCGGTTTGCAAGGAATGCCACAGCGATTTGAAAATATTTGACAATAAAAGGCCTCGGTGGCAGCTGGAAAATTTTCTGCATCATCAAAACTGCCCATCAAAAAGCACAAAGAAGTCATTTCCAACGAGTCCTAACGACGGTCTATCGCTAGCGGAATTTCGTGATAGTTACATCTGCAAGTCACTCGTCGCAGTTTTATTGACAAAAAGATTTATAAAGACCGCGCTAAATCTTTATTGCTTGACCTGTGGTTTCGTGTCTGCACGCACAATCATAATCGTTTTTCCTGCACTTTTTGACCGAATTTGTTAAAAGCCTGACTTCTCGAAACAGGATTCTGGAGTACTGGTGCGTACTAAAAAATCTTTGTGTACCCAACGGGCCAATGAAATCGCTTGAAACTTGGTACACAGGGTCACAGAGCATATACCTACGAAACCGTGTCAGCGATTTTCGATAGATCCACGAGTCCGTTTTTTACAGAGGTTTGAAAGTTAAAAAAGACATTCCATACATTAATACAAAGTTTAAAATGGTATTATTTTTAGTCAGTACGTTTTATCAAAAATTCGTGACACGGTTTTGCAGTTCAGGACCTTGAGTCTATGGTAAACAGATAGTCGTGGTCCTACAGTGCTCGCTGGGGGTACACAAAGAGTTTTTCGCGAGGGTGGTCGATTTCGCCTAAAATTTGGAATAAATCATCCGTGCTTTTGCAAAATCAATAGCATATATTTTTATGATATTCTACGTTTAATTCTGCATCGAATGATATATAACCTTGTTTGGTATATCTTAACAAAAGGCCGTGGTAAACAGAGTTTCTTAATCACTGCCTGAAGGGTTACAGTAACCTTAAACAACAGCGTTTTCATTTTATATCGGATAAGTCTCATGTCGGATTGGCCTTCCGTTTACACGAGAAAGCACCAATGCAAAATGCTTCGCACTTTTTTTGTATTTTCAAATGATAACGCTTCAAAAATGGGATCAAACGATTCCAGTATAGTCTAAACAGAGCCCCAATCCGATATGAAATGAAGACGTTGTTGTGTAAACAGAACACCAATCTCATATGAATGAAAACAGTAACATGTGAACGGGGCCTATATCTCTTACTCATTGAAATAATACCGGGTGAGTCAGAGTTTGTCGGACTATGGGGTCGTATTGAGTCTTTCGATCACTAGATAGGCTATTGTAGAGCAGGCCTTAGGAAATGCATTGTAGGCAAAAAGTCCATTGCGATTAACAGAGCGCTGATCTGCTTGAAAGAGACCTCTTCGCAAGACAAAGAAGTACGCATTATTAATGTCTTTCAAACATATTCTCCACGCAGGAAAAGTTATGCTAAGACATCCCAGGGGAGAAATACTATCCCCTAACAATTTGATTCTGTAACTTTTGCCAAAATAAAATGCGGAAGGTGCTTGGTAAAAGATTTCACCACTCTGCAAGATTCCTATACAAGGTCTTACGAAGAAAATCTTTTTCTAACAAATGCATCAAATGACCGAAGGTTTATGATCTAAATTAGACTCTTGGCTACACGCAAAACTTTAGTTCACAACAATGGGGTGCCTAAATGCGATGTCACAGTCCACCAAACGCCCCACGTTTTTCTGACTCACCCGGTATAGCCTAAAGTTCTATTTTGGACTCTTGGGCAATAAAATGGTATTAACCAACCTTTCCATAATCATTGAATAAAATCTTCAACCCTTCACGTTCTGCAAGAAATTGCAATTTCTCGATGTCCGTCATGTGAGCCATCTCACCACCTTGTAAATTGATGCGGGTCTTTACAGGACCACCAGGTGCCCTGTTAAGCATTTGTATGGCAGGTTTTTCTTCAAGCATTAGACTGCCAGGGTTGGAAGTGCTCTTTGGCATTCCTATCGCTGCACTCATATATGCCTATGATAAAAACAGTCAGTGATACGGGGAGACGAGACAAAAGAGAGCTGAAATTGTCAAGCATGGAGTCAAATGACAAGAGCGATTTAACTCTACCAGTTTACGGTTATAATACAGCTACCATTGGTCATCGAAAAACACATCCGAAACAATAATTCAAAGAGGCTAACGAAATTTTCGAAACACGTATGATGATATACCTGCGTAACGCGTTTACAACCGATATAACAAATTTCAGTTAAGACGAAATGTGTGTCTTTCTTGAACACTTAGATCGGTTTAATGAACTCCTCATATGCAGTAGGGCCTCTCATTTAAAACACTATCTTCCCACACCTTAGCCTAAAATTTTTCTTATATCTGTGTTACTTGTATTAATATTTCATATTTATATTTTCATACTTAATTCTTTAAGGAGGGCTGCCCTTCAACAAGTTGCTTTTCAAGGGGCCCTCCGATAAATACGTTAATTACAATATAATATAGAAAGAAAAACAGGCTATTTACAATATTTAAAACTTATGCACAATAGTATGCAAAATTTACAATGAAGAAAAAATGAAAGGAAAAAGGTTCCGTTTCTAAATAGTTTTCTTGAATCTAGACAGAGAGGTTGCTTGCTTTGACTCGGCTGACAGGCTATTCCCTAGTTTAGCACCTCTATATAAGAGAAACATTTCTGGCCATTTGTTGACTTTTTCATCGGTAACCTCAAGACGGTCCCCATATTACGCATACTGTAAGCAGAGCCAGTTTCTGGTGAAGAGGTCACAGAGGTATTGTGGAGCTAGCTCATTCAGGGACTTGAAGACCATTGTCTTAGACTCACTGGTAATCAGTTCGTCAACGGTCTTCCACTCCAGCTCTTCCATAAGAGGCCTGTTTGGGGCATCGAAGCTGCTATTCGCTATTATCCTAGCAGCACGCTTTGAAGTTTTTGTTACTGACTGATTTCCGTTGAACCAGCACAGCCCTAGACAGATGGTTGAAGATGGACAAAAACCTGACGTTTTCTGATCACCTCGAAAAAACAATAAAAAAAACCACATCTAGAATAAAGCTATTGTCGCGTATACGGCATAATATCAGTCCTTACACAGCAGAAACGATTTACAAGGTAACAATTTTACCAATTCTGCTTTATTGTAACAGTGTGTTCCTTCACATGCCACCATCAAAGAAAGCCCTTTTTGAGAACATTCAGAAACGTGCACTGAAAGTGATAAACGACAACAGGCACAGTGTAAAGCTGGAGAAAGTCAGCAGTATACGAAACAAGATGTGTGCTCTGGAAGTCTTCAAAACTTTGAATGGCGTATCACCACACGCCTTTCAAAATTACTTCGCGAGAGTAAACCACAGCCAGTGTACTCGTGCCAATACAAAGAATATCATTTTGCCTAAAGTCAAATCTGAAACAGGAAAGAAGGCCTTTTCCTTTCAAGGAGCAAAAGTTTTCAATAAACTAACAGACGAAATGAAAACTGAAACTTCAATTTTGCGATTTAAGACTTTCTGTAAAAATTTTAACTTTGACTTTTAGCTTTTATGTTTTTATTGTATATTGCTATTTTCTGTTGTAATTAGGTTTGACAGGTCCTTGATTGATAACAGCGCATTGTAGCTGAACAAGCTTAACCTGTATAAATATGATATTATTATTATTATTATTATTAAAGCGAACTAAACCATCTTTCAAAGCCAAACAGAAAATAAAATATAAAAACAAACACTGTTGGATTACGTAAACGTTTCGATTAAAATCTTCATCAGTATAGTTTCCAGTATAAGTTTAAGAGCTCCCAGTCCCTTTTCTAACTCACAAAGGACACTAGAAAATATTTTAACTTGTGCAAAGCAGCAAAAATTCTATTGTTTGTTATAAGATTTTTCAGATAGACCAATTTTAAATTTAGCATTATCACCATGTAAATAATTTTAGGTGTAAACAACGTAATGTCTATAAATGCTCGGCTGCCATGTAAAGTTTTTTATACTGATGAAGATTTTAATTGAAACGTTTACGTAATCCAACAGTGTTTGTTTTTATATTATTATTATTATTATTATTATTAATATTATCATTATTATTATCATTATTATTATTATTATTATCATTATTATTATTATTATTATTATTATTATTATCATTATTATTATTATTATTATTATTATGGGATTTTAAGCATTGCTGCACTGGCTGGTCTTATTGCCGTTTTTTTTTCTTCCTGTTAGGCGAGTCACAACACATGACTAAAGGCTAACAGATGTCCTTCTCCTTTAAAGTTCTAGCACTTTTCTCAGTATTCTTGCCGTCCCCAATAAAGCAGTCTTCTGCAGTACTCCAACCTCAGGCACAATGTCCATCTTTTCAATCCAACATTCAAGATCTTTTGTAACGCTTCCGAGGGCACCAATCACTACTGGAACAACTTTTGCACATCGCAATTCCCACAACCTTTTTATTTCCCTTTTCAGATCTTGGTACTTTTCTACCTTCTCTGACTCTTTTTCTGCAATCCTCGTATCCGCAGGTACAGCAATATCAAATATCAGAGCCTCTTTCTTTTCCTTATGAACTACTATAACATCTGGTCTTCTTGCCTGAATGACGTTATCACATTGTACATTGATATCCCACAGAATTTTCACAGCCTCGTTCTCAACAACGCCCTCTGGGGTGTGTTCATACCACTTATCGGAATGCTGAAGCCCGTGTTTCCTACACAAATCCCAGTGTACTTTCTTTGCCACGTTATCGTGGCGCCTTTTGTAATCCCTCTGGGCTAATTTCTCGCACTCTGCAACAATATGCTGTATGCTTTCACCTCGTTTACCACACATTCTACACATTGGACTGTCGCTGCTCTTATCTATATAGTGCTTGACATAGTTAGTCCTTATTGCTTGCTCTTGTGCAGCACATAAGAGAGCTTCCGTTCCAACCTTCAAATCACTCCTTGAAAGCCATTCCCAAGATTTAATCCTGTCTACCTTTTCTGGCATCTCTCTAACAAATTGCCCATGCATTGCCTTTCCTGTCCATTTTTGTTGATTTCTTCTGCTTTTCTCCTTTTGAATTCTTCTTTCTCCATTGTTTCCTCTGTTTGTATGGTTCCTGATGCACACACACCTCTTATCAGCAACTCTTCTGAGTTTGCCACATAGAAACCTAAGCTGTTTTCTTCTCCTTTTACACATTGCTCCACACTGATAAGGCCACGACCTCCTTCCTTCCTTTTCATGTAAAGTCTGTCCACGTCACTCTTTGGGTGCATGGCACCATACATTGTCAGGTATTTCCTTGTCTTTCTATCGATGCTTTTCAGTTCACTCTCTCTCCAGCTTATTATTCCTGCTCCATATCTGAATATTGCAACTGCCCAGGTATTAATTGCAGTTATCTTGTTTCTCCCATTCAACTTGGATTTTAGAATTAACCTCAGCCGTCGCTTATACTCCTTCATTGTTTTCATTTCATTCTCCTTCACCTTATCTAATTCCACAATACCCAGATAAGTATATCCTTCTTGTCCCACTTCTTTTATCTCATCATTCGGTAATTCTATGCCATCACATTTTACAATCTTCCCTCTTTTTAGGACTAGAACCCCACATTTCCTGATTCCAAATTCCATTCCTATATCAGTACTAAAGATGTGAGTACTTTGTATTAGGGAGTCTATCTGTTCTTCACTCTTGGAATATAGTTTCAAATCATCCATAAAGAGTAGGTGATTCAGTTTATACTCCTTTTTTCCCCACTCATAGAATACATTTACCTTTCTGAGTACTGACGATAATGGTATCAAGCTCAAGACAAATAACAATGGTGACAAACTATCCCCTGGAATATCCCTCTTTTAACATCCACATCACCAAGTTCCTCTCCATTGGAAGTTAAGGACAGCTTCCACTGCACCATGCTTCTTTGTAAAAACTCTCTCACGTTACCTGCTATTCCAAACATTTCCATGCACTCACTAATCCAACTATGGGGAACGAAGTCATAAGCTTTCTTATAGTCTATCCACGCCATAGCCAGATTAGTGTGCCTTTTCCTGCAATCCTTCAGGATTGTTTTGTCAATCAATAACTGATCTTTTGTGCCCCGGCTCTTTCGCCTGCAACCTTTTTGTTCATCGGGTAGTAGATGTTCTCTTTCTAGGTAATCGTACATCTGATCAGCTATGATTCCTGTCATCAATTTCCACATCAGTGGAAGGCATGTTATCGGCCTATAGTTCTCGACCGCATTCCCTTTCCTTGGATCCTTCTGGCACAACACAGTTCGTCCATGTGTTAACCATGTGGGCAGGGTATCCGTTCCCATCAAAATCTTATTCAATTGATCAGCAATCCTGTCGTGCATGTTGGTCAGATTTTTGATGCAATATCCCTGGACACCATCTTTGCCTGGAGACTTCCAATTTGGTATTTTCTTAGCTTGTTTTCTGACATTTTCAATACTTATAGAGACCCCTTCCTGTGAGTGTCTCCCTTTAATTTCATCCTTTAACTCAGACAGCCACTCTGCACCTTTGTTATGTTCCTTCTTCACTGTCCAAATATCACCCCAAAACCTTCTACTCTCCTCAGCATCTGGTACCTCGTTTGCTCTAGCTTCACTTCCATTCAATTCCTTGTAAATTTTTTCTGGTCAACACTAAATATTCGATTTTGTCTGAACTGGCTAATCCTTTGATCGTATCTTTTAATCTTCGCACTTTTGGCAATCATTCTTTGTTTCAATTCTTCAACCACAGTTTTAATGCCTTTCTTGTTCACCCGATACTTCTCTTTCAGTCTCTGCAATTTTTCACTTTTCTTGTGGCCGAGTTCACCTCTTAAGTCTCTCTCTAGTATGTTTACATCATTCCTTATTCTTTTGATATCATCTTCAATGCGGCGTTTCCACCAGGGATCTTTCTTAGCTCTAAATTCCGTCTTCTTTAACCCTAGCTGTTCTGCAACCCATACGGTTGCTGCCCTTACCAATTCATTAGTTTCTGTGATGTTTTTGGTTTCAATGTGACGAATCACTTGATTTACTCTGTTCATTTCTTTCTTCAGTTTGTTCTTATCAACCTTTTTAAAAGATATTCCTTCTGCTGTTTTCTTTTCAACACAAACTTTTCTCAGGTTCTCAACAATTTCTAGCCTGCTAACCACTGGTTAACAGGCTAAACAATTTCCCTTTGACTTTCAGACAAGATATTCTCTAACACATTATCTTCAACAACAAAACATCCATTTTGCTGATCATTTTCCTCCACATTTACATCATTCACAACATTTTCACTATTCACATCGACATTCACAAAGTTTTCGTTATCGACCTGCTCTCTACCATCCTCTACATCATTATTAGCTTCTCTTTCCTCTTTCTCTATAACACTTCTTTTTATCATTTCCAACTCAACTTCTGAGAGTCAGCAGTTCTTTCTGATGGCTCTGGCCTGGTCACATACACGTTGCTCAGTTGACTCAAACTCTCCTCTGTTCCTCCATTCTCTGAACATTCTTTGCCTGTATCCTCTGATAGGTTTTCCATTTTCGTCAAATGGCTTGCTTCTATAAAAACATTCCATAACTACTTTATTTACTTCTTTATTCCACTTTGTTCTGACAGTAGTAGGATAACGACCGGGTCTCCGCTGTCGAACGGGAGAACACCTGCCGGGCGAGGGACCTTCACAAAAAGTTCCAGCCCAATTCACGCTGTTGTCTGGGTTATTTTGATTTGACATTGCACTCATAAAGAGGATTGTGGTGACAAGGTGTCACAACCACCGGTGTGTTTATCGAGAACACCATCTCTAGGGGGGCTGCAAACCAAAGCTAAAGAGTCCCCCCTACCCATGAGACAAACTAGCCCCCGCCGGACGCCAACCCGGTATTTCGTGGTTTCGGGGAGAGCTAACAGGTACTACACCTTGCTCAAGGGTGACCTGGAGGTAATTGTGGCAAAGGGTAACCTCATTCTCCCACGTCGAAGCTCCACAACCGGATGCAGTTTTAAGTCATACCCAGGACTATTATTATTATTATTATTATTATTATTATTATTATTATTATTATTATTATTATCATTATTATTATTATTATTAGAACACCAGTATCTAAAGTGGGCTCCACTATACCCGTATAGATAGTTTGCAGAGCTTCTTTTGGAAGAAAAGACTTGGCAAGTTTTAGAAATCTAAATGCCGTGGAGATCTTGGCAGAAACTGCCTTGATCTGTTCTTTCCAATCCAAAGAGCAGTCAACAGACAAAATCGGCTAAGGTTTGTTTACACCCATTTCAAGTCATGTGACCAATCTCTTGATAAAACTCCTTTTGACTTCTCTAACATATTTCGTGCCATGTAAAGTTGTGCCATGAATGCAAAACGTAGAATAATATTGAAACTTCCCAAGAGTATGGTCACATGACTTGAAATGGGTAAAACAATCCTTAGAAAGATTTTAATTTTTCATTTATGATTTTAATTTTTCATTTATTCTAATTTAACATTGTAAATATTCTTTTTTATTTTAGTAGCATTGTAATTAGGTTTTTTCCACGGCCCCCTGAAAAGCAGCCACTCTTGGTTGATGGGGCCACCGTGTATAAAAAATTTAAAATGAAATGAAAATGAAATGAAATGAAATGAGCCGATTAGGTCTATTTGCAAACCAAGGTATAGCCTGGTTTCCATAAAGTCACTGAGGTTGCTTGAGTCGTCAGGATCGCTGCAAAATAAGTTCAGCGACCCTAGCGACTCCAACAACAGCCTGTTTCCACTTAGTCGCTAATTTCGCTGGTATCCATGGCCACACTTTCGAAATTCGACTACTGGGCATGCGTGTTATTGTTTTTAGCAATCGCAGACAGTCGCTGTGGGTCGCTGGCATGTTTCCTTTAAAAGAATTCCTTGAATGCACTCAATCGTGCGTCGCTGAGGGTCGCTGAGATAGAACTTCAGCAATCCCAGCGACTGGGTCGTCAGAGTTGCTAAGGGTTGCTGAGGGTCGCCAGCAAAATAAGTCAGCTTGTTTCCATAAAATCGCTGGGGTCGCTGAGCCCATTTTTCAGCGATCCTGGCGACTCCAGCAACTGCAGCGACTATATGGAAACCAGGCTTATTTTGTCTTGTTGACTACTTTGAGCTCATTATCACGTATTTTCAATTTCAAGTCTTTATTTTGACCTTTGAGAATACAGTGTTTCTACTTAGTGGAAATAAGCATGCATAAGTTTTCGCAACATCCAGGGAAAGCTTGTTGCCTTGTTCCTAAGATCGCTGTTAATAGCCTCATTCAGCTGAGTCAAATCGGGAGACTGGTAGCACAAACTGGTATCATCAGCATACATGGACACGTTGGAATCCTGGACTGCTTGTGGGAGATCATTGATGTAGATGAGGAAGAGAAGAGGGGCAAGACACGAGCCTTGTGGAACACCAACTTCTATATCCCCAATTTCGGAATCAACCCCATTAACCCTACAAAATTGTTTCCGGTTCGTTAGGTAGGATTTAAACCAAGAGAGTTCGGGTTGCTGTATACCGTAAAGCTGGAGCTTTTTGCAGAGAATTCCATGATCAACGGTATCGAATGCCTTTTTAAGGTCAATGAACACTAGACCCACAAGCCTACCAAGATCCATTCCATCGTACCAGTCGTCAGTATATTTAAGCAAGCATGGCATGTTACAGTTGAATGAAGGCGCAAAAAGCCGGATTGGCCAGATAAAAAGTGGTCATTATTATTCATATATTGGTACAACTGATTTGTTACTAATTTTGAAAGAGCCTTGAGATGACAGGAAAGACTGATACGGGTCGATAATTAGACTTCACAGTCTTATCTCCATCTTTGAAGATCGAAGTAACTGTAGCAAATTTCCATGAGTCTGGAAAACGACTTCTTTCAATGGATGCATTGAACAAAAAAGCAAGCGAGTTTTCAATAAAAGGCAGCACAGGCTTCAAAAAGTAGTTAGAGATGTTGTCAGCCCCAAAGCTCTTTGCTGTCTTAACCGTGGCAAATGCATCCCTGATCTCCTGCACTTCAATAGTCCAAAGTGGTATGTTGCCTTATGTTGGTTTATTTCATAATAACCTGCAAGAATAGAATTTGGGGCTGGCTCTATCTTATCGGCAAGATCCTTACCTACTGAGCAAAAGAAACTGTTCATTGCATTAGACATATCTTTTTTATGAACAGTTTCTGAACTAGACTCTTGAAGACAATCAATGTTGCTGGACTTTGATCTCTTATTGAGGAGTTCATTGATTGCCTTTCATGATTCTTTCATGTTACCTTGATATGCAGATATCTTATTAGTATAGTACTGCTTCTTTAGTTGGATATTTAGGACATTAAACTTGTTACGGACCTGTCTATAAGAGTCCATAAGGATTGGGACTTTCTTTTGGCTGCAGCCTTTTTTAGTTTACCCCTGGTCTGCATTAGTTTCTTCGGGTCTTTGTCAATCCAGGGGCAGTACTTCTCTGAGACACGCATTGCAATCATTGGGGCATGTTTCTCAATGATCAGAGAAAATAGGTTTGACCAATTTCTTACAAGAACATCTATGTCATCCGTCTCAGTAAGCACTTGCTCCCAACGCAAGCCAGAATCATCAGCCAGCAATGCTTCTTCGTTAAAATCCTTCATTTTCCGAATTTGGATGATTGTATGGCCTTTTTCAACTGCTCCATTAAATTTTCGAATGCATTAGACCATGTAATGGTCACTCAAGGAAACTTCATACACTCCAGATTTTACAATGTTTCTGGCCCGTGTTGTAGCAATATGGTCAATAATAGAAGAGGTATTTAGAGTGACCCTAGTTGGTTCCTCAATAAGCTGTTTGAAACTGAACAACTCACAGAGATCAAGCATGTGCTTTAAATTGTAATCCATGAGCGCTTAGCTTGTTTTGGAGTGAGATCACAATTAGTATCCCCTAAGAGGAGTGTTTCTCTACCCTCTTTGTCCAAAAAGGAGAGAACTTTTTCCAGCTTATTGAACGATCCAACAGGGTCGCTGGGTGGACGATACCAAGCGAGAGCAAGAAAGGACTTGCTTTTTGGTGGTTCAACCTCAAAACAGATGAGTTCCAGGTCATCAATAGGGATATCAAGACGACGTTTATACTTGATGGAGTCCCTAATATAAATGGAAACACCACCACCATTGCATGTCCTATCCAGACGTTCTTGTTGGTATCCGGCCACAGTAGTGAGCTCTTTTGGGTATTCTGGATCGAGCTTGGTCTCATTCAAAGCAAGAATTTGAATCCTAAGGTCCCTAATTAATAGTAGAACCTCATCTAGGTGACTGCAGAGGCCTTTGATATTCAGGGATACAATTGCCATGCCCTTTTTAAACCCTAAATGCTGATGACACCTGCCAGATGCCACAGTATCGCTAGTGGGTGTCAGACTTTTCTGTCACTTTTAGGCTTAAGTTTCTTAAGTTCCTAATCTATTTTTTGGAAAGTCCTGCAAAAACAAGTTACGATAGAATTGGGTTTTTACAGATATATTAGCCATGTCTGTATGCCATCAAAGATTGTAAAGAACATCAATTAAAATTTGGGTAAGAATCTGTTAAATCTAAGATATCTTGCTGACAATTTCTTATGAACTCTAAAGAATTACGATGTTTCCAGAACATTAGATTAGTAAGGGAAAATTGTTATGAATCCGTGACCAAATTGGGGGACTTTGGTTTGACACTTGTTTTGACATCAGCACACATATAAGATTGAAATAAAATTGGGGTCCCTCTTGAAAATTCCAGGCACACCTTCACAGCGGCCCAAGTAGCCAGGCTGCGGCTCTATTCAAGTTGCATGCTCAATTTGACGCCATTATAACAAAAATTTGAGTAAATTATGTCATCTAGTCTGTAATAGATACCAAGAAAACCATTTTACACATCAGAGGGGAGATAAAACCAGTCCTAGTAACATTTAACAGAGCAAAAATGCATATGCTCCTCCGCAGAGGTGAAAAAATTAAATTTTCTACATTGTTGGTGCTAGAATTATTCCTAATGCAGTCAGCGAGTCGTCACTGAGTCCCAGACAATAGACTTTCGGAGTATTAAGATTGTTTGACGAAAATTATTAACTTCTGGCATTGCATTATGGGATATTTGGAAGAAAATAACAGAAAATTGGCCTGCTTTTCCTTGCTTCTAAGTTTGATTGATCATTCAGTGATCCTCAACTTCCTCATCTTTTGCTTTTTCAATGTAGTTCCTTATTTGATATGCAAATTTGATATCTTATGCTCAGGACTCTTCTCGCTCGTCTCGTTCCAAGATAAAACGCACCTGGTCTCTTTCAACATTTGATGGTACACCCTATTAGCTGCAGTTTGTAGAGCAATTCTGATATTACCAGTGCTACTTAGCTGGTGAACTTAATAACTAATACAACTTAAAGCTCGTTTGCAGTTGCATTGTACTGTGTAATATCGTAACCACACTGACTGGAGCTTATTCATTGCAGCAGCTGCTAACTTTTACTTCGATTGCTGTCTTCTTCATGTCCTATCAACGATACTACTTTCTTGACGTTCTTCCAAACTTCTACCTCCTGTCCTTCCTACCGATATTTGTGCGCTCAGCCTTATGATTGTTTAGTGGAAGGTGCAGTGATGGACTGGCCCATGGGGGACAACGGGAAAATTCCCAGTGGGCCCTTGTCAGGATAGATGCTTGCAACTGGGTAGGTGTTCCGGAGAGGTGCTGGTTTACGAACCATGCAGTTTCGTTTCGTGTGATTTTGTAGTTTTCTTACGTAGGCAGTTTAAGTTTGTAGTAATGTGTTCTGGAAGTTTTGTAGGTTTGATCATTTGATATAGAAAAATGCTTGCTTCCAGCCAATAACTAAAAAGTTCTGCAATGGTAAATGGTACCTTAACACACATCAAGCCATTTAAGTTGCGTACGCCTTTTGCTTTCACACCGGGTTCGTTGGCGCTTTTGTACATATGCGGTCATGGCAACTGTTCTTCTTTGAAGATGGAAAGTGCCTTTGATGGCGCTGTCTCTTTGCAAATTGCTGAAGCACCTTTATACTCATTGTAGAATGTTCTATTTTGGTCAGGTCATTGACCAAACAATTTCTAGGTCATTGTATATTTCCAACATGGGGTTGTTAGAGTAACACAGTGTCTGCAGCCTTTTGAGTTGCCAAGACGTGATGTTAATGCGATGCGAGGTCCCTGTCAAAATTTCATCTCCGAAGCTGTCATTGCCACTGCAAGATATCAGGATGGAAGGCTATCAAAGGTAATTTAAGAAGCTGAATTCTTCTATCGATATACATGCATGAGTATACCAAACCAGGAGGTTAAGGGCATATCAGCTGACTGCATAATTGTAGAAGACCAGCTATGCGTTTGATCTTCGACAGCAAGACGAGCCCTAAGCATGAGATATACCATTTGTATATCAAATGGGAAACTATGTGAACAGCCAGATTGGATTTGTTTTTTGGTCATATCCTCAGAAGAAGCAGTACTACATCCTTGCATATAAGCCATGAAATTAAGCTCTTTTTCAATAAGAGCCAGATGATGCGGAGGAAAACCATGAACAACACTGCCCCAAGTACTAACTAATGTTT
Source organism: Aurelia sp. 3 sensu Dawson et al. (2005) (assembly GCA_964020215.1). NCBI lineage: Eukaryota > Metazoa > Cnidaria > Scyphozoa > Semaeostomeae > Ulmaridae > Aurelia > Aurelia sp. 3 sensu Dawson et al. (2005). The sequence continues at coordinate 10,732,913 of OZ026590.1, forward strand.
GATCTTGTATTATAAAAAGAATATGGCTACTGAGAACAAAGCTAGATCTAGAGGAATTGAAGAGCATGACACAAGATCGAGATTACTAGTGACAACTATCGAGGAACACTATGAGAGATAGAGGAACAGCGACGTCCGTCAGTGAAGCAGTTGATCTCCCATAAGTCAAATAGGAATCAAGCTCGTTGGAACGAATTTTTTATTGGGGAGGGGGCTGAAACGAAAATTGGGGTCCGAGGGCTTGCGCCCCGGAATATTTTTCAGAACCACGCCTTTCAGATCTTTTGAAAACGCTCTTCTCGAAAAATTGCCATCGAAAGAAGCAACAGTAAAATTGTTTGATTTCTTTTAGTTGCATGACGTCAAAACTTATTGAATTCTAGATAGATTCCGGTAGCTTCTAGAATATATATGCTTTTGAATTTTTCATTTCCACAAACTTGGCTTTCAAAGCCCTTTTAACTTACAAAACCAACGAACTTAGGCAAATTATTGGAGTGGCTGAAGCCCCCCAAGCCCCCCGCTTCCGAAGGGCCTGAAGAATTCACCAACCAAGAGTTTATGACAGATTAGCTAACTACAGTAGATGATCTAGAATCCTAGAAGTCCCAGATTATCTTTTCCTGTCAAAAATCTATGAAGTTAGGTAAATTTTGCCTGATGTGGTAGGCTCTACCAACATGGCTAAGAATTGAAGCTCCGAAACAAAGTGAATTGGTTGTTGACGATTGCATGAACGATGAATGAGAAACTTTCATGATAAACTGAAACAAATTCACAGACACTGAGGAGAAAGCTAAGAAGACAAAGTGGAGGGTTATTGAAAGATCAGTCAAGTTTGGAGGCAAGGAAAAGCGGGCCAATTTTCTGCTATTTTGCTCCAAATATCCCATAATGCAATGCCAGTAGTTAATAATTTTCATCAAACAATCTTAATACTCCGAAAGTCTATTGTCTGGGACTCCCTGATGACCCCTTGACTGCATTTGGAAAATTCTTGCTGCAAGAATGTAGAAAATTTAATTTTTTCGCCTCTGCGGAGGAGCATATGCATTTTTCCTCTATTAAATGCCTCCAGGACTGGTTTTATCCCTTCTCTGATGTGCAAAATGGTTTTCTTAGCATCTATTACGTACTAGATGACGTAATTTACTCAACTTTCTGCTATAATGGCGTCAAATTGAGCATGCGACTTGAATAGAGCCGCAGCCTGGCTATTTGGGCCGCTGTGAAGGTGTTCCTGGAATTTTCAAGAGGGACCCCCAATTTTATTTCAATCTTATATGTGTTCTGATGTCAAAACAAGTGTCAAACCAAAGTCCCCCCAATTTGGTCACGGATTCTTAACGATTTTCCCTTACTAGATCAGGACTTAACGTCAATCAAAATACAAGAAACCTTATTTTGGGTGTAAACTTCAAGAGTTTCTTAAAGGCAAGGGGGCTAATAATTTTCAGTAGCCTAAAAGTTTCTTTTATGTGGTTTCTTAAATGCGGGGCCTTACTGTACTAAACCCTTTCTGGTGTCAATGAAAACTGTCAATGCCAGGTTTGTCAACTGTAACGTGCAAATTTCCTTTCTGGTGTCAATGAAAACTGTCAATGCCAGGTTTGTCAACTGTAACGTGCAAATACTCATGACAGTGTCATTACAATTTGAAGTTCTTGCAGCAGTTAAGTGTAAAATCATATCCTAACAGGCAATTAAAACGAATTCTGATCTGCTTTCGAGAGATTCTTAAGGATCTAATCAATGACAAGGTGCTGTCGCTTCAGCCTTGCTTCCTATAAATCAACAAATAATTTCTTCACCACTTCCGATCACACATCGAGAAAATATAATCATTCATGTCTCACTAGAACATCATAATGGCGAAAAAAGTTACCTTCTTTGCCAAATTGTTTGAAAAGAAAACTCGGCCAATCACTATTTGAATTCAATGAAAAGATTTTTTCATTGCTTCGGTAATAAATAAGTTTCAAACTACGCACATGGATGGATGGAAAACACGGAATTTTAAACATATCTGAGAAGAAACAACGGTTTTTGTTAGCAGCTGAATCCACAATGGATTCATATTGAAATAAAGGAAGAAAGTGCAGCTACGTAAGAACTTTTTACAGTAGGATGGCGACAATAACATTTAGCGGTGTTGCCAATAATGGCCAGTATCCCATTATGGAAGATTAGCAAGAGGAATAACATTTCAGGACACTCAGTAATAGAAATCAAACTACAATTGCGTATGGAATACGAGTAATTAAAACTGCTTTCTTATTACAGGTTTTACCAGCGCGTAGTTTAACTCATTTGGGAGTCGGTTAAAACGGTCGACACCAAAAGAAAATGCTGCTTTATCCCAATCTTCAAGTGATCCCAAATCGGCATGTAGATTTTCTGCAAAAATTCAACATTCTCTGACGTTTTTCTCCATTAAATAGTGATATAACCTGGCTACTTTATTTTGTCACTGATATCTCTTTGAGGATCTCATTTGCAAATTCAAAATCATAAGACCAGAGGGAAAGTCTGTCTACATTATTTTTTTCATCCATTTAAAAAATTACAATACATGCTACATCTACATTCTACTATACTTTCTAATTACTCTATAACAATACAACACTACAGGGACGGGACCACAAGGAGCAAGAGACAGTAACTACTCTGTGGCCATTAACGTAAAGACATGTAAATAGATAAAAAGTTAGTAAATTAAGATCAGAGACTAACACATACTGGAATCTGTTCCACATTGGATGTCAGGCCAGCATAGGCGCATGATGGTAACCGTATGCAGTCAGGTCAGGGTTAAGTTAACGATATCATTGGTTAGTGACCCTTTATGTGCTTAACATCAAATGTGAAACAGACGTACAAAAGAAATAGGGAAAAATGTACCGTAAATAGTGGCTGTGTGGCGTGAAACAAAAGTTTAAGGTTATCCAAGCCGACCCGTTTTGTGAATGAAATTTAGAGTAAGTTCGAGCAAACTTTTATTTACATCATCAGGAAGTTCTTTATTACCATACAACTAGCTGTTAATGAAGTTAAGTAAGTTCTGCTCAGCCCTAAATGCAGGTTCGTACATCTAAAACGGAATAAGCTGATCAAATTCATATCGCTAAAACGGCTCATTTCGCTCTATGGTTATTAACAATTTTGTTAAGGAGCTATCAGCAAAATTAAGCTGTTCCGAAAACAGCTTCAAAGCGAAATCATCAACAACTCCAGACAGCAAGGCTGATTCAAGTGAAATAAATTTCAACATCAAAGTTAGCCTTTCTGCTTTAGAATAGGCCATAGTATGTCAAATTACAATTATTTCTCTTGACTGGACGCTTCTCGAAAGCGCCTATGCGTTCTTTTGACTTATCCGGCACGATTTTCAAGAAAAAATCATCCAGAAGTCCTCAACTTGCATAGTATTCCAAAATTTCGTCAAATATCGACAATGCACGGAACAAGGAACATTTTTTAGTAAAGAGATGAGAACCTAGCATAACCACAAGCTTGTAATAAGAGACTGAGTGGAGGGAAAAAACACGACTTATGTATCAGCAAATTTAGGCCTTTGAACTTACGTTCTCTTCAGAATGTGACAAACATTAGTCCACAAAATATGAAGAAAATTTCAGTCACACTTTGAAAAGAACACGAGTTCGAAAGGCCTAAGTGCACTGAAATACTTATACAAGTCAATAATTTGACTTATTTGAGAGGTAACATGGGCAATACTGAAACATTCTTCGCGTGTCAGAATCGCTCATGGTTTCAGAAGAGATCGAGCTTCGAAGACGAAGAGGCAAGGCAATGCGGGCCTAGCGGCCTAACCCTGCTACAATGAACAAACAGCACGTCGGTTGCAAGGAAGTTTAGTACAGAATAGATGATAATGCCCTTTTCAAAGGAAATCATGAAACAGAAAATAGTACAAAAGTGAATGATAAGGATCTTTACCATGATCATATTTGCATCTGAAAGAGTCTCGATATTGCTTTCATTAATAAATGTTCGCACAGTTCAAAGGATCTGTGTCACGTGTGATTCTATCTTCAGCATAACATTTCATTTACAATAAGCTGCTATTGTCTACCGAGGAGTCGCATTCATCTTATGCTGCCAACCATGACCCACAATTCTCATATCCATTGCAAAACTTTTACACTTACAAGCTCATTTCATTGATTTGCGCTGCGGAGCAGCATGCAAATCTTTAAAATGCACTGAAAGCAAACGCGGACTATAGCGCGGATAGCTGAACATAGGTAAGGCTAAACAATAGATAAACAATGGGTAAACTGCAAAATGCTGGCTTACGTACAAAGGACGCAAAACAGACATAGCCGACGCAAAAGGCACGGTCTCATTTGCGTGCGCACATCTGCAACGTTCAGAACAAACATTTTCTTTGTTTTGTAACAAGTTTGCTTGCAGTTCTGTTGATGAAGCAAACTTCCAGGATCATAGGATCTTCGAACTCGAAAGGACTTACTATCGTCGTGGAAGCACCCAAGGGCAGAAAGCCAAGCGAAGTAGAAGCGAACGAATTTGAGTGATAGTTAATGCTGAAATTTCCACTGTTAAGTTCGATACGTTTTGGAAGGACGGCAGCATCTCTACAAAGTTGCTGTGTCCATTCAAAGAACTGGTGAAGGAAAATGTTGATTTCTAACCGTGCAAAAGTTTAAATTTTTCTTTTGGCCTACACCCACCTTCGTGCGCTCCTACCGCAAGGAGATGCAAGATCATGGCCAGGTCGCTCTTTTCCAGAAAATAGAAGAAATCGTTCTGTAAGGCCCTGCACTGCAACTGCGCGAGTCAAAGCAGAACTGCTGCAAAACAACATTCCAGTTTGATTATTTGTCAAAGCGTTGGACCATTGTTCGACAATGTCAGTTGAATTGGTATTGAAATCAACTGACGCAGCTTAAAAGGCGGACTTTAAATGATGATAGGACACCCAGAAAAGGGATTTCATGCCCAAAGCATTTACGTTCAAACTTCAAATATAAGCAGACATTAAGGTCGCAAATCTTAAGATAGTAATATCTCTTGTTAAATGTTGTTTGGGGAGTGAAAGGCAATATGCTTTCCTGTTTTTGATTTGCGTTGTCAAGGGCACGCAAATCTTTAAATTCGGTTCCAAAACAAACTCGGACTATAGCGCGGATAGGCGAACATCGATGAAAGTAAACAATAAGTAAACAATCGTAAATTGCACTTATGCTGGCTTATGCTCAATTTGCACACGGCGAGACGCCAAACAGACACAACTTGTAAATAATACGTTTTTTCATATGCGTACGCAGTTTCGTGACGATGTCAGCAAGCATTGCCATTGTTTCCAACATGCTTGATAGTCTGCATCGAGATAAACACTGAACACGCAAAGTGACACATCGCAGATCATATGATCCTATGATGGCGAGCGGCCTTGGGTCGAGTAGTGGCAGTCAGTCGAACTTTCTCAATGATTCATGGCAGGCAATAAGTTTGTGCAGCTCTCTACTTGTGTTACTTCTTTCTATGGATACATTCATTATTTTGCTTGGCTTTGAAACGGAGAAGAGACGAAACATCATGCAGAGAACTACGAGATGGAGTGGCTGCCTTTTTGCAACCCAAGAGCAACGTTCAAATTCTTTCAGCTGCACAATACTGTAATGACGTAATTCAATGTTTACGTTCAATCACATTTTCAATCGGCATTAACTCGATACAATAAACTGTTGACACTGCCTTTATCCTCACAATGGCACGATTAGGGATTCAGGAGGAAGTCAAGGGGAGGAATTTGACTTCAAACAGTTGGAATTGGTGAAAGAAAATCCTGGTTTTTAAGTCCAAGAAACCGTCTGTGTTATCGAAACACATTTGACAACTTACAGTTGCCAGGTTCTGAGTGATACAAAGAATTTTTTCAATTTCTCCTCATCTTAGCTCAAAGGGGTGCTCCCTGACTTTCAATATAGGGATTTGAAAGTCTATGCCAGTATTTCTTTTCTTGACACCTAAATATCGAGTGTAATATTTTGGAGACCCCAGATACTGTTCTCTATATAAACACATGAACACTGGGGTCGTTGTAGTGATCGAATGGGTCACTATGATCCTCCTACCCTGGGTTCCAGAGCCTCAAAAATTCTTCGTTTGTTTATTTTTTGAGGATGTGGTACCCAGGATAAGATCCTCCCATTTTTCGAATTTATGGACCCCAACCTTTGAATTATTCTTATGCCCCCATGGGGAGGGGGAAGTAATACATCTAAATTTGTTCTGGGATGTATTAGACTTGCCTATCTCGTCGATCAAAAAAATTGGGAAAGGGAAAATTTCGTTTATAACTTTCAGATAGACTTATTACAGATGACAAAATAGATTTGGGGCAAGTATGGGGATGTGTCCAGTCCACCAAAATTTTTTTACCGACCACCAGAATTTTTCCCTCACAACGATTGCCGAATCTGGAAAAATCCGTGGAATGTATAGTCAGAAACAGAAAAAAACTTGGACAGAGCAACAACCAGTTCTAACACAATACACCCTTTGACACGTTTTAACAACCAGGTGTAGAGAGACTACTTTCTTCTGATACCCAAATATACTCAGTACCCCCATAGTCATGGTACCCCTTACCTGGTTATGCTATTATTGAAAGCCCCCAAATATCGATTTAATGAAGGATTTCAGATCCCAAATATTGGCATGGATTCTTACTGAAAGTTAGCCTGTTCCTCCTGGACGTTTCAGGATGAGATATTGGAAAGACATATGGGCTTGCCTTTCAAAAAAGAGTCCATAGAATCTATTCAGCTTGCAGAAATTTTGATGAAATTTGAGTTCTCTAAGAATGGGCTAAGAATTCGATTTTCCCTTGACTTCCATATCTGTGCCCACTGTGTCTCCAACAGTATCATGAAACATGGAATAAAGGAACAATAAGATCAAAATTCAGTACTCCCTTTTGAATCCATTGCAGGCATATGTCCTTAACCCAATCTCGGCAATAAATTTACTTAACGATGGCACAAAGAGTAACGATAAATTTACTGATGTGCTTTAATGGCCCGTCTTAAATTCACTTTTTGCCCAAAAATTCATCATCACTTCATGTTGCATTCTAAACGTTCACTTTTTGTGCAACTCGGCAGTATGTGACAAATATCTACGCTGCCAATTTTGAATGTGAGTAAAAAATTCTCGCAAAATAGCATTCATGACTCCTTCTATATGCCTCCTCTATCATAAACGATAATCTGATAGAACGCAAATCTTCAGATAGCAATATCTCTTGTTGTTGGTATTTCCTTTATTTCGTTTGAGCCTCGTCGAGCTGCGAGTTGAAATTTGATTAGCTGATATTGCAAACAGTCATGTTCCTCAAGTAGGTCTTCCAATAAGCAAAGGTATTTGCTTCGATCTTGCGGTCAGCAGATATTGCAAAAAGTCATGTGTCTCAAGCAGGTCTTTGCTCGTGTATGCGCATTGCAGCAAAAATACTCCGTCCATCCTCGATTTTTTGCTATAAATGGCTGCTCGCGCATGCTCGCAGCAATAAGTATTGTACCAGAACGTTGTTTGGAAGGGTATTGATTTGGACAAATGGTCGCAACAATTCTCCATTTTCTCTACATTAATTCAGATATTAAATTTGTGAGATTACTCACAAAGATAGGGTTTAGGGTTTAGTGTACTGAATGCACATGTCTTCCTCAATTTTGTGCTTGTGGGACTGACAAGGAAGACAACAAGCACTTTCTCCTGCACTACGCCCAATTTGACTCGATGCGGCAAGATCTCTCTGATTAGCATTCTGAAACTCCTGGTTTAAATGTTGATCAAGATGATAAACCTTTGCGTGACTGGCTTCCTATTTGAGGACTCACAGAACAATATCACTTTCACTCGAATAATCTTAGAAGCAATAATGTCTTTTATCAAAAATACGAAAAGGTTTTCAGATTAAGTTTGTAGTATTTGTACAGGGTGCCTTGTGAAGAAATACTCCCATTTGTACCACGAATAAACAAGGGCAGATTTTGTAATACAATGGCATCAGTTGCTTTGGTTCACACCTTAATTCAAAGCTATTAGCGAATGCAGACAAAAAATTCTCTTAACTGGCAATCCAAAACAAACAGAACCGTAAAGTTGCCCTAAAACCAGTACGGAAAGCTCTCGCTTGGTGCGGCCGAAGGGAGGTTTTTAAGAGAATTTAGATGTTTATAACAAAAATAGAAGGGTAATCTAAAGTTCTGTCTCGCGGATTTTGTCTACGTGATTCAGAAGCCGAGCAGAGGCCATTACAATTCCTGCATACTTACTGCTCAATTGTAAACAGTTACTCTTCAGCTCCTAGATCAATTAAACAAAATCCGCGAGACAGAACTTTAAATTTACCCTTCTTCTTTTGTCATAAGCACCTAACTTCTCTTAAAAACCTCTCTTCGGCCGCACAAAGCGAGAGTTTTCCGTACTGGTTTCAGGGCAATTTTGCGGTTCTGTTTGTTTTGATTCACTGATTGAGAGAATTTCTTTTGGTTGCACTCACTAATCTCTTTGAATTGAGGTGTGAACCAAAGCGACTGGTGCTACTGTATTACAAAATCTGCCCTTATTCCACGAATAGTTAATCTGGTACTACAATTTTCATGACAACTTTAGGGCATCCGTTTCTTTGTATTGGTCATAGTCAATCATATCTGCAGTAACGTGGAAAGGGAGGTCTTCTTTCTAAGACGCACGTTCGAGTTGTCGTTTTATCAAACCATCTGTAAATACATTTTGACTTTTGTTAGTGCATATCGTTTTTCAGCTATGGCAGCCATAGAATATTCATGTAGTCGCAGTTAGTTTTATTTGGGATGTGAAAAGAAACAAGAAAAAAAGGATCTAATTCAAGAGTTTATTGGGCAACATGGGCATAATAAGACTCATCTCATCAACATCAAATGATGAAGTTTTTGACCTAGAACCTTTCCCTTATACAGCTGTTCAACTGGTCCCTATCTGTTGGACACTTTCCAGACAACTGGAAGACTGCACGGGTAGCGCCCATCTTCAAAAAAGGCTCCACTCAAGGCAAGTCAAATTATAGACCCATTTCAGTACTCCCCGTTGTTTGTTTGTTTTCAATTTGTTTTGAGTGGGCTTGTCAGGATTTCTAGCTACTGAAAGCTAATTTAGGCCCACTGTGCACGCCGCATCCAGGCATGGGACCCCTAGTTTAACGTCCCTTCCGAAGGACGACGAGGTGAGTTGCGAGGTCAGGCCTCCATGGTCACCCATCCGAAGTCTGACCTCACCCGACCAAGCTTAACTTCAGTCACCTGACGAAGACTGTATAAGCCACTCGGCCACTCACCCCGTTGTTTCACGTCTGTTTGAGAAATTAGTCTTTGACCAGTTGTATTCATATTTCAACGACAACAAACTGATATTTTCGGATCAGTCGGGTTTTCGATCACTTCATTTAACTCTTACAAGTCTGCTCAGGTGCACGAATGATTGGTACCTTAATATCGATAAGGGCTTATAAACGGCAGCGGTCTATATTGATCTCAAGAAAGCCTTCGACACAGTTGATCACGAGACTCTATTGAGCAAACTCGAATACTATGGTGTTAAAGGCAAGGAATTTAGATGGTTCCATTCCTACCTTGCCAACAGAGGCCAATTTTGCAGGGTCAACGGACAAATATCTAGTACCGAGCCTATAAATTGTGGAGTTCCTCAGGGATCCTGCCTTGGGCCCCTTCTCTTCTTGGTCTACATTAATGATTTACCAAAGTGTTTGAAGCATTCTCATGTATCCATGTATGCCGATGATACTAGTATCTATTTTGCTTCTAATTCTATTTCTGAGATCAATGAAGCTATCAACGCCGATTTAGCTGCGTTGAAGCTGTGGCTACAAGGAAACAAGCTATCATTAAATGTTGCTAAAACTGAAGGCATGATTATCGGAAGCCGAGGCAAATTAAAAAACTAGCTTCATCTGACTCAGTTGAATCACGGTTTAATATTGAGAACGATGATATCAAAATGGCTGAGGATACCAAGTACCTAGAAGTTCAAATAGATCAGCAATTAAAATGGTCTTCCCAACTTGCATCTTTGAAAAGTAAGGTTTCCAGGGGTATTGGCATATTACGGTACTCTAAAAGGTACGTGGCTGCACCCACTGTTAAATAGATGTATAAAAGTCTCGTAGAACCTCAATTTAGATATTGCTGCCCTGTTTAGGGTAATGTTGTCGAGACCTCTTTAACTAAACTCCAAAAGCTACAAAATCGTGCTGCCAGAATAGTCACCGCTGCCAGAATAGTCACCGGAAGTCGATATGATCAGTCAGCCTTGCCACTCATTCGTGCCCTTGGATGGCCCACAGTTAGGGAGATACTTGATCTTGAAACACTCAAAATGGTTTTCAAGTCCCTAAACGGCGATGTGCCATCCAAAATGAGCGACATGTTCACAAGAGTGAGCGAAACAACCTCTCGCGTTCTGCGTAATTCGGACATAAACCTTAGGACTCCAATGCTAAGGACATCAGCTGGTCAAGGATGTTTTCCATTCAGAGGGGCCAGTCTCTGGAATGGGTTGCATAATGAATTAAAAGGAGCGCCAACAATAAGGAAGTTCCTGGAAGGGCTGATAAAATCGCGCAAGGCTTAAACTGGATACTATGCTTTATGAACCATGAACTCTGTTCTTTTTATCTTGATTTTATTTGTTTGTTTTTATTGCAATCATTGATTCTAAATTATTTATTAAGTTTTTAGTTTTTTAAATGCATGGCCGCCTGTAAAACAGTTTCTATTTAACTGAGGGGCTACCATGCCTAAAAAATTGAAAATGAAAAATGAAATGAAATGAAATGAAAATGAAATGAAAGAAATTGCAACAGAAATGATTTTTGCGGGATCTAGTAGCTTAAACAGTGCTAGTTAAGATATTGAAAGTCTAAGAAAATCAGAGCATCGGAAGACTACTAAATTCGACATATTTTAAAAGAATCTGAGTTTTAAAAGACTCTGTTCCATGTTATACACTACAGTTGCGAAGAGGAAACAAAACTTGTCAATTTCATAAATCGGTAGTGAAATCCAGTATCGTATAAAGTGTGGACCATTGGAACATGGGATAATTGGACATGCTGTTCTTTAAATTCAGAAAAAATTGGATTGTTAGCTTTCATAAGTGAAAGATATTATTCTTTTAGGGTTAGTCTTTGCAGTCGGGGTACGTTAAAAGTACGAATTACATGAGCAAGTGACTTTTTTGTTTTAAATCGGGAGGAAACATGCTTTCAATGGCCTATGAACAAACCCCTTAATCAAAAGAAGAAATAAGGACAATCGCATTGCCATTGCTGTATAGTGTCAAAACATTTTGAATGACCAATGCAAATTAAAACTGCAAATCACAAAATTTTCTTAGCTCTTTAAATTCAGGTAGGGTTCTTTCCCAACTTTCGATGGGGTCACTTTCAAGTAGGATTGTTTCTTACACGCTGTTTCTCATGAAACAGAATACCTGTAAGACTCACGCGTCTGCAATTCCACATCAAACTTTGCTTGAAATGTCAAGGGACAAAGACCTTCTCTTAAAATCCAAACTCTGCTGTTCAAATGTTGCTATTCAAGATCTTCTGATTGATACCTATTGACTGATGCAGCTTGTCGACCTGTAAAGCTTCATGGTACAAATTTTTGGCGTCCATTTGGTACTGAAACTCAATCGCAAGTCTACTTTACTCTTGTCACTGCATTACCCAACGTCGTCTTGATTTCGATCGATCGCAAACATATTAGTCGATATGTTTACAGTGGCCTTACTCTACTGGATGCCACTTCCATCCCGTTTTTTCTTGGAATATCTTGCAATGTTTGGTCAATCTGTCAGGTCAGTCAATCATGCAAAGGCTTTCCTGAACGCATCCCTCCATTCGACTTTGTCAGCCATCCCAAGAAGGAGATTACTTGAGAGTTCTTACTCGTTTCTCCAGCGGTCCACTGAATGGCATTTATAGTGCGTTCCTTTGACGATCAAAACAATCATGATTTCACCAGATCGAGGTATGATTGTAATAATCTGCGTTCCTTTGGCCCGTTTGCAATCATGATTACCAATCAAAACAAACCAGCTCTCGACCTTGTTTGGTTTGATTGTTGAATCCAAAGCGAGATCAGGAAAAGATGGCTTCCAACAAAACCATGACAACCAATTGAATTTGTTACTCTCTCCGGGCAGTGGACAACATGGCTCAAACCAACGCAGGTAAGGTGGTGTTGACTTGTTTGAGTGCAGATAAATGCAGACGTTCTGGAATTCAGATATTCTTGTTGTTCTCAAATGATATCAAAATATGTCAGCTATTCTTCCTTGCAAGTGTTTTCAGCCTCGATCTTTATTCAGAATGATCTCGGGAGGCTTGCACCTACCCAGGTTCTTCAGCTAGCCTTGTTCATATGGTTAAACCAATTAATTTTGATACGTCATTTAGGTAGGCTATATCAAGTCGCACCATCAAACAACAGAAATTACTGAAATTAGGGATTTATCTTCAGCCGAATTTTGTATCACAGGAGTAGCTAGAAGGTCTTACTCCTCTCAGGCAGATTAAAGAGGGAGAGAGAGAGAGAAGCACTCCCTTTGAAGATAGCTAATTCATTTTTCTAATTCTTGTATAATTTTTGGCACATGGTGACCATTTCATAACCACGTTTCTATAATTGGTAATCTTTTTCAAAGAAGAATGTTTTGATTTTTTTGAAAGTATGCAATTCAGAGACTAAAAGATTAGACTTTGACATTGTTTTCTGGCAGTGGCGGCGCCAGCTCTGAACAATCCAAGAGAAGTGGGGGGGGGGGGATTCTAACGTAATTTCTCAATCTAAAGGTATACCCAACTAATTTTATGGCATTTTTCGTTGACAATTTTTGCCAACTTTTGGGATTTGGGGGGGATGAGTCCCCCCAGTCCCCCGTGGCGCCGCCACTGTATTCTGGTGGTATTTTCATTTGTAGGCAAATTGCTAAGAACTCCAGATGGAAGCATCTACATCATTAAGGATGGAAAACTTATCAATGTGAATGTAAAGACAAAAGAAAGTAATGTTTCAATGGAGCAATGCATTCCAAACTCAAGACCAAGCCTCACAGAGAAGCAACCAATTGATGTTGCAATGAGAAAAGATCTGCATGCAATTCATGCTGATAAAACAAATAAGAATGGTCAGGAAAAGGTCACTGAGGAAAAGGAAGATGATCAAAATAAAAAGAAAATTTGGAGGAAGCAAGAAACGATCAGCCTTCTAGAACTGTACAAGGAAAATCGTATAGATTTTGAAAACAAAAGATATAAAACAAAAAAAGAAATGTGGGTGGCACTGGCAAAGGCTCTTGCAGATGATGGAATTTATGCTACTGCAAGTCAATGTGACAGCAAGTATCGCCACTTGCTCGCAACCTATAAAGAGAAAAAAGACAAAAGAAGTGGAGATGCAGCAGAAACATGGGCATATATGGAAATTATGGATGAAATACATGGCTGCAAAGCAAATATCAATCCACAAAATCTAGAAGATGCTGGCAGTCTTCCAGTTGCAGGAAATGAGCTCAATACTTCATCATCATCTGATGCTTCAGCTTCAACTGATACAGAGCAAAGCAAAGGGAAAGAAAGAAAGAGAAAAACAGGATCAGCTGACATTTTAGAGTACCTAAGAAAGGAAAGTGCAAAGAGGGAGAAGAGGCATGAAGAGAGGTTGGCTGTTGCTAATCGGTTAGCAGATATTCTGGAAAGAAAACTTTCATAACAGTTCAATGCAAATGAATATTGTTTATTCCAAGACTTATTTGTTGAGTTGTGACATTACAAATTAACCATTGTGATGAGATGATTATAATCTTGATATTATTATGTTGTAAATGAATTCAAATGATTGAAGTTGAGTGCAGTATTTCCCAACTACCTCAGAATCCACCTTTTAGAAATTGCTGACAAAAGCAAACAGATGAAGATTCCTGATACTTTTAGAGCCAAGAATCTCTGTATCCTTCATAATCCAAAATATTCCCTCACAACTAATCTTTTGACTATTGATACAGGGGCGTACAGGACTGGTCTCTGGGGCAATATTGTTTATGATTTGTATGTCAAGTTTGTAAAATTTTATGAAAGCATTTCTATTTATTATAATTACAGCTGAGAAATACTGCACAAGGGGTTTAATTTCGACCCAAAATACTGTGTCTGGAAACATAACATCCAGTCATTTACAAAACTTCAAATTTTAATCCACTTGTGACAACATGTCCACAATTTGATCCCTTTTGGCACTTCCATCAACATCATTGTTGTAAATTCCTTCAAACTGATTAGGATCCAGGGGCGGCGTGGCCCACCGGGACACCGGGAAATTGTCCCGGTGGCCCCTGAAAATCATGCAGATATGGGCCCCCTAAAGCTAAGCTAGAAGAAAATTATACAGGTGTCTCAAAAAAATTGTTTGACGTTTGATTAAATACTAAAAATAACGACATGCTGAATGAGCACTTGGTTAAATAACCCTTTCCTTGAAATTTTGGATTAATTTTTGACACAAAAATATTGCAAATCTGCGAGAAATTCCTGAAGTTACAAGTCTTTGAAGTTCAAGTTTGTGCGAAAGCTGAAACCAGAGGCCTCGAACAGCATTTTTAGTAAGAGTCCCTTTGGCCATCCTTTCTGTTATTTCTCAATTGTTTCAGGGCGTACCAAATGGTATTTGAACAGTTTTCGATAACCTAGCTTTCAAAGATATGGATGCTTTGAGGAAACAGATTCAGTCTCTCATCGATTATGTTTTGAACCACGGTTTTTGGACATATGAAATGTTGAGCAAATTTTGACAATGATCGCAGGGGTTAAATCACTTTCAGAAGTCCTATTTGGTTTGCTCTTATATCAACGAGAGGTATGACATTGGATAAGCTTCTTTTACCTTGGTCTTCGAGCTCCTTGAATTACAAGTAATCATAGGAGTCGCTGGTTCCAGCTATCGCATATTTTTATCTTTGAAAGCTCGCATCTCTGTTAGTTTTCAACCGATTTGCAAGATTCTGGTCTCTAAGATTATTTCATAATGTTAGGAACATGGCTATCTTCCCAGGAGCCTGTCCATGTTATCGTTATTTTACAATAGGTAATCGAACTTCAAACAAATTTTTTGAGACACCCTGTAAGTGCACGTATTTCTTATAAGAATGAGACAGGGCAAGTTTAACATCTGTACTATTGAAGCATTCCCGCCACTGAGGAGAAATAGCCCCACCAGTGGCTGGATCCATTTGTAACCTTTGAATTTTATGACCATTGGGCAAGACACAGGAATACACTTGACACACAAAGCAAAGATCATTGCTTTGCACAAACCTCCATACTTCCAACCCTCCTCTCGAAGCCCTCGCTTGAGCAAAGTCTTTGGCCTCAGATCAGAGACTTTTGAGCCATTTGTTAAATCGTCAGTTTTTATCCGATCTTCACTGATTCAGAAACTGGACTGAAACGGAAGGCCCCGGTAGCTGCAGAGTGGAAGGTTGGGATACTTGATTGTTCATAATGGTGCAATGGGGACTCTCATGGATTCCACTTCAATGAAAGACTATATCATTAATTGAAGTTGAGTGAGATAGTGTGTATACCTCGAGTCAAAATCCGTTGCCTTCCGTGATCTTGTTCATGCAGATCCATAAGCAGTGGCATGGTCTTGGGTGAAGATGGGGAAATGCCCCCGCCATTCCACTTCTGTTAAAAGATGGGTCTCGAGATTCTTTCAAAAAGAGCAGAAAGTAGTAGAAAAGTCAGAATACCTCTGAATAATGCTAGGAGGTGACTTGGAGAGTCACTCTAAGCCAAAGTAAAAGCTAGGGTTTTTGAAGATTTCTCTTGGCAAATTCGTCAAGGATTCCAACAAAAACTGATTCATAGATATAATGATAATTATAATAATTTTTTTATTTAAGGTTGGCATGATAAGATAGCTAAAAACTAATTAAGGCCAACCATTTAACAGAAGTGAAACTGAAATGTCCTATTTACATGGTTCTATAAAAATCCTAAATTATTTAAATAGATCCTACACAATCTACAGTTGCAATCGTTGAAATGATGTCTTTTTATTTTCCTCTTAAATTCTGTCAAGGTATGAGACTCTTTTATTTCTAGCGGCAACGATTGCCAGAGTTTGTGTCCAGTGTACCAGATTGTCTCTATACCATACGCATTTGTGCGTGGAATTGGTACTGACAGGTGGTTATTACATCTCAGGCTATATGAGATGTTCTTCTCGACAAAGATTTCACCCATGAATTTAGGGTTAAGGTCATGTTTGGTCTTATAAATTTCTGTAATCAGCAACTGTAGATTTCTTTGGTGAATGGTGACTGAGGCTGCCTTTATCAACAATTCTTCAAAATTTGATGACGCATCCCTGAAAGCGATTCTTAATGCTCTTTCGTGGATTTTATTAATTTTGTTGTTCACGTTTCTATCATGAAACATCCAAACTACAGGACAATAGCTAAATTGAGACTATATAAAAGCATTCATCACTGTCTGTAATTTCTCCTGGTCCATGAATTTTGCAACTCGTGCAAGCGCATGAAGCTTCTGGCCAGCTTTTTTGCATATATTTTCAACGTGACACTTGAATTCTAAGTTTTTATCAAGTGTTATACCAAGGAGCTTTTCTTTGTCAGATTGTTCTATACAGGATGTGCCTACGTTCACTGAAGTGCCAGAAGCCGTACTTCCGAATAACATAAAATGACACTTTGCATCATTTAGCTTCATATGGTTGTCAACAAACCACTTGGAAAGGAGGCAAGCATCCGCCTCTAACTTATATTGAACATTATTTACATCAGAATCGCATGCAAAGATAGTCGTATCATCTGCATAATTGCAGACCTCAGTGTCATTCACCAAGAAGAAAATGTCATTAATAAATATGTTGAATAGAAGGGGTCCCAAGACTGACCCTTGCGGAACACCTTTCGTTGATTCTTTCCATGCACTGAATGATCCGTTTACCTTGACCCTCTGTTTCCTTTCATTGAGGTAGCTGTAAATGAGCTCAAGTGCGCTTCTGCTAAAGCGGTATGCATGGAGCTTAGCAATAAGTAAATCATGATCAAGGCAATCAAATGCCTTAGAAAGATCCATAAGAAGCGCACCTGCATGACCATTTTTATCAAGAAACTCCCTGCATTTCTCAATAAGTCTCATAAGTGCATGCTGTGTGCTATATCCTTTGTGAAAACCACAAAGATATATAGACATTACTGGTTCCATAAAGGGAATTATTTGATCTTGTATAATTCTTTCATATACTTTGGAGACAGCAGGTAACACAGATAGCAGTTGCAGAACCGTCGTGGCTTCCGATATGGCTCAGGTAGGCAGGCATTCTAAGCCAAAGAAAAGATATTTGCTTAAAAAGTTTCGTGGGTATGCTGATTCAGAAAAACACTGAATGGTCCATAATTTTTTTTCGGGACCAGCAGACATGGGGTCGGGAGAAGCATTCTAGGCCAAAGTAAAGGGTGTGTCATCGAATATTTTTCCTATAGGCTTTGCCCCTAGCACCCCCTATGTGGTGGAATGAAGGTTAAGAAGAACTGTGGTGCAAGTTTCTGTCAAGCCATTCAAGTATCAATCTTTTCAAAGATTTGGAGCACACGATGTTCTGTGAAAACCTTAAACACCATTCTTCGATAGATTCACTTTTGTAAGGGCCTTTTCAGCTAGAAAATTGCCTAAAAAATTATTCGATCATCGATCAATAATGGAAAAACTCTAGTTAAGATGAATCCATCATCATAGCTTTTTTCATAAATCAGTGCTAATGTTAGCGAACATTTTAAAGTGTACTTGTTAGTTTTGTTGTTTAACCCGTTTTTTTTCCGTTTGTTGCGTCGATCATTGCTGTGGAACCATAAATTGGCAAGTCATTGACAAAATTGTAAAAGGAGGGACAAGATTCCTATGTACAGAAAAGGACGTCAGGCCATCATGGGCCCCTTTTCGACGAGTTTTTCCCGTGCCCTTAATTTTTGCCACGCCGCCCCTGTTAGGATCATTGTCTTCTTCCTCTTCTTGGCCTTCAAAGATGTCATTTTGACAAATGCAAATATTATGAATTACACAGCATGCAATTACTAACGTGTTAATATCCCTTGGACTCACCATGTCAATCATTCTGAGTTTGCGAAATCGTCCCTTCAGTTGTCCAAAAGCTCTTTCAATGTGTACCCTTGTAGCTGAAACTTTATAATTGTAGGACTGCCTTGCTCTGTTCTGCCTACCAGTATCCTTAAAAGGGGGCATCAGCCATGGTAAACAGGGGTAGGCAGGGTCTCCTAGTAAGAAACTGCCATCTGGAAAAACAAGGTCTCTGCTGTCAGGGTTTTCAGCAGCTAGGTATATCTGTGATCTTCTTAACACTCGAGCATCATGAACACTTCCTGGAAAGCCTACATTTATATTTGTGAATTTAAGCTCATGGTCACATATTCGTTGCAAAACGATGGAAGGAAAGCCTTTCCTATTTATGTAGGCTGCTTTATCTTGCGATTGCATAGGAATTTCCAAATGACTTCCATCAATCAATCCAATTACTCCTTTGATTCGCTTCATCTCATAGAATCCCTTCAAGACAGAGTCTTTGTATGCACCAGTAGGCCAAACAATGAACTCACTAGAAAGGAATCTTACCACCTCCAAGACTCTGGCTACTGTTCTTTTGACGCTTGATTTCGTGATGTTAAATCGGTCGGCAACGTCACGCATACATGACTGATTGGCAACGTACCAAAGCGTAACTAAGAGCTTCTTGGCAAGCTTGATTGGAGGCCTGCCTCCATTGAAGTGATTTTCGCTGGTTGGAATCAAGTTCATATTCTCTACAGCAGCTAAAAGCATGGCAAATGAATTGCGATTTATTCGGAAGTGTGCTAGGAAGTGTTCATCATTGTACATCAGCACCGTCCTCTCTGCATAAAATTGTATCCGAACGCCAGGCTCCCCGGTGCTTCTTGCTTCTTCTTGTAACATGTTTACGGCCATAATCATATCATTCTCCATATCATCATCTTCTTCTACATCCCCCTCTTCCATAATTTCATGTATATTCGTGACAATAATCATATCAAAAACAGTTTCATCTTGCTCCGTGGCAGCCATGTTTGTTTACTTGAGAAAGATCATTGCAATTTCAAATCGAGGCAACGATTTATCGTTCCTTTCGGATTCGAAAACAGTGCAATCGTGATTAGGAATCATGATTGTTTTGATGACCAAAGGAACGCAATATTAGTTGTTCCCATATTGTGACAGAAATTGGTTTTGAAAGTCAGTAAAGAAGTCCTTGTCGGAAAATTATCAAGACATTGTTCCCAATAATTGGTGGATTTAAGAGGGCAAGCGAGGGCAACTGTCCCCCTTCACGTTAAAACTCATTTTGGCGTCCCACCTTAGCGAGAAGTGCGCCCCTCATCTTGACCCTGAGAAAATCTTTTTTAACTGTTTCGATCTTGAATGTGGAGCAAAAATGTAAAGGAAGACATTTCTTTAGTAGAAAACTAATGAATTTTCTCAATCAGGAGTCCGACACTTTCGTGCGCCTTCCGGGCGCCTACTTCCTACTGAAATTTGGACGCCCTCTCTGCCAGCTGCCCCTACTTCAACTTCAGGCTGGATCCATCCCCGTTCGTCATTAAATCAATCTAAGCCTTTGCAGCAGCATTTTCCCCTTGAATAATTCTATGGTATGGCTTCCTCATCTTAGTCCAGTAGATCGAGATTGAAGCGCGAAATTACAACAAAAATTATATTTGAGAGAATTGACAGTTTCGACAGTGCTATTTGATATCCAAAACGTCTAGAGCAATCCGAACAATAGAGATATATACATTATGTTCCTTCGAAATACAATTTTCTCCGGAATCTCTACAGAAGAGCAACTCCAAAAGTCAATCTTTCCAATGGTCCGCATTTTATACATTGCGTACTTTCAATACAAATTTGTGAAATCGACAAGCTTTGGTTCCTTTTCAGAACTATGTCTTAAAAGATGGAACGACGTGGATTACCCCGTAAAATACATCTAATTTCATGGTCTTCCGATGCTTGGATTTTCTTAGACTTTTGATATGCTATTTAGTAGCAGATGTAGAATGGTTTGCCATAAAAAAGAATTCTGTTGCAATTTGTTCTAGATTCGACTAAAATTTGCCTTACATTTATTGGACTATCTCATGGTCCGATTTTGATAATTCTTCTTTCATGTTGATTGTCAATCATTGCTTTTTCAAATGAGCTATAGTTTGATTAATTTTGAGAACTTTCATTTTTTGGCATTAATTACAATATTTTGCCATTCTGGATCACTGTGCAGCATGCCTAAGAAGGTACGAAAGCGTGTTGCCACAAATTTACATCAAAAATCACTTAACCACTTTTTGCGACAATGGGCTCTGCACCATAAGTAGGCATCCAAAAAATCAACAAAAAATTGCCAACAATAATACAGGGCATTGACAAAGGACTAAATAAAAATATTTGAAATTGGATAGTGTATGATACATCCTGGCTGGCGTGTAGGTAGAGGGATATTCAAATACTCCTTGGGACAAAGACCTTCGTATTTCATTTCTTGTCTGCTACAGAAACCTTGCTGCTCTTGAAAACTACCTAGATTTTCGCTACCAAAAAAGGTATTCCAGCAAGATTGTAAAAACTTTCTCATAATTCTTGGGATAAATCAGTACATCGTTTAGCGGGACAAAATGAGAACATGGCAATGAACGTTGAATTGTTCATTTTGACAATCCAGGTCAATGACTTCACTCAACTCTATAAGAGCACTCACAGGAAGCCCAGGCAGTTAGTTAACTGAACAATGATAAGTTTACAATCTTAAAATTGCTAATTGTATACTACCTTTGTGTGTTATTTGTTGCACTTCTCCACCGCTGTACTTCTGCGTATTGCATAATCGTTCGAATCCGAGAGTTCGACACAAAATTACTTGCTGGTATTCTTATATGAATACCAGCAAGTAATTTTGTGTCGAACACTCGCATTCGAACAATTATGCAATGCGCAGAAGTACAGCGGTGGAGAAGTGCAACAAATAACACACAAAGGCAGTATACAATTAGCAATTTTAAGATTGTAAAGTTATTATTGTTCAGTTAACTAACTGCCTGGGCTTCCTGTGGAGCACTCAGTCGTTTTGAAAACGACTAGACAAAATGAATTACCTTCTTCACTTCATTTTCTGATTCCCGTATCTTTGATTGATCAATGCCACAGACCTTCAGAAGATTATCAGCTGCAGCTTTTTTGGCATCTTTTTTAGTTGTTCCAGTTCCAGATGCAACCAGCTCAGGGTTGTCACCAACTGACACCTACAGGTCAAATAAAGAAATGGTCACTGCAAAACAAATAACACTTCATTTAAGAAGTCCATAACCATTGCCAAAGGCAGCAAATGACTAAATAAGGAGAATTTCATAGGAGTTTCTCTCCTACCTTAATATACGACGTTCCACCAGCGTTTCGATGCGCAGTGCTAAATGTACCTGATTCCAGAGCTTAAAATCGCATCTGTCAGCGACTGGGATTCACGATGTGCGAGTGAGAGTAAGACAAGGTAATATCCAATATTTTGGAACAATCAAAAACAACAAAAACAAGTAAAAATTGATCGTTGCAAACGTTGAAATGTAGAATCACTGCAAGGTTAGCTGTGAATTTTAAATACATAATATTCGAACTTTGCCCTCATGGCAGCAAAGTAGTTTCTTAATCCAGAAAAATTTCTCAAGTCCTTCCGTGTGAATACAGCAGAAAATCGCACAAGAGATATATCATCATATCATAGTAGTGAGTCAATAAAACGATACCCGTTTCAACAAATACTGTCTTCTGAATATCAAAACAATGATATTGAAATTGTCTTGTTTCATTGCCAATTAGACTTGGTAGTTTACTCGGTTTCAATAGATCATTCCTTCCCATTGCTATGAGGGATATGCCCAAAAAACTTGCACGAATGAGTGGAAACGACGACCTTTCCTTGCGTTTCCATCCTGATAATGATGAAACTTTACGTTTTGGCACATATTTCGTCTTAGTGGGAGAAAGGAATCTCCCTGAATAAATTCTTCATACTTGGGGGAAGACCTTCGAATCCTCCCAAGAGCTAAAGAGCACAAGCTAAAACGTGTTTAAGTCACTGCTAGAAGGTAGAAACACCGGAGGAATTTGCACGTAATTTTACCACGTTTCTAAATGCTTTTCGAATAGACTTTAACGAGGAAATCCCTTGTAAAATCTTAACGAAGTGACCGATTTTAACCGGGAAAATTCTAAAATATATTTCAAGATGCCCCTTGATAAATGGTATAATTGACAAAGTCATCGCCTTGAGACCCCAGAAGCAGAAGCCTGTCAAACAGGAGTGTTTTTAATGACTCATCCGAAATGATTAGAAAATCACCCAGTTATGGATCCTACATATGTTGCACCATTCGTCTAATCAGGTTTTAGGTTATCAAAACAATTACCATCCTCACCATAAACTTTCCTTAAAGTGCAACAATAGGGAGACTTGAGAAGATCTTTTTAAGATATAACTGCAATGACTGACCGTGACGGTATCAAAAATTTATTCCTCCTGTTTCTGAATGAATCCTTGAAAACAAAGAACTTGTGCATCGTTATTTCATGGAGAACAGTTTCTTTCTTATAGTCAGGCCGCTACGGGGATTCACACTGGAAATTCTTGTGGGAAATTTGATTTTTGATTTAAAACACACTTTATACTTTCCTGATCATGATTCTAGTGGTTGGACGCCTTCGAATTACTTCAGTGGTGCCTCCGATCAGAGTTTAGTCATCGTAGCTTTAGACCCATCTTCTTCGGAGGCCACCATATTGTTTTCAATGTAAGACTTCTCGAGCAGATTGTCTAAATGTTCCTTGATTCTTCGAATAATTTGAACAATTTCCTTTAACTCAAAATATTCAAGTTGACAAGGAATAGGAGCAGGGGGCTACCGATAGGTTTCGCGGAATATGACACTTATCAACTGACATTACGTCCACATGTGCAAATGTTTTGATCAGAGCATAAAGGCTCCTAAAGCAAAGTACTCGACCGACGACACAACGCAGGGCTGTATTGAGAGCAACATTAAAAAGAAAGTCACAGATGCAAGAAAATGGAGGCATTGACACAAGTCCAAACTGAGCTAAAACACATGAATCTCAGATCACCAAAAAAATTAAAAAACTCGAGAAGAAACGATATTTTATTTGTGTACGAAATTAAAATCAAAATTGCGCCTGCTTCTTGTTGTATATTACTTAGTATTACTTGAGTGATGTCTGGAAAGAGGTACAATGTCACATTATTAATCTTGAAGTGCACAAGGCACCTCTGCCCATATTTCGCGCCCTTGTAGCCTAATTTTTTGAAAGTTCACAGTCAAATTCTCAAAAACAAACACTAACGCAGGCCTTCTTCTCCGAGGAACCAAAAACAATGCCAAAGAGAGCCAACAAAATGCAGGAGTACATCACTGTGTGGAAAAGCATACGAGGCTTTGTAAACGATGAATTTTCTCAATAAAAAGGATTGTTGTCCAAAGGCGCCCGTCACCTTGGTGGAATGATGTGTACATCGGGTGAATTAAGGGTCAGTAAGGTAAAAACCGAAAAATGGACGAAAGCTTGTTTTGATAATGCTAAAATAACGAAAAAATTTAGAAGAGAAGCACGTTTTAAAATTATAAGATTTTCAGAAAATTGCCTCACAAATCAGATTATCAATGACAGAAATATTTCAGAGAGACTTGTCGTATTACAGTTAAGCCCAAAATTAGTCATACCCTACTAAATCTGAAGTATTTTGAATCGTTTATTTGTGGGCTAACTTCCAAGATGTTTTATTCCTTGAATGTCTCTTATATAGTAAAACCTCGCAAACAAGAACATAGCAAAATAAGAACCTGCAGACTGATTTTGTGGAAAAAGACACCCAAAGATAAGAACCAAAAACAGACTGATTTACATCAATGTTCTTATGAGATGGTACACTTACCTAAGAGATTTCATCATATTCCCGGGGGGGGTACTTCACTATGGGTAAGACGGGGATGTGCGCCAGTTTTGGGTAGTTTTTGGCCTGAAAATTCTGGGATTGGGGTATCATTTTACTGGAAAATTCCTGTGATTGTGGTATACTTTCACTCTGAATTTTCTGGGATTGGGGGTTACTCAAAATTCTGTAATGGGTGTTGAATGAAAGTACAACTGGATAAATTTTCAAGCAACACGTTGTCAGTTTCAGGTGAACTGATTTCAAGTATTTTTGTGTTGAAAAACGTCCTCAGATCAGAACCTCGTTCCAATGGCCACTTGGAACCAAAATAATCATTCCCAGCCCTCTATCCCTTATCCTTTTGACGTCGAATTGCTTTTGTTACGTCTTCGATTGGGTATCAATATCTGACATATATTCTGGGATTGGGTATCAATATCGGACCAAATTTCTGGGATTGGGTCGTAACAGAAATCCTTGCGGCGCACACCCCCGTATGAATTTATAGTGAAGTACCCCCCCCGGGATCATATTTCATCATATAACAAACTCCCAACTATTGATAACTGAACACCTCTATCAGTTGCAGGAATATGCAAATTGTTTTATCAAGCCGTGTGATATAAACTGCTTTGTCAACAACAAAAATACCATACTCTCTAATATTTACATGCAGTCATTATACCCTCAAGTTTATTTAATACATAATATATACTGTAGCTACATAGTCATCATAGTCACAAGTGTCCTTGCCATAAGAACAACACCCTGAAAATGTCATAAGCACCTCATTTATAAGAACCTAGCCAGTCTGTTTTTTAGAAAAGTATGTTCTTGTTTGCGGGCTTTTACTGTAGTGCATTTTTCGGCCTTTTGATTAACACATTCTTACATGACTTCAGTTACGGCAAGATTGGTTCGCCAATAGATAGATTCGAAAATTCTCCCAGTTTGTCATGAGCATGAATAATTTCGGCGAATTCTATAAAATTATGTTATCAACATAAAATCCTGCAAATCAAAATTGAAATAATTAGAAAAATGTGGCTAACTTCAGATGCAAAATAGCACCAATGGCATTTCGTGATGCCTGATTATCAACATGTACCCCTCATGAAGTGTGCCCATTTCGTGTCCAGAATTCTTCAGGTACGATTTTCCAGGCTTTTTTGTCTGCCAGTTACCATGTCCAACATACTTTTCTGGCTCTTTGCCTACAGCATTTTAGGCCACAGGTAATTCATCAAAGGAAATTTATTTGTTCATCTCAATCACACCATTACCAACGTATCCGCATGTGTCCAAACATTCCAAATAACATTTAAAGTTCTCTTTGCAAACTAGTATTAAGACGGCAGAAAAATCAAGTGCTAGGTTTGAGAAACATGTGGAGATTCAAGAAACGTCAAACAGCTAAAATCAAAAGATTATTTTGCAGAGATTTCGCCCGAAATATCTGCTCCCCCGAAGAATTAAAGCTCGGGGCACGTCACGAAAATTTGGTTGGTGACATCCCACTCAAGCTTCAGAAGCATACCTGAACATCTTATCTATGCCAACATTCTATGAACATTTTATCTATTCTAAATGGAAAAGTTAGAATCCGTTCAATATTCTGCTGCTCTAGCTGTATCAGGCGCATGGAGGGGAACAACACGAGAGAAGGTATACGCTGAACTTGGTTGGAATCGCTAAGTCTAAGAAGGTGGAGTAGACGACTTACCCTGTGTTACAAATTCATAAATAATCTTTCTCCTGGGTATACTAAGGATCCAATCCCACCACTTCGGCAGTCGCAGTATTCTTTTCGTAACCAGGATGTGGTCGGACAAATAGTGGCAAGGACAGAAAAATTTCAATCTAGTTTTTATCCAAATTGCTTAACTGCATGGAACAAACTGGACCCCGAGATTAGACTTGCACCCTCAGTTGCTGTTTTCAAGAAAAAGCTACTCGCGAAAATCCGCCCCCCCTGCAAAACCTGTTTTTGGCATTCACGATCCAATCGGCCTATCACACCTTACTCAACTTAGGGTTGGTCTCAGCAAACTGAAATTACATAAATTCCAACACAATTTCAGGGATACCTTAGATCCAATGTGCCCTTCGAATGATGGCATTGAGGATACTGAACACTTCTTGTTGCTTTGCCCTTCTTTTGATTTGCAACGACAAGATCTTCTCGCTGGAGTTCTGGCAATATTGCGACCATTCGGACTGGACAACCTTTCAAATAAGGTCCTGACACAATACTTATTGTATGGCAATAAAGATCTACATATTGATCTTAACAGAAAGATTCTCGAGTTGACTTTAGCTTTTATCCATAACGCCGGTCGGTTTGATTGAGGTCATTTTTATCTTTGTCATACGCCAAGTAACCATCAAGTCCCTTTACTTACTTTTTTTTCGTCCTCCGTTTCTTCTGTCATTTTGAGTATCTACGTCCTATCATTTTACTTAATGAAACTGAACGATTGCAGAAAAGACAGTGGTATTATCTTCAAACGAAATCCCTGGCTTTCTATATTGAATCCATCGATTAATTTGACATAATTCGGTAGAAAACAGGGACACTATTCTAATATACCTCTCCCACAGTCTTTATGCCGCAATCGTTCATTGTGATTGATTTAGGTTGTAGTTAGCGCATAGTGATTAGTTTAGACGTATTCTTCGTTTCTTTTTTGTGCATTGTCCTAGTAGCGTTTGTTGTTTCTTGTTATATGTAAGAACATGGGGCAGCCATGCAATTTTGCTCCTCATGTTATTGTCCCTGTAGTGTTGTGCAGTTGTATAGTATTTATATGTAGAGTAGGTAAACATGTATTGTAAGAATTCTATATGGATGTAAAAAAAAATTTTTCTCTATTTTTCAAAAATTTACACCCGAACGAACCTTAGACTGACGACGTGATTCCTTGTATTCGTTCAACATTTATAATCTGATGTTTTAATTTCACTCATACGAAGGACTCACGACCAAACGGATTCTAAGCAGGGACTAAAATCGTACGAATAATCGAACGCCTCCTTTCCAAATTGCGCCTCGTAAACAAGTTAAAGTTTTAAAGACGGGGGGGGAGGCAACATCGACTCTGATTTGTTATGCTGGCAGGAGTGATTCCAAAGCGGCTGTTCTCTCCTTTTCTGTCACACACTGTTTTGCAAACCTCTTTCCTTTCCTTCGCCTTGGGACCCAAAGAAGATATTCCATAGCTCGTACAAGCACAAAAGATTTGTCTGAAAAAAGATTGATTTGCACGACTGTCGAAAGACTGCCGACTTGTTTTCACACAAGGTGCTTGCAAGCGCTTCATTGAATCTTTCCAATCGTATCGACTGACCAACTTTTTTTGCGTTTGTTGCCGCGTACAAGTTTTTTTACCAGAAACTGGTTTATAAGAAACTAGTACTAAAATTTCAAGAAACTCTAGTACTATGTCTGATAAGTACTAAGAAACTTTTCAAATTTAAAAGCATGGATATTATAGCAAATAGATCGCCGAACCTTTATTCTTGAGCAATATTATCTAACCATTTGTGTTTTCAACATAAAAGAACACTGTCTATTCCTTTATGATGCTTTAAATGTCAAGAAACATATTTGCCGCAGTGTTAGCGACTACATTGATAATTCATGCATTCAAAAATAAGAAACCAATTAAGAAACTTTTAGTACTAATATTGACAAAATTTCATGTGAAATGAAGACACTTTTAGTACTATGGCATGATCCAAGTTTCTTATAAAAAACGTGTAGGCTACCAAACTTTAGAATTTTATTGCGGAAAAACTGGCCAAGCTTTTGACTTAAAATTGGGTACAGTAAAGTCCCGCCTTTAACAAACTCGTTACACAAAGACAGCCTGATTGGTTTCTTATGTCAAGATATACTTCTTCAAAACAGGCTGTGTGTACCATGGTATAAGAAACACTTTTATACTCCAAACAGCTGTCAAAATTGCTAAGAAAACCTTTTTGAAATATGCACTGTTGTGTGATGATCCAGTGGTTTGAGCTTGAAACTTGAAATTATGACAATTTGGGCTTGAAACTTTAATTCTTGTTTCTAGAGAATTGAGACCTTGTGGAGACATATTCAAATGGACGCCTTATGATATTGCTATGTACCATTGTACGAGGAACTGAACATGAATCAGCCTGGAAAGTTCCTTGTAAAGGGGTATTTTATTCAGCGAAATCAGGCCTGAGTTTCTTATAACGTAGTTTCTTAAAGGCGGGACTTTACTGTATGTGTGTCTGTGAGCATGTTGTGTGTTTGGTGAAAAGTTTGATTCTGAAGCTAGTAAGATATTTTGAAATGAGCCTTCTCAAAAACCGTGAAGGCAAACCCTTTTGTTAAATATGTCTTTCGATTGCCAAGAGTATGAGCAATCCCATACTTTTACAGAATTTCGATAGCCCGATTGGTTGCAGAGAAATAAAAAAGTTTCTGGAGAGGATCATTTCTGGAAACCGACTATCCGTGCTCATTAGAGCAGTGTGTTGCAGAGTCATCTTAAAATAAGCCTCCACGGCTTATGGCACGATCACGATCCTTCATTTTTAGCAAACAAAGCCCGCGAAAGCAGTGAGAATATTTACAAAAGATGCTGACTAAATCAATGTTATTTCTTTGCTGAACCCCCCGACACATTCAACTCGGGCCCAGTTTTTTTTTTTTTTTTATATTCATCTAAAATAATTTACAAACAATTTATACGTTCTACTATACCTATCCAAAACTACTAGACGACACCACAGAGACGATACCAAGGGGAGCGGAAAAAAAACAACGACTACCCCAAGGCCAAAAACATAGAGACACACAACATTAAGCTAAGACTACAGGATACACTACTAGGGTTCTGTCTCATATTAAATGTTGGATCAGGGTTCGGATGAGAAAATATGGAAAAGTCGCGAGCGGAAGCTCGTCATGGTTTTAGATGACTAAGGGATCTGACATCTAATATGAAACAGAATTTACAAGGGAAGTAACAAGAACATTTACGCAAAGGAACTTGGTGGTTGCTTTGTACACAGCTGAAGCCTCAATAAGATCTCAATCAAACCGACCAGTTTCACGAATGAAATGTATAGTCAATCTAAGAATGTCACTGTTCATTTCATAAGAAAGGTCTTTATCGCCATATAGCAAGAGCTGTGTCAAAGCATCATTTGAAAGGTTAGCGATTTGCACAAAAGGTCGTAATAATTCTTCAATTCCAGCGAGAAGATCTCTTCGTTGATCATCAAAAGACGGGCAGAGCAACAAAAAGTGTTCTGTATCCTCAACACCATCATTTGTTGGGCACATTGGGTTTATGGTATCCCTGAAATTATGCTTGAATTTGTGAAAATTTAGCTTACTGAGACCAACCCTAAGTTGAGTAAGAAGGGACAACCCCATTGGATCGTAAATTCCAAAAACAGATTTTGCAGGGGGGCGGATTTTTGATAGGAGCTTTTTCTTGAAAACGGTAACTGAGGGTGCAAGTCTCAATTCAGGCTCAAGCTTGTTCCATTCAGATAAACAGTATGGATAAAAACTGGACTTGAATTTTTCTGTTCTTGCCCTCAGTCGGCCAATGACATCCTGATTGCGAAGACAGTACTGCGACTGATGAAAAGGGGGAATTGGAAATACTGTATAATCAGGGCTAAGATTATTTACAAACTTGTAGAACAACGTAAGGCGTCTACTCCATCTTCGGGAACTTAATGATTCCCAGCCAAGCTCTGCGTAAAGTTTTTCGCGAGAAGTTCCCCTCCATGATCCAGTTACAGCCAAAGCAGCAGAATACTGAACAGACTCTAGCTTTTCCATTACATTAGGTAAGATTATATTTTGGCTGAATTCACATACTTTGGCTGGAATATGGTAAATAACATCACCATAGTCAAGGTGGGGTCGAACATAGAGCGTATATAATTCGTTTAGGGAATGCCTGGGCAGATATTTGGAGAGACATTTCAGCAAGCCGATGCCCTTCCTTGTTTTAGAGATAGCTGATTTTATATGGGCTGAAAAGGATAGCGTTGAGTCCAGAATAATTCCTAAATGTTTATGTTCGTCAACTTTCTTCACAGGCACGTCGTTAAAAAGGATCACTGGATGATCAATTTCATTTTTTTCCTTGAAAAAGTTAATTCAACAGCTTGTTTAAGCGGATCAGGATTAAATGACATTCTCCAAGTATGAGCCCACTGACTTATCAAGTCCAAGTCATGATTCAAATCATTGGCGGCTGTATTGGAATCTTCTACGACTGTGAACAATGATGTATCATCTGCAAATAGCTTAACATTGCACTTCAGGCCTGTGGCTAGATCATTTATATACACGAGGAAAAGCAAAGGTCCTAGAATAGAGCCCTGGGGCACACCCGCCGAAATGTCTCCCCAATTAGAACTCTGTCCATTGAGTACGGTTCTCTGCTTTCGATTCTTGAGGAAATTTTGGATCAGAAAAAGAAGTTGTCCTGAAACACCACACTGTTTCAATTTATAGATTAGACCATCGTGCCAAACCCTATCAAATGCCTTAGAAATATCAAGATACACAGAACGAACATCTAGAGGAGGATTACAGTCAAACGCTTTAAATATTGTATGTGTTATTATTGTATTCGGGCCCAGTTTTCTTTCGCTCCATTGGTTTAACAGTAGCATTTTCCTAATCAGTCAATCAAACACTAAGAATTGGCACGTGGTCTTACCTTATTAAGAAAGGAGTGATCTGATTGGACGCGCCGTGAACACGGCGGACTTGGCCTAATTATTCCCTGTATTGAAGCGTAAGGACATAAGTCCCTCAACTGAAGCGATAACAACAACAACAACAACAACAAGCGTAAGTTAGAGGGACTTATGTAATGCAGTCTAAACGAACCTTACCAAATTCCTCAATTGCCTATTTCTCCGTCCTTTATTCAAAAATCATGAAGATGGAGATCACTCTTTTTCAAAAACTGTGAAAATTCACAACATTCCTTCCATCAAAAAAGTGATAATGATACTTTTCCCGATGACGTATCCCCAGTACTCAAAATGTACATAGTACCCTCTCCAAGGATAAATACTTGGACATTTTCGGTTGAAGTTGAAAGCATTTGGCAGATTTCGGTCTTCTATGAATTAACTACTGTGTACATGAGACCAAATTCATACAGTAAAAAGTTGCATATAAAAAACGTACTTGTAAGAAACTGCAGGCTGACTTTTAAAATCTATGCGCCAAATATGAAAAACTTATGAGCCTAAATTTCCTCCAGTTTCTTAAAGTTCTTATCTCAGAAGAAAACTTTTGAAACAAATGAAGGTATGAAGCAATTTTGCAGAAAAATGTCTCTAGTACCCTTCCATGCTGATGGAAACTGCTGCCAGTGTGCACTTTTCATAGAGGTTGGAGTAGTAAAAACGTAAAATTGGATACAGCATATGTTATCAATCATAGAGCTTTTGCCTTTCAGCAGCTTTATGGAACTTTCTTTCAAGAAAATCTTCCATAAGTTGGTCCTCCACAAGAGACCGTGCAACCTGATCGGAGGAAATGAGTTTCTTTTAATGGGGTTTTATGGTAATCAAATTTTGTTTCTGTTTGGATAAGTAAAGCAAGCGCACAATTGCAATGTTGTCCTATTTTCTTGTGTCTGTTAACTTCAGTTTAATGTGTTTCTCTCAATATAGCCCCACATTGGGTCGTTTGTCGAGTTTGTTGCTTTTGAAGGCTCTGATGGTCTGATCAAACACATGCGGAAGTAATGCCAGACGATAAGTGTCATATTCCTCGAGATCGGTAGCCCCCTGCTCCTATTCGTGATAAAACCCCAATAAATACACCGAAACAGTTATTTTCCACACCAAGTTGAATATTTTGCGTCAAAGGAAGTTGTTTCCAAATCAATCGAAGAATCAACGCACATTTAGTCTTCATTAAAATCTGCTCGACAAGTCTGACATTGAAAACCATATGGCGACCTCCGAAGAAGATGGTGCCAAAGCTACGATGACTAAACTTTGATTGGTAATTCGACTCTGAAGTACTTCAAAGGTTTCCAATCACTAGATTCAAGATCAGCAAGGTATAAGATTTGTTTTAAACCAAAAATCAAATTGCCCCCAAGAATTTCTGGTGTGCACTTCCAATTGACCCCGTAGCGACTGGACTATTCGTAGCTACAATTGAAAGCTTCCCGCTGTAAGTTCATGTGGGTCGCTTTTGTGGTTGTATCTCACCTGGATCTTGAATTTCCTTTCATTTTTTGTTCCAACTTCATTGATCAAGGTAAAGACAGGTATTGCTTCTTTACGTAGCTGCATAAGTTGTGTGAGGTATGTCACTGGATCCAAGAAGATGTCAATGGATTCTTGTGAACGCTGGTTCTTCTTTCGTTGTGGTGCTTTGTTACCACGAAGTCGTTTTGTGTTCTGTGTCTTATCTATCATGAATAATAGATACAGATAGGTTAGTGCTTCTATGATTTGGCAGGGATCGGCATCATGATTTTTCCATCGGCCGACTGGCACATGGTGGGCCAAAATGGTGATTTTGCAGACATTCTCCTGGGAAATAAATGCTGCAGGAACAGTTAGTACCTGGTTTTTGACGTTTGAGGGCGATAAATCACATCGTTCACAAAAGACTTCATAATCTTTATATTTAGGGGGGGTTGGGGTCTAATACTCTACATTTAGACTCTGTACCCAGAGCCCCTGTACTCTGTACCTCATACTCTACACTCCTCGGTCTCAAGAAAATCAGCAATAGTGATTGATGGATCTTTTCAATGTATTCTGTTGGAACAATGAATAAAGTTGAATGTTTCTCCATGTTTGGGGGATTGGGACCCATACTCCAGTTTTGGGGAATTCCAACCAAATGTCTCCCTTCTGTTACATTTCAGGGTATACAAAAGCTAAGTAGAAGGTTCCTATACACATGATATTACCAAGGGAATACTCATTAATTAAAATCATTCCAGTGTTCTCAAAAAAATGGGCCTGGTCTCCACGATATCTTTCCTTGGGACACCCAGAATTTCACGAAAAATGCCTTTCTCCACTGTAAATTTGACTTTGCCAAGGCAAAACCAAATGAAACCTTCAAAAATAAGCTTATCACATGTATTGGTGTCATGTTTCTCCCCGTACTTTTGGGGATATTCTTGATTAAGGTCAAATTTCGTAAACTTCGCTCTCTGAAGAAGACAACAAATCTGAAAAGTTGCCTAAAGAAAATTATTACTGCGGTAAAAGTAGACTCGAAAATGAATTTTCATCTTGCCTTTCAATAAATAGTGACAATCTTACGTCCTGGTAATGCTGATCAAACACTCTGCAATCAATTTTTCTAGCCGAAAAAACATTTATCCACATTCTTTGTCACTAGAAAGCTGGGTGTAACATTTTGAAAGATTATGCCCCATTCTACGATTCAAATATCTATAACTCTGTGATAACACAAGATAAATGAAGACTTTAAAATCACACTAACACCCAATTATACCCCCCCCCCCCTCTAAAATTGCATAACAACTAGCGTTTTCGAGGACTTCCAAATTTTTGAATATCTGCCTCTAGCCCAGTGTGGCAGGGATGCTAGATTTTCAACGCAACCCGGGCCCTCACAGTCTCATATAATATCGGCCCTTGCTCCAGAAATTTCGAGATTCGCATTTAAATTTTCTCTGAGCAAGACAATAACAGCATACCAAATATATAGATATGGCTATCAAAATCGAGATTGGTTTGGATTCTAGGAGTAACTGTCAGGTTTCTCTCACTCTGCCAACGAAGCGGACTGGCCACAAGTTGGGAAACTTCCCTGAAACTTCCCGGTGCACAGTTTTTCAAGCCTTGTTATCTTAAAAGGCAAATAATTGATTGTGTTACTAAGGTATGTAGGGTAAGACTTTTCCGTGAAAAGATAGCACGTGATTGGAAAAGTTTTTCTAAGCCAAAGAAGAGGTTGGTATCCTTAAAAAGCTTCCCAGATCAAATTATCACAGAATCTTCAAGGCTTCCATTTTGGGGCAAACGTTGCGAAAATCCTTCTCAAAAAATCTAGGACGGCGCAAAGGGTGTGTACACAACATTTTCAAGGTGGTGATTTGTATAAAATTGCCAAAGACTGTCAAAGTTTCCAAGATGGCAAAGGCTAACATGGGATCAAGATATGCGTTCTGAGACAAAGTAAATGATATGTACTCAACAATTTGTCTGAAGAAGTTCATTCATGAACTATACAAGCCCTCCGATGGCTCTCTCAACTACTTTGGAAATAAAGCCAGAGGAACCAAATTTCAACTACAGCCAGCAAATGTAGGGTATATAGAACGTGCTAC
Organism: Aurelia sp. 3 sensu Dawson et al. (2005); assembly: GCA_964020215.1. Taxonomy (NCBI): domain Eukaryota; kingdom Metazoa; phylum Cnidaria; class Scyphozoa; order Semaeostomeae; family Ulmaridae; genus Aurelia; species Aurelia sp. 3 sensu Dawson et al. (2005). The sequence goes on from OZ026590.1 coordinate 10,767,426, forward strand.
AAGAGCTCTGAATGACTCTAAATTTCCTGGTGTTGATAGAATGCCCGTCGTACTACTGAAAGATGCCGTTAACTTTGTGTCGAAACCACTGACACTGATATACAATGCATCTTTAGAAAGGGGTACCTTCCACCCAGATCTGAAAATTAGCTGAAAATTAACACCTGTCTACAAGGCGGGCACGAACTCAGATGTAAACAATTACCGGCCTTCCTCGGTGTAATCAGTTGTGTTGAGAATTTTACGAAAGATTGTACACGACCAGTTAATGGAGTATCTAGCAGGGCAAAAAAGGCTTTGTTTGAACCAGTTTGCGTTCCAAAAACTGTACAATACACTGACATGTCTAGTGAATGTTATAGACTCATGGTTCAAGAACTCTGATGAGGGGAAAATAAACCTTAGTATATTCCTTGATCTCAAAACAGCTTTCGATATCGTTGACCATAAAATCCTATTGTCGAAGCTGCGAGAGTATGGTGCTGAGGGTACTTCCCACAGCTGGTTCACTTCTCATCTGACAAACAGGGACCAGTTCTGTTACTTTGATGGATGCACTTCTTGCAAAAGCAGCAAGGAGTAACGGTATTCCGCATGGCTCGTGTTTGTGACCCTTGCTTTTCATACTAAACATTAATGTTTGAGAATAGTTTAGAAGCACGATCCCAAATATGTATGCTGATGATGCATGTGTCAACATCTCTTCCGAAAACCTGAACGAACTTCTAAAAGATTTGAAAAACGAGCTGGAAAATATATCGAATTAGATGAGGATCAATAAACTCAGTCTTAATACCAGCAAAAGTGAATATATGGTCATAGGCCATAGGCGACAACTAAACAAGGTAGGTAGACGGAGCAGAAACTGCGCACGCATGCGAGAAAACTCGTAGCTTTGAGCCTCCCTAGCTCCCTGCAACAGATCCCGAAATTCGGCAACACTTGATATTTTCTTGCTAGGGCCTTAATCTGTTGATTTATCATTTCAAAAAGCTTATCTATTTAAACACTTCCTTATCTCAGATTGGTCGATGACGTCATTTTACGCAGTTTCTGCTCTGTCAGGTAGGTAATAATCTGCCAGATCTTGTCCTTAGTTGATCGAACAAAATCCTTAGTTGGAAGGAGCAGCACAACAAAATAAAAAACAAGCTGAAAGGGGGCATAGGCTCCTTGAGGAAACTGGAAAACATCCTTCCGCAAAGGAAACTTGATCACGTCTACAAAGTTCACTTCGAGAGCCATCTTCGCTATGGCAACATTGCCGGAAGTGCTCTTTCCAACACCAAACTATCCCAACTGCAACGATTACGGACAAGGGCGAAGAAGCTAATAGCGAATGCCCAGTATAAGGACGCATGGACTTGCAAATGGCTTACTGCAAAGTCTTTGATCTCTTTTGATCAAGGAGTCATGACATATGCAATTTATTATGAATCCAAGAAAAAACAAATAAAATCTTGCATATCCTCTGTCCAGGTAACTTTCGCCGTAAGTTCTCTGAAAGATCCATGATTTCAGAGTATAGAACCAGAAATCGTGGAGATCTGCTAATTCCCAAAGTTAGGTTATAACACTGGAATGAGATCTCTGACAACATTCGAGAAAAAGATCCATCGCTCGTTTTAGAGGAGCTTTTAGAGAGCATCTTTTGAACCTTTTAAAAGGACCCAAACACGACCCCTTGGTAGAGCAGCGAATTGTATTTTTTCCTAAAAAAGTATTATTAATAGGGTCAATAATTAGTTAACGAATAGCTGGAAGGCGTATTGCCTATAAACATTAATAAAATAAAAATGAACAATTGTCGACAATTCTTTTTAGCACCCTGAAATAAGAGATCGGTAGGGGTATTCTAAAGCTAAAGTATTCGGCATGTCCTCAAACATATTCCTTGATGCTTCGTCACATACACCACATTTCTGGACCATCTAGTTGACTGTCCCTGGCCGTGCCACTGTTCAAAGGGGATGTGGCATCCCGAGAACTGCGTGCCATTTATGGAGGTAGCAATACAGGAAATTCTGCGCTAGTCTGTCTCTTGTTCTTTCAAGCTTTACTACCTTTAGCTGAAAGCATAACCCTTCTCTAGAAAAACTGTTTGATAGAACTCCCCTCGTTATAGAATAGATTAAAAGGGCCCATTAGGTATACACGAAGAACGCTGGTACATGAAAAAATCTAAAGCAACTCAGAGAGAAAGCTTTTAATAAACCATGACGGAAAGGGAAATGCACATGCTGACACTATCATGTACAAGCCGTACACAGCTCATGATTGGGAATGGCTGAATTGTTGCTGCGCCTTGGCGGAATCGTGGAAAATTTAGGCATTGCGCCAAGCAAAGAACCATTTAGATTCATCATTACTGATTAATTTGTAATTTAGACCTGTAATTTGTAATATAGGCAATTTGTAATTTGTAATTGTCAGTGGATTGCATGTTGACATGCAAGTTGCCCAAGCTTAGGCCCTATTATTGACCTTGAAGTGTTCAGGAATCCTATAGCCGCTCTTCTTTTCCTTTGAAAGTAGAGTTGGTTTACAGCGCTGATAACTGCTAACAGACTTTTTAAACAACTCACTGCGATTAAGATTTCTCCAAGCAATACACCGACTTCCGAGTGAGTCAGCCATGTTGAGAGAGCTGGCTCAAATTGGTGCGCACTAAGCATAATTTTGAGTTGTTGTCGTTGTCGGCGTTTTCAAAAGTATCCGTTTTTGCGTTTCCGCTGCTCACACTGCGGTTTTGCGTTTTCAAGGGTCTCTGTTTTCAGACTGGGTTTTCATAAGTCTCCCATTTCAAGTTGGAGCAGGGTGAACGCAAGGCGAATACTTTTTTATCCGTTTTCATATGAATACGGAGCAGTGTGAACGGGGCCATAGACAGAAATTCAGTATTTGGGGTTCCACAAATCTGAAGCGGGAAGAATGGTACAATTTGCTCTGATTCATTACGGTGACCCATTCAATTTACGTCACTCTGCATGGGGGCTCCAAAATGAAAAACAATATCTGGGGTCTGCAAAACATCAGACTAAATATCTGGGGTCCAGCAAAGAAATAGTGGCATGGACCCCAGTGGTATTGAAAGTTAGGGAGTACCCCCTTGGATATCTCTAGCAAAAGATGTTGTGTATAAGCCCATCCCCTAGGGAACGACGGAGCATGGGCTTATTGAGCACATCTGTTGACTACCTTCGTCCTTGACTGTAGCACCGTACCTGAAATTGGCTTGATACCCTCAGTATTCATAAGAAGCTGAAGCATTTTCTTAGCTGCTGTCTTCTTGGCAGCCTTCTTTCCAAAGCCCTCTCCCGTTGTCTCCTTATCTCCAACCATACATTTGACTGTAAACTTCAGGAGATGTGATGGGCCTGTGGTCGTTATTACTTCATAGCTTGTTCTTAATTGGTTGCGTACAGCAAGCTCGTGGAGTTTCGCAACATCATTTCTAGAAAAGAACAATAGCAGCTATATTTATTAAAATATATAGGAAAGAATGGAAGAATGTCGTTCAGGAGACTATTCACAGCAACTGAACATCTGTCACAGTTAGGCATATGATTGAAAGAGGTAATTCTCTGCCACATTTTTCCGAATTCTTATCAAAAGAGACATAGGTCCAGTGCTAGCTGAATACAGTAAAGCCCGCTTTAAGAAACTGCACTATAAGAAACTCAGGCCTGATTTCGCTGAATAAAATACCTCTCTACAAGAAACTATCCAGACTTATTCATGTTCAGATTCTTTTACAATGGTACATAATAACATTTTATGGCATACACTTGAATATACCTCCAATAGGTCTCAGTTCTCTAGAAACAAGAATGGAAGTTTTAAGCCCAGATTGTTACAATTTCAAGAAACTTTTAGTACTGTCTCATACGATTACATCCTTGTACAACAGCGCATATTTCAAAATGCTCTCTTGACAATTTTGATAGCTCTTTGGAATATAAAGTGTTTCTTATACCATGGTCTACACACCCTGTTTTGAGGAAGTATATCTTAACATAAGAAATCTTGACTTGTCTATGAGCACCTAGTTTTAATGTACGAAGTAAAACGAGTACATGTAAGAGTGAGGTCATGAGACTTTTTGGGGAGACGCAGTACTGACTCTTTTGCTTTGACAAATTGTGTTTCATCTTTCTTGATCGTGAATTAAAGCTGGGGCTCACATCGTTATGCGTATCGGTACTTTTGTTTCGTACCCTTATTCTCGACGATCTCAAACCTGCAGGACACCCATATCTAACGAGGGCCAAGCTCCCTCCCCCAAAGTGCCAAAGTGGAACATGAGCAGTATTTAATTCAAACGTGGACTGAATTCAACTCGGCAACGAAGCTGGTTCTCAAATTGTAGCGAGCCCAGTGATTGCTGAAACAAATCCATGTAAACAGAAACAATTTAGCTCAGGGCGCAGTGAAAGGAAACTGCCCTTTTTCTTCTGCTTCAACCACATTCATATTTTAAGACCCAGTCTCATATCTGAGATGCTGCTAAGGGTCTCCAAAACCAAACTTAAAGATTTATTGTACCATCGCAAAAGTCATAATATTAGGAGCACAAGGTTTCTGGATGTTTACAGTAGTTATCTGCACTTACGCCTCGAATCAAATAACTGTAAATATATCTGTTCGTATTTTCGAAACTTCAGAAAGTTTTTAACCGTGTTCTCGAAACTTCGTAAAAATGTGTTCCATATTGTCGAAAATTAAAATTTTGTCCGTGATTTTGAATCTGGTACAGGGGAAACGTTTCGGAACATTCCAAGTTTTCTGACCTGTATGAGTTTTTGTCCTGGCCTACTACGCATGTCATTCCCATTCTTGTCACACATTTACTGCCGATGAAGAGTTATGCCCATAAAGTTTTGACAAATGCATTCTAGGCAACAAATTCCATCCATCATAAGATATCGCATACCTCTTTGTCAGTGGGCTAAATTAAGATTTAAGTTGTAATTACAACTTTTCTTTGCAAGAATGAATGAGCGTTTGAGTAATTCCTGCGGTGCAGCCTCATAATTCAGTATTCCCAGAAAAAAGTCTCGACTTATATAATTGTTGATACCTTGCTTTCAAAATCGTCATAATATACGTTGAGATATTGGCAATGAAAGCCTGAAATTTTTCTAAATCATACGGAACCTCCAACGAGTAAGGTTTCTTTGGAGCAACTATAAATTTTTCCGTAATAGGTGAAACCATTCTCATTCGCAGGTATGCATAACACCTTACCTATCAACAATATTCCCATTGTTTTCTGATGAATCATCTTGTGCATTCTTAGTAGCAGCCACATTCTTAGAGGCTTTCAACATCAACTGATCCCGCATTGCAATCAGTGCCTTTCGAGCTGCATCATTTCTTGCTTCTTGCTTTACCTTCCCTTCTCCGATAAAAGGCTGGCTCATCACGTACACTGCAACCCTCCATATCTTAATAAACTGCCTGTACACCGTTGGGGCATGTCCAGGCTTTGGGCCGCCCATCAACAGCTTATCATACTGGGGCATTGGATTTGGATTACGGATGTGACCAGGGTCAAGCTCTTTATACTCCACGATTTCACGTGCACGCATGGCTAAGATGTTGAGCTCAACGGAAGGGCTAATCTGGATGCCGGTATTAATTGTTCCAATACCAGAAAGAGTGCAATTCTGCAGTGCAATGCTTGCAGCCATGTTTTTAGCCTCTTTGATGCTCAATCCAGTACCTTCATACTTGCCAAAACCTTGCAGTGACAATGCCACTTTGAACGTCTTCTCATGAGGCGGGCCCTTTTCCTCTGATGTAGAGTAGATGGGCGTTATCTTGTTGTTCTTTGCAAGTTCGTTTAAGATTCCACTTGCAGTTTGCAATGCCATGTCCACGACTGGTTTTCTTCAAAAGAAAGGACTTTCTCTTAAATCAATAATTGTGTGAAATGAGATACCAGGTGTCCCAGAAAAAATCATCCTGCTAAAAACTCACCAAAATTTGATTAAATAGCCAATCTTTAAATTCCTTTGTATAGCAAGTACAATATATTGCAATATAAGCAAGCATAAAAGTACCAGTGAATTTCATCAACAGGCTGACAAGAATCGTGTACATTTTAACAGTGGTTCTTATACAGAAGGTGCTTGAATGGCAAGAATCAATCGCGAGGCTCCTAATACACAGTTTCTTTTATGCGGGTAATTACTGTAGATCAAAGACCAAATTGGGCCCCTAGGTGTAGCATGAGTGGTAGGACACAATTAGGTAGACTTAGGTCGGATTAGATTCTTTCCCTGACTTGAAATGCCACAAAATTCTCTTCCTTGGCATCGACAGCCTTACTGAGCCAAATTTTCTGGTCTTGAACAGCAGAGCTCCGCCACACCACAGGAAGCCCAGGCAGTTAGTTAACTGAACAATGATAAGTTTACAATCTTAAAATTGCTAATTGTATACTACCTTTGTGTGTTATTTGCTGCACTTCTCCACCGCTGTACTTCTGCAATGTACTGCATAATTGTTCGAATACCAGAGTTCGACACAAAATTACTTGCTGGTATTCTCATATTGGCAAATATTCTTATATTGGTAAACCAATATAAGAATACCAGCAAGTAATTTTGTGTCGAACTCTGGTATTCGAACAATTATGCAGTACATTGCAGAAGTACAGCGGTGGAGAAGTGCAACAAATAACACACAAAAAGGTAGCAAACAATTAGCAATTTTAAGATTGTAAACTTATCATTGTTCAGTTAACTAACTGCCTGGGCTTCCTGTGCATGGGCCTAAGTCGTCCATAGACTGACGACGTGATTCCTTGTATTCGTTCAACATTTATAATCTGATGTTTTAATTTCACTCATAAAAAGGACTCACGACCAAACGGACTCTAAACAGGGACTAAAATCTTACGAAAAATCAGAAGAAACTTAGAACATCTTCCATCCTAGGAACGTTGAAAAAAAATTCGAACGTCCCTTCGAAGGTCATTTCGAGCGTCACTTCGCTTCGAGAAGTCGAACTTTGAACTAACAATCAATCAAACGCTAAAATAGGCACGTGGGTTGACCACATTAAGGGCGTATCCTTTTGGGCATCTGAAGTCTGCGAAGTCTTCTGAAAACGGTAGACTTCGCAGAGAAAAATGTCAGTTACCAAAAGAATGAGAATTCTGAAAACGGTAGAGTTGGCAGACTTCGCAGAGAAAAATACCAAAAGAATACGCATTCTGAAAACGGTAGGGTTGGCAGACTTCACAGAGAAAAATGCCAAAAGAATGGGAATCCTAAAAAGATGAGAGTTCAAATGTTGTTGTTCGACCGAGCGAATAGAAGCCATTGCAATACAATGTATTTTTGTTATGCCAATCCCAAGAGAAGAGAATCTGCAAAGTGTCATTGTTTTTTCGAATGGTTTTGAAAACTTTTTCATTCACGAAACAAATGCTTTTTGAGATCTTTCAAAAGTCTGCCAGCTTCAGGAGCAGAAGGTTTCCCGAGCCTCGGATCTCTACCATTTTCAGAAGAGCCCAAAAGAATACGTCAAAATCTCTCGGAAGTCTACCGAAAACAGAATGACCAAAAGAATGGGCTTTTATAAAAAGCGATCTGAAGTCTGCGAAGTCTACCGTTTTCGGTAGAAGGGTACCAAAAAAATGGGATTTCATCGTCTACCAACTCTACCGTTTTCAGAAGATGCCAAAAAGAATACGCCCTAAGACAGTAGCGATCTGATTGGTCGCGCGGTGAACGCGGCAGACTTGGCCTAATTAGTCCCTGTATTGAAGCGTAAGGACATAAGTCCCTCAACTGAAGCGATAACAACAACAACAACGAGCGTAAGTTAGAGGGACTTATGTAATGTAGTCTAAGTCGTCCAATACCATCTCCTGCGCATTATTGTCCTACGCTTCGATTTCGAGACCACAGCCTAGGACAATACTGCGCAGGATATTTCAATGGGCGACTTCGGCCTTAACATTCCGAACGGCACCTGTGACGGAGCTCTCCAGTTCAAGATCAAAACGTATAACTGAGACAGGCAGCCAATGTCAAGGAAAAGAATTTTCTGTCATTTCACGGTAGGCAAAGAATCTAATCAGATTTAAATCAACATGATTGTGTCCTACCACTCATAGGTATAGCAGATCTTGTGATCAGCTTTAAAATCAGCAAATTTAGTCATTTTCAATACTGTCTGATTTTGAGGTATGCTGGAAAAAGACTAACGATTACCAGATTACTTTCCTTTATATACTAAGCTTCTAGTTTGGTCATTAATGTCAGAAAGAAATGAACACAATCGTTGTGAACCTGAAGGAGCGTGAAAATTTCAAGATAATAGCTCTTAAAAGATTTTGGGCAAGTCATTTTATGCCCTTTAAACAATGAAAACAAACACTTTATCATCTTTTAATACATTTGGATTATTGACAAAGAGATCAAAGCGAAAACATTGTGATAGATTTGATCATCAACTTTAGGTGGTTTCAAAGGCGATAGGGGTCAGAATACTCCCCTGGGGCGAAAAATACCCCAACGATCTCCAAAACTATCATTTAGTATGGCACTGAAACTTTGTAAAATAGTACATTAAGGGCAGAAACTTTTGCGGGCAGAAAGTTTCGCGAGAAGAAAAAATCGCGAAATTAAGGGCATAAACTTTCGCGAATGACGTTTTTTCCCGCATATTTCGCGACAAAAACTTTCGCGACTGAAGAAAAGTGAGGGGGAAAACATAATTTTCTATCCATTTTCAGTACTACTCACAGTCGCGGTGACAATTTACAAGGTTTTATGGCCCAAGAGACTAAAGATCGGGGTGACTGAGGAACAGCAACGCAACAACTTGAAGGAAAGACAAAAAATGGATAGTAAAAACTTTCGCGAGTCGAGAATTTCCTGCAATTTCGCAAGCAAAAACTTTCGCGAATTTTGAATTTAGATTATGCCTTGGCAGAAACTTTCGCGAAAAATGCCAAAAAACGCGAAAATCGCGAAACTTTCTGCCCGCGAAAGTTTCTGCCCCTAAAGTATATCATATCATATCATATCATATCATATCATAAATGTTTAGGCACGATGCCCTATCAGCTACTACAAAGTATAATAAAAATTAATGATAGAAATTTAAAAACCCTAAAAGGCTGCTCTTCCTAGGGGTCGTGCTTTAATTGCCGCCAAGGTAGATGAATGCATCCAGATCCCCACGGCCCCGCAACACCCAGAGGGACGGCACCCCACAGGCCCCAACCCGGCCTAGAATAGACCAAATCAGGACCAACCGGGCACCACCCCCCAAAGCATCACGAGGCCCCAGGGACCCGGACGCACTCACCCACCTTAGCTCCTTAGGAGTTGTTTAACTTCCTTTTTGAAGCAATTTAGAGCGGGTAAGTCTCTGTACTGTTGCGGGATCTCGTTCCATATCGAGGCTCCAGTAAATTGGAAACTCTTTTTGGTAAATTCCAATCGAGGTTTAGGCAAATGGAGATTTTGGCTATTCCTTGTTGAATAGCTTGAAATTTGGGACCTCCGCATAAATTTATTTTGCAAATTGTCCGGACAGTTTCCATGAAGGATCTTGTGCGTCATAACTAACCTGTCGTACCTTATTAATTCTTTAACAGGCAACCAGTCACAGACCCATCCATCCTTGTATTTTGCATTTTCAATCAGAAAATTTGCTCTTGACTGTAATCTTTGGAGAGCACTGAGCTTCGTATCAGAAATGCATCCCCATAATATGTTACCATACCTTAAGTGGCTCTCGATCAAAGCTCTATAAACTGAAGCTAGCTTTGACTGAGGGAGAATATCTTTCAGCTTCCGAATCGCAGAGAGACCACTTTTGACCTTAGTTTTCACTGTTTTATACTGATCTTTCCAGCTCAGATTTTCGTCTATATTAAGACCAAGATACTTTGTATTGGTAACCCTATTCATTTTCTTATGATCGACCTCAATCTCTCTGAGCTCATTTAGGACATTATGTAGAAAAGTAGAAAATTGTGTTTTTTCCCTCACTTTTCTTCAGTCGCGAAAATGCATCTTTTTTCTCAATCGTGAAAGTTTTTGTCGCGAAATTTGCGGGAAAAAACGTCATTCACGAAAGTTTATGCCCTTGATTTCACGATTTTTTTCTCGCGAAACTTTCTGCCCGCGAAAGTTTCTGCCCCTAAAGTAGCACCGTTGAAGACGATAATCTGATGATAGATGGCGATACGTTCATTCAAGAAAACCATCCACTAGATGTAAAACGGGGAGGTGTTGGGCTGTATATGAAATAGACTACAAATAGACCTGACATCCTCACACTTCCTGAATGCACTGTTTGTGAAATTCAACTAAACCGGGAAAAGTACTCCAGTTAGAGTGCAACAGAGTTGGTTGATTTTATGGAAAATTTGAGATAATGTTATCCAAGGTGGCTGCTGAGAATCCTTCTTGTGCCATCATTTATGGTGATTTTGAATCTCGCTCCCCTCAGTGGTGGGGAAATGACTTAGAAAATGACGCAGGAAAGTCCCTCGCGCCTTTTATCGCGGATCTTGGGCTTCAACAACTAATTTCTGAACAAGCTTATTTTATTGGTGATTCCAGATCATACATCCCCCAGTAACGACCCCGCTGAAACGCTGCCCCACCAAGGTGAAAGGATGACCCGCCAGGAAAATGTGTTTCCCCGCCAAGTTTGAGCTTAAAGTGCTCTCCCCCCTTGCTTCTGTTGCATCCCCGTCGAAATTTTTGTTTACCCTTCAAAGATTATACAAGTTCCATCACAAATAATAGCCAAAAGGTTTATTTTCCCGTCACGATATTTTCAATCCCCGCTGAAAATGTATAGTTTCATAATTTCCTCGCTGCACTTTTAATGTCCGGCAGGGTCGTTACTGAGGGGTGTGATCATGTATCGATTTGATATTTGGAATGAGCCCAATCTTCTTATCGATTCTGGAGTTCATCCTTTGCTTCATGAACAATGCCATCATCAAATCATTTGGGGGTAAGCTGACAATAGACAACTCGTCCCTTCCGCCATTCAAGCGAAAAGTGTGGTCTTACAACAAAGCTGATGAAGATTCGATGACGAAAAGTATAGACATGTTTTGTTAGCATGAAACTCTCGGTGAAATTGCTTGCTCAGACGTCAAAGTGGTAAAGCTAAATGAAATTTTGTTGAATACTTTTCTCAAACCTCATACCCAATGAAAAACACGTGGAAAACAATTAATCAAGTTCTAAACAAGAAGTCAAAGACCCACATTACATCCTTGGAGGTTGAAGGGAAAACGGTATCGGGAGATACAGCTATTGCAGCGTCATTGAATAACTTTTTTTGTGAGATTGGCAAGACCCTCGGTGACAACATACCTCAATCATTTAATCCTCTGTTAGATAATGACTACGAGGTAAATCCTAAAAGCGTGCAATTTCATTTCGAACCTGTCAGTGTTCATCAAATCGAAAGGATTTTGGGAAAATTTGACACCTCAAAGGGGTCTGGCCCGGACGGTCTGGCCAATTTTTTCATAAAGATTGGACTGCCTGTGATAGCTGAATCCTTGTGCGACATTCTCAACCTCTCTCTTGCTACTGGCATTTTCCCAGACAGCTGGAAAATTGCGCGTGTTGCCCCTGTCTTCAAGAGCGGTGAACAGGATGACAGTTCAAATTACAGGCCTATTTCTGCTTTGCCATTTTTAGCTAGACTGTTCGAAAAGTTGGTCTATAATCAAATCTATGATTTCCTGATCATAAAACGATCTACTATTCTCAAATCAATCTGCTTTCCGATTGCTACATTCTGTTGTAACCAGTCTGCTTGCAAGTACCAATGACTGGTACGTCAATATGGATAACGGAAACTACACAGCAAATATTTTCATCGATCTAAAGAAAGCATTTGATACTGTAGATCATGACATTCTCCTTGACAAGCTACTTAGATATGGTATCAAAGATCTGGAACATTCTTGGTTTGCTTCATATCTCAAAAACAGACGGCAGTTTTGCAAAGTTAATGGTGCATTGTCGCAGATAAAGGATGTCACTTGCGGTGTTCCACAGGGTTCATGCCTTGGTCCCCTGTTATTTTTAATCTATATTAATGACCTCCCGCGTGCTCTACGCAATTCTAAAGTGACCATGTATGCAGATGACACTAGTCTTTCATCTGCATCTAAAAATATCGATGACCTAAACAAATTTATGAACGAAGATCTTAATTGTTTAAAAGATTGGCTTCAGGGAAACAAACTGTCCTTAAACGTCCTTAAGACTCACGCAATGGTAGTTGGTCCCGTCCAAAGCTCAAGAGGATTTCCGATGAAGTCAGTGAGCAGCCTTCCTTTTTCATAAATGGCACACGGATAGAAACCGTTGAAAGGACCAAATACCTCGGTGTCCAGTTGGACTGTCATCTTGTCTGGGATGAGCATATAAAGTGTGTGAGAACCAAAGTCTCACGAGCCTTAGGCTTTCTGAAATATGCAAAGAAATTTCTCCCAGAGGGCACGCTCAGTAAAATGTACAGAGGAATGGTTGAACCCCACATTCGTTATTGTTGCTCAGTATGGGGATGTTGCGGCAAAACTCAAATTGGTATCCTCCAAAGACTGCAAAATCGAGCTGCCAGAATTGTTATGAATAGCAGCTATCATGCTTCTGCAGCTGGTCTGATTAAAAGGCTGGGATGGCCAACAATCTCGGACATTATTCTAGGTGAAACAGCGACCATAATGTTTAAGTCAACAAATAGTCTTGTGCCTGAATATCTTTCCGAGCTATTTGTAAAGAACTCAGCTCTTAACACAATAAGACTTAGAAATTCTGAAGCCGACTTGCGTGTTCCTCTCTTTAAAACGGCAAATGGGCAGAAGTCAATTTCATTCCGTGGGCCTAAGATTTGGAACCAATTAAGCTCTGATGTCAGACTTGCACCCTCCATTTTTACCTTCAAAAGGAGGCTAAAGGAAGTCATAGAGGATTGATAGTCTTTTTTATGTATTTCCATTTTAATTTTTCTTTTTTTTCTTTTTGTAATCAACGATTGTAAATTAGGTTTTAAATTTGTAAATTATATTTATTTTTGCATGGCCCCCTGCAAAACGATCTATGCAGATTGACGGGGCTACCGTGGTTAAAAAAATGAAAATGAAAATGAATAAAATTATCACAGTTAGGCATCAGCAGTCTCCTTGGATAACTCAGCCTATTAATAACCCTCCTTGGATAACCCTCCTTGGATAACCCAGCCTTATTGAGAATGCGAAGCAGAGGTATTTGATGAACATAGGGCGCAAGCTGTCGAATCCTAAAATTAGAAGAGAATCTTACGGGTCACTGATCAACAAGGTCTTGAACAAAGCTAAAATACCAAGAATTCCCCAACTTTTAGAAAACGATATACTTGTCTTGGACTTTTCTGCCAAGGCCCAGATCTTTATGATTATTTTGTACTCGAATGTGCAACCTTGGACACTGCAAGTGAAATTTCGTCTGTCTTTCAGCCAAATGCGCCACCACTTACAGATTTTCACATTTCCAATGAGAAAATATTAAAGATAATTCGATCAGTGAATCCAAACAAGGCTCATGGCTGGGATGAAATATCAGGTCGCATGATAAAAATATGCGATTGGACTCTAGTTGTGCCTCTGAAGCTGATATTTGAAGCTTGTTTAGTCCATCTTATCTTCCCTGAAACTTGGAAAAGAGCAAACGTTGTACCTGTACATAAAAAGAATAGCAAAAATTTGAAGGCAAATTTCTGTCCAATTTCATTACTTCCACTTTTTGGGAAAATTTTAGAAAAGTTAATTTTTGATACAGTCTACGAGCATTTGAATTCAAACAATTTGCTCAACCCTAATCAGTCAGGATCTCGCCCGGGTGATTCAACAATTAATCAGTTGTTATCAATAGTACATACCACATCTAAAGCTCTTGACTGAAATCCAACACTAGACGTAAGTGTATCTTGATATATCTAAAGCATTTGATAGAGTGTGGCACGAAGGTCTTATTTTTAAATTACGTCGCTGTGGTATCTCTGGTCAATTACTGTCTATGATTCAAAATTTCCTTGCAGACAGAAAACAACGTACGGTGTTCAATGGCAAGGCGTCTGATTGGGGAAAGTCTCTGCTGGTGTTCCTGAAGGCTCTATTCAGTAAATCCCGCAAACAAGAACATAGCAAAATAAGAACCTGCAGACTGATTTTGTGGAAAAAGACACCCAAAGATAAGAACCAAAAACAGACTGATTTACATCAATGTTCTTATGAGATGGTACACTTACTTAAGAGATCATCACATTTCATCATATAACAAACTCCCAACTATTGATAACTGAACACCTCTATCAGTTTTCAGGGATATGCAAATTGTTTTATCAAGCCGTGTGATATAAACTGCTTTGTCAACAACAAAAATACCATACTCTCTAATATTTACATGCAGTCATTATACCCTCAAGTTTATTTAATACATAATATATACTGTAGCTATATAGTCATCATAGTCACAAGTGTCCTTGCCATAAGAACAACAGCCTGAAAATGTCATGAGTACCTCATTTATAAGAACCTAGCCAGTCTGTTTTTTTTAGAAAAGTATGTTCTTGTTTGCGGGGTTTTACTGTATTAGGGCCTCTTTTCTTTTTAGTATATATTAACGACCTGACAGATAATCTGATATATAACGTAAAACTTTTTGCAGATGATACATCGCTTGTCACCGTGGTTTGTGACCCTGTGTCTTCTGCGAATGACTGGAACCATGATTTGAATCTCATTAGACAAATGGGCAAACAAATGGAAAATGTCTTTCAATCCAGACCCAGCCAAACAAGCACAAGCGGTTGATATCAAGGACCGAGATACAGGGGGGTCCAGGGGGCCATGGCCCCCTCAAAAATTTTCCGTCGTTGTTGCAGTAAATCTTTGTTCCTTTATTAGTATTTCAGAATATCAGATAGGCATTCTTTTTTCTTATGTATATCTCGTTCAATTTCTACCTTTCATTAGTCTAGGAAGTCCTTTGGGGTATATACAAACAATCAAACTTGCCCTACACCATACCAGAACCATGGGTACATCCAAAGCTAGATTTACCTGTAAAGTCAATTTGTATTTGAGGAACAAAATTAACGTTGTTTTAAGCCAATTTGAGGAGCCTGGCATCAAATTTTTCCAGGCGAGTACTCCCAGACCCCCTCCAATTTTTTAGCTCGCTTCATTCGTCGCCCTGTTTTCCCATGGCCCCCTCAAGTAAAAAATTGTATCTCGGTCCTTGGTTGATATAATTTTTTCAAGAAAAAGGAAACCAATTGACCATCCACCTATCCTATTCAATGATACGCCAGTTTTAAAGGTCGATGAGCACAAACATCTAGGTCTAGTACAGGATTCGAAGTTATCTTTCAATGGCCATACCAGGTCGCTATCTCAATACCTAGACGAGGAACAGGAATGATAAAACATCTTTCGAAGTATTTACCTCTCTCGACAGACCCTTAAATAGCTTCATAAACAATACGTAAGACCACATCTGGACTGCAGTGACGTTATCTATCTATCACATACCTACCACTAAGTGCGATAACAGTGTAAGTTTGAAACGGAATCATATTATGGAAAAACTTGAATCCACTCAATACTCTGCCGCATTAGCAGTAACTAGTGCGTGGAAAGGCACATCCAGGGAGAAACTTCTTTCTTTAACGTCATGGTTGAATGTTTCGAATTTCCTGACGAACTTAAAGAGGGGGAGATCACATCACTTTTCAAAAATCAAGATGCTAAGATAAAAAAGAATTATCGCCCCATTACTATCCTTACATCCGAATCCAAAATATTCGAGAGAATCTTGTATGACCAAATAAAAGTGTTTTTTCCTTTTTCACGTTATTTATGTGGTTTTCGTGAGGGCTATAGCACTCAACACGCTCTACTTAGACTTTTGGAAACATGTAAAGAGTTTCTCGACAAGAAAGTATATGTAGGTGCTGTCCTGATGGACCTTTCAAAGGCCTTTGATTGCTTAGATCACGACATTCTCTTAGCAAAACTAGATGCCTATGGATTTAGTCGCAACGCTCTAAAGTTGATATGTAGCTACCTTTCTGAAAGGAGACAACGGGTGAAGGTAAATGGTACATTCAGCACCTGGTGTTACTCAAAAATGGGAGTACCACAGGGATCAGTATTAGGGCCCCTCCTCTTCAATATCTTTATCAATGATATATTTCATTTAGTGAATGATACTGAAGTATGCAATTATGCAGACGATACAACATTATATGTTGGAGATAAGAACCTTAGGACAGTGCTCTCAAAATCAGAAAAAGACACACTTTTACTGTCAGAATGGTTCTCTGACAATTTCATGAAACTAACTGAAGAAAAGAGTCACCTTTTAATATTCGGAGCAAAAAATGATGGAATGACACTAAATATTGGCGCCTCGCAAATATCAGAATCTGAATCTGAAAAATTACTTGGTGTAACATTAGATTCCAAGTTAAATTTTAATGTTCATGTTAATCAGGTATGTATGAAGGCAAGTCAAAAACTTTACGCCTTAGCAAGGGTATCCAATTACATGGATACAGAAAAAGTAAAACTGATAATGAGGTCTTTTATTATGTCACATTTCAGCTATTGTCCGTTAATTTGGATGTTTCATAACAAAGCCGCAAATAGTCGAATTAATAAAATTCATGAAAGAGCTTTGCGAATTGTATACAGAGACACTGAATCCTCCTTTTATGAACTTTTAGCAAAAGATAACTCAGTATCAGTTCACCAAAGAAACTTGCAGTTGCTGATGATAGAGATATATAAAACCAAAAACAGTTTAAATCCACCTTTCATGGAAGACATCTTTGTCGAAAGAACGAACATATCATGCAATCTTAGAAATAATGATGGTCTTCTAGTACCAAGGGCAAATACAACTACTCATGGTATAGAAACCATACGATATGTTGGAAGTAGACTTTGGCAAACATTACCAAGTGAAGTCAAAGAGTCTCAAACCCTAGA
Organism: Aurelia sp. 3 sensu Dawson et al. (2005); assembly: GCA_964020215.1. NCBI lineage: Eukaryota > Metazoa > Cnidaria > Scyphozoa > Semaeostomeae > Ulmaridae > Aurelia > Aurelia sp. 3 sensu Dawson et al. (2005). Next base: position 10,784,467 of record OZ026590.1, read on the forward strand.
AATCTTTAAGGGTCTCATCAAAAGCTGGACTACAGACAAATGCAACTGCAAGCTCTGCAAAACATATATAGCAAATCTTCTATCTGTAAGAATTGTGCACTTTATGAAGAAAGCATGAAAATTGGTATACCTACCCATTTTGATGCGCTGAAAACGATAAGATACAGACCCCAACTGTAAGATGCCCCCAAATGCTATTTTTAGACAGGGGTACTCGGGCCCAGTCCCATCAATGTTATATTACTCTAAATCACTAACAAATGACGATGAAACTCCAAAATAAACCAGTTTGGCACAATTTGATATGCTGAAAACAATGGCTCAAATAATTGTTTGAAAAATTGCCCCCAAATGCTATTTTTAGATTGGAAACTTGGACCCAGCCCTCTTTTTGTGTGATTTTGCTATAACTTATAAATAAGACAAGCTATAATCCTATAATCAACTAATTGGTCTTTATTTGACACCCTGAATACGATTGTGAAAAGACCTTTTTCACAAAGTGTCCCTTAAGGCTATTTTTAGAAAGGGGTCTCTCGGACCCAGACCTCTCTCGCACATTATTCTGTAAAAATTCACCAATAAAAGGCGATTTGGGTCCAAAATCAACTAATCTGGGGTTATCTGATATGCTGAAAACGCTGGTGGGCAGACCTCGTTGTAAAAATGCTCGCAAGTGCTATTTTTGGACAGAAGCACTTGGACCCAGTCCTCTTTTTGTGTGATTTTGTTTTAATTTACTGACAAGACAGAATATACTTCTAAAATTGACTAATTTGCCGTAATTTGAAGAGCTGAACACGATAGTGACCAGTTCCATTTCATGAAGTGCCCCTAGATGCTATTTTTAGACAGAGTGTGCCCGTACCCTGTCCTCTTTCTTATGTTACTCTGTTATCATTCACGAAATTAGTCGATATGTTTCTAAAAGCAGTTGTTGATGTTGGGAAGATCCCAACCAAAGATTTTGCATTTTAAGTTCAATGAAACCATTCCATACTTCAGAAAAAAGCGTCATGGTACCTGTTCTGAAGAAAATGATCTATGCACATTGTCCATCACATTTGCAAAGTTCTGTGCAGGGAAGATCAATACTCTTACAACTGCAGCGAACTCCACAGTTTCTCTTGCACGAGCAGCGTTTTAATTCTTTCAGTGCCTTTGATGCCTCAGGTATTGTCATCCAAATCGGTTGATATGATTCACTTTCATCTTTCCAACCCCATGCTAAAACATCAGGTAGCTCCTGCGCAACTTGCAATGACTGCCTCCATACAAAACTAAAAGGTAAATTTCGCTACTGTTGTTCCTGATTCTGACAAAAGTACTTTGCTCTGAAATAACAATATATAGAGTCTAGATCTTTCTTTTGCCTGAATCAACTGTCTGCTGATGGTTTCAAATGTATCCCAACGCAGCATTTATACGCAGAATATTTTTAATTGCATAAGCATTAGCATGGCTCCCTGTAAAACAGTGTATATAGTACTGAGTGGATTACCATGGATAAAAAAGTTAAAATGAATGAAAAATGAAAATGAACATCAATACGGAACATTATCAAATAGATAAACAGCTGCTTACCCTGATTGATATGTAGCTCTGAAAGTATGCTGAATAAGTGCATCTTTTGTCGGTGGCAGCCCATCTACTGGCCTTCCTTTCTTCGTAAACAGCTGTCTCCTAGCAGAATTAACGTCTGTATTCAAAGATGATCGATCGTATAGCAAAATGACATATCTCTCTATGAGCGCCCAGTCATCTTCAGTAATAGCCGAAGGGCAATCAGAAAGCCTCTTAAAAGATTCTGTCACCTCTGGAAATGCTCTCCACGTTTCCCAAGCAGAAGTTTTGCCTCTACCTGCGAAGGACGACGTTGTATCACATCCTGTAAATGCATACCAAAACAGAATCCCAGAACAGATCTGCTCTCCAAGACGGCTCGCATATTCGTGAATTGGAAACCAACGTCGGTCTTTGCCAGTCCCGAATTCTATCCACAATTCTTCAAGAAGCAGCTCATGGAAAACAGCTATTGCAATAATTATTACATCTGTGTCAACTGTCTTGATCATTATCTTTCTATGTCCACTTTCTGCCATATTTTTTGCATGCACAAAAACTCTTGTGTCAGCCTCTTCATGGTTACATGGTGCTAGCGAGAGATTTTCGATAGAATCATTATTTGTGAGAACATTTTCGCCCGCGGTAAAAACCAATTGAACATTGCTCAGTCTGTTATTGTTCACACACTTTGCAGCGATAAGTCGAAAAAGTTCTTCTTTATTTTCATTTACTCGAAGGAAATTTCGCCAATTTCGAATCACTGGCGTAGTTTCGACGACGCGAACTCGACTTCCAATACCTCTATCTTCTCTTGTAGATGCTTTGATGCTCTTTTGCCGATAAACGTCGAACACAACATCTATTCTCTCAATGGAGCTGCTTTTTGCTCTGGAGACCAAATGATTGGCGAATTCTTTGTCGGCGTATTCTCCAAACTTTTTGGACTCGCCAGCAGGAGTCATCTGAACTATGGCAGCGCCATCTAAGATTAAGCCTGTTACTAGCGGTTCTTCGCAACATACCTCTCCATATTTCGTTAAAACTTTCACACAATCAGACTTCGTTGAATGTCTTATCTTATCGTATACTGATAAAGCTGGAGGATAGCTGTGATTTTCATGCGAAAAGAAGTCATCTAGATCACTCTCTCTTGTTTGGCATGCTACATAGAGTGAAGCGTATAAGTTGCAATCTTGCTTTAAGGATGAAATTTTTTCTCGGGATCTCTTTGCTGCGATAGAATTGTTTTGTCTGAAAAGGGGCAACTTATTCTTTTTTATAACGTCATGAACCGACTTTTCTGAAGTGATAAGTCTTTCCACCTTGAAAGCTTCGTACTGATCTTTGCCTGCTTGTCTAGCTTCGCGTACAGATGTTCTTGCTTGCTCACCCATCACAACTTTACTTCCTAACGTTATCAACACGTCTTCTTCTTCTTCAAAAGGGTTTCCATTCTCAATGAACGCCTCGTACATCGACTTGACATCTTTCCTAAATCGCTTTTCAAACGTTGTGGTATTCTCATGGTGGCTTTTGATCGGCTCTTCAGGATCAGCATCAACAATGATATCACCAAATTCAGTAATCATCCTTGCGATCTCAGGGCCAGCTACCATCCATTGCATCAACGCTTTTGGGCTCTGTAGAATACCAATAGCTCCTCCTTCCTCCTTGACGAGCTTGTTATTTTGCTCATGAGCTTGATCCGTAGCCATTGAGGAAAACTTTCTATTTGTTTTCTGGACGGTGAATTTTCCGCTTAAGAATTCTTGGTACACATCTGGATGTCTTGTAGACAACTCCTTGAGATCCTGCAAAAATACTGGAAGCCAGCGGGCATAATGAACGTGATCCAGTGCGAACATCCATGGAATTATCTGCTCCAAAGCATCACAAAACATTTTGAAGTCTGCTACCCGTATACTCTTAACGAACATGAGTAAGAGCAATTCTAGCTCGTAGGCGACAAAAGCATACTCGAACTGAGCTGACTTCTTTCGAGCTGAATCCACCCAACTATCAAAGCTTTCTTCGCTTTCTGCTGTTTGCCTTTTCTCGTAGGCAGTTTTCAGCAACAGATGCAAAGCAGCAACAGATACTTGATGGGCGTACCTGGATTTTTTCACATGGAAGGCTGACAGTAGGGCCTCTGATGTTCCAGACGTGAAAACTTGAGCAGTCGTTATCAAGTCGCTCCATCCACTTCCTTCCAACCAATCTCCTATCATGCTTAATGTCGCCATCTCGATGTGTAGCCCTCCCATCATGATAACGAATTTGTCTTCACCGTAATAATGCGGAAAAAGCCATTGAACCTGCTTTCCAAGAGCATACACTGGCTGATCTGCAGTTATTACAGGTATCTGATTCTTGTTCAAACTATCAACTGCTCTTCTTGTGACTTTCATGGTATGTTTTACCATTGCCAATGAGTTGATATTTTCATCAATCAGTGGCATTAACGCTGAAAGACATTTTGGACGAGGCAACGACGATTTCTGATCTTCGTGAAAAGCAGACCAAGAAGTCCTTGTACTGAGCTCTGGTTCAACATCTTTGTTTGCAAGCAATTCTGTCTGTTTCAACCAAGCTTCACTTTCTTTCAAAGGAACGTGTACCATATCTCCGTTCTCGGCGTTGATCGTTGTTATAGGACGAAGAACGCTTCCTTTGGCAACTGGTGCAATATCCAGATAGTACTCTGGCAACTGTGGCTTTCCAATAATTTTTGACTTCGATGTTGTATTTACAGTTATCACATTCTCTTCAGTTGTTTCATCTGGATGTTGAAAAAGAGATATCCCTGTGCCATGAAAATGTTTTTGAGCTGAAGTTGCAGAAACATTGTGGTCGATGTTGTCTATAGCGGCAGTGGTGAATATACCGTCCTTCAGTGATGTTGGACAAACCAAATTTTTCTCTTCGTATTCTTTGCAGAGCTGATTAGTAACAGCTGCTTTGATGTCGCGTACCCTATCGTATGAAATGCTAACTCCTAATTTGGAGAATTTATCGACCAAGCTGGCCTTACGCGTTTTTGTGTGAACCAGCAAACCAAGATAAACAGGCAACGCTGTTTCTCTTTCCAAGGGGCGCCGTCGTTCTCCTATATCTCGCTTTCTCTTCGTTGAATTGAATATGATGAGATGGGCTATGTTAACAGCTGTTTCATCGCCAAAATCAACACCTTCATTATTGGGACCACAATTTGGACCTTCCAGCAGCATTCTTATCAAACACAGTAGACTTTGGGGGACAGATGATCTGACGTACTCTGAGTTAAAGTGCCCTTCAAACGGAGGGAATTCTGTAAAAAAATCGTTCCTGATGATTTCAGCAGCCCTTGCAAGGCACATGCCATCATCCTGCAAGCTATGCAAACATGCATCGAATAAGGCCTCGCCAATTTCTCCCTGGAAGCTAAGAAGGACATCTCTACCTTTCTTGTATGCCTGTAGGTCTGGAACGTGCTTTAAGAGTTGTTCCTTTAATCTAGTGCTGTGGATAGCATCAGGAGAGACCCCATAACGCTTAATGTTGCAAATCAGCAGCTTCTTCAAGTCATTAAGTTTGAAAACTAAGGAACTGTCTGAATTTCTTCTTGATTGTCGTATATAATTTATCACCTCGGACAAAGCTATTCCATATACCAAAGAATTGTCCTTCTCTGTTATAGATTCTTTGCTTTTCGCATCTCTAAGAAGGTTGTACAGCTTCGTAAGACACCCTTTGTGATAATGTGCCTCGATCGCAACCATATCTCCCTGACTGAGTTTTGCCAATAATTTACCATCGCACAGCTCAGTAGCTGCAGCTCTGATACGACGATCAAATTCCATGGTACTTGCCCTGTGTAGGTTTTGCTCATCGTCTTCTCCTTCACAAAAGAAACACGTTGCCTTAACAAAGTTGAGACTTTCGTAGCTAGAGCGAGTACCTTTCCGTAATGAAGAGTCTTCTGATGAACAAGAGTCCTTTGGTTCCTCTTGGCTTTTCTTAGCACATCTATCTTGTGCTCTTTCAAAATGGTATTTGTCACAGCTATTCCTGCATGACTTGTGGAACTTTGCGCTATTTTCAATGAAAGATACCAGAAGTGGCTGACCCTCATTTCTTAAACTGCTTAGTTTAATTCCATATGGAAGCATACCAATGGAGTCGAAACTTAGCAGATCTTCAGCAAGACTTTTGTAGCCGACATGTTTATCATGTTGTTTGCTATTATTTGGGCAAAGGAGCTTCTCTTTTTTTTCAGTTTGACAAATGACACAACGATTCCAGTCGATTTCGGGCAGTACATCAACATCGGCAGAACTTACCAACTCGAATTTACGTTTTGACATAATTGCTCATCCGTTCCTTTTGCCTACAAAATATGTGAACAGAAAGACTTTGCAGCCGAGGTTGCCGAAGCTTCTTCATAAACAAAACTCGCAAAAGGAAAGACGATAAATGAATATAGCGGTGACTGAACGAATGTCTGCAACGTACCTGTTTCTCAAACATCAAATTCGGAATTCGTCTTGACTACTACATACTTTTTGTGATGTTGGAAGCCAATGTAAAAGAACTGTCATCCAATATCAAGCTTCATGTTCATAATTTCATTCGTTATGTGATACAAACACAGCATGATTTGCGTTCTTGATTTTGAGGACACTTCCGTTGTTTAAATAATCTAACGTTCTTTAAATAACTCAACAGTTTAAGTGCAATATTTTTTATTTTTGAAGCCATATCAAATTCCTGCCGTGATATGCCAATATGAATTTCAATAAATTGGTAACCTTTTAGTTCTCTTTACAACAGAGCAACTAGGGGAACCATCCAAAGGCAAATGGGGGTTTTTAAGCCATCGTTCTCAGGATAATGTCGCATGAAAGAGGACTGGGTACGAGCACACTCTGTCTAAAAATAGCAATTAGGGGCACTTCATGAAATGGACCTGGTCATTATCGTGTTCAGCGCGTCAAATTACGGCAAATTAGTCAATTTTAGAAGTATATTCTGTCTTGTCAGTAAATTAAAACAAAATCACACAAAAAGAGGACTGGGTCCAAGTGCTTCTGTCCAAAAATAGCACTTGCGAGCATTTTTACAACGAGGTCTGCCCACCAGCGTTTTCAGCATATCAGATAACCCCAGATTAGTTGATTTTGGACCCAAATCGCCTGTTATTGGTGAATTTTTACAGAATAATGTGCGAGAGAAGTCTGGGTCCGAGAGACCCCTTTCTAAAAATAGCCTTAAGGGACACTTTGTGAAAAAGGTCTTTTCACAATCGTATTCAGGGTGTCAAATAAAGACCAATTAGTTGATTATAGGATTATAGCGTGTCTTATTTATAAGTTATAGCAAAATCACACAAAAAGAGGGCTGGGTCCGAGTTTCCAATCTAAAAATAGCATTTGGGGGCAATTTTTCAAACAATTATTTGAGCCATTCAATTCAGCATATCAAATTGTGCCAAACTGGTTTATTTTGGAATTTCATCCTCATTTGTTAGTGATTTAGAGTAATATAACATTGATGGGACTGGGCCCGAGTACCCCTGTCTAAAAATAGCATTTGGGGGCATTTCACAGTTGGGGTCTGTATCCTATCGTTTTCAGCGCATCAAAATGGGTAGGTATACCAATTTTCATGCTTTCTTCATAAAATGCACAATTCGCATCCATTTTACATCTAAGCCGATGCACTAGTATTTCTATGTACATTTTAGATTTATAATTAATGTAAATAGGTTACTTTTGTACATAGTTGGCTTTAACTAGCACTGCTGCTACTACAGTCGCCAACTTAAAATAAATTATATTATTATTATTATTATTATTATTATTATTATCATTATTATTATTATTATTATTATTATTATTATTATTATTATTATTATCATTATTATTATTATTATTATTATTATTATCATTATTATTATTATTATTATTATTATTATTATTAAACTGAGTAACGAGTTTGGATAGGAATCGATTAATCTCAGACCTTGGAGCAGGCGTTTTGTTCTATTTTTCAAGATTGTGAACAACATAACACCGGAGTATACAAGGGAGCCTATTCCACCGCTTCCATGGACCATAGCTATAATCGGTACAAGAACGATGAGCTTTGGTGCAAGCTTCTACCCGAACTGTCTTTCGGAATGGAATATGCTTGACTCAGAGATAAGACAATTGCCAACTCTTGGCATGTTTAAAAAGAAGCCTTTTTTATTCATTCGTCCCCTACCCTAACCAGTCTACAACATTCACGACTCGATGGCAATCCTAACACAACTTTGTGTAGGTCTAAGCTAAATCTTCACAAATTTAAATTTCAAGACTTATCAACCCTTTCTAATGAAGCCCTTCTCGAAATCCTTCTTTATGGTGATGAAAGGTTGCCGCTTATGTAAAGTACCATGGTCCTTGAGGCTACAATTAAGTACGTACTCATTACGAATTAAGAAACAACAATTTCATTATTCCGAAATTTTGTACAGTTAAATATGGAAAAAACTCAATAAGGTACGTTGGACCATATTTGTAGAGTAGACTAGAGAAAAAATTGAAGGAGTTGCCAACAATGAACCATTTTAAAAGAAATATTAGAGGAATGGACATAGTAACTCTTTTGGACCGTCGACTGTAATTTAAGTGTACATAAGATTTTGACGTAGATTTTCAGTAAGCTTTTTTTTCAGTAAGTTTTTTAAGTTTTTCAGCAATTCTAACTGTACTTTAACTTTATGAACTTTTCCGTTGTGTCCCCAATTAGCTTGTAAGCTAAATATTCTAGACACATTAATAAAGCTTTTGATTGATTGATTGACGTATACGCAACAGAACGCTTTGATTGAACCAATGCCAACGTTTCTTTAACATAAGTACAGTGTCCTCTCCGCAGAGCGGATCCTCTATTCAGTGGACCCTCGCTTTAAGCACCCAGTTTCCAGGGACATAAGCACTTGCACACTAATTCTCAATTCTAGAGACCCCTTGTTTAACGATCATCCAGATTCATTCACAGGTTCTCTGACGGTTCGTTGTGTGGAGTGGTCACTGTAGCGGTTTTTTTCTTCTTCGTGTAGTTGCTGTTAGATTATTTCCTGGTATTTGCGTTAGTATCTGTAGCATTTGAATTTGTATTAGTATTTTTATCTACAGAGTGTCTCAAAGAAATTGATCGACGTTTGATTAAATATAAAAAAATAACGATAACATGGACGGACTCATGGGAAGATAACCCTGTCCCTAAGATTATGAAATAATTCTAGAAACCAGAATCTTGCAAGTCGGTTGAAAATTCACTGAGTTGCGAGCTTTCAAAGATCAAAAATATGCGATAGCTGAAACCATTCATTCATTCATTCATTCATTCATTCATTCAGTCATTCATTCAGTCATTCATTTATTCATTCATTCATTCATTCATTCATTCATTCATTCATTCATTCATTCATTCATTCATTCATTCATTCATTCATTCATTCATTCAACAATTTATTCACAGTAGGCAAAAAAAAATTTAAACTAGCAACATTAGTGCTAATTAAGGCCTACTAGTTTAAAGATTAAGAGAAAATATATTACAGCCGTTTAAAAATAAAGATTGATACATATCATGTTAGGTACCCAACCTGTGGTATATATGTTTTGCAAAGTCTACAGTTGCAGTTCTCGCCCTTTCAACATTTAATATGGTTCTTGAAAATGGGAAGTGTGCTTGCTTGTTTCACTGCATTTGGTAAAGTCGACCAAAGCATATTTCCAAGGAAAGATATAGTCTCAATTCCATACGTTGTTGTATGCACTTTTGGAAGCTGCGAGTCGTTATCGTGCCTTAGATCGTAACCAATATTCCGCTCAGTGAATATATAATTCATGAAAGGAGGACTTAAGCCAGACTTTGTTTTATAAATTTCGGACATAAGCAACTGTAAATTCTTTACGTGGAAAGATACCAAATTCCTTTGCTCCAAAAGAGACTCAAAATCTGTTTGATAGTCTTAGTACGCAAAACGCAATGCTCCTTCATGGATATGATGTATTGTTCTGTCATAGAACATCCAAACAAGGGGGCAGTAGCCAAAGTGAGATAAGACGAATGCTTGCATTACCTGCTTCAACTTTTCCGTGTCCATGTAGCAGCATATTCTGGCAAGGAGATGAAGTTTTTGATTGGCTTTTTTACAAAGATTTTGACATGCTGTTTGAAGCTCAGTGTTTGATCAAAAATTATCCCTAGAAGCTTCTCCTCTTTGCTTTCTTTCACGTTAGCCTCTCCTATTTTGACGGAGACTTCGTCGCTCTTTCCACCAAGATCATTAAATGACATTTATCTTCATTTAACTTCATACGATTGTTTGGAAACCATTCACTTATCACGAGAGCGTCATTCTCTAATTTTGCGACAACATTCTCGATGTTGGGATCACATGTATAAATTGTTGTGTCGTCCGTGTAATTGCATACCTCAGTCTCTTCCAGGAACAGAAACAAATTATTCAAATATATTTGTTTGGAATACTGCGAATTCCCCCTTTTGTGAATCACAAAGGAAAAGACGTTAACTCTGATTGGCCCGCTGGTCAATGGGACGAGCGAAGCGTTTTGGAGCATGCGCAATTTTACAAAGGAAAGATGAAGGGCGATGACCCGGAGATCGATACTGCGCAGACTCCAAAGCGCTTTGACAGGCGTCTAGCTCTTCAGGAGAAAATCCGAAAGACTTTCGCTGATAGTATCCCGAACAAATATGTTAAACAAAAGGGGTGCCGAGATTGAACCTTGTGGTACACCCAGAGAGGTTTTTGTCCACGTACTGAACGAACCATTCACCTTTACCCATCGAGATAGCTATACACGAACAGCAAGGCAGATCTACTGAAACCATACGCATTCAACTTTGCGATTATTAATTCGTGATCTAGACAATCGAGGGCCTTCGAAAGGTCTGTCAAAACAGCCCCTGCGATTCCCCCATTGTCTATCGACTTGTTACAGGTTTCTATACGACGTAGAAGTGCATGCTGTGTGCCATAGCCCTCTCGAAAACCACATAGGAGTGAAGAAAGGAATTTTTGGATGAAAGGCAGCATTTGATTTCGCATTAACCGTTCGAAAATTTTTGATACCGATGGTAAAACAGTAATTGGTCGATAGTTCTTTTTTGAAAAAGCATCCTCTTGTTTAATTAGAAAAGTTATATCTCCAGATTACAGTTCTTCCGGAAAGGTGCACTTTTGGAGAGGCCTTTTTCGAATTAAGTTGTTTTATCTCAATAGCAATATCACAGATGGAAACCTCACTAAACTCAAATTTGTTGGCAATCTTGACATTCTCTCTGATTTTGCAGATACTCGGATGAGCATCGTATTTCCTGACAGCTCTATCTACGGCATCTAGTATGCCATCAGTAGGAAGCAAAACTGAGTCATTAATAGAAATCCCTAAACTATCTGTTATAGTTCCAAAGTGATGGTTGAAGATCTCTGTAATGTCTGAGTCCTTGTTTATCATTTTACCATTTTCAATAAGAGTCAAAGATGAGTTTACCTGGACCTTACCTGAAAAGATTGGTTTGACAGTCTTCCAGAATTTACGATTATCCGTAAGGTTACCAAGGTTGATATTCTGATAGTAATCAAATTTGGCCTTTCGTAACAATTTAACAAATTTGTTCCTCTGCTTTTTAAATGCCTTAAGATTTGCACCAGCTCCATTGTTGTGATACTTGTTACGTAGCCTAGTTCGGTGCATGTGTTCTTTTCGCAAGGCTTTTGTCATAAAAGGCCCATCGTTTGAACGAGTTGATTTTTTCTTAACGGGTGCATGTTCGTTCAGTACGCGCATAACCCCAGCCTCGAAAGCACCATAGTCCTTGATCTCACTTAGATAAACCCGTTCCTATGGCAACCGTATTCCGAAAATTAGATTTCCTGTTGGTTAGGATTAAATCAATGCTTCGAGGGTTGCCTGATTTGAAACAGGTTGGGCATCTAAAAAGATTCTGTAAGTTGTAATTGTCCATGAAACCACTGATAACGTTCACTGCTTCGCAACTGAAGTCTCCGATTAAAATGATATTCTCATACTTTGTAAAAAAATGATCAAGTATTTTACCAGTCTCACAAAAGAAATATTGTTCAGCTTGAGATGGTGGACGATAAATAGAAATGAGAATCCATTTTTGCTTTTCAACAGTAAGCTCAAATAAACCCGCTTTCAATGTCATTTGGCGGTTTATAGCTGCTTAAAACTCTTTGATTGTTGCACTTTCTCCCACATAGACTAAAAGACCACCTCCATACCGATTTCGGTCATACCTAAATGGCTTCATAAAACCTTCGATTATGAACTGACTGGTTGTAAAAGTATTGTCAATTTTTGTCTCTGCAATGATGAGTACATCAACATAGTCTGATACTAATGGTCTCAGTAATTTAATCTTGTTCTAAAAGAGTTTATGTTAAGATAAGCAATGATAAGTATAAGTATTTTAAATCTTATATTCTTCAGGGAGGCAGTTGCATCATCATGTTCATTAGATTGGTCGTTATCAGTGCTTTCATTAAAGGGGCAGGGTCACGTAACCGTAAACAAACTTGTTATCTCTTATAATCTACATTGTTGCCCACACGTGGCCATTGTGTTCTGTACGGGTTTTGGTGGATGAGGTGAATTCACGATAAAGTTACTCCTAAAAATCCACCAATACCTCTGCAATCGTACAACATATGAACATTTCGTTTGTTTCTTGACGAAGTTCAAGAGTCTATCTTCAAAATAGAACCTCTATTTTGATAAAAATAGTGGAAAATCTGCTTGATATGGCCTACCAAAAATACAACAAAATCGTCCTTTCGAAAGAAGTTTGTTTACACTACGTGACCCTACCCCTTTAACTCTCTCATTATCAGAATCATTAGTCTGTCTGGTACGACTCAGATCGTGTGGTGGTGAGGAATAATTGTGACAAATATCTGATAGGGTATTATCTAGTTTCTCCTCGCCTTCGTGCTGCCCGAGTCGACCAGAACAGCCAGGCCTACTGAGTCAATTTTTACAAGCCCTAAAAAGATTGCTTGGTAACCAGAGACCACCAGATTACTTGAAACGTAAAGTGCCTCGAAGACCGAGGTAAAAGACGCTTGTCTAACGTCATACCTCTCGTGGATATCAGAGCAAACCAAATAGGACTTCCAAAGTAATTCTGCGATCATTGCCAAAATTTGCTTAACATTGCATATGTCCAAAAACAGTGGTTCAAAACATAATCAATCCACTGATCTCAGTGAATCAACCAGAGACTGAATCTGTTTCCTCACAGCATCCATATGCTTGAAAGTTAGGGTATCGAAAACCTGCTCAAATTCTATTTGGTTCACTCTGAAACAATTGACAAATAGCAGAAACGATGGTCGATCAGATTTTTACCGAAAATGCCATTTCAAGGTCTCTGGTATCTATTTTCGCATAAACTTGAACTTCAAAGGCTTGAACTCCATGAATTTTTAGAGGATTTGCAAGATTCTTGTGTCAAAAATAAATTTGAAATCTCAGGAAAAGGGTCACTTGACCAAGTGTCAATTCATCGTATCGTTATCTTTTAGCATTTAATCAAACGTCGAACAATATTTTGAGATACCCTGAATGTTAAGTAGTATTTATGTTAAGTGTAACTACAGTATGTTATTAGTGAGTAGTGTAAGCGTGATGTTAAGTGTAATGGTTGCAGGTTTGCAATATATTTCCATGTCCTTGCCCTATCGTCTTATAATGTAATTTGTTCGTTAGTATATTGTAAATTTTTTTCATGATGGCGGCGTCCAAGATGGTTGTGTGTTCCACGAGAACAGCATGGAGGCGTGGCGTTGCCCGTTAAAGAAGGTCTAATTGTAGACGAAACTCTCAAACTATTCACCATTTAATATTGAAGTTTTTATATAATGAATTTTCAGTTTCATATGGCATATTAGTGGTTATTTTGTTGGTTTTCACTCAACTATGGAATACGTAACACTGTCCGTTGTCAAGGAACTTTTGGCAGTTCAACTGGAAAGCTTTCGTTCGTCAGTGCAGATGCTTGTAAGCCAAATAAATGAGGAAATAAAGTCTGTAAAATCGGACGTGAATGATCTAAAGGCATCAGCCCAGTATAGCTCGCGTGATGTCGATGATATCAAGATCAGTTTAAAGGCTGTTGAAACACGTGGGCGTAGCCTTGAAGCTTTGGTCAACGGCCATTCAAATGAAATCACTCAAATGGCTGACAAGCAAGAATATATCGAAAACCAAAACCGAAGGAACAACATCAAACTAATCGGCGTTCCCGAAAGCGACACCGGAGTTGAATCGTGGGATGAATCGGAAGAAATTGTCAAGAGTAAAGTCAAAGAAGCTCTGAAAATCGAAGACAACCTGGTGATTGAACGTGCCCATCGTGTAGGCCAAAGAAAGCAGTTCTACACCAGGAGAGATGGAACCGTAGTTCCTGCCAAACCTAGGCCAATTGTCGCTAAATTTCAAAGTTGGAAACAGAAGGAAGCTGTCATCAAGGAAGCTAGGAAGTTAAAGCCTCAAGATGTAAAGTTTGTGGAGGATTTCAGTCAAAAAACGTTACTCAGACGGAATCAACAGATACCTGATTTGAAAAAGGCAAGAGATGATGGGAAGATTGCATTTTTTGTTGGAGAAAACTTGGTAATCAAAGATAAGCCTCCTGATCGATTTCAAAGAGTAGAAAGTGATGAAGAAGAAATCACATTCAGTAACACTGCCTCATAGAACTGTGACTCAAACTGTGAGTGTTGTGTTTGTGATTAGATTTAAATTGCTTTTTTTTCTAATTTTCAGTTTTATTTTCGTACATGGCCAAGGTATTTGAAATATCCCATAATTATCAATGATGACAAACACAGCTATTGAACCTTGTGGTATTTGCCACAAAAGTATACATAGCAACCAAAGAGCAATATTTTGTGATAATTGCAAGTTTTATGTTCACATGAAATGCAATGACATGTCTGTTGCTGAATACAAAGAACTTGAAAAGGAACCTGATGATGTTTCTTGGTTTTGCAAAAAATGTACCATGGATATGTTTCCCTTATCAAATGAAGAATTTTTGGGTCTTAAGGATTTTGACCTCCCCTCATTCATTGACTCTGCACCATCATTTGAAATTACCTCCAACCTTACCGACTTGCCTAATCTTAGTGATTGTGATATTGATGAGCATATGCCTCAGAATATTGACTCTCGCTACTTTACTTTACCTGAACTTTCTTCCTTACAGTTATCTTCAAGTGACTTTTCTATTCTTCATACAAATATTAGAAGCTTATCCCTTCATTATGATGAATTAGTCTCCTTATCAGCTCATACTAAGTTGAATCTTGATGTGATTGGAGAGTCTGAAATTTGGCATTCCAATGATAATCCCATATCATCAAATGTTGAAATCCCAGGCTATACATTTTTCAAGACCAAATCAGTCACTCAGAATGGTGGTGTTGGCTTGTATATCAGAGACTCTCTTACTTATAATCCACGTATTGACTTGGACTCTTGTACGGATGATTTTGAAACCGTATGGGTTGAAATTGATAACAAAAATGACAAGAACTTCCTTATTTGCTGTGTTTACAGACATCCTAGTTCAAACATTGATACTTACATCTCACTTCCAGAATCATCTTTCAAAACTATCACCAGATAAACTCTTGTTTATTATGGGTGACTTTAATGTGAATCTTTTAGACTTTGCCTCTCATACACCAACAAGTGACTTTGTCAATAACTTTTTTTCGCACAGCCTTCCTCCTTGCATTCATCATCCAACTAGAGTTTCTGAACACAGAGCTTCAATCATTGATAACATATATACTAATGCTATCAATGCTAATATAGTAAGTGGCAACATTTTAATGCAAATTACTGATCATTTCCCTCAGTTTATGATTTTGAAAAATACCCATGTCAGTCACAATAAATCTGAATCACTGAAATATGATTATTCCAAATTTGTAGAAGATGCCTTCCTTGAGGACTTTAATCAGATTGATTTTAACTACTTAGAAAACAGTGACTTAGATATCAACAGTAAATTTGACAGATTTTTGAAAGATTTAAATACTCTAACAAATAAGCATGCTCCAATTAAAAGGCTGAGTAGAAAAGAAAAGAACTTGAAGACAAACCATGGATAAACAAGAGAATACTGAAGATGATGAGAATCCGAGACAGAATTTTGCAGAAACTACAAAAACAGCAGAATCCTGACAATCTTAATTTATATAAGAAGTTTAGAAACCGTGTTTCAAATGAATTAAAAGAAAGCAAAGCGCGATATTTCCATAATTATTTTTCTACCAATAGTCAAAATATGAAAAAGTTATGGTCAGGTATCAAGACAATAATTTCTCATAAGTCTTCCACTTCTTTTTCAATCAACAAAATCAAGGACAAAGATGGAAATGTAACATCAGACCCTAATAAAATGTCAAATATCTTTAATGATTTTTATGTCAATGTTGCTGACAGCATAACAAAGTCAATCCCAATGACACCAAAATCTCCTGTGGATTATTTATCTAATAGAAGTGGCAATTCACTTTTCCTTACTCCAGTTACACTAATGGAAGTTAATGATCTAATCAGTATTTTGAATCCTTCTAAATCTGTTGGTCCTAATAGTATACCTATAAAACTGCTGAAAATTATTGGATCATCTGTATCCCAATTTCTTGCTCTTCTTGTGAATCAGTCTTTCCAGTCTGGTATTTTCCCTGATAAACTTAAAATAGCTAAGGTTTCCCTGTCTAAAAAAGGAAATCCTGAAACACCTTCCAACTACAGGCCAATTTCTCTTTTACCGATTTTCAGCAAGATATTCGAGAAGCTAATGTACAGGCGTCTTTATAGATTCCTTGAAATTCATAAAGTTCTCTATTCCTTAAAATTTGGATTCCAGGAAAACCACTCAATTGATCATGCCCTTGTGAGTTTGACAGAAGCTGTAAGAAATACACTTGATAATAAAAGACTTGGTTGTGGTATTTTCATTGATCTACAAAAAGCTTTTGATACAGTTAATCACAGAATTTTGCTTTCCAAATTAGAACATTATGGTGTTCGTGGATGCGCCCTTGAATGGTTTAGATCATATCTATCTGATAGAAAGCAATATGTTTCTGTTAATGGAAGTAATTCAGACGTACTTTCAATTACTTGTGGTGTGCCACAAGGTTCTGTACTGGGCCTTTTACTTTTCCTTATCTATATCAATGATCTTCCAAATGCTTCTAAGAAATTTACCTTTTATCTCTTTGCTGATGATACAAATATCTATTATGAATGCAATGATTTACCTAATTTGATTAAAGTTTTCAACAAAGAGTTGAGATCAGTTAAAAAATGGCATGATGCTAATAAACTATCTTTAAATATTGATAAGACAAACTATATAATCTTTCATTCTTCATCTGTCAAAGTTCCTTCTGATTCTGATATCAAGATAGGGAAGAAACATTAAAAGGGTTAAGTTTGTTAAGTTCTTAGGTCTCCTACTCGATGAACATCTAAGCTGGAGATACCATCTCAGTGAGCTGTCGAAAAAGCTAGCTAGTACATGTGGAATGTTTTTCAGAATTAGGAACTTACTTCCATTAGATGTTTTACTTTGCTTTTATAATGCATTGTTTCTGTCTTTCTTACAGTATGGTCTTGTTGTTTGGAGCCAAACATATGCATCATACACTGCTCCAATTTTCAATTTACAGAAAAAAGCAGTCAGAGCAATCTCATTTCAGCCTCGCATGTCTCCCTCTCTACCAATCTTCAATGATCTTAAACTTCTGAAACTCTCTGAGATCTTTGAACTCAGACTCTTAACTTTTGTTTTTGATTCTGTTAACAAAACTTCACCTGGTTGCTTTCATGACTTTTTCTTATTTTGTTCATCTGTTCATCAATATGCCACAAGACAGGCCAGTCAAGGTGATCTGTTTATGTCTCAAAAAAATAGTCTTCAATATGGTCTAAAGTCAATTCGTTATCTTGGTGCTAAACTTTGGAATGCTTTACCAGTGGAAGTCCGAAATGCTCCATCAAAAATATCGTTCAAAGCAAAACTGAAAATTTATTTATTGGAAAAGGCCAAGCAGTGAATACTACTGATTAATGTGCTTTCACAATTGCTATTAATCTGTGAAAAGAATTCATCTAAATTCACTTGATAATAATTTAGGATAGGGGGGGGGGGGCTCTCTCCTCGATTAGTTTACCTATTGAGAGAGCTCCTCCTTTAAGAAATTCCCTGCATACAATTTATTTAGTTCCTCTTTGATTTGTATTTGTATATTGTATTAACTTTTCCGTATCAATTGTATTAATTTTTTGTAACATCATTATCTTTGTAGTTTAGTTATTTGTTTGTATTGTTAGAACCATAAATTGTATGTAGAGAATTTGAATAATATGAAACTGAAACTGAAACTGAAATTTTAAACGAATATACATTAAAAAATCTTGGCTGTAGATTAACACATAAATCTTCAAAATCGGTCCAGTAGGCGTTTTATCGTGGCCTGTCGAAAATGCAAAGTTTATTTTGACGCACAAGGTACCGGATGTCCCGAAAAAACTTTCCCCATTTGAGCTGCCATTTTAGTAAAAGTGCGTGTTATTTGATGAAAATTGTAACAGAAATCTATTTTACAATGCCCATCTTAGATTTCATTTCTGTATCTGTGCGCATCGATTTTCTACAATTATTTTCCTGAAAAACAGAACATAAGAAATGTTCAACAATGAGCTAAAACGGTCTATCAACAAGATCACTAAACCAGCACATCAAAATCTACGGAAATTCCACTTTTTGATAAATTCCAACAGCACAGAGCTTGAACTCCATAACAGGACCCAGGAAAAATCGATTTTTTCTTTTCGGCACGTAAAAAGCACAATCTTGCTTGATTGTTCCAAAAACGGCATACTACACAAGACAAGGTCCTGTGGTCCGCACTTTAGCGTATTGTGGAGCTTGAATACCAATTTAGGAAATTGACAAGAGATAGTATACTTTCACACCTGTAATGAAAACATGCAAGGAATGGAACATATCTCCATCGCTAGACTTTTCACCTTTTCAAAGGTTCTCGAGGATAAGATTTTGAGAATTTAATATTTTGGAAGTCTTTTGATAGCAGAAAACAAGAAGCCGAACGGCTTGCACACGGTAGCAATAATTTGAAAGCTTTGAAAGGTGCTAAAAATCCACAATTGCAACAAATATGGAGACATCATGGATAGGCGATGTCTGGCTGAGACTTTTTCAATTGCAATCCAACAGATGTAATTTATGCTTAAGTTCTGAAAATTTAAAGCTGAAACCCCTTGAAAGCTGACCAGGTCCCATTGGCCTACGTCTAGGGTACTTCTCCTTACCTATGAAATATTTCCGGATTACATTCAAGCTGGAAAGGGGCTACAACACATGCTATTTGATTTTTTGTGCCGTATTTATCACAATATATGCTAGAAAATTCAATACTAGTGTGACTGCGCATCCCTCCCAAGAATAAATCAAGTGTCTGACAACCACAGTAGGGCCCTTTATGTAGGCGTAAAGTTGTCTTTTTCCCTTCACAGCTATTGACGTCATCTCCATTGAAACCCCGAGACAAACCGCGGGTAACACAATATCTTACGTAGCACGGGAAAGTCCTTTTTCTGACATTGAGGGTGAGATGATATGATATGATATGATATGGTATGATAACTAAAATGAATCCATACAAGATGGTTTTCACCGTGCGATATTAAAAGAAAATAGACATTTTTAATAAATGAATATGTAAAAAATTTTTGAATTGTAACGTACTTTTAGGGTCCAATGTATATATAAACAAACCTTAATAAGATTAGAACCTAATTTTTACAAAATTATTTACTCCTCTTTTGAAAATTAATTTCAGTCCTCATTTATTACATCGATTGGCAACAAGTTATAATCTTTCCCACTGCAGTAAGAGAATGATCGTAGTCCAAAATTATTGTTCACCCTGTTGATGTGCATCAGAGAGTTTTGCCTTGTTTCATAATGATGAATCTGATTGCTTTTGATGAGCATCTCTTGCAAATAAGGAGGTACTTCCTTCCTTACATATTTCCTAACAAGCATGACTCAGTTCTGAAATCTCCTTGCTTCCATTGCTGGCGATTCCAATCTGCTAAGAACTGGTGATATATGATCATATTTCCTTGTTTTTGTGATCATTGTGGCTGCAAAATTTTGACATTTCTGTATCTTGCTTAATGCAGACTTAGTTGCATTACAATATGTATATATATTATTTATTCAAATATAAATATTTACAATATATCATTACATTTAACTGTACCTATTCTAATTACTATGCAACACTACAGGTACGATACCATGGGGAGCGAAAGACAATGACTACCCCGTGGCCAATAAAAAAGGCGCGCAACGTTAAACTAGCATACAAGTACACTACAAACGATTAAGAACTGGTGGAAAATGTAGTAGATTCTGTTCCACATCAAACATCAGGCGCAACTCGTTAAGTTGATAGTAGATAGAATGCTTGGAAATGCTTGACATCTGATATGCAAAAGAATCTACAAGGGAAAAGAACTTAAAAGGGGGTTGGTGGTTGCTAAGTACTGAAGTCACAAAAAGAACTTTTAATCAAACCGACCAGTTTCGTGGATAAAGCGTAAAGTTAATTCGAGTATTTCCTGTTTGAGTCATAGGAAAGGTCTTGATCACCATATAGTAAAAGCTGTACCAAAACATCATTTGACAGATCGGTGATTTGTAAAAACGGTCGTAATACTTCAACATTTCCAGCGAGAAGATCTTGACGTTGAACATCAAAAGAAGGGCAGAGCAACAAAAAGTGCTCCGTGTCCTCAATGCCATCATTTGTTGGGCACATTGGGTTAATGGTATCCCTAAAATTATGCTTGAATTTGTGGAAATTTAACTTGCTGAGACCAACTCTAAGTTGAGTTAGATAAGATAATCCTTTTGGATCGTGAATACCATAGACAGATTTTGCAGGGGGACGGATTATTGATAAGAGTTTTTTCTTAAAAACAGCAATAGAAGGTGCAAGCCTCAATTCAGCCTCGAGCTTATTCCATTCGGATATACAGTTTGGATAGAAAGTAGATTTGAATTTTTCTGTCCTTGCCTTTACACGCCCAATGACATCCTGGTCACGGAGACAGTACTGCGACTGATGAAGAGGGGGATTGGATCTACTGTATAACCAGGACTAAGGTTATTTACAAACTTGTAGAACAAGGTAAGGCGTCTACACCATCTTCGGGAACACAGTGACTCCCAACCAAGCTCTGTTCCATCCATCAAATTTAGCAAAATGATATTTTGACTGAATTTGCATACTTTTTCAGGAATATGATAAATGACGTCCCCATACCGGGTGAGCCAGAAAAAAGTTCCCACTTTTTTTGAAAATTCATAACAGCAAGAGTATTTCACAGATTTGAATGATTCCAATTCTAGTTAAAAGCCAAGAGGTTGAAGTATTTTTGTGATTTTTCTCGTTGTCTCACAAGCACTACAAATATGGGTAAATTCAACTTTACAAATATTTCATGGTTGATTGATTACTGAAAAATGGCTCAAAACATCGATCAATGCATAAATGACTTCTCGCACAAAATAATGAAGGAAATGCAACTTCTCATGGGTGAGAGATATCCTCTAGGCATTAATTGCCTTGGGATTGAAAATCTTTCGCATTTGTTTGAAAATCGATGTCTTATAGCTCTTAAGGGAGGTGAAACGCCCATGGTCTATTGTTCAATTTGAATAGAATCCTTACGATTTGATCAATGTTTTAGGCCCTTTTTTCGTCATTTTGCAACCATAAAATCTTTATAAAGTTAGATTTACCAATACTTCTAGTGCTGGTAGGACAGTGAGAAAAATCACAAAAATACTTCAATCTTTCGGCTTCTAACTAGAATTTGAATGATTCAAATCTGTGGAGTAATCTTGGTGCAATGAATTTTCTAAAGTGGGAACTTTTTTCTGGCTCACCCGGTAGTCCAGATGGGGTCGCACATAGAGCTTATATAATTCATTTAGGGTATGCCTGGGCAGATATTTGGAGAGATATTTCAGCAAGCCAATGCCCTTTCTTGTCTTAGAGATAGCAGATTTAATATGAGCTGAGAAAGATAGCTTTGAATCCAGGATAATCCCTAAATGTTTATGTTCACTTACTTTCTTCACAGGTATGTTTTTAAAAAAGATCGCTGGATGATCGATTTCAGTTCTCTTCCTTGAAAATGTCTCCATAATCTAAAGCTGACATTGCAGTTGCTTGCACAAGCTCTGTAAAAGTTTTCTGTGACATAGAGTCACGCATTGCAGAAAGTGCTATGAGTTTCCCACTGCAGCGCCTTTTTAGATCATATATGTCGGGTTCGTAGCTCATCCTCTCATCAAATGTTAAGCCAAGGCTTTTCGCTTGTGTTACACACTTCAATTCCTGGCCTGTTATGTTGATAGACTTAAGATTCTCTGGAATTTCAGACAATAGTTGTGGAGAACATATTACATAAATTTGAATTTTTCAGGATTCACTTTCAACTTGTTTGTGTGAACCAATCCATAATGATGCTTGCATCCTCGACAACTTTATCCAGTGCTGCCGGTAGGTGGTTGACCTTTGCACTGTTGTACAATTGAGTATCATCAGCATAGCAATAGATTTCAGTAGCAAATACCGATGGTGCAGATACATCTTGCAAAATGAATGGCAAATCATTCAAGTACATGATAAATAGGATGGGACCTAGCACCGATCCTTGGGAACACCACAAGAGATGTGGCATGGGCTAGAGAGTTTACTGTCAATTTTCACAACCTGGGTTCTATTTTGGAGATAGCTACTTAACCAAAACACGGAATGTGCATCAAAGTTATACCGCACAAGCTTTGTTAGTAGGAGTGCATGGTCTATAGTGTCAACTGCTTTGCTGAGATCCATTAGCAGCAGTAGTGTGATTAGTTTGTCATCAATGTTCGTCGTCGATAACGGTAAGCTCATGATTGAGCGGCCGTGCACCTCTCCACCATCCTCCGCCATTCAACTCGATCTTGCGCTTTTCTTTCCACTTGTACCATCGTCAGCCCACAAATATCTTTGATGTTGTCGCTCAGTCTTGTCTTCGGTCTGCCTCTTCTTCTGTTTCCTATGACCATCCCTGTCAGCAAGTTCTTCTCAAGACTTTCACTTCTCATCACATGACCAATAAACTTTAGCTTCCTTCTGTTCAAGATATCCAACAGCCGGTCTTTACAATTTATTCTTCTCAGCACTTCATCATTCGTTTTCTTTTCTGTCCAGCTAATACGAAGTACTCGTCTGTAGCACCACAGTTCAAAACTATTGACCCTTTTCTTGTCTTTCTTCTTCAGCACCAAACACTCAGACCCATATGACGCAATTGGAAAAACTAACGAGTTCAGTAACCTCAGCTTTGTTTTTAAGGTAATGCTTCTGTCTTTCCAGATCTTATTGAGAGCAACTGTGGCGTTTTTGGCAATAGCAATTCTTCTTTTTATTTCCGGAGAATCATCGTATGTGCTAGTAAAAACAGCTCCAAGATAAGTGAACTCTTTCACATTTTCCATAGCCACTCCATTGATTGTAACATGATCATCATCATTCATTGCCCGTTGTCTTTGAATCGTCATGGTCTTAGTTTTCTTGGCATTAAGAAATAAACCAGCGTTTTCGCTTGCTTCTCTAACTTTATCTAGCAGCTGTTGTAGTTCATTCATATTGCTCGCAATCAAAACTATATCATCGGCGTATCTTAGATTGGATATTTTGTATCCTCCAACATCTACAGTTCCTTCAAAGTTCTCCAGAGCATTTCTCATAATTGTTTCAGAATAAATGTTAAAAAGGTGCGGAGACAGAATGCAACCTTGTCGCACTCCTTGTTTGACTTCGAACCAATCTGTTAACCCATAAGTGGTTCTTACAGCTGCTTGCTGTTGGTCATACATGGCTTTTATTAGTTGAATGATGTGTTTTGGAAATTTCATATCGTTCATGTTACTCCAGAGGATGTCGTGATCAACAGTATCGAAAGCTTTCGAGTAATCAATGAAACATAGGTATAGATCTCTCTGATGTTCTCTGTTTTTCTCTATGACCAATTTCAGATTTAGGATCTGGTTTCTGGTACCTTTTCCAGGGCGAAAACCTGCTTGTTCGTCTGCAATTTCTTCTCTTAGCTTTAATTTCATTCTTTCAGCAATAATTTTCAACAAAATTTTGCTGCCGTGACTTATTAATGCAATCGTCCTGTTGTTGCTGCATTGGAGTGTGTCACCTTTTTTAGGGATGGGAGTAAAGACTGATTTTACCCAGTCTTCTGGCCGTCTTCTTTCATTCCAAATTTTCGTACAAAGTTTGTAGAAAAAGTATTCAACACTTTCGCCAGCATTCTTGATTAGTTCTGCTGTTACTTCATCTATTCCCGGGCTCTTGTCATTCTTTAATTCTTTTATGGCTTTTCTAACTTCGTCAAGCAGCGGCGGTGGTTCATCTTCGCTGTCATTGAGCCTAATTGATGCTGTTGTTAGATCTTCATTCTCTTTATATAGTTTGGAGCAATATTGATTCCATCTATCTTTGACTTCTTTTCCATCACATAAAACCAAACCATCTTCAGTTTTGATAGAGTCCATTGTAGGTTTAAATTTTCGTGTAATGTTTCGCACTCCTTGGTAAAGTTCTTTGGTTGTCTGGTTGAAAGAACAGTTTTCGATTCTCTGGCATTGCTCATTCAAATACTTTTCCTTATCTCGTCGCAATACTTTTTGAATTTTTGCATTTTGATTTTTGTAAATCACTTCTTCAACTGGATTATTGATACCCTTCGATTTGAGGCATCTTCTTGCTTCGATTTCACTTAGTGTCTCTTCAGATATCCAAGGGGAATTTGTCTTTTTATTTTTGGCGATAGTTTCTTTAGCAGCACTCAGCAGGAGTTCTTTTCCTTTTTGTTCCAATGTTCTTTAGAATGTAATCTTTTGTTTCCAATGTTCTTTAAAATGTAATCTTCAAGAGAGCACTCTCTGTGGAGGGTCGTTTTCTGAATCCAGTAAAGAATTTACATAATATCTTATTTGTTTCCAAAAAATCAACTGTCTGTTTGCAAATGGCCTTTTCAAGAAGTTTTGGCAGCAATGGAAGTAGTGAGATAGGTCTGTAGTTCTTGATGTCTTCCTTTGATTCAGCTTTACATACAGGTATAGTAATGGATGTTTTCCATATATCTGGCACACATGCTGTTGCAATGGATAGGTTTATAAGCCTTGCTACAGATGATGAAATTGTTGGAGCAACTGACTTCAGTGATCGGATGTCAATATTGTCATGGCCATGTGCTTTGTTTTTCATTTTCATTTTATATTCATTTCATATTCTTTATACACGGTAACCCTGTCGGCAAAGGCCGCTTTTCAGGGGGCCGTGACAAAAACTTAAAATCTAAAATTTACAAGTAAAATATATTAACTAACGAAAACTAAATAATCCAATTACAAAGTTAAAGTAGAATTAAAAACAATATTTACATAATTATCATATCGTGAGCGGCAGGACAAAATCAGACCGGACACGAGCAAACCGGACCCCATGCCCTCCCTGAAATAAGACACCACTTACAGCACCTCATGGCAGGTAAAGAATCCGACTGACCCCAGTCCAATCTAACCGCATCCCGCCACCCACGATCAAATTAAAGACGATGTTTAAAAGCATAAAAAAGAGGGTGCTTGCTTAACCTCAGGTTCAAGGCTGTTCCACAGATGTACACCACGATATGAGAATGATTTTTGTCCATTACTGGTTTTATAAAGCGGAATGCGTAAGTCAGTCTCCGAGTTTCTCAACTTGACAGTGCGCCGTGATGAGTCCATTGAAAAGATATTTGAGAGACATGTCGGTGCAAGACCATTTAAAGATTTGTAAACGATCGTCGCTGTCTCTCGTTTTATGATTTCAGCGATATTTGGCCACTTTAACTGTTGTATAAGGGCATCAGCAGGTGCATCATAGCTACTGTTTGTTACAATTCTGGCAGCCCGATTTTGTAACTTCTGCAGTGTAAGCCTTCTGGATTCCCCACAGTTCCCCCACACAGAGCAACAGTAGCGGAAATGCGGTTCTACGATTCCTCTATATATTTGGCTAAGAGTTTCTTGGGGTAGTATTGTCTTGGCATACTTCAAAACCCTATGGTACGAGAGACCTTAGCACGCAAGAATCTAGTGTGCTCATCCCAAACAAGGTGTTGATCTAGCTGATTTCCCAGATAAATAGTTTTCTCAACAATCTCAATCTGCGAGTCACCTATAGCAAAGGAGGGGGACTGAACATTTCCATCAGAGATCTTTTTAAGATTAGGTCGAGATCCTACAACCATGGCTTGAGCCTTAATAACATTTAAAGACAGTTTATTTTCTTGAAGCCACTGCTTCAGGCAGTTCAAGTCTCTATTTAGGTTATCGTTGAGATCATCGATGTTATTGGACGAATATGATATGGTGGTATCGTCTGCATACATGGTAACCTGACTGTTTTGAAGAGAAAATGGCAGATCATCAATATATATCAAAAAGAGAAGAGGTCCAAGACAAGAGTCTTGTGGCACCCCACAATTTATATTGTCAACGTTTGAGGGTACCCCATTAACTCTGCAGAATTGCATTCTGTTTTCCAGATAAAAAGCAAACCAGGTATTCTCAAGACCTATGATACCATACTTCGTCAGCTTTTTAAGAAGAATTTCATGATCAACAGTGTCAAAAGCTTTTTTGAGGTCTATGAACACCATCACTGTATACTGACCCTTATCCATGTTAATATACCAGTCGTTCGTACAGTTAAGCAGACAGGTGACAACAGAGTGCAGCGATCTAAACCCAGACTGTTTGGAAAAAAGAAGCCTGCAGAAAGCCTGTTTGATGGCAAGTTGGAGATTATTTAAAAAAAAAACAAAATTTGAAACTGTTTTTAGACAGAATTTATTTCTCTTTGGTGTTAGTAATGGACTTGGAAATTCAAATGTTCTTGATGTTTGTTGAGGTGCTCCTGGGTGCTTTTCCTAATCTTTGAAAAGTACTCATTGAAATTATCTGCTAGTATTTTTGGGTCTTTGTGTGTAGGGAGATTATTTTGGGTCTTCTTTTTGGGCAGAATCCTTCTTATCGTTGTCCAGATTTGCTTTGGATTGTTTTTGTGCTCTTCTATCAGTTTCTTGAAAACTTCATCTTTTGCTGATTTTACAAGATTTTTTACCCTTTTCCTTTCTTTTTTGTAATTACTCCAGTGATGTGCTTCATTTTTTGATATTGCAAGTTTATGTCATTTATCACGCTGAAGTATTGCATTCTTTACACAGTCAGTAAACCAGGACTTTCGACGTCTCCTTACTTTAATAACTTTCAATGGGGCATGCTTATTTAAGATTTCAAGGTACATGTTATTCCAGTTGTTGACGGCTTCATTTATGTCACAGGAACTTGCAGCAGAGTTGAGATTTGACCTTTTAATATCATTTTCACAGGGGCGGATCCAGACCGATGCAACCGATGCAAATGCATCGGTCAGTCCCACATGATCGATAATCTAGAAGTCTGTGCACAAGATTTTTTATCAGACGTAAATCATTTCAACTTTCCAAATGCCCCCTTCTCTCTGTTGCTACTGCTTCTACGTAGAAACCTCGCAACCTCAGACTCAGGTACAAAAGCCATGGCCGACAACTAGACCCATTATCCAAAAGAATAAAGTGTACTCCAAACAACTACGGTAAATCCCATTATTATCCTAATCCCCTATTCAAAATGTGTGACGCGCGTCTCGACAAAGGCAACAAAAGTTAACGCATAAACAGGAGAACCTTGCGTAATCACTTTGACGAGTGCATCGGTGTCAATCATAGCAGCTTTGACAGCTCCTTTCTTCTCACCAAACGATAGCCAAAATGCATCGGTCCCCAGACCCCTAAGTGGAAAAAAATCAGCGTTTTGCACCGGTTGACCGATGCAGTCCAAAGGTTAACATTGAGCAATAGATTGCCCTACTATCATTATTGTTGTCCGCTGTTTGGTTGTCTCGCTTCCTCTCGTCTGAATAAGAAGTACAGTGGACCTAAACTCTTCTTCAACGTGTTAGAAGACCAAATTGTGGTTGACTGGATAAATCAGTCCGCGGAGGGGAACTTTTCTGGCAATACCAAATCAGTAAACAACGCAATTTGGCCTGTCTAGGCCAAGATGTAAACAACACTTCGAAAAGCACTGGCTTGAATAGCTCTGATTAGAGGTACATGTTCATATCCTAGTGCCTGAAGTAACCTTCAAAGCAAGGTCTTCCAGCCAAAAAAATTGTAAAAAGGGCGTTGCCTATGTTTTCCGAGAGTCTGAAGGGCGTGGTCACCCAAAAATTTCCTGGGGGCTTCGCCCCCAGACCCCTCAACTGCATCGGTCACTCAAATATCTGAATCCGCCCCTGCATTTTCAAAATTCTTTGCATCAAAATTTCGATATGAACGTACTGTTTTGGTCATTGTAGCTGGTTTTTGAACTTTCTTAGGTACAACACAATACATAAGTGAATGATCACTAATGCTATTATGAAGGCAACCAGAAGTAACAAAGTTCATTGAATCAGGAGCTATAATGACATCAAGAAGGGTCTTGCTTGTTTCTGTTATTCTTGTCTCTTCATTTATGTGTTGACTGAGATGATAGCTTTCCAGCATTCTTTCCGAAACTTTTGTGTGATTGAGGCTGCTATTTTTAAGATCGCAGTTCAGATAAACAAGAATGATGAATTTTTTTTGCCCTGCAATTACCTTGGCTATGTTGTTCTCTACAGAATCTAGATCTTTGATTGGAGTATCAGGTGGGCGATATATACTAGCAATCAGAAGTTGCCTAGACCTTCCATTTGATAATTTTGCCCAAAGTTGCTCTGTGAGACATTGGTCTGTTGCAGGTATTGTTAGGTGATGGTCTATTTGCAGATCCAGATGTTCCTTGTAATAAATGATGATTCCACCACCATATTTTTTCTGTGTTAGTTTTCTATCCATCCTTAGACTTAGATAGCCTTCTATGCTCCACTACATTTGATGTGACACCATCCCTCGCAATTATCATAACTCAGGGCTCTATGATTTTTGGCAACGGGCCTAGCACATTTTACGCAAGAATCTTTGACTGGGCCAGGGTTTACTTCGATGTCACCACAAAGCTGAATGATTTGATGTCTAATAAAGACACTGCTTTCAAGTTGGAAAGTGGAGTCACTGCCATGATAATAACTTATTCTTGACCCTCTGAACTTTGATTTAGGCCGCCATGATGTTTTAAAATGGCGCCTCCCGATTAGGCCATCCAAATAATTTCAAATCCCTCAGCATCACATTCCACTGATTGTTTAGCTGTGTAAATTCCACTAGGTTGGTGTAATTGTTCCTTTTGCTGTTGGGAAAACAATATTTGACGAAGCAGCAACAGGGATATAAACAGTAATGCATTCATTTTCCTGCACTGCAAAATTTGAAATCCATCCAAGGTGAATACAGACTATGCATATCAAACACTGTACGCAACTGCATTGCTACAGTAAAAAATCGGGAACAAATATATGGATCCTAATTAACCTATAAGCAAGAGATTGCCGTTTAGATCGCTAAGAACAAGACAATGATTGTTTTTCTGGCACTATGCAAACGGGGAAAGTTTTCTTTTGGACACCTGGCATAATCTGCTGATGTCTGCAAATGTAAATAATTTATCAAGTCAAAGTGCTTTGCATGGGCAATCGTTTGGTACCAAGCACAATTTAATCAAAGCTAAAATAAGATTACCTCCTAAATTTGCGGTATACGCAAGAAGTAAGCCCATCAGCTGCAAAGCAGAAGTCGAAAAAGCCTTTACAAAGTTAAGATGGAAACGAGAATTTGAAAGGAGCAAGAAAGAGGAAGGAGGGGACGATAAAAAGTTCGAGGAGCATAGATTTTATGATACAGAGGGAAAGAACTTCGACCTTACAAGATTAAGACCATTTAACAAAAAAGTATAAATGCTACCGTATGCAGAGGAAGAAACAAAAGCAAAGATCCAAATAGGAAAAACGCAAATATATGCAGCAATTGATAGGTTCAAGAGCAAGCTCAAGGGAAACGAAAACATAAACAGAGCTGTATCGAGTAGAATAAAAGCTTAAAGAATAGGGGGAATGAAAAAGAAACTGTCTGCTACCCAACAGACAAGTCAGGTAGGTTGTTAATAGACTCACCAGACAATTACATTGAAAGTATGAAACCACATTACAAGGTATGATGGAAGTCACTCAGACAGACTACGAAAACACCGAGAGATTACTGATGGACATATGTCGGCATGGTTCACTATGTTAGGAGCAAAAGAAAGAGTTGCAAATAATTTCCAACTGAAAACAATATGCTACCTCAACTGTATGGCTTAAGAAAGGATCATAAGAAATTCGACGATCAAAACAAAAGGTCCTCCAACGAGACCAGTACGTGGAGTGGTCGTCGCAAGCAACTATTGAATATCGTATTTTCTGTCCATGTTGATAAGACCACTGATGAGAGAATCCCCAGATTTTAGTGACAGCATGGAAGATCTTTTGAGCAGAGTTAGGGAATGCAATGAGAACATAGATTTAGAGCAGAGTGTCTTATAAAGTATGGATGTCGAAGCACTGTATCCATCAATCGACGTTACCTTTGCTGTTGACAAGGTCAAACAAGGGAAGGTCAGCAACACTAACATCCTTAGGAACATGCGAGAATGAGAGTAAACGTTGGTCAGGATGGACAGCCAGCAAAGGAAGCCAAACAATACTTTATGCCACAAAATATCACGAACATAAGTATGTACCTAAAGGCCCATTTCCACTTCAATCGCAATTTGCAAAACGGATGCGATTTGCGAATTCCGAATTCAAAAAGCCTGCGAATTCAATAAACACTTCAACTTTATTCGCACGAATTTCGATTGTTTATTCAACCAATGAAATCTGTCTCCTTTTGATAGCGCGTGTCGTCTTTGTCTATTTGTTTCGTAAAGTTGTTTTCTGATTGGCTGCTGTCAATCTGAGACAATGGTTCGCATGCGAAGGTTCGCAAGAAATCAAGCATTGCGAACAGGTCAAAATCGCATTGCGAACGTTCGTATGCGATTTGCGAACG
Source organism: Aurelia sp. 3 sensu Dawson et al. (2005) (assembly GCA_964020215.1). Lineage (NCBI taxonomy): Eukaryota > Metazoa > Cnidaria > Scyphozoa > Semaeostomeae > Ulmaridae > Aurelia > Aurelia sp. 3 sensu Dawson et al. (2005). Next base: position 10,815,345 of record OZ026590.1, read on the forward strand.
TTCGCATGCGAATTTTAAACAAAGGATCGCATGCGATTTGCGAATTGCGAATGAAGTGGAAATGGGCCTTGATGATATCCATTTCGATTTGAAAAAAATTCAAGGAAGTGCCTCATTTTATTGTTTGAATCACGATAATCATAGCTTATTTCTTCTTATTGTCATAGCAACTGAAGCAATAGAGTTAATTTATACATTTCTGTTAATAGAAAATAGATTTCATTTCATTCATTTCATTTACTTAATCGAGCGATTTTGATTGTTTGCATCAAAGTGCATCTCAATAACAAGTTTAATGATCATAGCTATACTTTTACAGCAAAGAAATAGAGGAGAGTGGCATCCATCTCCTTCAGGTATTGACTGCTTCAAACGTCCCAAGTAAGATAAGATTAAAGAGAGGGTGAGCATGAGAAAGAGTACGGATACAACAAAAGAGTGGTGAAAAGAGCAGTGAAGAGCCTCAAGAGTGGAAATTGAAAGATTGTCGAGCATATATACGAACGGCCACTTCGTAGAACGAACCGTAACGACACCATTATGACAACAGTTTGCCCACATAAAGTGATTAACAGCTACAAATGCTAACAGTCGCAGCAAATTTCACCCTGAGCAATTACTCGGTACGACGGCGGGCTATGAATATAATTCCTAGCCTTCCTTTTATCAGTTGTCCTTAGACCCCATGAGAAAGTGTCACCATTACCGTCCATTGAGTGAAATAATGGGATCAATCATCGATCACAGGCAGGGTGTTAAAGGGCACGTGTCATATCTTGGTTGGCTTTTATTCATGAAAATGGCGACAACAAAGGCAAACCAAGAGACGACAAAATTCAAACTTGCGACACTGAAAAGAAATTCCGCATGTTCCACGTTTCGGTTCTTGGTCCTATACCGCGAGGACAGAACGCAAATAAACCCTTCATAGCCAAAGGAAGGAAGAACGGGCCATGGTCATGCACAGGCCTTATTTGATAAAGTTCCGCGAGTTCCGCGTTTTGGTTTTTGGCCCTATACCGCGAGGACAAAACGTAGAACTTGATTTCGTGGAACTCGTCTGGCAACATAAGAAATTCATTTTTCGTTGACTTTGTTCAATTTTGATCGATAAAACTGAAGTTTCTTTCTTTTGCACGCACAACTAGCGATGTAGTTTGCCGTTCAATTGAGTGACACAATTTTTTGTAGGCCTTGATTTTCTCGTTGTCTGACGTGATCATGATTAAGGCCCATTGCCGAACTTCGATGGAAAACGATTCGAGAAATGGGCTATTAAACGCAAATAAACCCCTTCGTTGTCAAAGGAAGGAAGAAAAGGCTTTATTTGATAAAGTTCCGCGAGTTCCGCGTCTTGGGCTTTGGCCCTATACCGCGAGGACAGTGCTAATTCATCGCCTGATGACTCCTCTCCTGTGATTGAAACCAGCCAACCCTCCACAAGTGGCACATCGTGTGAGCATAGCAAAAGCAAAGTCCCTAACAAGGAAAATTTTCCCGCAGTTGGGGAAAACCAACCCTCAACCAGCAATATCTTGAATGAAAATACCAAAAGCTACAATAAGAAAACGAAACATGGGGGAAAAAGCCCGGCCAAAAGACAGAAACGCTCTGCAGTCATACTTGGTGATTCGCTTGTTAAAAATATTCATGCTTGGGAGCTGAAGAAAAAAATTGGAGAAAACAACAACATATATGTGAAATGCTTCAATGGTGCCAATATCAAAGATATGCAGAGCTATGCAAAGCCCACCATTGAGAGGAAACCTAATTTGATAATCCTCCACATTGGCACAAATGATCTAGCCCAAAGAAGGAACGAAGCAGAAAAATCAGCAGTCCAGATTCCACATGAAATAATTGAGCTGGCCAACGAGATGAGGGTGAATGACACAGAAGTGGTTATTTCTGGCCTGGTACCTCGAGGTGATGATTTTGAGACAAAACGTAAGAGAGTGAATTTGATATTAGCAGACTTATGTTCCGAAAATGATTACGCGTTCATAGAACACACAAATATCGATGCGTCAAAGCATCTAAATCAAAGTCTAATTCATCTGAATAGGACTGGTGCAAATTTGTTTGAAAGTAACTTAATCCGTGCCCTTCGTTACTGACTAGATCGTCCTATTGACAGAGAGGGTGCATGCTTGACCCCTGCGCAGCAGGCTCCTCCAACAGCTATCTCACACAGCTCCTCTGAAAACCAGGGGTCAGGTCTTGGACACAGGAAAGGCATGGTGATCGCGTCTTTGAATGTGAATAGCCTTTTACTTCACATTGACGAGATCCGTACCCTCGTAAAGGATCTTGGGATACACATTTTGGCAATCAATGAAACAAAACTTGATGAAAATATTCACGATGATCTTGTCAGTATTGAGGGTTATACCATTAGAAGACGTGATCGCAACCGCCATGGTGGTGGGGTAGCTATTTACATAAGGGACTCTATTCATGAAAAATGTAAACTCCGTAATGATCTCCCCGTATCATCTTTGGAGACCATATGTGTGGAAATCAAGCCAGTGCGAGCCGCCCCTTTCTTCATTTTGGCCTGGTATCGCCCCCCTGATGCATCTCCCGACACTTTTGATGAAATTGAAAAAAACTTAAAATTTTTAGACAATGAGAACAAAGAAATCATTCTTTTGGGAGATACAAATTGCGATATCTTGCCTAATTTGAGGAAAGGGGATTGTGCTGGAGCCTGTGCTAACCTTCCTACACACTCGTCTAGATTGTTAGAAGTCTATGATCTTTTTGGATTTCAGCAGCTAATTGACAGAGGTACCAGGGAAACTTTAACATCCAACACCCTCATAGACCATATTGCGACTACAAATAAATCAAATGTAGTCACGTCTGGGGTGCATGAAGCAAGCATCAGTGATCACTATATGGTGTACTGTGTTAGAAAATTTCGTGGAGCTTCTGGAAGGCAGCATAAAAACATTTCTACGAGGCAACTCAAAAATTTCAACTCTGCTGACTTTATAAACGATCTGCTTTCAATTGACTGGAATGGCATTGTCAATAACAACGATGATGTTAACCTTATCATTGAACAGTGGACCTCTTCGTTCTCACTCATTCTTGAGAAACATGCGCCACTTCGCGAAAGACGTGTCTCAGAAAAGTTCTGTCCTTGGCTCACGAAGGATCTTAAGCTTATGTCTGCTGCTAGAGATAAGCTGAAAAAAACAAGCGGTTCGCTCAAACTCTGAAATATTGATGCAAGCACATCGGCAAATGCGCAACAAAGTTAACAAACTTAACACAAGGTCCAAGCGTGAGTATTTTTCAAATAAAATTGCTTCGCATAATGGAGACCTTAAAAACACATGGAAGACCATTAATCTTGTTTTGAACAAAAAATCAAAAACCACGCAAATAGCATCTCTGGATGTTGATGGAAAGCAGGTTTGCGACAATAAAGCTATTGCAGAATCGATGAATGATTTTTTCTGCAATATTGGCAAAAACCTCAGTGACAAACTGCCACAGACAGAAAACCCCCTTCTTGAAAGTAGGTTCTCTGTTAACGAGCATAATTTGCGGTTTGAATTTCAAGCTGTAAATATTGCTCAGGTAGAGAAGGTCTTTGAAAAATTCAAAAAGTCCTTGGGTTTTGGCACTGATGGTATTGCCAATCATTTCTTGAAAATTGCGCTCCCTGTCATCGGTGAATCACTTTGCAACATGTTCAATCTTTCTATAGCAACTGGTCTATTCCCAGATTGTTGGAAAATTGCTAGAGTTGCCCCCATCTTTAAAAGTGGTCAATCTGATGATCGATCAAATTATAGGCCGATTTCAGTGCTTCCTTTCTTGTCTAGGGTATTTGAAAAGTTGGTTTTTAACCAGCTTTATGAGTATCTAGATAAAAACAAGCTCATATACTATAAACAGTCTGGGTTTAGGTCCTTACACTCCGCTGTCACTTGTCTGCTGAAGTCTACAAATGATTGGTATGTTAATATGGACAAAGGTAGATTCACTGCTACAGTATTTATTGACTTGAAAAAGGCATTCGATACTGTAGATCACGATATTCTACTCCAAAAGTTAGAAAAGTATGGAGTGATTGGCCTTGAACATACCTGGTTTTCCTCATACCTGAAAAACAGGCGGCAGCTTTGTAGAGTGAATGGGGTAGCCTCAAATATGGAAGAAATAAAATGTGGAGTTCCTCAAGGCTCTTGCCTTGGGCCTCTCTTATTCCTCATATACATAAATGATCTGCCATTTGCTCTTAAAAACAGTGAAGTAACGATGTATGCCGATGATACCAGTATATCATATTCTTCTAAGAATATCGACGAGCTTAATGAAACCCTTAACAGTGATCTAGACTCTTTGAAACAGTGGCTTGAAGGTAATAAGCTGTCTCTCAATGTAATCAAAACACAAGCAATGGTTATAGGCTCTAGGCCTAATATCAAGAAGATATCAGATAAATTAGTACAGACCCCGTCTTTCGCCATTGGCAACTCGCATATTGAAGTTGTAGATAATGCGAAATACTTGGGAGTACAACTTGATAAACATCTTGTGTGGGATGAGCATACTAAGGCTTTACGTTCAAAGATTTCTCGCTCTTTGGGATTCCTAAAATATGCTAAGAAATTGCTTCCAAAGCATACCCTGAGTCAGATGTATAGAGGTATCGTTGAGCCCCATTTTCGCTACTGTTGCTCTGTGTGGGGTAGCTGTGGAGAATCTCGCCTTTTGATGCTACAAAAGTTACAAAATCGTGCTGCGAGAATTGTTACCAACAGTAGCTATGATGCACCAGCAGCAAACTTGATAAAAGAGCTCAAATGGCCGACAGTCCACGACATGATCAAACAAGAGACGACTACCATTGTTTTCAAATCAATACGTGGTCTCGCGCCCACTTACCTCTCTACTTTATTCACGAGAAACTCGACACGGGAAATTGTAAATTTGAGAAATCGTGAGACTGACTTACTTGCTCCACGAATGAAAAGAAGTAATGGCCAAAAAGCATTTTCGTTCCGTGGAGCAATGGTTTGGAATGAATTAAAACATGAGGTCAAGCTAGCCCCCTCTCTGTCTACTTTTAAATGTAGACTGAAATGTAAATAGATTTTAATTTTTCATTTATTCTAATTTAACATTGTAAATATTCTTTTTTATTTTAGTAGCATTGTAATTAGGTTTTTTCCACGGCCAGCTGAAAAGCAGCCACTCTTGGTTGATGGGGCCACCGTGTATAAAAAATTTAAAATGAAATGAAAATGAAATGAAATGAAGAACTTGATTACGTGGAAAAACTTTCGCGAGCTCCGCAGGTTCCGCGTTATGGACCTGGCCCTTAGGAAAGAAGAAAGTTAAAACCAAATTTTGTCATGGGTTGTCATTTGTTTTATTTTATGTCGAGGTGAGCCTTAAGTTATTGTTCTATGGAAGGGTGAGATTCATCCGGTAGAATATGAACTGTATTCTATCTAGAACGTGCGTGCACTATGCTACAAAATTCATTGAATTAATGTCAAAAATTAAAAATACCATTGTAGGAAGTTCTGATGAAGTGCTTTCATAAACAGCCAAAGGAATGTACATTGACCATTTTTGGTATCCTCCTCTCTGAAAAGTGCAGGACAAACACTACCTTCATTTTTCTATTATTTCATTTTAGATTGTTTATACACGAAATCCCTTCAGCTAAGTTGAATAATGCAAAAAGGAAGCGTTATTAATTAATATCATATATAAAAACAAAAATACTGAGGGCTAACGGCATCGCTGATCTTCCAGGGAGTAATTGGCTTTCAGCTCATCAAATATGTTTTTTAGTTGCTTTTTGAATTGGCACAAGGCAGGAAGCTCCTGATGCTTACTGGGATTTCATTACAGACCTTAAGAGCTGAACATGAAAATCCTTTTTGGCATACTCCAGATTATACCTTGGAATCTGAAGATCTCTGCAGAAGCGCGTGTTGTAGCTGGAGTACTAAGATCTTCGTTGAAATTTTTTCTAGAGATTTTCTGGGAAGAGTCTGTTCATGATCTTATGGGCCATAACGGCACAATCAAACATGACAAGTTGCTCAGTGCGAAGAAAATTATGCGACCATTCGTCTTTAATCCTGGACGTTTCGATTATGGAGATGGTCCTGTCCTGAAGACGTTGAAGGGATTCCTTTTTTTTGTATTTGAGAGGCGACCCCAAACGACATCTGCATATAGCATGTGACTTTTTACAAGAGCACAATATACATTGCTTAACTGAGATCGTGGGAGAATGTTTTTCAACTTTTTTAAAGATGTAACACCTCCATGAACTTTCCTTCTGACAGTTTTGAATTGTTCTTCCCAGTTAAGCCCTGCGTCTACAATGACTCCAAATGACTTAGTTTTTTTCACTCGTTTTATGTCTGAACCATTCAGTCTCAATGTTTCATGTATCTCGACTTTACTAGTTCTGTGAGGGTGTCCAATTATCATATGCTCTGTTTTTTTTAGGATTGACACTTGATTCATTTAACGTCATATATTCAGAAATATGGGTCAATTCCTCTTGAGCCTTGTGAACAAGTTCTTCAACATTCATAGATGTTAGGGTCACGTGAGTATCATCAGCGTACATACCAGCCTTAGAAACTTTCCAACATTTTTCGAAGTCATTCAGGTAGATTATTAAGAGAAGGGGGCCAAGACAGGAGCCCTGGGGAATACCACATGTAACTGTACCACATGTAACTTCTAGGTTGCTTTTAATATTAACCATCCCTTACAAAATGGAGCATTCACAATGAAAGAATGAGTGTCCACAACAGAAATTCAACGCTTTCAAAACCATAAGAAAGAGATGTTGCTGATCTTCCTAGAAAGCAAAGTATGTCTAACCAAAAAGGAATCTTGAAATACAAGAATTGGTACACATGTCAGGATAAAGAAATGCTGGAAAATAACACAGAAATGTTGAAGTATCAAAGTGATAACGCTCAATTATGACAGATGTAGAGCCTAATTTTTAGTAAATCTGATGTATGATTCTTGGCAAGTTTTGAAGGAATCCGACGTGAAGATTTGACAAATTATTTGCAGAACTGGAATTGCGATTTGTAAACTCATCCATATATTGTACTCACCAGTTATAAGGATGCTTCAACTTGCCTCTAGATAAGACTGAATTACTCTGAATGTGGGCAAATTTGAACAATCAGTCTTCTAGGAGAGAATTTTTGGAGATCAATGATATAAAGTAAAACAAAGTTACTGTATACAAACATGAATGCGGCAGCGTGAATCAATCCGAAATAAGTTTCAAAACATATGTTGATAGCTAACTTGAACATAGATACCTCTTTTGTTGATAATGATGCGCTGAGAGTGAAGATCTTAAAAGGACGAATTTGCCTCCATCTATAAATCAGAACTTTGACGTTTTGGCCTAAGCTAATTCTTGAAGCATAGTGAATAAAGTCAACAAAATTCAAAGCACAAGGGGAAACTAAAGACGGCACGACAAACGGCTTGTGTAAAATGCAGGCCATTTTTGGCAGGTCACCGCAGCAGGTCACTGTGACGGCCAAGGGCTCATAGGCGGAACAAAGGGAGTTTGTTGTGTACGAGATACGAGAGCCGCTACTGCGCAAACGCGTCTCATTTTTCGAAACATCCACTTTCAACGGAAAGGAAAACCTATTATTCATCATCAAGTGGAATAATGTGTTATGTGCTATCAAGTCCCTGCTATCAAGTTTACCAAATCACTTGATTGGCTTTAAAAACCGCACTGGGGGCACCTAGCCAGCTTTGAGACGCTAGCACAATAGTTCCTCAGTATCTCGTATAAACAGAATGCCTTTGTTCAGCCTATTAGCCCTTGGCCCTCACGATAAAATGCCGCCACTGTGACCTGCAAAAATATGACCTGCATTTTACACAAGCCACATGACAGATGTCTTGCACAAGATATGATTTATGTGACATTTATCGTCAAGGGAGCCCTGAAGCCAACTTTGTTCACCACAGTATCAACAATTTATCATATATCTATCATCAGTGAAAGTTCCCCCTTGTGCATTCGCCTAACCCGCCAAAGCGGCCTCAAAGATACGTTGTGCTTTACCTATAGATAGAGCCATCAATGCACTGTAATTCAGACATGGAATCAAACCATAAAACTTACTGAGAGTAAATCGTAGAGCCAAAACGATGAAAAATATAGACATGTTTCAAATGATTCGTTGATAACAACACACATCCGGTAGTAACAAATTTAAATATGACTATGTAAACAATTTAATGAACGTTTCGACTCTGGCTAGAGTCATCATCAGCAAAGATCTAACGGTGAAAGGGCCTATTATGGAGATCCGAAACAATAGGAAATCGAAAACCATGTGAGTTCCAAATGGGAAAACATGATTGGTAGAACGTAACAAGAAGGAATTGAATAAAATAAACAAATGTCAGAGAAAGACAAACAAGTGTGAAAAACAAAAAAATAAACGAAAGGTGAGAAAAGATTAGAATAAGGCCATAGGAATGGAAGACTGTTGGGAATTGAGCGAAATTCTATCCCTGAAAATTAAAAGACTTTCATAAATACGTAGATCAATGGAATTATCAGTTTTAGCGAGGATAGAAAAATCTCCGAAAGTGGCTTTGTGTCCTGTTTTACAGATATGATCTTCTATAGAAGACAGATCGGAAGATTTGACGTCTTGCCCAAGCTTGTTGATTCTCAAGTGCTCTTTACAGCGTACCAAGAGATTGCAGGATGTTTTCCCATAGTAAGTGGCACTGCAGCCACTACACGTAAAGTTAAAAACAAAATTAGAGCGCACAAGGACGGGAGACAGTCTTCAGCTACAAATAAATTACTGAGGCGTCTGGGTGCCCTAAATACAAACTAAAATTTATCATCAGGGTAACATAGCCTGATACGTTTACCGATGTTATGTTTCATGCAAAGGCTATATTGTCCTAAAAAGGGAGAAAGAACAGCATGCGTTGCTTATCCTCTTTTTGGTCGGAAAGATTGACTTTCTTATTAAAATGCTTATCAAGGAAAAGCCTTATGACCTTATCAATTAAAGATTTGGGAAAGCAGTTTTCACAGAGGATAGCCTTAATTTTACACAGCTCTTTGTGAAAATTTTCATAAGTAGAGCAAATATGAAAAGCACAATAGACAAGAACACTGACCAGATTAGTTTTATATTTCTTAGGGGAAAGGCTGCCAAAGAGTATAAGCTATGAATAGATGAATGAAAAGATGAATGAATAGATGAATGAATAGATGAATGAATAGATGAATGAATAGATGAATGAATAAATGAATGAATAGATGAAGGAATAGATGAATGAATACATGAATCAATAGATGAATGAATAGAAGAATGAGTAGATGAATAGATAAATGAATTGATGAATGAATTGATGAATGAATTGATGAATGAATAGATGAATGAATAGATGAATGAATAGATGAAGGAATAGATGAATGTATAGATGAATGTATAGATGAATGAATAGATGAATGAATAGATGAATGAATAGATGAAGGAATAGATGAATGTATAGATGAATGAATAGATAAATGAATAGAAGAATGAGTAGATGAATAGATGAATGAATAAATGAATGAATAGATGAATGAATAGATGATTGAACAGATCAATGAATAGATGAATGAATACATGAATGAATAAATGAATGAATAGATAAATGAATTGCTGAATGAACAGATGAATGAATAGATGAATGAACAGATCAATGAATAGATGAATGAATAGATGAATAAATAGATGAATGAATAGATGAATGTATTGATGAATCAATAGATGAAGGAATAGATGAATGAATAGATGAAGGAATAGATGAATGAATAGATGAATGTATAGATGAATGAATAGATGAATGAATAGATGAATGAATAGATGAATGAATAGATGAATGAGCAGATGAATGAATACATGAATGAATAGATGAATGAATAGAAGAATGAGTAGATGAATGTATAGATGAATGCATTGATGAATGAATTGATGAATGAATAGATGAATGAATAAATGAATGAATAAATGAATGAATAGATAAATGAATTGCTGAATGAACAGATGAATGAATAGATGAATGAACAGATCAATGAATAGATGAATGAATAGATGAATAAATAGATGAATGAATAGATGAATGTATTGATGAATCAATAGATGAAGGAATAGATGAATGAATAGATGAAGGAATAGATGAATGAATAGATGAATGTATAGATGAATGAATAGATGAATGAATAGATGAATGAATAGATGAATGAATAGATGAATGAGCAGATGAATGAATACATGAATGAATAGATGAAGGAATAGAAGAATGAGTAGATGAATGTATAGATGAATGAATAAATGAATGAATAGATGAGTAAGTAGTAGTTTTATAGTCTTTTATCTAGCCCAAGGCTACTCAAACGACTTTACATCTCCCCCCCCCCCTGGTCACTATGCTTAGTAGCATATAGCAGGGTGCAGCCACAGACGGCGCTCATAACTACGGACCAGGTACCCATTTATACTCCTGGGTGGAGAGAGGCACAATTTGTGTTAACACCTTGCCCAAGGATGCCATCCTCAAATGTGGCCAGTGCCGGTATCGAACACACGACCCTTGGATTGTGAGCCCGACGCCTTACCACTGTGCCACCGATAGATGAATGAATAGATGAATGAAAAGAAGGATGAATAGATTAATGAATAGATGAATGAATAGATGAATGAAGAGATGAATGAATAGATGAATGAATAGATGAATGAAGAGATGAATGAATAGATGAATGAATAGATGAATGGATAGATGAAAGGACAGATGAATGGATAGATGAAAAGACAGATGAATGGATACCGGGTGAGTCAATCAAAACGCCCGGCGTTTGAAAAATCCTGCTCCATGAATATTGAAGAAATGATGCTGAAAACTGCCTTGTTCTATCCTTGATATATCAAATTAGGTTCAGTAATTTACCCGGCTTTAATCAGTCATTCCTTTCCGTCGGAATAGGAGATTTTCTGCAGAAAGCCCCTTTCGAAAACCTGCAAAAACGAGTGAAAACAGCAAGCAAAATTTCCCTTTGTTCTCCTTCTTAGCAATAATGACTCTTGGATTTGCTCATGTTTTTTGTCCTCTTGGGAGAATGGGATCCCCCTGAATAAGTTATTCACACTAGAGGGAAGACTTTTCAACCTGCCAAAACGAAAGAACGTGCTAGAGCATGCTGAAAGTATTTGCTGTGAGGTAAACACATTAGGGATTTTTGCTTGTAACTTTAGCACGTTTCTTACGGTTTCTCAAAAGGATTCATTTTAGAAAATTGCCTACAGAATCTGAAAGGAGTGACCGATTTTAGCCACAAAAATTTCTAAAGATTGAAGAAAAGTTGCAGATGCCGGAACAGGGATTTTCACCATTTAATTAGGTAGATTTTGATGGTAAAATGCCTTTCTTCTGGGGCTATTTTTGATGCTCCATGGAAGTGACGTTCTAACAAGATCTAACGTTCTAAGTCAGAGATGTGGGAGTGGCGATTTCATCCATTTAATTTGGTAGATTTTGAATAGTAAAATGCCTTTCTTCTGGGGCTCTAGGGCAAAAATGGAAAGGCGGAGAAAAATCTCTGAGGCTATGTTAGAGCGACACTTCTATGGAGCGCCGAAAACTGCCTTGGAAGAAGAGCATTTTACGAGCAGAATCCACTGAATTAAAAGGAGAAAAATCCCTGCTCTGACTTCTCTGACTTTTCGTTTATAGCATACTCTCAGGTGCCTAATACGGGGGGGGGGCGCTTATTAATTTTCAAAAATTTTATCCACCCCCCGGCCCTTATTAAGACCCCCCATTTATCAATTTTGGCAAAACAATGTCCAAAGCTCAATATGATTTTTATACGAAATTTTGTTCAAAAGATAAACCATTGCAGTGTACTCGTACTAATTCAAATGTTTTCTTTCAGAAAAGAAGTAATTGCAGTGTAATCGTAAACTAATTCGAATGCTTTCTTTCAAAAACAGTTGAAGAAAGAGTTCTTTTTGTCAAAAGTGTAAAAGTGGTATATACACGTATTTGTTTTTACTTATCTGCAGCTGTTTACTTGTAGTCATTGCACTTGTCTCCAGTAGATAACGTAAATACCGCTTTTTTGCAAAATTCTGACCCCCCATTTATCAACCCTATTAGTACTGGGGGGGGGGGGGCGTTTTTCGCCCCCCCCCCTACCACACTTTTCTACATTGCACTAAAACGACCTGTAGTTTAACCACCAAACTTTGTGACTTTTAGTCAAATTTAATTGGCAATTAAATTTTTGACATTTCATTGTTCTACCTCTGATCACGTGACCACAGTAATACCATATTTGGAGAGCAGTCAACAACAAAATTCTTAAAACCTCCATAGATTCTGCCTCGTTTGTCCGATTGATATCAGACATGCATCAATCGATTGCTTTTGATGAGTACTTTCATTTGATATATATACATTTCATTTTTGCTGACATCAGCAAAATTTAATATCTATGACGTCATTGACATTTATGACGTCATTGCTCTAATGAATAAATGTAAGATATGAAAAATTGTTGTCTTTTTTGCTTCAACTTATTCATTTTATTACTTCTGAGTCCATATTTACTAGATAAAAGGATGAGACTTAGAAATAACTGCAAAGAAAATCTGTACATGGAACAAAAAGCTAATTGAAAGCTAATTGTGCTAAAAATAGAAACTGGAAATATCTCAAAAGTATGTATTTTAATTCTGCAACATGTTTGCTACAATTTGAGACAAACTTGGAGAAAATTGGATGCGAGGTAAATTAATAGAATTTTTCTTGCTAAGAAGGTAAAAAATTGCCAATTTTCCTTTGTTTTTTGGTTGCCTAGCAACGAAACACGTGACTAATTAATTGTCATTGTTATATTTTAATAGCCAATTGTCTGAAGAACAATAGGAGTAAGTCTTATTGTTATATCTCTTGCAGTTTTGGAAAAAAAGAGGGGGGGGCGAAAAACGCCCCCCCCAGTACAAAATTAGCAAAAAATTGCCCAGTACTAATAGGGTTAAGACCCCCCCCCTCGTATTAGGCACCCGAGAGTATAGAGCAAAAACGAAAAGTTGGAGTTGAAAAGTTTGAGATTTTCCTCAAACATTTCCAACATCTCCGACTTTTCTGTCTTACTGAACAAATTTGAAGGTGCAAGCTGCGAGCAGGAGTAGACTTTAAAAAGCTGCAAGAGTTGTAAAATCACCAATCTTTTGAAGGTCTTGTGAGGGGGTCACTGGGGGGTATGCAATTCCGCATTTCCACAATTTCTCTGCCCTGTTTCCGCAAATCCGTAGACAGAAATTGGCTATTTCCGCTATTCATTACGGTTATGAGTAAAGTCTTCCAAGATAAGGCTCAAATCCTTACTGGTTCTCAGAACACGCGAAAATCATCCAACCTTACGAAAATCAGCCAATGGCATCGCCGCTTCTAGCCCCTTGAGACAAAATCAGTCGTTTGAGGTGAAGTTTCTAGTACCCTCACAAAAACTGAAATGGATGCTAAAATATTGCAGTTATTCAAAATATTTTTTGATAAATCAGTTGCAGAGATATCCATCCAGAGTTGTTTACATGTTTAGGCAAATATCTTATTTGGGGCCGGAGCTACGAGCGTTTTCCGGTCAAGAAAAATTGACCTTTCTTCGAAAATTCATATAAATTGTTAGAATAGAGATATATCGTTGAAAATTTCACAGAATATGTACATTAACCTGGACAATAACCCAGATTCATTTGGCTTCCTACGATCTCAAAATATTTGACAAATTTCAGTGATTTCCAACAGGCAAGGCAAATGGGCCTACGCTCATCCTGGGTAGAAAGACATTCTTGGGCCTGGAATCGGCCAATTATACAATCCTTAGAAAGGTAATTCACTCACCGTTGACTCCAGCACCAATTTGAGCTCATTTATCCATTATATTGGGGCTAACATCGACAGAAAGCAAGCAGTTTTGTGCGAATTTGAAGAAGCTTCCACGTTCCATGTTATGTCCAAAAACGCAACAACTCTCCTCCACTATTCACAAACACTCGAGGCAGTGGTGTTGCGACTCAAGAGAAGTATTGTGTCATTGCTCTGCAATCCTGAATGTTTAAAATGTATTTTTACATTGTTTGAAACATGAAATACCCTTGTTTTGAAAATATACGAGAAATGTAAAATGGAGAGCTATTTAAAAAAGTCCTTTGTAATATAAAATAATTTTGACATTTTTAAACATTCCCAGAAACTGCTTGCTTGCTGTCGATGTTAGCCCCAATATAATGGATAAATGAGCTCAAATTGGTGCTGGAGTCAACTGTGAGTGAATTACCTTTCTAAGGATTGTATAATTGGCCGATTCCAGGCCCAAGAATGGCTTTCTACCCAGGATGAGCGTAGGCCCATTTGCCTTGCCTGTTGGAAATCACTGAAATTTGTCAAATATTTTGAGATCGTAGGAAGCCAAATGCATCTGGGTTATTGCCCAGGTTAATGTACATATTCTGTGAAATTTTCAACGATATATCTCTATTCTAACAATTTATATGAATTTTCGAAGAAAGGTCAATTTTTCTTGACCGGAAAACGCTCGTAGCTCCGGCCCCAAATAAGATATTTGCCTAAACATGTAAACAACTCTGGATGGATATCTCTGCAACTGATTTATCAAAAAATATTTCAAATAACTGCAATATTTTAGCATCCATTTCAGTTTTTGTGAGGGTACTAGAAACTTCAAGTCAAACGACTGATTTTGTCTCAAGGGGCTAGAAGCGGCGATGCCATTGGCTGATTTTCGTAAGGTTGGATGATTTTCGCGTGTTCTGAGAACCAGTAAGGATTTGAGCCTTATCTTAAAGTCTTCCTACTTCATGTAAAACACAACATAAACCAATTTCTTTCCATTTTGCACGTGACCGATCAGACTTGAGCAGTTGATCATGGGTGATTATTTTGCGTGAAAAACTTTGTCGTTGCTGTTGCTATTATGGCTGTTGTCTTCAGATATTTGTGATATGTAGTTTTTCGTTTGTCTTAGTGCCTTTAAGTAAATGTTACACAATATCATGACGGAATGAGAATCAAATCTGCGATTTTTTAGCAACTACTATTAATTTTACAGAAATATCTGCATTCCACAAAAATGCAACAAATATCCGCAATCCACAGAAATGATGTTTAATTTCCGCATTCCGCACCGAAAATAGGCCGATATCCGCTATCCGCAAAACCCCAGTGACCCCCCCTCTTGTGGCGCTGAGTGGTGTGATCCTCAGACTTTGCAGCCACAACAGTCAGGCGGAGTGGGTTCGAACCCGGTAGGGTAGCGTCATCATGACAGGTCGCAGACTCGATTAGCGCTTGGCATAGCTACTTCTGCGATCTCAGAGCTTGGTGCTAAAAACCGCAAGTTCACCTTCCCTTCTCACATGCGAGAGCCTTTCATCGTAGCTATTTCATCGTAAGTTTTCCAACCTGGGCCGACACGAACGATATAACTTTTTCCGTTTAAAGGTCAGATAAAGGCAAATGCGATTTTTTTATATTTGCAACTTTAAACTATGGGGAATCTGATGCCAATAATATTTTTTATCTTTCGGATGAAAAAGGATGGGTTTGGGGGTTTTGAAAAGGGGCACTTCGTCAAAAAACCGTGTGATGGTAGAGGCCTCGAACTAGCTAAGTCGTGACGTGGAATGAGTAATGAGAAATTCATCACTGGAGAGGCCCAAGGCGCTGAGAGAAAGCAGTAACCACAAAGATTGCACGCGGCGTGTCAACTTGATCCCATTCTGTAATAGATCGAAGGATGAGGACGACGATAAGAAAAGCACCTAGGGACTATTCTGTAATGGAAGCACAAAAACATCGTTTGGGGGATTATTTGATCTGTGAATAGCCGAATGAAACCATAGTAATGATCAACAGTTTACCATTGTGTTGATTGCAAAGGCTACCAGAAGAGCACACCTTGATCTCCTCAGGGTTTGATTGTTATTATCAGGATTCATTCTCATCGTTGGGCTTACAAGCGCCTGTCAAAGGTACATTTGCATGGCTTCACGAATGATCCTTAAATACAAATTATATTGTACGAGGTAGGAAATACACAGGCCACCAAAGAAGTTCGCAAATAGATTCATAGAAGAAAAGGAAAACTATATTTTCAGAAAGAACCCTCTCTTACCAAGTCTATTGTAAGAGACTATCACTTGGCCTAGTCCTGACATGGCAATTTCCCCACTGTCTTCACCTTGGTTTCTTCGGTGAGTGCATCTTTCAATTTCAACTACAATTTCATTTTCCTCACGCCGAAGAAGGTGCTCTGGAAGCTAGCTAATGCACTTGTAGCAGCCAATGAATGTTCAAAGTCGTTAGGATTGAAATATTCTGTGCAGACCCCAATGTTTTCATTGTTGCAATTCTTGTACGTGTTCTCTCTTCAAGCCAGTCCACAGCTCACTGCTGCGACAAGTCTGTCCGTGCCAAAGTTTGGAATAATGCGCAGATACATTCTTCTCTGCACAAGCTGACTAGCCACAACCATAAACTGCCCACTTTCTCAGCGTTTTGGTTCAAGATAGTTAAACAAGTAGTTGTTTCGAAATTTCCTGACTGGACTGTCAGTGAGTGCAAACAGATTCCTATATTCTCTCGCAGCCTTGCAATGACTCAATCGACTCATTCCAAGTCACGCCTCTGCTACACAGCTGTTACACTGTGGAAGTCAATTCTTGTTAGGCCCATTACGTACCTTGCTCCGTTCATCTTCAAATATCTCATCTCGTGAAACTGATATTGAAACGCAGTAATTTTTTCTGAATTCCTGATTAAATTTTGATCTATGCTCTTTCAAGTTAATGGTTTAAAGATGTTTGGTTAAGACATGAAAAATCTTCAATTTCGATTTTCACTAGAAGACGGCACGCGACAACAGAATTTATCAAATTCAAGAGTCCGCGGCCGTCCATTCAGCAAACTGCGTCAGACCTGGCCATTTGAGGCGCGCGATCGCGCGCGAGCACCTCATCACGCACCTCCTGCCCTCGAGAAGCGTGATTTGTCACGCGCCTAAAAAGTCTTTTTGCCTCAAAATCACGCATCTCCTATTTTATCGTTAAGGCAATGAGTGTGCGATATTCTTGGAAACTGGTATCCTTTTGCATAAAGGAAGTCAATAAATTAATTTATCTGGATGAAATACAGTATTGGTGGTCAATTCATTAAGTGCTGCTAATCATAGTTGCTTTCAATCCAAGAATTTCCTGTCTGTGGCAATGATACAATATCACAATTGGACCAGGGAGGTAAAGAACTATATAACTCCCTGATTCGGAAGAGGTTACAGGAAAGTCAGATTACACGGGGACAAAACGTGCCGTTGGAGTACATGTGTTATGAATCTATGGACTTTGTTGATCGTAAATTCAATGTATAAAAACAATGTGGAGATGATTTGATGTGGAAAAACGAAAGTTCTCAGTTCCCCTTCATCCCATCGCTACCGCAGTGATACGGAGTAACTACATGAAAAAACATTCATCATCAAACGGCCTAAATGCAAGGCCTAAATACAAGCGTCTGAACACAGAGGAGAATGCGATTGTTTCTGTTGATGTTAACTGTTAAAACTACAATATCGATCCTCGTTATTTCAACTCATTTCCAGTGTTGTTTTGCAACACTAAGTGCTTGAACACTCTTTTTTTGTCCTCATCCTCCAAATCCCATTGGTCACAGAGTGAAATAAAGCACTTAAAATCATGCACCTCGAAAATGCAAGGCGCGTGATTTACCGAGCGCCACTAAAATTACTGACGGCCAGGACTGTGCGAAGCCTCTGCGCAGCCGACCGCTGTAAACCTCGCGATTAGAAAACTATTTATCGTGGATCGCCAGGCAAAAAAGGGCTCGCACTGTCTCCACGAGCAATTGATAAAACCCAAAACAACATTAAAAGATTGTAAGAAGGTTAGAGTACACTTACAATGGTGGCCAACACCGAAATTGAAAGATCATCGATATGCGCGCGGACGTCAAAGTTTTGTAACGGATTTTTTGGTCGCTTGGCAACATCGGCCATTTCTTGGCCAGCAATATCGTTAAAGCCTCGTTATCAAACTAATGTATTCAAAAGGGTTGAAATAATTAACTATGAGCGTTTTGAAGCGCGAGAGAAAAATCAGAGCGGTTGTTTGGGCCTAAATCTGCCATCGTCGGAAAAGTGGTGACGCAATCAAAATTTTTCCTGAATTCCTGGAGAAATCAATTTGATAACAGTTTGGTCACGTAAGTAGACGAAAGATTGATCTTTTATTTCCTATAAAGCTCATTACATTTCCGACTTTTTTATCAGAAATACACGGCTTGAAAAGTTTGATAAATTCTGGGAATTTGGACCCGAGAGCTGTTAGAATTGAAGAATTGACTTCCACGTAAACAATAAGGCGTAACAGCTGTGGCTAGTTCCAGGCCCTTTTGCTTGCGCGGTTATTCTGAAAAATTTGACTGAAAAAAGGAATTCGAGCGACAATTTTGATAAGTTCCGGAACTCATATCAAAATTTCGTTTGAAATTTTGAAATCTCCAGGCTGTAAATGGTAGAAGTGAATGAAAATGTCTTTTGCCTTTATGTGACCTTTAAATGTTCCATGATGATACCCTTTGAAACTACTCTACTAGTTAGCAGGCCTAACAGGATTTGCAGAATTGGAGAGGTGCGAAAAAGCGCCACAGATGTGGATACATACAATACAAAGCTGTACGTCTTGGTAAGACGCACATGTGGAGGCGTTTCCTAATGGCCGAGCTGCATGTCTGTTGTTAGGCCAATCCAATATGTTTCCGTTTCTCAATCGGGTGAATACCAAATAATTCAGTCAAATGATTATCTTCGGCGGAACCAAGCTAATAAAGCATGGATAAATTAAAGCTTAAGGCGTTCATACCTTTCAGATGGAACCTGAATCCAAGAAACCAACCACTAAATCGTTCAAATTTGCCTACTTCGAGAGAACTTGCGGAAACGGCTGGCACTGGTATCGAATGGAATGGAGAAGGGCAAATGCTTGGTGTATGACAACACCAAACACCAATGCTTAGCTTTTGATTGACAGGTGCTGCGTGACAGAACAATTTGAGAATGATTTGACAAGAGGAAGCCTGGGGGTGATCAGTGGATCTACATTTTAGCAATCAAACAAAACACTAAAACAAACTTACCCTTTTGCTAAGTTCCTGCAGCAAGTCATTTCGACATTTTGGTCACATTGGCCTACATGTGTTGTTATGACCAGCCACTTCAATGGATGAATATCCAGTTAATGAAGCCAATAGCTCATGTTAAAAGACTCTAAAGCCAACCATAAAGAGTCGAAGGCAAATCTTCCATAAAGTACCATTGTATTGATGCTCTTGATGTCGAAAAGTTGCCTCTAAAAGCCTCAGAAGCCTTCTTGAGAACGTCGAAGTGCAACAGGCCATTGACCGGCAATGCTGCGGAATGCCTTTGTTTCGCGATTTGCTTTTGTGGACTGTCAAACCTATTACGTCAAAACGCAACGCCCGGCCCAGACCCCTGAACCACTTGAATCGGACTTTCGAGAGGTTATTTCGTCACTTTCAGAAGTTTCTCGAAGATTTCATCGCTATATTCGTGATCAGCGACCTCGAATTTACCAAATTCGAGAATAAAAAATTTCGCTTCATATGCACTTTAAGCAGCATTTTCGAAATTTAAACTTAAAGAAGGGGGTTCAAATCAATCCTCAAAAAAGGCAATTCTAGGCACATGCAGCCATCGAGGTTGAAAAATATATGGCTGAAAAGCTCTTCTTTAGCTTTATCCAAATCTCTGCTCCATTTGTTTATTAACCCGATAGGTTTTTGCCTACTTACGAAGAAATGGCCAAGGTTTAGCAGATTTCGGAAAATCCGACTTTCTCAATGACGGGGGAAGCACTAAGTTGCTACAACATTTCATTCATTCATTTCATTTTCATTTATTTCAACAGGGTAAATACATTCAGTAACTATGGAAATCTACTGTTTTACAATGTGCCCTGCTTTAAAACCCTAACTTATTTAATTACATGAATAATTATCGGCATTAAAATCCAATATATAAGAAAAAGAAAATTTTCAAAAAGAAAGGGGACTCTGAAATCAAAGTATGTGGCTGAAGTAGATTTCGATCATCAACCTCTTTGATCTTTCAAAAAAGATTTTAATTTCGTTTTGAAAGCAGCTAGCGAAGGAGCAGTTTTGATTTCAAGGCTTAATTGGTTCCAAACAGTAACTCCTCGATACGAAAAGCTCCGCTGCCCATTTGAGGTTTTACACAAAGGGATCCTGAGGTCAGTGCTGGTATTACGTAAAGTCCGATTGCAAGACTCGGACAATTTATGAAACATCGACTTCATATAGGGAGGTGCAAGCCCATGCAAGGCTCTATATACCATGCAGGCTGTCTCGAAGTCAATCATTTCTTTAACTGTTAACCACCCTAGCTTTGATATTAATGGCAGCGATGTATGGTCGAAGGGACTGTTTGTCACGACACGAGCTGCCAGATTTTGTAGCTTTTGCAATTTTCTTAGTGTAGTATCACCAGCACAACTCCAGACAGAGCAGCAGTATCTAAAGTGCGAATCAACTATGCTGAAGTACATCCTTTGTATGGTTTGCAGCGAAAGATATCTCTTAGAATACTTGAGCATTCCTATTCCTCTTGAAATCTTCCCGATAGCAACGTTGATTTGCTCTTTCCAGTTTAATGACGGGTCGATTTGAACCCCAAGATATTTTGTATTACCCGTGGATTCGATCTCATCGCCATTTATTTGAAAGAGGGGAAAACTGTTTGAATCATTGGAATCTTGTCTTCTGAGGTTTGGTACAGTACCAAGGATCATGCACTGAGTTTTGGCCACATTAAGAGACAATTTATTACCCTGGAGCCACGAACTAAGATTCTGAAGATCTGAGTTGATGGCATTGCTCAGGTCAGAGACAGATTTCGAGGAATAGGAATCTCATTGTTCAGAGAACTGTTAACAACAAATAACATGGACTTTAATCAAACTAAAGCCTGGTTTCCATATGATCGTAGCGGTCAGCGACCCACTGCGACACATCGGCGACGTGTCCCCGATCAGTCGGCGACATATGGAAACGATCACTAGGCTTTAAACTCATTTCAACTCTTTTGATGCGTTCCCGTACTGTCCCCGTCTGATCGGCGACGTCGGCGACGTCGTTCAGAAAATGTTTCCATTTAACGCAACTGTCCCCGATGTGTCCCCGAGCCGGCCTCGGCGACGCGTCGCCGACTGTTACGATCATATCAAAACCAGGCTTAAGACTGTATCGAGCATGAAAGATTGTCTCAAGAGAGTTAGTCGAAATTCACTTTTTCTAAATGTTGTTGATTTCTTTCAAAGAATGCTTTGTTTAGATTCTAAACAATCAAATTTGGTACACTTACAGGCTTTGAAAGAACCTTTGCAGGAGCTCAGTGCTTCTCATTTGCGAATTGAGAGATTACAATTGATACATTTCATGTGCTTTTTCAAGAAATAATTGTTGTCTAAGACGCTTAACCGAACAACTCAAAATTCAAATAGAGTATTTTTTCAAGGAAAGCATCAATGATCACGAGAAAGTGACTTTCTCCCTCAAGATAACCTTCCATGCTCGATACAGTTTTACTATGATGAAGGTCGTGTTATTCCTTGCCGTTGCGACTTGCGGCTTCCCCCGATTTTGGGGGAACCAACTTTTCCAAAATCTCCTAATCATTGGCCATTTCTTCGTACGTAGACAAAAACCTATTTGGTTAACAAATAAACGGAGCACAGATTTGGATACAGCTAAAATGGAGCTTTTCAGCCATATATTTTTCAACCTCGATGGCTGCATGGGCCAAGAGTTGCCTTTTTTGAGGCTTGATTTCAACCCCCTTCTGTAAGTTCAAATATCGAAAATGCTGTTAAGGATATTACGCTTCTCTTCCTCTTTCGAAAGCGACCTTAACTTTCACTATTAAGCGAATAGAGCTGAAATGGCGTCGAAAAACTTTTTAACTCTACACAGTTTTTGGTCGTACCTTAATAACTGTAGTGTTTTCACTACTCATAATAGTGGAAAATTGTATCTCTGGGTTCAAGAGAACGACATTTGCAGCTGACAATAGGGAAGCTCTTAAATTGTCATATGCCGGGCATATCGTCAAAAAGTGAAATTCGTCTTCGACTAATAATAATAATAATAATAATAATAATAATAATAATAATAATAATAATAATAATAATAATAATAATAATAATAATAATAATAATAATAATAATAATAATAATAATAATGATAATAATCTATCAATATATATTGATAGATTCTGGAAAAGTTCGGGTACAGCTCAGTAAAGTACCCAATTGGAAGTCACCGGGACCTGATGGACTGCAGGGTTACTGGCTCAAGAATTTCACTTCATGTATAGACAGGATCGCTCAACATCTCCAAGAATGTTTGGTTACGTACAATGTGCCAGGGTGGATGACCAGAGGAAAAACGAGTTTAATAATGAAGGATACGGAAAAGGGGCCTATGGTAAGCAACTTTAGACCAATAACATGCCTACCAATAACATGTGGAAGCTGTTGACCTCAGTCCTTGCAGATTCTATGTATGAACACCTTGACGGAAAAGGACTGCTCGTGGATGAACAAAAAGGCTGCAGAAGGAAATGAAGAGGTACAAAAGATCAGTTACTAATCGATAAGATGGTAATGAGAAGTTGCAAGAGGCGTTTATGTGGGTTAGGAATGGCTTGGATTGACTACAGAAAAGCGTATGATTTGATATCGCATACATGGTTGTTGAAATGCATGAATATGTTTGGAGTGGCAAGCAATATGATATCTTTGCTGGAAAACAGTATGAATACTTGGAGAACGGACTTAACATCTGGCAAAAATGTCTTTGGAGAAGTTAGGATAAAGAGAGGGATATTTCAGGGAGACAGCTTGTCTCCTCTCCTTTTTGTATTGGCCCTAATTCCATTGACTTTGATTTTAAGAGATGTTAAAGCAGGGTATGATTTGAGAGAAAAAGTGAGGATAAATCATCTACTATTTATGGATGACCTGAAATTATATGGCAAAAACGAAAACCAAATAGATACACTTGTCAACACAGTAAGAGTATTTAGCGATGACATTAGAATGGAATTTGGAATCAGCAAATGTGCGATCTTGATCATGAAGAGAGGAAAGATTGTGAAATGTGATGGTATTGTTATGCCAGGTAATGAAATTATGAAAGGTCTTGAAGAGGAGGGGTACAAATATTTAGGAATTTTAGAGATCGACAACGTAAAACATGAAGAAATGAAGGAGAAACTCAAGAAGGAATATATCAGGCGGGTTAGATCAATACTGAAATCCAAGCTGGATGGTGGAAACATCCACGGCAAGAAATGAGTACATTTCCCCTAGTTTCTTGCAAGGGAAACACCGCCATTTCCAGGTAGTTTCCATGTCGGAAACTCTGCGTTTCTGATTTCCCCATGATTTCCCCAGTTGAGAACAATGCGTTGCAATTTCTACTCAGTTTCCAGACGGGAAAATTACACTTCGCATTTCTTTGGTCTACACTAGAAATTTCCCCATGCGAAAAACTTTAGGTTTCACCCGTAGGAAATGTGAAGTTTCCGTCTCCGGTCTTCGAGCGGCAGAACGATAAATCTCTCTGAAAACCAGAAAGTTTTTGTGTCAAAAATCAAGTCGGCAGCATACAAGGAACTTAAAACATCATTCATGCATTAAGAAACTTTTCGCACAAAATAGGCAGAACCATTCATGTTAAATTGAGAAATTTTAATTCTATCTGGAGGATCTCAGCATTCGTTTCAAGGAATAGATGCATAAGACTGACCGAGCCAAAGAGTGTCAAAACTTAAGAAAAAGCTGCAAAAACATTTATTTGATATTTGATATTTGACTTTATTAAAAAACCCTCAAAGTCCTTTTTGCTCAGCAGGCCAAAATTTGATTATGCACTGCACTGCTGTCCTTCTCCCCTGTGCAGTCTCCACAGGGGGTTCCCTGATAGTTTTGCATTACATACAAGGACGAGTGTGCTGCGCAGCGGAATCAGTGCGAGGAGACCTCTAGTGCTGAGTGCGTACTGTATTACAATAGCTCTTTCTGTTCCTAATCCCACCTGAAAAGCGCCACCTTTGTGTCGGTAGCGGCCTGCTTTCCTGAGAGGGCTATTAACAACATGTGACCGCTGGTGTCAACTGCCCAAATTTGAACTTTTGTCTGGCGAAGAAGAGCGCCATAAACAGCATAAAGTTAGCTTGTGTTGACTTCGACTGGTGAAGGGAGATGGCAGCAAATTAATCGACAAGTTTTCATGGAAAATCAATCGTCAGGTTAGTTTTCGTTTGCTTAGCATTTCTCCTCTCCTTTTGTTACTGCACCAATTTGTTGATTAACTGACTTGATGCTCCAGTCCTGCATACGGTGACCTGTATGTGTTGCGGATCTGCGTCTCGAATGCACGATCCGTGCAAGAGGACGGAGATTTTCAAGCTGTCTATTAGCAAATTCGGGATCAAACATGTTATGACCAACTTAGCTCATTAACCAAAATTAACCATGAACTATTCTCTTCGTTTAAGCTCACATGGAACTGCAATTGGCTCAAAAAGGAAAGATGACAGGTAAATCTTAGCGTTTATTTTATTGCACCAAATTTTGTGTTGTCATGTGTTATGTACACCTAAAAATACTGTCTACTCCAGGAATCAGAAAGAATAAGAAACTCATCAAAATTTGTGCAGGATCATGAATTTCCTTAAGCTAGGAAAAGAGTTACAGTCACAGCTCTTTCAATCGCATTACTGTATTTGCTGAATAAATTTCATTTCTTTCAGTGAAGAGTGAAACTGCCCGCCAACCCGCCAAGTGCAACAAGAAGGCCAAATGCTCCCTCCGAGCGGCAGCAACGTACACAATTTGGAAGGTATTTATTTCAATGAGATTCAATTTGACATACTTTGCTGTTTTCTCTGGGAACCTTACCCCAATTTTAAGATTATCACAAAATTATCAATTTTGCCTGGTCTGCTCATCATCCGAGATCTCGCTCTCTTGGCCAAGGACCACTGAAAATGAGAATCCACGAAAAAACTTACAATGATCCTCAAAAGTTTCCGTAAATTTTTAATACTGTAATTTTGACACCACTAGGTATGTAATGCCTTCTTTCTTTGATGAGGCTATGCAGCTGTGCTTCTGCGTAGGAACAGTTCCAATTAGATCCTCCTCCGCTATGCGCATAAATGGACCAAACAGATATGCTGATGCTACCAAAGGATCCCTGGGGGTAATTCACGGAAATTTAGTAAATCCTTCAGTCCTCAGTCCTTTGGTATCAGTTGAAATAGTAAATACCCACAAAGTGTACTGTATATGGATAGAAACTGGTCACATTTTGGCACTTGCAATGAAAGTTTGCATTAAATCTTTTCAAAATATGCTCATTAGCCTTGATAATATCGGCAGTTCTCTGTGACTGGCATTGTTGTTGTATAATATTTATCAAGTTCTCCTAGCATTTGTTGTTCAGGTTCTTTCTGAAGCCGAAGAAGTGGATCATTCATATTTAAAGCAATATTCACTCAAATGACATTGCATTCATAGCATTTGTCGATCAATGACTGAAAATTACAGCTTTCTTTAAAATAGTTATTATGTGAAGAATGTTTTTGCGGTGATGCCATCCTAACTTTGTATCTTGGAGGAATTGGTGCAATATCCTTTCCATTTTTCATCATAAGTATATAATTAAAAGGTTCTTTTTTGCAAAGAGATTGTAGGTCAAAAATTCAGCACAACTGCTTGTTCCAAGAAAGTATTATTTCAGTTCAATTCAAGTCTTATATTTCATTCTTGTTCTTTTACTTTACACTTCCTATAATTTTATTCCATAATTCTAAATTCTTTTGAAGGGCTAATCAGACTTCGTATTGAAATGCTGCTTCTCCTTTCGTAAAATATTGAATATGTTAACAGTATGCCCAAGCTTGATATTACCGTGTTTTGACTATCATTTGAGCATGTTTGAGAACATGATTCAAGAGAGAATTTTGGAGCTACCTTGCAGATGACCGATTCAGGGAAATATGCCTTGTAAATGGATTTCCACCCTCTTAAGACCTATAAGAAAATCTAAGGTCAGATTGTTATCACACCGAAAACTTGCACCATTCAAGGTCATTTCTACATTGTGTATCAAAAAAGACCACTGTAAATTCTCTGCTGCCAATATCCAAAGGCCCAACACAAATGAGATAGTAATTCACTAGAAGCCTGACTCTCGTGCTTTCATATGAGTATTGTTTCTGCAAAATAGGTCTCTAGGAAATTCGTAGAAAGCAGGCAGTAAGCTAAAAAAAATGTGAAGAGAAGAACCGTTCATCAGGAAATCTCTGCTCTTTGTTCAAATGTTTCGCTTTGAAAAGATCCTTTGAAAAATCATGAGATAAAGTAATTGTACATGGTTGAGTTTTCCTTGTCTGAAAGTTTCTGTCAATAACAGTATGTAAAGATTTTTTCTATATAATCCAATCATCTATAAATGTTACCATGCTAACTTCTTGCACAGATTATAAAATCAGAAAGATATGCAAGATTTGCAATGTTAGTTTCTTACTTCCAAAAATACATTTAAGAGAATATCAAAAAGATCATTTCTCCCTAGAGAAAATTTATCCTTTTGGCAGATAGACTTTTTGATGCACCCTCTAGTTATAGCAGACAACTCGTTTGTTTTTTTTGCATTCGAATCTCTATTTCAAAGAATACGTGCCATAGTGCTAAAAGTTTCTTAATTCCTCATTTTAGTACTAAAAGTTTCTTAATTTGTTTCCTATTTTTAAAGATGAATCATTAGTTTCTAACATTTCTGCAAATGTGTTTCTTGATCTTTAAAACATCAGATGAGAATAAATGGTCTTCTGCAAACAGAGCAGAAATCGCATAAAATGATGTCATCAATAAATCTGAGATAAGGAAGTGTTTGATAGATAAGCATTTTAAAATGGAAAATCAAGAGTTTGAAGCCCAAGAAAGAAAATATCAACTGTTGCCCCTGGGGATAACTTCAATAGGCGGGTGAGGGGGATGTGCCATTTGACGTCTGAAATCTGAATGAACACTCGCAAATTTTCGCGAAAACGATACCCCTAAATTTACAGGCCATTGGAAATTTATACCTAAAATTTTGACAACAATCCAAAATTTTAACCAAGTAAGTGAAATTTGATCAAAATCAATACCCCAAAATTTATGACTACTTGTGATTTGATACCCGGAAATTTATTTTCTGCTCGAAATGGCACTCCAAAAAATGGCACATCCGGTACCAGCATATATGGTAGTTACCCCCCCCCCCCGCCCTACCGGGGACTGTTGCCTAATTTCGGGATCTGTTGGACGGAGCAAGGTTGACTCAAAGTTACGAGTTTTTGGACATTCGTGCGCACTTCTGCTCTGTCTGTTCTACTACATTCAAAGCAAATTATGGACTTTAACCAAAAAACATGAAGAGATCATTGATACATTTCAAAGAAAACTGATGAGAAAAATTTTGAATCTAAATTGGCGAGAAAAAGTCAGCAATGATAAAGTCTACGAGGAGACAAATTCAACTCCATGGAGCCAAACTGTAAAGCGAAGAAGGTTGACATGGTATGGTCATCTTTTAGGACACTCCAGCTAGAAAGTCATTAAAAGAAGCAAAGAACCCCTGCAAAAAGTCAAGGGGCGGGCAAAAATTAACATAGATCAAGCAAATAGGCGAAGATTTGGAAAAGGTTGAATTTAAGACATTAGTAAAAAACAACAAAGATGGTAGTTTCAAGACAATACAAGTAAAAGAACATGAAAAAATGCCACAAAATAGACATATTTGGAGACTTATTGTGGACCGCGCAATGTCGTTGTAGACGGAAAGCGTAAATGAAGATAATGATTCAAAGCAAGGAAAACTGGTCGATATTGCTCAAGAGTGACTTATTTGCCATAATATCATTGAATTTGAGTCTTGATCGTTTCTTACTACTTCTCAAACAGAGTTTCCTTTCTTGTAAACCAGCTTAGTTCTATTATGAAAAACGTGTAATCATGTCATAGTAATAGCAAACTCAGTCTAGCCAAAATCATGCGTCTATCCTGCAAGCTTTTGTCAGAATTTCTTGAGGGCTTTGCCCATGGCCCCTATTTAACTCTGTCCTCCCACTTATTGGTGGCTGATGCTGCCACTGTGCAAGTGCAACTTGCTCTTCTGCATTCAAACACAAATCAAATAACTTTTTATAAAATGTGGCCATAGTTTTTGTACATGGGAGCATTATTTAGCATTTTTTTATCGTACGAAAGCTTTATTAATGCACAGTTCATAGTTCTAATTGATTTTGTCACAGTCAACGAAATGAAATGAAGCCAAATACTGCAAAATACAATAAAATATGTTTTACTTCATGTACAATTCGAAATTAGGCAATGAAAGATTGATTCAAAGTAGAAACCTGGAAAGTTGCTCAAAGATACGAAGACATGTGATTTTCGCACACAATTCGTATTTCATTATAGGTTGATTTATGTATCGTTTCAAGCTACTTGGGACCTTAACCAAGAGTCACTGTAACAATTAACTGCATTTGCACATTGAAAAGTTTTTGTTAACTCCATTAGCTGAATAACCAATTTGCTCAAATAGCGTTCATAAGGCTCTTCCAAAGTGCATTCAGATATTGATGAATACTGATCTTATGAAGTGAATGACTTTGTGTTCTTTTTTCCAGTGCTCAAAACTATGAGCAGATATGACAGAGAAGACGAGGGTGCATTATGAGTGCCGATTCAGGAGTGCATGTCAGACGAAGAGAACATCGGGGACTCCATGAAAATCATAAATCTACCTTGGCAATCTCAGGCACTCAAAGAACTTATTTGGCAGTCGGAAGACCGTATCAAAGGACAAAATATCTAATGTCTTGGATAAGAAACAGAAACCAAGAATAACAGGACGGTCCCCAATGAAAGAAACAGTCTCAATTATAGAGAAGAAACGTTTTAGGAGAAATTGTTTTGACTAAAAATTTGCATATGGGCTGAATCACGCAATCGTAAACAACCCTGAAATCTGTACAATCTATACTGTTTCAGGCGTGTGTTTGTTGTCTTCTGCACAAGTTTTGGTAGATAGGGGGAATCCAGACTAAAGGTACTCTTGGAATTCCATCGATGTCTCATGTCTCTGTAATCTACATATGAATTTTTCATTTTTGCTCTGTGACATTCAAGGATCGATCTTCAAAATAACATGTCATTTTAAAAGATACAGGAAAATCTGTGCAATCTGGCCTACAAAAACTGCAAAGTCATTGTTTCAAGAAAGGTTACGTGACTCAGCCCAATTGAACTCTTGAAAATAATTCGAAGATAGTCGAAATTAGATCTTAAGCTTTGAAGGAACAAATATCGTAAAAGCTCTATTTAGCGTCCCCTTTCTGGTAAGCCCTATTTTTGAGCCAAACCTTTTGATAAGCAGCTCTCTCTATTGAGCCCCATCTCGACAGACATCACTGATTACCGAAGAGTTTCCATTTGTTCCGCTAAACAAGTTTGCATGTAATTCTTGTATGGTTTCGGATAACAACTGTGCTGAACTTTTGCATTTGACTCGTAAAATTGCCTGTTTTGCTTACAATAAGGGGTACAAGAACTAGGAGGCTGCATGTAATGTACATTCTCATCATTTGACTTTGCAAATAAGCCCCCTTCTCTAATAGGTCCCTCTCTTATAAGCCCCAATCTTGGATCTATGAAATTAAATAAGCTACCCCGTGAACTCAATAGAGCTTTACGGTATTAGCCTACGCAGCCTTTGCGAAGACCCATAACTAGTCTACTCGTTGGCTATACGGTATTTGCAACTGATGCTTTCGGTGTTGTATTTTTCCATAAAGATCCTCTTCAAATCCATCTAAAATTTTACAACAACAGAACATAGCCGATGCCACAAAGAGCACGAGAATTCATCGACATAAAGCATAGAACACTTATTTGGAAATAATCAACCAACAGATTATTTCTATCATTATAGCGGTGAATGCAACTATGAAAATCCTTTAGGAGTCATGAAAAACAAATACCTGTTCTGGAGTGGGGCAAATGATCCTATTTCGGTTGTCATTTCGTTTTCACAATCTTGTCCGTATAGGGTTTGTTGAGTGAGCCGCTAGCCAACTTTACAGTTCGTGAATAGCATTTTTTTCTTTTGCTTGATCATTGCTACTTAATTAGCGGTGTGATGCAATCGTTTTGCAGAATATTTTATGTATTTCAACATGTCTCCAGAATAAGTGAAGCGTCAAATTTATTGCTATCTTTGCAAACCTTTGCATTTATGAAAATTCAAGTCTAGTTTGGAGCAAAAATTAGATATTTCTTTTGATTGGTGAATAGTCCCCAAATAGTTCTTTTCAAGAAATGCAGTTTGCAGCATCCATGTCATTTGAAATAGGACATTTGGATACTGGATCCCCATAGAAGAATTAGTTTGATGATTCAGAATCTTGAATATTTAGCTGCAGGCCATATGTTATCGAGCCTTAGAATCCGTCGTCGAAGTCTAATGTTATTGAGTCCTAGAAACTGGTCATCGTAATGGTAGTAGCTGGCAATACTCTATCCAAAAGATCATCATATTATACGGGTAAATGATAGAAAAGTAACTTATGGGTTCTTTGTGGTGTATATCGACAATTTATCTAGGTTCTAGACTCAGTATGAATAAAGCTGTCTATGAACAATTGCCTTTTTAGTTGTTACGATTTCGTCTGAAATCCTGTAGATATAGAAAATGATGCAATGATTTGTTTGAAAAAGTTTTTGTCTTTTCCGCAATCGATCTATCGAAATTCACTGGCCCTGCTCTGAGCGTTAGGCATGCTGTCAGGAAGAAGAACAGGGCGCTTTCCAAAGTGAAAAGCAATGCATAGTTCCACCAAGATTTCCCGTTGAAACACCCGAAGTGTACTGAGATCGCCAATCTGCACTTCGAATTTCACGACAATTTCCTCTTGCACACTTCGAGTTTCCCTTCATTTCACCGATAACACTCGACGTTTACCGCAGTTGGAAATTGTGAATTTCGTGTTGGGAAAACATAGGGAAAAGTAAACTCCCTTTTCCCATTAGTTTCCAGCCTCGGAAATTTCACATTTCAACCAGATTTCCAAGTGGGGAAATGATTGGAAATGGGACATTTCCAAAGAATTTACCCACAAAACACTATGTCGAAACTTGATGATTTCTTGCCGTGCATCCAAGCAATAAATGCCAGGGCTGTATCAATCATCAGATACGGTGCAGGAATAATTAGCTGGAGGGTAGATGAGCCGTCGATAGGAAAACCAGAAAGTTGCTAACAATATATAGAGCATTGCACCCGCAGGCGGATGTTGACAGACTCTATTACAAAAGAGCAGCCGGTGGCAGGGGCTTAATCAGTGTTGAGGATTGCGTTGAGATCGAGGTAAACAGTTTGTATAGCTATATAGAGCTGAGCAAAGAACCATTTTTAAAAGCAGTAAGGGAAGCAAACTTGTTGGGCTCTGGAATGCCAAAGGAAGCAATCAGGGTAAAAAGAATGGAATCTTATAAAGAGAAGGTTCTACATGGCCAGTATGAGAAGTTGACTGCAGGCATAAGAAGTTCTGATTCATGGGAATGGCTGAGGAAAGGTACGCTGAAGAAGGAGACAGAGGGGATGTTGATGGCAGCCCAAGATCAGGCGTTGAGGACGAATGATATAAAGAGCCGCATAGATAAACAGGATGTTTCACCTGTTTGCAGAATGTGTGGAAAAAGAGAAGAGTCCATTGCGCATGTAGTGGCTGAATGTGAAAAATTGGCCCAGAGCCAGTACAAGAACTGGCGGCATGATAGAATTGGGAAAGTAATTCACTGGGAGCTTTGCAAGAAATATGGGTTCGATTGTACAGAGAAATGGTATGATCATATTCCAGAAGGTGTTTTAGAGAATGAAAAGTCAAAGATCTTATGGGATTTTAGAATTCAAACGGATCAGCAGTTTAATCACAACCGACCTGACATCGTAATACACGATAAAGAGAAAAATGAATGCAAAATCATTGACGTTTCATGCCCGTTTGATGGAAGAGTGATCGAAAGAGAAGAGGAGAAGAGGGAAAAGTACGAAGATCTTAGAAGGGAAGTGGCAAAACTATGGAATGTCAGGAAAGTGGTGACAATACCAATCATCATCGGAGCTCTTGGTACGCTGAGCAAAAACTTTAAGAGATATGTTGAGCAACTTGAAATGGGACAGATGACATCTTTATTACAAAAGACTTGTGTACTTGGCACGGCGAAGATAACTACAAGGACTCTGGACACCTAAGATTGAGGGATTCAATCCGCTGCCCAGAAAAAGCCGCCAAACAACAAAAAGGCGTGAAGAAAGGACAATAATAAAAATAATAATAATAATAATAATAATAATAATAATAATAATAATAATAATAATAATAATAATAATAATAATAATAATAATAATAATATAATTTATTTTAAGTTGGCGACTGTAGTAGCAGCAGTGCTAATTAAAGCCAACTATGTAAAAAAGTAACCTATTTACATTAATTATAAATCTAAAATATACATAGAAATACTAACTAAATATAGCCAAGATTTGCTATATATGTTTTGCAGAGCTTGCAGTTGCATTTGTCTGTAGTCCAGCTTTTGATGAGACCCTTAAAGATTTCTAGCGTTCGAGACTCTTTGACTTCACTTGGTAATGTCTGCCAAAGTCTACTTCCAACATATCGTATGGTTTCTATACCATGAGCAGTTGTCTTCCATGAAAGGTGGATTTAAACTGTTTTTGGTTTTATATATCTCTATCATCAGCAACTGCAAGTTTCTTTGGTGAACTGGTACTGAGTCATCTTTTGCTAAAAGTTCATCAAAGGAGGATTCAGTGTCTCTGTATACAATTCGCAAAGCTCTTTCATGAATTTTATTAATTCGACTATTTGCGGCTCTGTCATGAAACATCCAACTTAAAGGACAATAGCTGAAATGTGACATAATAAAAGACCTCATTGTCAGTTTTACTTTTTCTGTATCCATGTAATTGGATACCCTTGCTAAGGCGTAAAGATTTTGACTTGCCTTCATACATACTTATTGAGTCAAATCCTGGGCCTCAATATGACGGCTGTCTCAAGTTTTTTCATTGGAATCTAAATAGTATTTGTGCTAGAGAGGGTATAAAAATTCCCTTGATTGAAGCTTATAACTCTGTCCACAAATTTGATGTATTTGCCGTCTCCGAGACCATGCTAGATAGTTCAATAAGTGATGAAGACATTCTCATTGCAGGCTTCAGTAAGGAAGTATACCGTAGTGATCATCCGAGTGATACTAAAGTCGGGGGTGTTTGCCTTTATTTTCGAGAGAATCTCTCAATCAAAGAGATTCTGTAAACTTATCTAAACGTTGTCTGCGATTAGAAGAGGCCCCATGAGATGCCATAAATGTTTGTTTCTGATTTCAACACTGTGTCTGCACGCGAAGTGGCACTTTCATCAACCCAACCTTTGTTGAAAGGGATTCTAAAAATACAAAAATAAACTACAAGGGCATCCCGAGATAATTAGCTCGATATTTCCAATAATATGTTACATCCAAAAAATTTTTCTCTTTTGAAAACCTATTTGTCGCAAAGAATGGAACCTGCGATCCATTGCGTGTCCTTACCCCCATGGCGTTGATTTACCAGTTTACTTTATCTACCTTTTATATTGTGTTTTTCATAGAATATCAGTCTTATTTTGAAATACCTTTCTTTAGTTCCCCCCTTGATCGATGCAGTGAATACCTCATAGTCGCAAACATTACTCAACCTGCTTCTGACGGAATAGATCATGTCTCGATCCTATGCCCATAGGTACTGAGCAATGGCGTATTTTCATATTTCATATTTCATATCATTTAAGGAGGGTGGCCCTTCGGCAGAAGCCGTTTTTCAAGGGGCCCTCCGATAAAAACTTAATTACAATATACAATTAAAAATAAAGTGACACTAGAATATAAAAAACCATAATTTAAAAGCCTATTTACAATGATAAAATATATACAATAGAAAGAAAAGGTTAACCCTTTATTGATTTCTTAAAACCATTTGCAGGAATTGCGTCAATTAAGGCAACTTTGCAAGTGCGGGCCTGTTCGAACTTCTCTGTTCGTGATTTTCTGTTTTGCTCTCTCTACTCCTTCGCTAGTTTGTACCTGTTCATCTTTTTATCGATGATATCCTCACCATTATCGGTCTTAGCTGCCTCCATTGCCTCTACTATTCACTGCTGTTTTCGTACTGAGGTTGGCTTTGCACTGAATGTTGAGGAATTACAGAGCCCCCTCCAAAACTTCATTAAACTGAATTCCTTTTTTCTCGTTCTGATCTGTTTTTTATCTACATGGGTTCTGGAGACCTTATGGGAAAATGTCAACCAACTATTGCATTGTTATGCTTATCGAAAGCGTCTTCAAACCAAGTTGTATAGCATTGTGTATTTCTTGTTATTAGCAGATACATGGAATTGCTATATTTTGGGAAATCATTCCCGCTCTGTGGCCTTCTTTTACTTGCTGGTGATATTGAGTCAAATCCTGGGCCTCAATATGACGGCTGTCTCATTTCATTTCATTTCATTTCATTTCATTTCATTTATTTTAGGAGGGTTGCCCTTCGGTAAAAACCGTTTTTCAAGGGGCCCTCCGATAAAAACTATTACTATACAAAAATACCAAATAAATTACCTTAACCCAAATTACAATAAAACCATAATATTAAAAACCTATATACAAGAGTTGATTCTTTATATACATATTAGAAATAAAAACAAGAAAGAAAAACAAATCCTAAGTCTCTGACAGAACCCGCAGCGCCAGCACCGGCAGCCCCCCGGCGACACGACAACCCGGAGCGAACAGCGATCGAAACCATGACCGCCATTCGCCCCAAGCCGGCCCGCCACCCAAGGACAACCAGCGCCACCGCCGCAGACCCCACCCCTGTAGTTATCTAAATAGATGTTTTGAAGCTATTCAGAGAGGATGCCTTCTTTGACTCAGCTGAAAGGCTATTCCACAATTTTGCACCCCTAAAAGAGAAACATTTCTGCCCATTTGCAGATGTTTTCTTTTGGTACCCTCAGGTCAGTCTCGGTATTTCGAAGGCAACGGGTGACTCAAGTTTTTTCATTGGAATCTAAATAGTATTTGTGCTAGAGAGGGTATAAAAATTCCCTTGATTGAAGCTTATAACTCTGACCACAAATTTGACGTATTTGCCGTCTCCGAGACCATGCTAGATAGTTCAATAAGTGATGAAGACATTCTCATTGCAGGCTTCAGTAAGGAAGTATACCGTAGTGATCATCCGAGTGATACTAAAGACGATGGTGTTTGCCTTTATTTTCGAGAGAATCTCTCAATCAAACGCAGAACTGACCTAGAGCTTCTCCAAGAAATGGTTGTTTCAGAAATTCATATCGAACGGAAGAAGATAATTTTAGTCGCAATCTACCGTAGTCCAAGTCAAATCAATGAACAGTTCGAAAATTTTTGTGACAGACTGCAGCTGGTGATAACACGTATTCGAAGAGAAAGGCCTCAGGCTTTGATTTTAACAGGAGATTTTAATTGTAGGTCTTCTCAGTGGTGGGAAGAAGATGTGGAACATCCAGAGGGCACTGCTCTTGATGAGTTAATCGAAACCAATAATATGTGTCAATTAATTAATGAGCCAACAAATATAAGGGGGGAGAGCATGTCCTGTATTGACCTCATAATGACAGATCAACCGAAGCTATTCATAGACTCCGGTGTACACCCCTCTTTAGACGATCACTGTCAACACCAAATAATCTATGGTAAACTGAATGTATCAATGCCATGTCCACCCCCTTATAAAAGGAAAGTTTGGGAATTTGATAGGGCAAATATTCAAGCAATACGGGACACCTTGAATAAGATAGATTGGAAATTGAAGTTTAATAATCTTGGTTCCGAAAGTATGGCAACCCTTTTCACAGAAAACTTATTGTCTATCCTAGCTGAACATATTCCAAACAAAGTTATTACATGTTGTGACAAAGATTCACCTTGGATAACCCCAGAGTTGAAAACTGCAATAAAACGCAAGCATAGGGTCTATAGGAATTTTGTTCTTCCTGGAAGGAGGCAAGAAGACTGGGATCAAGTTAAAACAGCTCGCAACGAGGCAAAAAACATGATAGTTAATGCAAAAGAGGGATATTTCTTAAATTTGGGGCGTAAACTATCAGATCCCAACCAAGGAATCAAGTCATATTGGTCAGTCCTAAACAGGTTGATCAATAGAAAAAAGGCAGTGAATATTCCCCCATTGTTGGAAAATGGAATGTTTATCTATTTATTTTTTTTCATTCAACACAAAAATTTACAAAACGAGGTACTTAAGACTATTGGACTACAAACTACTAAACTACATAACAAGAACGATAACCCGGGAAGCAAGAAACCATGACTATCCCAAGGGTCATTTAGGTAGAAACCCTATAACTTTCGATCAAATTCCAACTGTTCTGGATAGTTGGATATTTGTTGATGTTGGATATGTTGGATTTGGAAAAGTCATAGGGATTCTACCTTGACATAGAACATGGAACTAAAATTGCATCTAAATATACAATACAAAGAGCTACATATTGACGATGTTTACTGACAAAAACAAACAGATGAGAATGGAAACAAAATGAAAGGACTTAGAGAGGAAAGTATTCTGTGGCTGTGTGGCGTGAAACAAAGGTTTATCTAACTTAAGGGGGTATATCCGGTATTTGAGTCAAAATCTTTGTTACTGGACCCAGGCTCACCAAATCTTGTAAGATGAAAGGCTAGCAACCTGCATTGAAAAATCTGCTACAAAACAATAGTTTATTGTTGTTGTTGCCATGGAAACGAAGAACAAAGAGCTAAAAACCACCATTTCAATTTCTCATTTTTCTGCTTAGCAGATTTCTGGAAATGGGCTCACAGCATATCAAATGAAAGCTCTTAACATGGCTAATGCAGTGACAGAAAGCTTTTTTGGAAATGATGTAAGTGTTATTTTTGGCAGAAAATGAAAAATTGCTCAAAATTTTGATCCGTTAAATTCTAAAATCACAGACAATTACATCAACAAAAAAACTTTTTTTAAAAAAAGCTCTCTGTTACACAAAAGTACAGCTCTTGACACATTCACATGCCAAATTTCAAGTTAAAATTCCAATTTTTGTAACTAGGGCATTGGAAATGGTAAGTACACATGCGACAAAATAGCAATTTGAGAAAAATGAAGTTAAAGTTTGCCTCTCTAAAAAGCACCAGATTTGTAAACTGTCTCTTCCATTTCTCTGTGTGTGTCCTCAATACAAAACTGTAATTTGCTTCATATACTTTGTGATCCAGCCTAATAAGTTTGCAAAGTGCACACAGATGATGCACACCTGGCAATTGTTTAAAAACAATGAATCTATTGTTCCTTCTTCAAAGAATTAAATTGCACAAGGAGACCTTCCGTGTATGCAACATAAAAGCAGTCTGGTTTGTGACCAGGTCTTCCTCTGGTTGTGTTCATAGAATCTTCTTAAGTGCATTTCTTTGAAACTAAAAAAGGCTTTGCAGATCCCAAGTGTCACATTTAGCACCCTCTTTCTTTCATTCTTTCATATGTGAGGTCCCTTGTTTACCTGTTTGCAAACCTTGCAACCATCAGCTGACTGACCAACTGGCTAACGACCCAATATGAAAGTTCAGCATCTCAACCTTCCTCTCTAGTTAGCCGACCTGCTCTTTCTTGAGACAGGGGTTGCCTTTGTAAGGTTTCTCTTCACTTTGTTACTTCTATCCAGGTGAACTCTCATTTTCCGTTTCCTCCTAAATCGTTTGGCCTAAGTAGGCCTAAGGCCACCTCATTTTGATGCTCTCTTTCCTGGACCAAAATGTGTGGA
Source organism: Aurelia sp. 3 sensu Dawson et al. (2005) (assembly GCA_964020215.1). NCBI lineage: Eukaryota > Metazoa > Cnidaria > Scyphozoa > Semaeostomeae > Ulmaridae > Aurelia > Aurelia sp. 3 sensu Dawson et al. (2005). The sequence continues at coordinate 10,853,551 of OZ026590.1, forward strand.
AAGGTTGGATGGCTGGCTTTTCTTCATTGGGGGCTGGCTTTTTGAAGCTCGTCGTTTTGCTTCCCTTCACAATCTTATTCGTTTTCTTCTGCTTCATATCTTTTCACGATCTTTTCGTTGCCTCTCCCAATCTTTCATCAAACTGCCTCGCCTCGCCTCTTCTTTCGTCAACTTTCCCAGTCAGTTTATCAATCAAAATGGAGGGCTCGTCACTTGGAAAAGAGGCTACCACAGGGGTACAAGATGGACAGTCTTCCCAAAGCCCTTTCAGCACTGACTTTCAGGAACACACAGGGTTTTTTTATAAGGCATACCCCAAAAAGAGGGACTCGAATTTTGAACTAGTTCATTCAAAACCCTTTTTTACCAAGAAACAGATCAAGATACAGCGAAAACAAGCGCAGAATTAGAATCTATGATAAATTCTGGTCTTGGAACATATTTTTGCAAAAAATGACCAAAAATTCAATTTTTTGCATTTAAATACTGGATATAGCCCCTTAAACAAATCGACCCGTTTTATGGATAAAATCTAAGGTCAGTTCGAGTATACTTCTATTAACTTCATTTGAAAGGTTTTTATCACCATATAGCAAAAGTTGTACAAGAACGTTGTTTGAAAGGCTGTCGATTTCAACAAATGGTCGTAATGCAACCGAAACTCCAGCGAGAAGATCTCGTCGTCGGATATCAAAGGAAGGGCAAAGCAACAAGAAGTGCTCCGTGTCCTCAATACCATCATTCGTTGGGCACATTGGATTTACGGTGTCCCTGAAATTGTGGTTGAATTTGTGGAAATTTAGTTTACTGAGACCGACCCTTATTTGAGAAAGATACGAAAGGCCTGCTGAGTTATGAATACCGAAGACCGATTTTGCAGGGGGGCGAATTTTTGATAGACGCTTTGTCTTAAAAATAGCAATGGACGGAACAAGCCTGATTTCAGGATCAAGTTTATTCCATTCAGAGATGCAGTCTGGATAGAAGCTAGATTTAAATTTTTCTGTTCTTTCCCTCATTTGCCCAACAGAATGTTTATCACGAACCCACAGAGTAAAGCCGGTATTTTCAACGATTATTTTGTTGAACAGTGCTCCATGATAACAACAAGTAGCACTTTGCCTACTTTTCAACCAAGACCCAAGTCATTAATTCAAAACCTGATAATCAACAGGGAAAAGGTACTTCAGATAATTAAGTCATTGGACCCGAAGAAAGCCCATTGGTGTGATGAAGTTTCGATTGCAATGGTAAAAATATGATGAGTCAATATTGGAGCCTTTGTGCATGATTTATGAAAGGTGCCTTGACAGTGGAATTTACCCTGCTCTTTGGAAGAGAGCCAATGTTATTCCAGTTCACAAGAAGGGTAGCAGACAATCCAAACAAAATTATCGTCCTATCTCTCTATTGCCTATTTTTGGGAAAATCTTTGAAAAAGTTATTTTTGAAGCAATCTATTGCCATCTTTGTGACAATGACCTATTGACTGTTCATCAGTCTGGTTTTCGTCCCGGCGATTCAACCATCAACCAGCTATTAGCCATTACCCACAGGATATACAGTGGGTTTGAAGAAATACCAAGTAAGGAGAGCAGAGCAGTTTTTCTTGATTTATCTAAAGCGTTTGATAGGGTATGGCATGAAGGCTTGTTATATAAACTTGAATGCAGTGGTATATCTGGCAATCTCCTTCGCCTGATCTCTAATTTCCTGTCTAATCGTGAGCAGCGTGTGCTGTTGAATGGAAAGAGCTCTGAATGGAAAAGAATATCCGCGGGAGTGCCTCAAGGCTCTGTTCTAGGTCCCCTATTCTTCCTTGTGTACATCAATGATATTGTTGAAAATATAAACAGTGAAATCAAACTTTTTGCCGACGATACTTCACTTTTTTCCGTTGTTGAGAGCTCAATTAGAACTGCCAATGATTTGAATAGAGATCTGGAGAAAGTTCGTTTGTGGGCATGGCAATGGAAAATGAAATTCAACACTGATAAAACGGAAGAGGTTATTTTTTCTTCGAAGAGAATACGGCAGCAACATCCTGTGCTGATGTTAGGACCTGACGAGGTGACGAATAAATCGGAACACAAACATCTTGGTATGATCCTTGACTCCAAACTGAGTTTTCAAAGTCATGTCAAGGAAGCTATCATGAAAGCTAGGAGAGGTATTGGTATGATTAGGTACCTTTCCAAGTATGTCTCTAGATATGTGTTGGACCAAATGTACAAACTCTATGTAAGACCTCATCTTGACTATGGTGATATAATTTACCACAGGCCTGATCCGGAAATGAAGCTAGACATAACGAAGAGATTGGAGCAAACCCAATATACAGCAGCATTGGCGGTTACAGGTGCATGGAGGGGTACCAACAGGCTAAGGTTGTACTGGGAGCTTGGCTGGGAGAGTCTCTATCAGAGAAGGTGGTACAGGCGTTTATGTCATTTCTTTAATCTGAGGAAGACGCAAGCGCCGATATATATATTTGATGAAATTCCCCTGAACGTCCTGTTGCATACAATTTACGGCATCAGCGCAAATATGAACCAATTACTGCGCGAACAGTTCGCTTCTCAAATACTTATTTTCAAAACGTCCTTTCTGAGTGGCACTCGCTGGATAATGATATCAAAGAATCTGAAACAATTTCAGAATTCAAGCGCAAACTGCTAACAGTAATAAGACCAAAACAAAAATCGGTTTACAATGTTTATGACAGAGTAGGTATCAAGAATTTAACAAAACTGCGCCTACAATTTAGTCCACTCAACGAGCACAGATTTCGTCACCATTTTGACTGCTTATGAGGCATATGGGTTCAAGAAAAATGCTCTCAAACTGGTTTATAGTTACCTGACAAACCGAACACAAAGGGTCAAAATAGGCTCCACATATAGCTCACCACAGCATATCTTAATTGGGGTACCACAGGGGTCTGTTCTTGGGCCCTTACTTTTCAACATCTTTATAAACGACCTGTTCTATATGGAACTGGAATCGGAGATATGTAACTTTGCTGACGATACGACGATTTACGCGTGCGATACAGATGTGGAGGCAGTCATGATTAGATTAGAGAATGACCTACAGGGATTAATGCAATGGTTTACTAACAACGGCATGAGTGCCAATCCTTCAAAATTCCAAATAATGTTTTTGGGGCTAAAGGGAGCAAAGAAACTATGCCTTAACATGAACGGCCAACTGATTCCATCAAGCGAACATGTAAAACTTCTGGGTGTAAACATTGACAACTCACTGAAGTTTGAAACGCATGTGAAAGAGATATGTAAGAAGGTCAACCAAAAATTGTATGCATTTGGAAGGTTAAGATCTTTTTTAGGAGAACAAAAGTCAAAGTTACTTTTAAACTCCGTGGTAATGACGAATTTTTCCTATTGCCCTCTGATCTGGTTATTTTGTAGCAAAGCTGCAAACAATGAAATCAATAGGACCCACAAACGCGCACTGAGAACTTTATATAGAGACTATGAATCCACGTTTGAGGAACTTTTAGATAGGGGTGATACAAAGACAACACATAAAAAGAATCTACAAAACCTCATGGTGGAGATCTACAAATCAATGAACCATCTCAATCCTGAGTACATGTGGGATTTTTTTGTCAAGAAAGATGTTCCCTACAACCTTCGGACTAAGGAACTATGCAAGCTCCCCTCGGTGAGTTCTAAAGGCTACGGAATAAATTCCCTGTCCTTTACAGGGAGTCTGTTGTGGAATGCTCTTAGTGATGACCTAAAATTGACAACTTCTCTCGTGAAATTCAAACAAGAAATACGTTGCTGGGATGGCAACATCTGCACGTGCTACATTTGCACTTAATTTTGGGTTTTATATACTCTGTTATACTGTATATTTTGTAGATAGTTGGTGTAAATTAGCTGTTGTTAGCTACTAACAAACCAACTGTAAATAAGTTTATGATTATGATTATGATTATGCTTTAGCCCCCGTTGTTTATGTGGAATGGGAGAGGAGGATAATGAACACTTTCTCCTGCACTGCCCCCAGTTTGGTTTGGAACGTATGGATCTCTTCCGTCAGCTTGCAGAAGTCCCAGATTTAGATATTACAGACATGGATTCAATAAATTTGTGTGACTTACTTTTATATGGAAGTGACAGTCTGAATATCTCAATGAGCAGAATGATAATTGAAGCTACGATTTCGTTCATTGAAAAGACGAGGCGGTTCGGATAAAAAGTTTTGTAAAGAGTACCTGCGCGTGGGGGAGCGTGTTCATTTCATTTCATTTTCATTTCATTTTTAATTCTTTATACAGGGTAAAAGCTTCAATAACTAAAATTACTGCTTTACAGCTTGCCCTGTCAACTAAACAAAAAGATAATTGAAAAAACCTATTTACAATTTTATGTCGCAGCTAACGTATAAGAAAATATAGAGTAAAAGTAAAAGAAAATATAGAGTCAATTTTGCGTGACAGCTTTCTTAAAAGCAGAAAAGCTACTCGTAGTTTTGGCTTCGGAACCTAATTTGTTCCAAAGCTTTGCTCCCCTGAATGAAAAGCTCTTTTGTCCAAAGGATGTCTTCAACAGCGGAAGGTTCAAATCTAGTTTGGAATTGCATAATTCCCTGACGCATTTATCAGAGACCCTAGTAAACAGACCTTGCAGATATTCAGGTACTTCATTGTGCAATGTCTTGTGAACAATCTTTGTTGTTTCTAACTCAATCATTTGTTGAATATTTAGCCAGCCTAGTTGTTTAATTAGCGGTAATGCGGAGGCGTCATAGGGACTATTTGTGACTATCCTGGCTGCTCTGTTTTGCAGCTTTTGCACTTTTTGAAGAGCCGTAGTACCACAATTACCCCAGCTTGTGGTCTGCCTGCTTGTGGTTGCGGGCCTGGTTTGTGTGTGGTGCCGTCCTCGCCCGTTTGTGTCGTTCTTCTGTGCTCCCCCGGGGTCTGGCCGTGGTGTTCCTTTGGGTGGCTGCCTCTTGGCTGCTTGTGCATGGTGCTTCGCGGGCAGTGCGTTACCATAGGACTTTCCTGTGGTGGCGCGGTGTGCTGCGGGGTGCTCTGCTCGGGTGGTTTGAGGGTGGTCATTCGGGGTTGCATGGCGGCTTGGCTTTGGGTGCTCGGTGGTTCGGCATGAGCGGGCGTGGTCGGTGCCGCGCATGGGCTGGGCCTGGTGCATCTGGTGGGTGGACTGTACGTTTCTTTATGCGCATGACAACACCGATGCAGCGACACCCCCTTTCCCAATTTTATTTATTTATTTATCTATTCATTTTTTTTGTCTTCTTTAGAACTTGTAAATTATTAATGAAATGTAAATGCCATTGACAGTGGGAGCTAGATGACCCTGTGTCTTTTCCCGCTGTGAATGGCATATTTAATGTATATATATCACTTTGTAGTTTAGTATGGTTTGTTTGTATATATAAAAAAATACATACTTGATTAACATGAACATTAAAATTTAACTTGGAATCTAATGTTACACCAAGTAATTTTTCAGATTCAGATTCTGATATTTTTTGCTCCGAATATTAAAAGGTGACTCTTTTCTTCATTTAGTTTCATGAAATTGTCAGAGAACCATTCTGACAGTAAAATTGTGTCTTTTTCTAATTTTGAGAGCACTGTCCTAAGGTTCTTATTTCCAACATATAATGTTGTATCGTCTGCATAATTGCATACTTCAGTATCATTCACTAAATAAAATATATCATTGATAAAGATATTGAAGAGGAGGGGCCCTAATACTGATCCCTGTGGTACTCCCATTTTTGAGTAGCACCAGGTGCTGAATGTACCATTTACCTTCACCCTTTGTCTCCTTTCAGAAAGGTAGCTACATATCAACTTTAGAGCGTTGGGACTAAATCCATAGGCATCTAGTTTTGCTAAGAGAAGGTCGTGATCTAAGCAATCAAAGGCCTTTGAAAGGTCCATCAGGACAGCACCTGCATATCCTTTCTTGTCGAGAAACTCTTTACATGTTTCCAAAAGTCTAAGTAGAGCGTGTTGAGTGCTATAGCCCTCACGAAAACCACATAACAAACGTGAAAAAGGAAAAAACACTTTTATTTGGTCATACAAGATTCGCTCGAATATTTTGGATTCGGATGTAAGGATAGTAATGGGGCGATAATTCTTTTTTATCATAGCATCTTGATTTTTGAAAAGTGATGTGATCTCCCCCTCTTTAAGTTCGTCAGGAAATTCGCAACATTCAACCATGACGTTAAAGAAAGAAGTCAGACATATTGAGAAAACCTCTGAGTTTTGTTTTAATATCTTAGCTGGAACTCTTCCACACGGAGAGGCCTTTTTTGGCTTTAATTTCCTGATTTGCTTTTCGACCTCCATGACAGATGTCTTTTGAAAGTCGAAATCGTTGGCCTCGTTAACATTAGCTCTTATTCTTAAAATACTCGGATGAGATTGATATTTTCTTATAGCCCTCTCAACAGGACCAGCGTCCTCGATAACAGGGGGCACATTTTCTGCATTTTTTGAAATCCCTAATGTCTCTGTAATGTTTACAAAGTAATCGTTCATTATTTCTGCAACTTTGAAATCATCTGAGATGAGGGTTCCATTTTCAACGAGGGTGATGTCAGACGATGTTTGGACTTTTTCAAAAAATAAAGGCTTCACTCTCTTCCAAAACTTTCCATTATCCGTAATGGATTTCACATCCAAATTACCATCATAGTCACGTTTTGCCTGCCTCAGAGTTTTAACGCATCGTTGCGCTGTTTCTTAAAAGCATTCCAGTTTCCTGGAGTCCTTTCTTTATTGTATATATTTCTTAAATGTGTTCTAAGCATGATAGCTTTCCTTGGAGCCTTGGTCATGAAAGGTCCATCATTTGCTCTCACGTACTTCGTCTTTAGGGGGGCATGGACATTCAGCACCTTCTCAACTACAGCGTTGAAAGTACTATAATCGGGCTCTACTGGAAGATTAAGCAACTCATCTATCAGGTCTTTTCTAAAGTTCTCTTCATTAAATTTACTGTAGTTCCGATAACGAATTATCTTAGGCCCCTTTTTAACAAAACTTCCTTTTAAAACAGTTACTATCATTGTATGGAAATCTGATAGTCCCGTTTCTATGGTCGAATCTGTAAGAAATGGAGGCAAAGAAACAAGACCTTGAATCAGCACACTAAGGCCTTTCGAACTTATGTTCTCTTCAGAGTGTGACTAACATTTGAAAGTGAAATCTATCATAACGATTTATATACAAAATGTAAACTATTTTTATATTTCCTGTTCGGCCAAGGCCGTCGCGACGTGGGGGTGTGGGGGGTGTGACACCCCCCCTTGAAAAAAGCATCAGTCGGCAAGTGAACCCTCAAACCTGCATTTCTCGCCAAATTGGTAAAATTTGGGCAATTCTCTCCTCGGCAATAATTAGTCGGCGTTCTCCACAAATTGTTCACAGAACAGTGAGTTATTGTATGACTAATAAAGTTAGAACAGAATTAAATCACAAAAGCAGTGTAAACTATTGTTTGCAATCTTTGGTAAAATAAATAGTTTCTTTGATCTTATTCCCAAAACAAAATTATTTTTACGACAGAAAGGAAATGAGTAACGAGGGAATCAAAGTGTTTGCGCCTCATAAGAATGTGTCATTGTTGGGGATACATGGTACTCCCCCTATTGTCTCCTCACTTTGTATTCCACTCAACTTGACCGCCAATCAGCGACGGGGACTATGAACGCATGCGCCTCAGCCAATGATTCCCGTCGCGTTTTCGCGCAAAATCACTCGTCGTGGGAAGGCCAAATGTGGAGGATGGTTCCCAGATCTAAATCCTCAAAAATCTTGCAAAATCTTTAAAAACTCTTGCAGAATCCAAAGAAACCCTGAAAATCTTCTAAATCCTGCCTGAAACACTAGACTAATCTCTTCGTGCAAAAGATTCTTACCTTGTCAACCTTCTCAACAACAATGACAATGGTGAAGCCAAAGGGCCTAGCAGGCTGGGTTCTGTTGATGGCTGACTAAGCCTTCCCAAAGAGAAAAAGATGCTACAATCATACAAGAACAGCTTTAGTTGCTTTCTAACAGTGAAGATAACCTTTTCTATGAATTTACATGTGTACTTACATTGTTTCAATTGCCAATAACCGCTCGAAACTTCTTTCTCTCCGGCCGCCATTGCTCGGTAATCATGTCATGCCACGGCAAAATCGCACAACTGCGCATGCGTTCATAGTCCTCGGAGGGGATTCCTAGCTCGCGTCAACTTGAGCCTTCACGTATCCCCAACAAGTCATATTTCGACAATGATGTTCAAGCACAGGATACGTCTTTCTTGTTGTTCTTTGTCTTGAAATTCTTACTTGCCAACTTGACGATATTTAGGCCCCGTTTACACGAGATCGGATCCAAATGGATCCGTACCCAAACTGTAACGGATAGGCCTTGAGTTTACACGGGACTCAACGGATCCGAACTCATTTGGATCTGCTATCCGTACCCAAACGGGATCACTTTCGAAAGTGATCCCGTTTGGATCCGATACCAAAAAGGTCTCGTGTAAACGGGTGGGATCGGATCCAATCTGGTACGGATAGGAAGTTACACTTCCTAAAATCCTTTGTCGACATTTCAAAGAGGGGAATCAGAGATGTAACAAAGTCTATTAGAGTGCAAAATTTCAAAGGATCGGACTGAAATAAGAGAAAAGGTTTGCTAGAGCGCTGCTAAGAGTTCATAAAATTCAAATGGATCCGATACCGTGTAAACGCCAACGGTTCTGGATCCGATCCCGTGTAAGCGCCCATCAAAAAGTGGATCGGATCCAAATGGATCCGATCCCATTTGGATCCGATCCCGTGTAAACGGGGCCTTAATTTCTGGTCGATGTTCGGGCTGATTTTGTTGGGCAAAAGTCAGAAGGAGCAAAATGAGTGGCAGTACTACTACCGATGTCACCAGAAAACGAAAACGTGTGAAACTGAAATGTCTTGTGTGGTAGAGCTTTCGACGACAACCATAGAAAAGATGACAACGAGAGATTCCACCCAGAATATGAAAGGGAAAACAGGTTGGTGCCGTTCGAAACATTGGGAACAGCAATTGGAAATCAACAGACTATTTGCAATTTGCTTTAATTCTGAAAGCTAGTATCTAAGCAAAAGATCTTCTTCATGTATACCAAGTAGAGCATGGTGTAAAAATCGAGTTAAGAGAGCTGAGAACCAATGAATAAAGACACTTCTCAGACATGACTAGTTCTAATGACCACACCCAATGACCACGCCCTTTGTCGGCAAATTTAGACCATTACACCCCCCTTGCAAAGCTTCCTTCGCGACGGCCCTGTGTTCGGCGAATGATAAAGAAGATATATTTTAGCTGTTAAGTAGGCTATGTCCCGCTTTGAATAGTTCGTTCTCTTCACGTAATAGCATTCTTGGATCTGTTAATGCGAAAAAAGCGTAGGCCTTAAAGAAAGGTTCCTTTAATTTATTGTTCTTTTTGCCGCATTCGTAGACGTGTTTTGGGAAATTACAACATGACAAGCCAGTCCTTGATTCAGAAATGTGATTATTTAGCCGTTTTTGAAAATTCGTTGTTTGTCCGATGTAGTTCATTGCTCCATTGCACATATTGCAAGTTAAAAAATACCATGGTCGATGTGTGTTTAAAGCACATATTTCTATTAGTAAGAATTAAATCAATACTCCTAGGATTATCAGATTTAAAACAAGTAGAAACCTTAATTAGGTTCTTCAAGTTATAGACGTCTAAGAAGTTGCAGACTGTTGGAGATTTTCCCTCATCATTGAAATCGCCCAAGATGACGATGTTTTCAAAGTCATTTGAATGATGATCTATTGCTTTTCCCATTTGTTCTAAAAAGTATTTTTCATTTTGAGAGGGAGGACGAGGACGATAAATACCGAACAAGAGCCATTTTTTATTATGTAGGTTTATTTCAACCATACCACATTCAATATCGTTTGGAAATTTGAATTCGGTCTTTTGTTTTGCGGGGATCCCCTCGCGAACATAAATTAACAGTCCGCCACCGTGTTCATTACGATCATATCGGAAGGGTTTCTGAAAACCTTCAATCAAAAATTGCGCAGTTGGGAAAGTTTCATTTAGTTTCGTTTCAGCAATCACGAGGACATCAACGTTTGCGTCGATGATAAATTTTAGCGATTCGAATTTATTTCGTAAAGAGTTGATATTAAGATAAGCAATTATTAGCCCTCGAAGATCCTTCATGCGGATGCCTTTCAAGCTTGTTTTCGCATCAGTACTTTCTCCCGGGGGGGGGGGGGGGTAACTGCCATATGTGAAGGTACGGGATGTGCCATTTTTTGGGGTGCCTTTTTTCGAGCAGAAAATAAATTTTGGGGTATCATTTTTGGTAAAATCACAAGTAGCCATAAATTTTGGGGTGTCATTTTAGAAAAGTAACTCTTAAGGGTATTGATTTTGATCAAATTTCACTAACCTGGTTAAAATTTTGGATGGATGTCACAATTTTAGGATATACATTTTCAATGGTCTGTAAATTTTGGGGTATCGTTTTCGCGAAAATTTATAAATTTTAGGGTGCGATTTCAGACGTCAAATGGCACACCCCCGTCACCCACCTATTGAAGTTACCCCCCCCCCCGGGTACTTTCTCCATCGTCCGCGATTTCATCAGACGTCACACTATTAGATTCTAAGATGGAAATATTTTCATCGTTGGTTTTTCTATATCAAAAGTCTTACCAAGATATTGAGTCTCGCATGCAGGTCAATCTCTCAAGAATTTTATAAAGTTTCCTGCTAAAACTGATGTTCCTGTCCAGTTCAAATGTACACCACTTCTATTCAAATGCCTTTTCCATCGATATTTGTATGAGAGATACATGGTATGCCAGATGAGGTACATAAACTTGACAACTTCTCGTTTACCTTCACAATCTTTTCGTTCCATTCTTCTTTGTCAGTGCGAGGAATAAGTAAGGACACTGCTACTTTCGTTGTATTACCAGATTGATCGGGGTATCGTTGTGGCAGCATCGTGGCAAGGCCATGTATATCATTGGCAATAGCATCAGCAGAATTTGTGCTCGAAATGTCATTGCATCCGACATGTAATATAACTACTTCAGGGTTTCGCTCCATAGGTGGAATTGCATATGATTTCATGTCCTTTGTTGTTGCTCCAGAGTGCGAGTGAACGTAAACATTCTTACCTTGCTTAAGTGATCGCTTCATTTGACGTGCATCTAGATTGTTCACAATTGAATCTCCAATGATCGTGATCCCTCGTCGTTTGTTGCTCTCTTTCTTGCCTGTCCCACGAGCATTTTCTTCGTTTCTTTCATTGCCTTTTGTGGTTTGCTGTTTACCAGGTCCTTTGTTTGATGTTGCACTTTGGGCAGTTGGAACGCTTTCCTGGCATCTATTCGTTGAGACTAGGTTTAAGTGGCGCATTTTGCAGAGACGTTGTTCCACTTGTAGGTCTCTGTGCCTTCCCATCTCGATCAAAAGTGCATGGTCACTACATCTAAACTTACTTAGCACTTCTCGATATTCGAAAGTTAGGTCCTTAGTCAAAAAGGTTTCCAGTTTAAAATTAGATTCAAATTTCTTGTAAGTACGTAATTTACTGTTACGATCAGAGTTTACACTGGCTAAAGAAAGTTCAGAATGCCAAAATTTCTTAAAAAGTGCTGCTGATTCGTTCTTTAACTTTCTACATACTTCCTTTTCAGAGAAACTGGAAGGGTTATGCCAAATTGACGATAAGCCAAGTAGATTCAATGTTGTTTTAACAGTGTTCAATGCAAATGTGTGAGTCAAAAGATAAAAATAATATGGTTCCCTGTCTCTTGCAGCTTTTTTCCTGACACAATAACATTGACTTCTACGGGTGCAAGTATAGGCAATATTCCTTGGTTTCCTATCGGGTACTTCAATAATAGTTTTATCATAAGCAATAGAGTATTTAACAACACAACACAACACAACATAACATATAACATATAACATATAACATATAACATATAGCATACAGCACATAGCATATAGCATATAGCATATAGCATATAACATAACATAACATAACATAACATAACATAACATATTTCATATTTCATATTTCATATTTCATATTTCATATTTCATATTTCATATTTCATATTTTAAACATATTTATACAGGGTACAAATTCAATAAGGATATTGTTTTACAATTTGGCCCTGTTAAAATTAAAGTACCTAATAAACTATTTACAAATAAATTAATAGATAAAAATAAATACATCTGGTGACAATAAGCAATATACAAAATTAAAGATTTTCGTACCCCAACTGTCTCAACCTTGATTTAAAAGAGTATACCGAGGGGGCCTCTTTGATATCATTGTTAAACTTGTTCCACACTTTGGTACCACGGTAAGAGAATGCCTTTTGGCCACTTACTGTTCGCATTAACGGTACTGCAAGATCATTTTTGGTGTTTCTTAGCTCTCGTGTGTGGAAATCTGATAGTCTAACGAATAGGTCACTAAGGTACTGTGGTGCAAGATCGTTTAGAGATTTATACATCATTGTAGATGTCTCCTTCACAATCATTTCTTTGACGGACAACCAGCCAAGTTCTTTGCGTAATGGCACAGAAGGTGCATCATAAGAACTACCCGTAACGATACGAGCAGCCCTGTTTTGTAACTTTTGTAGAGACTCTATTCTCGTAATACCACTACAGCCCCAAACGGAGCAGCAATAGTTAAAATGTGGTTCTACAATACTACAATAAATGTCGTTCAAGGTTTCCATTGATACAAAGTTTTTACAATATTTTAAAAGGCCTATTGCGCGAGAAACTTTCCCTTTTATGCTCTCAATTTGACACTTCCACGTTAGACTATTGTCTATATGGACACCAAGGTATTTCACTTTGTTCACTAAGTCAATATCAGTACCACCTACGTGAAACACTGGCAACAAAGTAGGCTGCACTGCCATTTTATTTACATTTTGCATTGACCCAACTATCATAGCCTGTGTTTTGACGACGTTCAAGGATAGCTTGTTACCTTGAAGCCATTTCTCGATATTGACAAGCTCAGCGTTTAACACCATGTGCAATTCATCCAAAGTTTTGGAGGAGTATGAAATCATGGTATCATCAGCATACATATTTGTCTCAGCCTTCTTTAGTGCAACGGGAAGATCATTTATATAAAGCAGAAAAAGAAGTGGTCCCAAACAAGACCCTTGTGGCACTCCGACATCAATATCTTTAATGTCAGAAGGGACGCCATTTACTTTGCAAAACTGCTTTCTGTTATTCAAATACGACCGAAACCAATCATGTTCCAAGCCGCAGATACCATAGAATTTCATCTTATCAAGAAGAATACCATGATCAACGGTATCAAAGGCCTTCTTAAGGTCAATGAATATCATAGCAGTATATTTCCCTTTGTCAATGTTGACATACCAGTCATTCGTGCATCTTAGAAGGCATGTGACAACAGAGTGTAAAGAGCGAAAACCAGACTGTTGCAAGCATATGAGTTTGTTTTCGTCTAGGTATCGATATAGTTGGTCGTACACCAGTTTTTCAAATAATCTGGAAACAACTGGTAAAACAGATATTGGCCTGTAATTTGATCTTTCATCAGTTGGACCTTCCTTAAATATGGGAGCCACTCTAGCAACTTTCCAGCTGTCAGGGAAAATTCCTGAAGATAAGGAAAGGTTCAAAATATCACAGAGTGAATTAGAAATAACGGGAAATGCTACTTTTAAGAAATAGCTGGCAATGTTATCCACACCAGACCCATGTGATGTCTTGATCTTATTCAAGGCCTTTTTGATGGTCCTCTTGTCGATGGCAACGAATTTGAATGGTTCCTTTCCATTCGAGGGATATGTTATATCGTATTGATGAGACAGAAGGGGATTAGACTTAGACATAACATATCATAACATAACATAACATAAACAACATAAAGAAAGACAGAGAATGAAGGTAAGGCCATTTAACAGGGGTGGAAAAAATATCTTAGTTTCTGGGACCAAACAAGTCTTGGAAAAAATTTCTGCGTGAATCGCTTCAAAAAGTGCCCATTTTTGACAGGTCACGATATGTAAGGAATACGACAGAATCGAGGACTGATTATCAGTCTTAATCACAATCATAAATATGCTTTTTGGGCAAATTTTGTTGATTTTTCGGCTGTCCACTTCAAGACTTGTTAATGATACCTTTTTTGTGAAGTCCCGACAATCCTTCACAAAATACATTGAGACCAGCAGGAACAATCCCAAAATTTTAGTATTCCCGTATCTCTATTGCAGGAAAACCATTGTTTTTCTTGCCAATGTCATATCCCCCCCTCCGTCAATGTCGTGATTATAGGCAATGTTTCTCCTGAAATATTCTACACCTTCCGTTGAGTTACTGTTCACATCCAATCTTTTTGCTCAATCCCTCTAGTGCCTCCAGCGACTGCAACGACCTGGTGTGATTTAGGCTCTACAATCTCTTACAAAAGTGTTGGACCCCTATGAAAATCCACGTTTTTCAGAAATATTGTCCCCCTTCCCCCCATTTCAATGTTGATTGCTTTGGTGAATTGTTCTCTTCCTGGATCTGCGTGAAAAAACCCTCTTTGCAATTCAGTCAACATTGAAACGGGGGGAGGGGGGACAAAACTTCGATTTTTTCAACAGGGGTCCAACACTTTTGTAAGAGATTGTAGATAGATAAAACGATGTCCTTGATTCATAAATAAGAATAAAAACATTCCTTTACTCGGAATGTTTTGTTTCTTTCTTCTCGCTTCGCTTCCCCCCTTGGTTCCCTGTGATAAAGCAAAACACTGCGAAGCACCCTGCGCAATCAGTTGAGATGGCGCTGACAGAAGATTAGGCACAAAAACAACACACATTCTGTGAGTGTACATTATATGTTTCTTATTGCGCAGGAAATCAGCTACGAATCAGCTTCCAATTTTCTGCTGTACACTGGATACTCAAACGTTTTCAGAAAATGCTCAAATAAGTAATTTGGTCCCAATCCTACCATTTTCATTTAAAACTAACTTTTTATGGCCTGCATGCATGTTCTTCAAGCCATGCACGTGGAAAGCCAGTTTTATTTCTTTCCACAAAATATCATGAAATTTCCAAAAATCAGCATTCTGGGCCAACTGCGCCTTGCTAATACAGGATTCAAAAAGCCTGGTATTGATAGAATCAGTGGAATGACAGAAGAAACTTTTTCCAAGATGCGTAGTTTGAGCAATTTCAAATTTTCAAAAGAGTTACAGTTCTTAGTCGGCCCGCATAACCATAAATATTTTATCAACGATTAATGTCCACTACCATTTATATTACAACAGTAACTGGTCGTCTTTGGAGACATTGCGATGCATTTGTAATGCGTCCGAATGTTGTTGAGTCATTTCATCATCCAATGGACTCAATGCATTCAAAGCACAGTCTGCAATTTTTGTTGCTTCAAGCCCTTCATTCATCGTTGCTTCCCAAGAAGCAAGTTCAGATTCATTCTTTTCCTCAGTAACTAAAGAAAAAGACAGTTCCTGTGATTAGCATGATCAATATGATTAGCATGATTAGCATGATTATTAGCATGATTAGCATGATTAATATTTCTGGAAAGAAACCATGCAAAATTGACGAAACTAATTCTATTGATGACGATCGAGAAATTGTTAGGTTAATTCTTGATAAGTACAAGAATTATCCAAGCATATTAGCTATAATGCAAAACACTGAACGCACTTTTCAAACCTTTTCCTTCAACGAGGTTTCTACCAAGGATGTATGGCTACAACTGAAAATGCTTGATGGTAGAAATCCACTGGTGTGGACCAAATCCCACCAAAACTTGTTCGTCTGGCCAATGATGAACTAGCTTCCCCTTTGACAAGAGCCATAAATTGCAGCATTCGAAATTCTGTATTTCCCCAGAATGCAAAGACTGCTGCAGTTTGCCCTTTGGACAAAGGGGAACCTATTCATACTGTCAAGAAAAATTATCGTCCAGTCAGTGTACTCAACACACTTTCAAAGATTTTTCAAACAATTCTCAAGGAACAACTTATTCCTTTCTTAGATGAAACACTGTCGACTTTCATTGCAGCCTATAGAAAGGCCTACAGTACTCAACATGTGTTGATTAGACTCGTAGAAGAGTGGAAATCTAAATTAGACAATGACTTCCTTGTTGGATCCGTTTTCATGGATCTGATTTTGATTTTGATTTGATTTTGATTTATTTATCTAACGGGGAGGGTAGCCCTTCAGCAGAAGTGCTGATTTTCAAGGGGCCCTCCCATAAATTAAAACTAAACTAAATTACAAAAATGACTAATATAAAAACTTCGGAATCTAAAAACCTAAGCCTATTTAACAATCTAAAAATCTATTTACAATATCTAATGTCCATTTAAAAAAAATAAAAAAAAAGAAGAAACCCTATATCGTCTGCTTAAATAAGCTAACGGTGGGTGCTTGCTTTGACTCAGCTGAGAGGCTATTCCATAACTGCGCTCCTCTGAAAGAAAAACATTTTTGACCGTTTGCTGTTTTTTTCAAAGGTAACCTCAGGTCCGTGTTTGTATTGCGGAGAATACGGGAGGAGCATGCCGAGTTTCTTGTGAAGAGACTACTCAAGTACTGCGGAGCCAACCCATTGAGGGATTTGAAGACCATTGTTCCAGAATCAATTTTAATGAGTTCCTGAATGGTCTTCCAACCAAGCCATTCGATAAGTGGTCTGCCTGGGGTGTCGTAGCTGCTGTTTGTTATAATTCTTGCAGCGCGATTCTGAAGTTTTTGCAACTGATTAATTTCAGTTGGACCTGCGCATCCCCAAACAGAGCAACAGTATCGAAAGTGGGGCTCCACAATACCCGTGTAGAGAGTTTTCAGCGATTCTCTTGGTAGGAATGATTTGGCATGCTTCAAAAAGCCTACTGCCCTAGAAACCTTGGCAGAGACCGCCTTGATTTGTTCTTTCCAGTCCAAAGAGCAGTCAATTTGTACACCAAGGTATTTCGTCTTTTCAACAACTGGAAGCTCATTTTCACGAATTTTCAATTTCAAGTCTTCATTCCGACTTTTGAGAGTGGCATGTTTCTGTTTGGTGCAAACAAGCATGGCATGAGTTTTTGCAACACTCAAAGAAAGTTTGTTGCCTTGGAGCCAAGTGTCTAGTTGTCTAAGATCGTTGTTAATAGCCTCAGTCAGCTGAGTCAAATCATTGGACTGGTGGCATAAACTGGTATCATCAGCAAACATGGACGCTGTGGAATCTCGGACAGCTTGTGGGAGATCATTGATATAGATCAGGAAAAGTAAGGGACCAAGACATGAGCCTTGTGGCACACCAACTTCTATATCTCCAAAGTCTGAGTCAACACCGTTAACCCTACAGAACTGTTTACGGTTGGAAAGGTAAGATCTAAACCAAGAAAGTTCTCGGTGTTGGACACCATAGTGGGCAAGCTTTTTGCAGAGAATATCATGATCAACGGTATCGAATGCCTTTTTAAGGTCAATGAATACTAGCCCCACAAGCTTACCGAGATCTAACCCATTGTACCAATCATCAGTATTTTTAAGTAAACAAGTTACAGTGGACCGAAGGCGCAAAAAACCTGATTGGTCATTGGAAAATTGATCGTTTTTGTCCATATGTTGGTACAACTGGTTGGTCACAAGTTTTTCAAAGAGCCTTGAGATGACTGGTAAGACTGATATTGGTCGATAGTTAGACTGATCAGTCTTTAGACTGATCAGTCTTTGCTCCATTTTTAAAAATTGGAGTGACTCTAGCTACCTTCCATGAGTCAGGAAACTGACTTGTTTCAATGGATGTGTTAAACAAGAAAGCAAGCGAGTTTTCAATGAAAGGCAAAACTCCATGCTAAACTCCATGCATATGGTTTTGATGAAAATGCATTAGTATTGATCCATTCCTATCTAAAAAAGCGAAAACAGAGTGTGAGGATAAACAATGTGTACAGCTCCGTTCAACATATCGTTTCAGGAGTCCCAAATAGGGCCTATTATCTTTAATTTCTGCATAAATGATCTATTCTTTTTTATAAAGCAAGCGACTTTATACAATTATGCTGACGATAACACGCTAGCTTTCTATTCTAGGTCATTGCTGGAACTTGTCAAGGTTTTGGAAGAGGAAGCAGGCAACGCCCTTCCTTGGATCGATCAAAATGAAATGATTGCTAATCCTAACAAATTTCATGCACTCTTTGTCGAAAAAGATCAGACAGATACTTCTGGAATAAATCTTGATTTTCCGGGACAATCTATCCAGTCCGAAGAGTCCGTAAAACTTCTAGGTGTAACACTTGATTACAAACTGAATTTTGATCCACATATATCAAATATTTGCAAGAAAGCTGCATCGTAACTAACTGTCCTGAAACGACTTAAGTCTTTCATTGGTTTTGCCGAGAAGGAAATCTTAGTCCTAAGATTTGTATACTCGAACTTTAACTACTGTCCTTTGGTTTGGTATTTTTCGTCAACTAAATCGTTACAGAAAATCGAAGGGATACAAGAACGCACGCTGAGATTCCTGCATAATGATCATGTAAGCTCCTACGAAGACTTACTTCTAAAATCAAATAGATCCACAATGCTGGTTTCTCGTCAAATAATGCTTTGTATTGAGATATTCAAAACATTAAAAAAACGTAATCCAGCATTTATGAATGATATCTTTAGTGTTAGGACTTCAAATTATTCGTAGCGAAATCCGAACAATTTGAATCATTTTCGACCAAATCTAGTGACCTTTGGTTCCAATAGCCTGAGAGCCATGGGACCTAAGATATGGAATTGCTTGCCAAATGAATTACAATCAGCCGAGAATTTTAAAGAGCTTCAAGAATATGATCAAACAATGGGATGGCCTGACCTGTAAATATAATGCCTGTCACTTCAGTTCTACCATGTAATCTTGCCCATATATGCCTTTTATCAATTAATTTCTTCATTCCTTTATCTATTCATTTGTATATTCGACTTAGATTAGTTGTATATATGTAAATATGTATAGCTAGGCAAGAATCGAATAAAAATAAGTTGACAAAAAAATCAATAATTGATCTGAAATCTTCGTATTCACCTAGACGGCATGTCAAGTTACTGTATTCATTCGAGTTTGGAAAAACAAGTAAGAACGAATTGAAGATAACTTAACTTGCAATGTGTTTCTGAAAGTATTTCGTTTCATAATCAGTTCTAAAGCTCGGAAACTTAACAAAGCAATCAACAATTATCATATCCATTTTCTGTCTACAAACATGGATTGAGGGTTGAGGGTCAATGGCCGTTAAATAGCAGTCTGTCCACTTCATGAATGAAATTAGGCCAATAAACAGCTCTATTGAATACTCCACAAATTTACGCTAATCTCCGTTATTCTACGAGGGTATGGTTATTCATGCGTAATTTTCATGGCCATGAAAATTATGCCTGAATGACTTTGCTTAGCTTGGATGAAGCAAATTATAAAAGGGCAGACTACCTTTCAGCGAAATTCACAAGTCAAGCCAGTTCCAAGAATACTGATTAGTCGACAAGTATCTGGCATCCGGCACCCTACCTCATGCTTACTGCTTGGAGTGAGTTGAAACATGTGACCGCTGATGTACCGGGTGAGCAAAATGCTGCACTTATAATGTTTGAATGTTAACAAGACAGGCAATTTTGAAAGATTACTACGTTGATCTGTCGGTCTTATTTACATTGACATGCCAACGTTAGAAATGCACTTCGTGATCAGCACTTAGTCGTTAAAAAAGAAATTAGAATCCTTTACCGCTTTTAAAGACTTCATTGACTTTGAGAAAAGACTGATCAATGTTTCACTTCAATTCTTTAAAAAAAAGTAAAATCCTGAAGCAACCTGCAGCTGAAGCAACCTTATTATAGATCACCAATAGTATGAAAAAATTGTTTAAATTTGTCTGGTGGGTACAATACTTACTAGCTTTTCCTTGTAGCTTAAAAAGCGTCATAACGGATATGGTAGTGCGATCTCTTCCTCGGTGACTAAATATTGACAAACAGCCTAAACCTTGTCGATGCATCTAACGTAGAATTTCATTGATGATTGAAATAAAACTCTTAAGAGATTATACCATCAGATAGATTCTACGATGGTGCAGATCCTCTACTCACCTGATATTTAGAAAATGAAACTACTTCTCAAGCTCACAAGTTATAACGGGATCTTATTCAACGGGTGTTCCAGAAAAGGAGCAAGCATCTTATTTAGTTTCCTGTTTCTAAAGAGTTCCCGTATTTGCTGCGCAAAAACTAACGTATATAAAGATAACAAAATGCCCCTAAATTTGAAAACTGAATAAAATCAAATTCGAGGGGTAAAAATGATCTAATTT
This sequence comes from Aurelia sp. 3 sensu Dawson et al. (2005), assembly GCA_964020215.1. NCBI lineage: Eukaryota > Metazoa > Cnidaria > Scyphozoa > Semaeostomeae > Ulmaridae > Aurelia > Aurelia sp. 3 sensu Dawson et al. (2005). The sequence goes on from OZ026590.1 coordinate 10,873,992, forward strand.
GAAAACAATCAAAAAGGCAGTAAAAAGATTCAATCCATCCCAGTTATTAGCCATATGATTCTTGGTTATTAAAGCGCACATTTGCTTCCATGATTTATCAAACAGGGAGAAAACTTTTATAGTTAACTGCTTTAAAACGTCAACATTTGTGGCCCTACCCTGGGTACCAGACTTTGCGGTCCGTGACTTCACGTGCAATCAAAATTTGGTGTCTGTCAATATCAAGGAAAAACTACCTTTAACTTTTTTTGGCCTTGTGAACTGAAGAGGTTAATCTATATAAATATCTCTGCTTAGCCTTGGAAACTTTAAATATGATCAATTTTCAATATACAATGTCCTACCAAGGAAAATCATTCACAATATTTTGGAAATCCAAACAGGAAGAATCAATGGAGAGTTGATATAGATCCATGTATTGAAAACTGTAATGAAACAGAATCCCTCTGGGTAATTTGTCATCACCAGGTGCTAGCTGGTTTTTTATTTATATCAAAATATGAATGTGCTTAATTGATATTCCTACGTGACCTACCAGGAAACATGTAACCCCAGCAACGAAGGAACGCAGCGCAGCGCTGGAGAAAGAGATTTTTTTCAAATTTCAATTTTTTAAACACGGTAGCCCCATCAGTCGATTAGCAACTGCTTTTCAGGGGGCCGTGGCAAAAATCTAAAAATTAAAACAAAGAGACGAATTATATTAATAAGAAAAAGAAACAGAACATGCGAATCAATTTTTTAATCTTGTTTTGAAGGTGGCAAGGGAGGGTGCCTGTTTACAGTTTTCTCTGACATTTCGAGTAGAAATTTTGACAAGCAAGTCGGAAAGGTACTCAGGTACGAGGCCATTTAGCGACTTGTACATGGTAGTAGCAGTTTCGCTTCTAATAATATCACTTACAGTTGGCCAATTTAAATTGTGTATTAATTCTATAGCAGGAGTATCAAATTTATTTTTGGTTTTATTTATTTTGCAACTTTTGTAGGGTTATCAGTTTGGTCGCCCTACAGCATCCCCTCACCGAACAACAGTAACAAAAATGGGGCTCCACTATACCCCGATACATTTTACTTAATGTGTTTTGAGGTAAAAATTTTCTGGCATATTTCAAAAACCCAATCGCTCGAGCAACTTTGGTGCGGAGAACATTAATGTATTCTTCCCAACTTAAACTTACGTCTTTTTTATCACACCCAGATATTTTGACCGGTCTATGTTTTAGACTTGAGGGTCACCGATAAAAAACTGCGGATGATCAACAGTTTTATCAACAATTTTCTAAATTTTGGGCTGGGAACCCACAACCAGGGCTTGAGTTGTGAGGATGTTCAGGGAAAGTTTATTACCTAGCAACCAATTCTTCAGATGGCTTAGTTCACTGTTTAGAGTTTGATTTACATCTTCCAACCTCGATGATAGTAGAGACTACTTTTAAGATCAGTAAAATCTTAGGAAACATTTTGCGTGAATTTAACCCACCTTGTTATGAATCGCACAACTAAGCTGGCAAAGGCAATATCCTTGAATAGGTAGAGGCTGGATTTGGCTGGCGAATGCTGTTTACCTTCTCATCTCACGTAATTAAGGACAACAGAAAAACTTAACCCTAATCCATATGGGCTTTTTTGTCTAGCTAGCATCTATAAGGAGGGGGGGGGGTTGCTTCCCATCCCCCCTCTGAAAAGTGCCTTAGATTAATCAGAATTCAAAACAACTTAGCAGAGATAAAAAGCTAGTAACTTGAAGCATGTGGCGTAATTTGGTTGTGGCTGCCACGCCTTATGACGTCACAGTGACGTCATAAAGTTGAAAATCTGGGAATATCGAGCTTCCAAGTTAAATTTGAATGCAAAAAAGGTGTATCCCTGATACTCTCAATCTCATTCGACATCGTATCCTATATAAATTATGGACTTGTTAAATCGTTGAGCGATCCACTCTAGACAATTTAAGCTAGGGTGGGCATGGCCGACACTTCTTATATTCAAGTGTGCACACAAACAGGCCACCTTATTTTCTCCAACCATTGAGTATGGTAGCATAAGGTGTCAGGTTGTTTGAGCTCGTACCATACTGAGCATGGTATACTCTATTAAGTATAGGGGGTAGGTAAACTCTATTAAGTATGGAGTTGTATGTTTCATATCTTACTACCTTTGAGTATTGTAAAACTCTTATGAGTATAGAGTTTGAACGTAGCTAGGTAGATTGTGTAGCTGATTTGTCGGCCATGCCCCTTTCCTAGTCGTTTTCTACTATACAGGGTTTTCATTCTTGCCACAGTCGCGATTCCAAAACCTCATTTACACCAGAATAGTATCTCATTTAACACGTTAGCTAATAACACAGTCGTTTCCTAATGAATGATTGGTTTTGCTAAAAAAAGACTTACTTTTCCACAATTCTTTTAAGGGTAATGATGCAGGAGAAATAGAAATTAATGTCAAATCTACGCCAGAAATTCTAATTACTTACGTTGAACACTTTTTCCTGCAAGGGACCGTGCCTTCACCTTCTCCAAAAAGGTGTCAAAGTCTTCAACGTCCAGCTCTGGACTACAAGGTAAAAGTTGAAGAATTGAGTTGTTAACTATTTGAAATAGCGTTTCATATTGCTAACTCATTCATTGCTGGCTTGCGACCAAGAAAACATTGGAGATGTCATACTTTCAATGTCCCTCTTCTCCCTCTTCTCGTTAGTCAACCATATTTACCTGCCTTTGCTTGGCTGGTCTTACAACCCCATGACTGTTTACGGTTCCGGGTATACTTCGGGCAAAAGCAAGAAGTAGGATAAACACAGTAGGCCCAATCGCGTACTATGGGGCTTACGTAGCTTTTCCTCTGAAGCAATTTATGCTGTTGCTGCTGTTTCTAACTGCAACATAAAGATAGCAGTACTTTCTCTTTGGACTGAAGAAACTGAAATTCATCATTGAATGGTTAATTGTTTATCTTTGTGTTTTTCCTCAAGCTCCAAAATCATTACAACATCCTACCGCTATGACAACGTCAGACATTCGTTGCTGTATTTTATAAAATACTTAATACTATAGACTGCACAATAAACAAACAGCTAATAATGTTGCGTCGTTGCAGCACAGCAATAACAACAGAAAATTCGACGTTGTCATAGCGGCAGGATACTGTATCTTTGTAATGGTATGAATTTCATTTGTAATGGCAAGAAAACGATCAACCATTCAATGGTATGAATTTCAATTTTCTCCATTTCAAAGAAAAAGTACTGCTGTATTTATGTTGCGGTTAAAAAAAACAGCAGCATTATAAATTGCTTCAGCGGAAAAGCTACGTAAGCCCCATATTACGCGATTGGGTCTTCTGTGGGATGAGCCGCTAACCACTCGTAACAAGAAAAATATCAACTATCTGTATCAAAGGGTCTGTTTAACCATTATGACACCCCCCAGTAACGAGCCTGGTAAAACATTGCCCCACCAAGAAAACTCGTTTCCCCGCTAAGTTTTGAGTTCAAACACTCCCCCCCCCCTATTTTAGTTGTTTCCCCGTTGAAAGTTTTCCTTCCCCGTCAAAATTATGCAACATAATAGCCTTAAATTTCATTTCCCCCTCATGATATTTATAATCCTGGCTGAAAATGTATGTTTTCGTAATTTCCCCGCTGCGCTGTATTTTCAAGGTCCGGTGGGTCATTGCTGGGGGTGTATTATGCTTGCTTTCATTGATGACATACACTTCTTTGTTATCCTGCTTATTTTGGATTTGATCGCCCATGAAAATACAGCAGACATGGATGATATTTGCACGTGTCATGAAGGCTAACCAGGAACCTTTAAAATGCATCCTAAACCTGTTTACTGTTTTTCTCTCTGTCAGCCTGGCTTTCGTTGAAAATTTTCTTTTTTCATTTTCATGTATGATTTTTAAGAGCAGAAAGAAATGCACAGGTTTTAATGAAGAAACATCAGAATGATTCATAACACGCCAAAAAACATTGCTTTTCATGAAAAATTCTTCCAACAAAGGCAGGAAACAAAATGCGCAGGAAAGTGTACGAAGAATGAGAGCAGAAGACAATTTAAAAAGGGGGAATCATAAACGTGCAGACAAGCAAATTAAGCACAGAACTTTAACTTGAGTAAAATGAGCATAATTCTAAAGCCTTTCTAATTCATACTTCTTTACATAGACGTTCATCCTGCCTCTGGTTCTAGGCTTGAAGAGCGATATGATTTGGTAGATTTTCATTGTTAAGAGTCTAACAATTGAGATAAAGTTGAATTTCCACATGATCGATTGGATCAATTGTTTGAATCATATTTTCCATCTGGCTAAAAGGTCTATTACAGTTGCAAATCCACGCCTTCATAGTATAGGAAAATACATACGTTGTCGCTTCTAGATTTTCTTGCGATAACCAGCTGGAGAAATCATCACTGTCAAATCCCCTCTGAGACTGCATATTTGCTTTGTCAACCTATTTGATAAGAATAAATACCGATAAGTCAGAGCAAATTTGGCACGTTTCCCAATTTTCCTTACTAAAAGTTACTTCGAAAACGTCTTTTATTAAAAATTTATAGCACGGCAAAGAGGATAAGTTAGATTTGAAAATTCCTTTCGTCGAAAGCAGACTTTCTGTTCGATAACTACAATCGATGTTAGAAAGATTGCGTCATAAAGCCCTATTTCAATGGAGAACCTTTGGTCGTGCAAAGTTTAGCCTGCGTGCAGACTCTACTGATTTCTTTTCAGAGAGGTTCTCCTCCAGTAGAGTCTGCGCATCGGCGACCAAATCCTTGTTCTGAGCCACGCGCGATTCCCTCTCTTGAGGAACCAAGCCACTGAATTGGATTCGATAGAGCGACCTATAGAGTGGGAAGGCTTAACACCCACACACAATAAGGTTTCTTGGGCCAGCTTTGTCCATGGAAGCGCTAATTAAATAACTGCTGACTCGAACAAAGACAGGGACGCTCATGAAAGAAAGGGGATTTTCGCCAGCCAATCAGGAAAGGTTCCACGTTTCTCATGAACTGAGAACAAGCATTTGGTCGCTGATGCGCAGACTCTACAGGAGGAGAACCTGTCTGAAAAGGGATCAGTAGAGTTTGCACGCAGGCTAGCAAAGTTCCGCTCGCTCGCAAAATGCTGTTAAGAAATGGGCATTCAGTTCAATTCACCTCAATTCACATGTGAACTTCTGAAGCAGTAGCAATATACCGTATTTCTACCAAAATCAAAACAAGACATGAATTGTTCCAGTACAACGAGAAAAAATATTGCTGATTACTTTGCCTCCCTTGGCAAATTTTCAGCAGAAATTCCTTTCACTAAAATAGCGATACCATAAAATCGCACTTGACTGTGGAAGGAATGACCGATTTTGATAACTTAGTTTCTATGACTAGACTAATCTGCAATGTGAAACTTCCACAAACATGATCGGACTTGTTTTCACTTGGCAAATCAAATCATCTTATTACAGGAAATTAGCCCTGCGTGAAATAAACCCAAACTTTGAAATTAACTTTCACCTGGGTCAAGCATCTTCACAAAAGAAGCAATCTCGTTTCCAGATTATTTCTCGTTTCCAGAATATTTCTCAAGGACATATTCACTAAAGAAGCAATCTCGTTTCCAGAATAAGTTCATTGCTCTATCTCTTCTCTCGGATACAAGAGGGCGTACTGAGATCTGATTGGCGAATTGAAAACAACACCAAACACAACTCTTTTTTGCAACACTCCCTAATTGTTCGAATATAAAAACCCAATCTTGCCACTAAGCAACAACCTTTTTGTCTAAAACAACATGTTGGGACTTGGAAGCAATTAAAGTATTAGCTCCTCGGCAAGCGTTGATTATTTTGATTCTCGTATGTGTAATGCCTATAACTTGTACAGACACAGTTGATTTTATTGCTTCAATTAGAGTCTCTTTGATGTTGTTCCATCTTGTCTCATCATCCATATAAGTTTCATCCCTGAACAACAGTTCAAACCCATTCTTAACTTCTATATTGTATTTTTGTCTTACTTCATCCTGTTTCAGAATTTTCATATCGTACTTCAAAAATTGCGGCTGTACCTTCTTTCGTTTCAACTTGAATTTCACTGACATTACAACTGGATTATGATCCGATCCTATATCCGCGCCAGGGTATACGTCCTTATATTTTTCACATAATTCTTAATCTTCTGATTTATCACAACATAATGAATCAGATTGCAGTGCAAATCTCCTGGACTCTTCCATGTATAAGGATTCTTTACATTGCGTTTTAACATGGTATTTGTTATGACTAAATCCTCTCTTTTACAAAATTCAACCAGCTCTTTCATTTTTTCTTACAAGGCCATGTTCTCCAGCTGTTGGGTACTCTCCTTCCACTCCTACTTTGGCGTTCATACATCCTATGACGACAGTCACTTCACCTGATTTGGCATATTTAGGCACTGATCTAATCTCATCATAAAACGTTTCTACTGTGTCATCGGGATGATATTGTGTTGCTGCACAAACTTGAATTAGATTAACACTGAAGGGCTTCGGTTGCACTTTCAACATTGTGATTCTCTCAGATATTGGCCAATATCCTAACATCCAATTAGCTATGCTCTTTTTCTTTATGATCCCAACCCGATATCTATGCTCTTTTTCTCCTGCATACATCATTACTATTCTATTCTCTACTATCTTGCCATTGTCTATCCACCTTGTCTTGCTTATTCCCAGTATACCTTGACGCATTCTGTCCATTTCCTGGCAAGCGTAATCAAATTTTTCTGCCTCAAAAAGAATTCTTACATTCCATGTAGCAAGCAGCATGCATTTCGTCTTCAGAACGTTATCATCAGACACTTGCCGTCCACCTAGATTTCGGCATGTATCCAGGAACTAAATGTAAATATTCTTCATCTCGCAATTTCTTTAATATCAAAGTGATGGAAAATGAGCGAAAAGACAAAACAAGCGGGAAAGTTTCGTTGAATATAATTTTAGCAAATGGAAACTAAGAAATTGACCGTGTAAAGAGCTTTTGAAAACTGCAATGTACCGGACACATACCAACGACACAAGGAAGGATTCTTTTAAGGAAATTGTTTTCTCCCCCCCCCCCTCCAAACATTTCAGATACTTTCAGTCTCTTAAGAAATTTCTGATCGTGCACTTTTAATAGGAAAGACACAACCCTTTTACGTTAAGATTAAAAGTGAGAATGTAAATGGTAGCTGAAATTCCCCGCCAGGGATATTCTTCCAATGAAAAGCCCTGACCTGATAAAGCTAAAGCTATTGCTCGATGGCATTAATCAAGAAAAGTTTCTTAGCTCTTTCTTAACTTAGTATGGAATTCCTTAAACTTTCAGCCGTCCTGGTACTAGTTTCTTATAAACCATAACCTGTACAGAGTATTGGTGTTTTTGAATGTCATAAAGGCTTTGAATCTCTGGTTCATCAGCTTCCTAATATCTCTATCAATCCATGGCAATGTTTTTTGTCTAATTTTGGCCTGTCTTTTAGGAATGTGACTTCGCAAAACATTTTCAAAAAGTTGACCCCATGCCCACAGCTGGTCATCAATATCATCAAATAGTTGACACACCATCCATAGAGCATTCTCGATATCCCTTTTCAAACGATTGTAGTCAAAATTTCCAAAACTCCTCACTGCTTTGATTACCGGAGATTTCTTTTCTAAAACCATTTTATGTATTGCATAGATAAATGCTATGATCCGATATCCCGTAATGGATGACTCCTGACTCCTTGATTCTTTCCTTATTGCTAGTTATGAATACATATATTAAGGTTCTTGAGTTTTCTGGAATTCTTGTTGATTCACTTGTAACATTACGCAATTTGAAGTTGTTTAACACATTTTTCAGCTTTTTACCCAGAACTTGCTCATCCTCAGTTTTTCCCCTTGTTAGTAAATCAGAATTTTGGTCTCCAACTATACCTACGCTATTCCTACTAGCTAGTATTTGCTCTAGAGTGTTGTGCAATTTTTCATACAAAGCAAGATCTTTTGGGTGTAATAGCAAGATTCCAATGAGGAGTTGCTGGTCTGGTTAGTTCAACCCATACAGAAATCGAAGGATGAGGCAAGCGACGACAATCATTGTAAATTTATTCATCATTCAGAACCATATATCCCGTTTAAGTATCAGACAATCCATGATAATTAACTCAGACAAATCCAGTTCGAAAAATCCATTATAATTAAATTAAAATAAAACTAAGACATAATCAGTGGTACGTTTCGAACCATTGTTGGTTCATCTTCAGCAATTAGTAAGGCATCGAACGGTAATTTATACCCTGAGACAAACAAGTAATAGAGGTAAACAAGCGTGAGTTACACTTCCTACGCAAGAGGGAACCCGGGGCCTAAGTCCCAAGTGGCTAAAATATGGCACATCAAAAAAGAACTAACGGGATAGATGACTGCTGGGAATTGAGTTCAACCCATACAGCTTCAATGTTTTTGTTATTGTATTTATCTGTCATTGGGACTGCTGCAGTGAAGATCTAACATATTTCAAACATCCTCCATATCCCTTTGGTGCACCTTTACAATTGCTTCCATCTCATGGTAGATTGCCAATTCACGGAAAGCAAGATTATGAGAAAAAACTCGCTCTCCTCTCTCGAGAAATTGTATAAAAACTGCCAGTACTCAAAATCTCTCGAAAAGGGTCGATTTCTTAATTTCCATTTCCAAAAAATTATATCTCACAAAGTTTTCCCGTTTTCTTGTATTTTCAGCTTCCACCACCGTGATATCAAAACATTGCACGATGAAAAGCATTTACATTTACTTCCAGGGTCTTGGAGACTTGGAGTCTGGGGTCTAGGGGTCCAGCAAATAGAATATGCCTAATGTTCATGTCATTTTTGAAAAATTGTATAACATATTGGATGTGATGATTCACTCATAATTCAGTAACTGACCAAAATTATTGTATCTGTATTTGCAAGGAAAAACATCAAAATTCATTTCTTAGATAAAGAAAAGACTGAAGTTTCACCGAATTGAAGCACCGACATCTTTAACCTCTGATGCTGAAACAGTTTAGAGGAAAAAGAAAAACATTTGAAACAATAAGGAAAAAAGAAGAACCTTTTTAAGCTTTGACTGCATAGTGACCTTTGCAGCTTCTGTCTTCGCCTGGTTATACGCCTGTTGAAAAAATAAAAATATGCAGAAAAAAGCACGAATGGAAGTTACAATAAGAAGCAGCGTAAGTAATACGGGTGAAAGCAGAAACATGATATGAGAGAAATTTCAGACTGAAAGTTAATAATTTCAGCACTTAGTAGCAAATCGCTGTTCGAACAAATAAGACCTTGTTGAAGGAATACTATCTTGCAGCTCATTGGCTCGTAAAACAATGGAATCTTATTGATTTACAAGCAAGAAGTGGCCTTTTTTCTTTTCAGATACAAAATGGTGCCAGTTTGTGCAAACAATAGAATCCACTTGTTGTTAGTTACCAATGATTAGCAGAGCAATATTCAAGAAACTACACTAGGCCACAAGAAGCCTACGCCGGGCTCACATTGAGCAGCTGAACAAATTTAAATTAGCCCTGGCTACAAGTAAGATTGAATGAAATAAAGTTAGGTGCTACGACAAACCCTGATCAATTAGGAACCGGTCTCAGGCGACAGGAGAACCTGACCAAACCTTCACAGGATAAAACTGGGCTTCAAAAGCTCTTTTTTACGTAAAGCTGGCAATACAGGTTCCAGAAAAACAGATACTTGTCGGCGCCTACGAGTAGAAAGGGTCTACGAAATGAAGAGTAAAAGCTTGCTAATGCTAGTTCCATGTCTCTGGAACTTAGTTTATCGGCCTTCGTTGAGACGCGTTTAAAGGTAATAGAAATAGCTATATCGACAAGTGCTATAAATAGGCTGAAGAAACGCCCACAAACTCATTGTTTCCTTCGCCGCACAATGAAAACGCAGGTGTCACAGTCGTTGAATAAAATATATCTTTAACTTGGCCCGTGTCAGCTTTAAATTATATCGATTCCCTTTAAAGGACATATGTCGCCTCGGCAATTGGTTAATACAACAAAGACGTTTAGAGTGGAACTTCATTGTTTCGTGACTTTTCATTTCTGCTTCATGAATTCTTACTGCCGTAAAAATTCAGCCTCGATCCCGTGCATTGTTCTAAACAAAAGAGACGATTGTTTGTATTGCATTAGCCAATCTGGTTCACGACACATGCCCTTTAACACATTATTTGAATACAGGACCTCGAGCAAAAGTCTGCTCAGTGGGGCGTGGCAAAATTTAAGGGCCCGGGAAAAACTCGTCGAAAAGGGGCCCATGATGGCCTGACGTCATATTCTGAACATAGGAATCTTGTCCCCCCCCCCTCTTTACAATGTTGGCAGTGATTTGCCAGTTTATGGTTCCACAGAAATGATCGACGCAACCAACGGAAAGAACATGTTAACTAACAAAACTAACTAGCAAACTTTAAAATGATCGCAAACATTAATACTGATTTATGAAAGCAGACGGTTAAATGCAACAAAGAGCTATCATGACGGATTCATTTTAACTAGAGATCCTCCACTATTGATCTTTGAGGCAATTTTCTAGCTGAAAAGGCCCTTACAAAAAGTGAATCATTCAAATAATGGTGTTCAAGGTTGTCACAGAACATCGTATGCCCCAACTCGTTGAGAAGATTGATAGGAATGGCTTGACAGACACTTACACGATATGTAAACAACCAAAATATTTTCCATGCTTGTATTTTTTGACCTTTGTTTTTCTGGTGTGTTACCATTACTCTTGAGGCAGCAAATGTAAACGCGCAAGCCGTTTGTAAACACCGGCATTGGAATACTGGCATCGGCATTGGAATTGGCATTGGCATTGGAACTGGCATCGATATTGCACATGTACAAAGAGGAATGCAAAACTGATAAGGGGGTTATATGACTGCGCTTTTCGCTATTTATTTGCATTGTACTGCCAATTGCATGTTTCCAAAGTAATCTATCAAGCTCAGCCTAAATATTTCTATTTCCTGAAGGCATCAGCCTTCTGCATTCGTAAACAAAATCAACAAATCAAGTCATGACTGAAATAACAAGTTTCTTGAATAATTTTGGCCGAGGATATATGACTGCTATAAAATTGAGGGGCATTTCTTCAAAACCAAGGGATTTCTACAGACTGCTGATGGACTTTCTTGAGAACAACAAGACTTTTGCCAAAAGGTGCACAAGACCTTCGGGAATTAAATGAATTAAATCCAAAATTAGTTAAGAAATTTGTTCATTCGGCCAAGGGAATTTATAAAATCATTTGTCTGTATTTACGTGTTGTTTCACACAAGGCACGTCATCATGTAAACATCAAGGGATCCTTACGAAGTTCGGGTATTCAAATAATAAGAGCTTTTAGAAAGTTGCAGATCAATCGTAGGCTTCAAAGTTAGGTACTTCTAACATGATTCTCACATCACGTTATTTTTGGCTGACCTTACGAATCCACTTCAGTTTTAGGAGCAAATAACTGATTTTTTTCGTACATCTTCCTTGAAAGCACAAAAAAATCACATACAAAAATCACAAAATCACAAAACTGGCATGCAAAAAGCACAAAAATCACGAATCACTGAAGAATTGCTGAAAAATCACACGAAAAAAATCACCAAAGATAATTAAAATCCCCTTAAAATCACAAAAAATAACAGAAAAAATCACGTGATTCTAAAATCACAAAAGCCACGTACTACGCTATTTTGAGAAGTGATCTGCCCCTCACTTCAGTTTGCTTTAGCCATGGCTTGATTTGTTGATTTTGTTTACGAATACAGAAGACTGATACGTTCACGAAAGAGAAATGTTTGGGCTGAGCTTGATAGATAATACTTTGAAAACATGCAATTGGCAGTACAATGCAAATAAATAGCGTAAAGCGCAGTCACATAAACCCCTGATCAGTTTTGCATTCCTCTTTGTACATGTGCAATATCGATGCCAGTTCCAATGCCAGTGCTAATTCCAATGCCGATGCCAGTATTCCAATGCCGGTGTTTACAAATGGCCAAAAGCGAATAATATTTGCAACCGATAAGCCCATACTCACAATGCCCAAACTGATATGAAACCGTTTTTAATTTGTGTGTTTGTATTCTTTCATTTAGATTTGCTTTTCTTTCAATTTTTTTATTGCTACATAAGCCGAATTTCCAAAAGCTCGCTCATAGGTGTTTGTTTTCCAAAGGTGACCAAAGGGATAGAACTTGTTATCAATGCCCATAGGAATTGGGTAGTGGCGTGCAGGAATCTTTTGTAAAAGAGGCATACTCTTCTGCGTGCGGGTTTTCTACCAATTCTTCCTGGAGTGTCGTTTGCGTCTAAATGCTAATGGATAATTTTCATGGTCTTTTTCAGTTATATGCACTGTTTTCTCTTTCTCTTTCTGTTTTTTCAATATTCTTTTTCTGTTTATTCCACTCCTTTTGTCCAATTAACAACATTTTCCTATCCCCTTTCCTCAATTCTCTTTCCCTTTGCCAAATTCTCATTCCCTTTATATTTGTTTATCATTCCCATTATCTTTATCGTCATTCTCTTGGTCTAATTACAGTCTTTCAAATTCCCTTTGTCAATTCTGTTCCCCTTCATTCTAATGGTCTTTCTTATGTGCATTTCTTATTCGATTTGACCATTGCCTTTCTCTTTGGCATTGCATTCCCTTTCTTTTTATGTTAATGGCCTTTCAGTGGCCAGAGAAATTGCTTCAGTGGCCATTGCCATTGGATAGAATTTCATCGCTAAGCCTGCTACCGACTGTACATAAGTATTCATTCATTGATGTTGCCATCTCTGCATTCCTTTAAATATCTTGCCTCCAAGTTTTAGTGATGAAATCAAGATAGAGTTAGAGTTTCAAGGCTGCATTTCCTGTCATCGCAGAATTTCTGTGTGACATTTTCAACCTATCATTATCCACAGGAGCATTTCCTGATGACTGGAAGGTTGCTCGGGTCACACCTGTATATAAGCACGGCCTCAAAGAAGGCCGGTCAAACTACAGGCCAATATCTGTTCTGCCCACTGTTTCAAGTATCTAACTTAGATATGATTCAACAATGCCTCTATACATATCACTAAGTACGTCGGGCTTAATCCTCTATTGCTAATGCTGGAGCTCTGGTTTTGACCTGGTGGCAATTTTGAAGTCTGCTGATTTTTAACTTTACGACCAAGTCACCAAAATACTGGAAAATATATCAAAATTTATTCTAATAATTGCAAATTTGCTTATGAAACTATTGATTATGCAGTTAATTTGGTATTTGAAAACAGTGATACTTATGTTTATAATGATTGTTCGTTTAATAAGGAACAGCTTCGAAAATTGTTGCAATTAGCTGTAAAAGAGAATCATTTTTTGTTCAATGGACGGTTATATGATCAAATAGATGGAGTGGCAATGGGATCTCCACTGGGGCCTACATTAGCAAATATTTTCATGTCAGTTCTTGAAACTAAATTTATGGCGAATTGCCCCTCTGAATTCAAGCCGATATTATACCGTAGATATGTTGATGATACTTATTGTTTATTTGAAAAAGTAGAGCATGTTGAAAAGTTTCTGGCGTATCTTAACGGACAGCATGTGAATATTAAATTTACTTTTGAAATTGAAGAAGAAAACTCGCTACCCTTCTTGGATGTTTTGGTCACTTGGGACGGTTCCGCTTTCGCTACTGATTTATTTCGTAAGAAAACATTCACTGGGCTCTATACGGACTTTGGCAGTTTGACACCAAGCAATTACAAGACCAATCTTATTACGGTCTTGGTGTATCGTGCTTTTCATATATGCTCTACTTACATTAGCTTTCATAAGCAATCATTATTTATTAAAGAAGTATTGCACGATAATTGTTACCCTAAATATTTAGTTGACCGTTTTATTAAGAGGTTTTTGAATAAACAATTTGACCCTAGGCCTAAGTCTACTACGGTCCAGAAAATGCCCTTGTGCTTTTATATGCCCTATTTAGGTCAAATCAGCCTTCTACTTAGGCGCAAGATTTCCAGATTATTACGCAAAGCTTACCCCTGCGTAGACTTTCGAGTTGTTTTTCGATCAGGAAGACGTATTGAAAACTTTTTCCCATTTAAGGATCGTATTCCTAAGAATGTTTGCTCCCATGTGGTTTATAAGTATTCGTGCTCAGGCTGCCAGGCCTGTTACATAGGTAAAACATCTCGCCACTTGTTAATTAGAAGTAGGGAACATTTGGGAATAGGTAAAAAAGGTCAGCCTATCAAGACATCACCTTCGGCCATAAGTGAACACATTAAACAAACAGGCCATTGTGCGAATTTAGAAAATTTTATTATTCTGGAGAAGGCCAACAATGAATATGATCTATTGATTTTTGAGAGTTTATCAATTTTGCGTGACAGACCGTCCCTTAACGCTCAAAACTCATCAATACCCCTCGTTTTGTTCTGATCCCTGGGGTATTTGGCTTGTTTACCACTCACTTGTTTTTCCAAGTTGTCTTGACTGACCAGTTAAACAGGTTTTATAATCAGTGCTATATAAACAGCACGTGTATTTTGATTTATTAGCTGAGGATGGCACGAGTTTGAGTGCCGAAACGTTCTAAATAATTGATCATGTCTTAATTTATTTAATAATGTAACTACTGGATTGTCACTAACTTGGATATGTCGTAATCACTGGATTGTCAATTTTTCTACTGGATTTGTCGTCTTTTTATCATGTCATCCTGAGCATCCTGAGAGTTAATAAAAATGAAACTGTTCGTCGTGACACTTGCAATAAAATTGCAAATTTCAATAAAAAATAATCGTTTGCTAACAAGTATGAACCAGCTTCCATTAGAATGTTTCAAATGTGTTGCTTTTTTCTGGGACACCGGGTAGTTTTCTGTATATGTTGGCCCAATTAAGGCGATTAGCTATTTGAACCCCAATATATTTAATGTCCCCAACATTCTCAATCGGAAGATTATCTGTCATAAAGGATGGCTGGACATCAGAATGGTTTTCGATCTAGCGAATAATTGGAGATGATCCGATTACAACGGCCTGTGTTTTGACGACATATAGTTAAAGGGTCTGTTTCATCCAGCATTCCTTGCACGTGTCGTCTCTTGGTTTCCCTTTGTTGTCTCCATTTTCATGGGCCATGAAAATGGCGGCAAACAAAGGTTAGCCAAGAGACGACACGTGCAAGGAATGCTGGATGAAACAGACCCTTTAACGTTTATTGCCTTGTAGCCATCCTTTGAGCTTGATTAGTTCATCATTGAGGTTATTTTGCAATACAATAGGGTTCTTTGATGACATGAAAATAGTTGTGTCGTCTGCATACATTGTAATGTTACCTTTGTGCAATGCCAATGTGGTAAATTGTTTATATAGATGGGAAACAGTAAAGGACCAAGGCATGACACTTGAGGGACTCCACAGTTTATGCTCCCGATATCAGAAGCAGATCTACTTCCTTTACAGAATTGCTTCCGGATATGCAAATACAAGGTAAACCAGCAAAGTTTAATACCGGTGATACCATACTTTTGTAGCTTTCCTAGTAATGGCTCATGATCGACTGTATCAAAGGCCCTCTTGATATCGATAAATAGCAAACCTGTGTATTTACCCTTGTCGACATTCAGATACCAATTGTTTGTGGTTGACATATGACAGGTAACAACAGAGTGCATGGCCGAGAACCAGACTGAAGTTTGTAAATTAGTAATCTAGAGTCCAGGAATTTAGATCTAAGTATGACTGTAACTAATTTTTCTTTGTAACTTAGCTATTAAACAGGTCAGTTTATGTAATTCTGAGATTTATTCAACTTGAATAAAGATATCAAATGATGATGATTATGATGAGGACTAAAGGCAGTCTGTCATCACGCACCTCACTGGGTGGCACAATACAAAGAATAGGAGAATTCAGTGGTTACTAATCCTAATGACTTCTTGCTGTACAGATTCAAAAAGATTTACGTTATGTTCCCTCGAGGTTGTTAGAAAAGCTAGGATATGATCAAGTTTCGAATTACTTGAAGGTGAATAAGAAATTTTCAAAATGTCAACACACATCTTTAAAGATGTATAGACATACTTAATCTTTAACGTAACGGATGCGTGGTTTTCTAACAATGAAAATTGCAACATTAACAAAAGCGTATTTCTCGATCTCGGAAAGGCTTTCGATACGGTGGACCACAGAATTTAGCTCTCAAAGCTTACTAAATACGGGGTAGTGGGGACACATCTTCGGTGGTTCACATCGCACTTGACGAATAGAAAACAATACTGTCACGTGAAAGGCCAAAAATCTAGCCTAAAAACTGTTCACTGCGGTATTCCTCAGGGCTCGTGCTTGGGGCCTCTCCTCTTCGTCCCGTATGTCAATGACTTTGCACCTCAAACACGCATGCGGATGACACCAGCGTAACTTGCTTTGCTGAAGATATTGACGAACTCTGCAACGATCTAAGAACTGAGGTTAACAATACTGCTGAACGGTTACGGCAGAATAAGCTTAGTCTGAACACTGATAAAACAGAATACATGATCGCTGCTAGTCACAAAAGACAAACTAACCGTATCCATGTTCCATAAGTGGTAAACATAAATGGAGGACCAATCAAACGGGTCAAAAAAGTTAAATACCTAGCAGTGGACGAAACCTTATATGGAATGAGCGACATAAGAACCTCAAAGGTAGAAATAAAAATGCCCGATCGTCCCTGCGAAAATTAAGAACGTACTACCGCAATCAAAATTGGATCAGGTGTACAAACCACTGATCGAGAGTCATCTGAGATAAAATGATGAACTCTGGCGCAGTTTGTCAAACACGAAGCTTGATCATCTTCAGCGTCTGCAAACTAGAGCACGAACACTAATAGAAATCTCTAGATTAAAGGATGGGTGGAGTTGCGCTTGGCTTTCGTCTCACAACTTGAAATATTTGACAGGGCCGTGATGATCTATAAAACAATGAATGGTCTCTGCCCGGACAACTTAAGAGGGAGACTTGTTACCAGATCTCCAATATCTAACTACCCAACAAGAAATCAATTAGATCTTGAAACTCCTAGGCAGAACCTTGAATTCTCCAAAAGCAGTTTTTCTACTTTCGTGCAAAGATGTGGCATGAAATCCCATTAGAAATCTGAATGAGTTCCATGATTACCATGTTCAAAAGTAAGCTGAAGGAATTCCTGCAAAATTAGCATCCTTCCCGAAGCACGATCCCTAGGAAGACCAGCAAGTTGGTAAGAATTTATGTGTAAATAGATATTTGCATATTTTTTTCGTTTTAAGCTAATAGGGTTTTGTGTTTAAACGTGATAAAATAAAAACTGTGTTGAGCTATGACTTTGTTGCGGCTGAACAGATACGTTTCAAATTGCCTTTTAAATATTCTATTGGGCGGCCTTCGCAACTTTATGCTCTTTTGTTTCATAGACTCCATCTCCTTTTGAATGATTGGTCAACTCGCAGGCCACGCGTTACAGAATTTGAAGGATTTTCTGAGTTAGCAGATGTAAAGAAAACAAATCTGAATATCTTAGACCGCCTTCCAACTCTCATTCGCTCCTCTGTTGTTTACCAATTTAAGTGTCCTGGCTGCCATGCCTTGTACTTCGGAAAAACAACCCGTCACCTGAGTACACGCTGCAAGGAGAACTTGGGAATAAATAAAGCAGGTCAAAAAGTTAAAGTTAGTCCCTCAGCCATCTGGAACCATATTAACAAATCAGGTCACGCCGCGTCGGTGGAAGATTTTTCAGTTTTGGACAGAGCTAACAATGATTTTTATTTGCTCATTCATGAAAGTCTATTAATTTTGCGTGATCGTCCGTCACCTAACTCTCAACAATCTTCTATTACCTTAGCTCTGTTTTAGGTATTGTCCCCTGGGCGTACCTCATTATTTATTTTTCACGAAACGCATTTTTGGTAGTTAATAGTCTTTATCGATATAAACATAGTCTCATGCCTTTAGAAACTTGATATTCTGATGATGAAGCAAGTTTGCTTCGAAACGTCAATAACTATAAATATGGCCTAGTCTTTAATTTTCTCGTCATATGGATTGGTCTCCATGGATTTGTCTTATTTTATTAATAATTGCATTTTTCACAATAGGAATGAAATCAATGAAAGTGATTATCGTCGCAATCCTTGCTCTTCGTTTTCTAATTAAGCTCCGCTTCGCCCGCCAACACTTCAATAGCTACGAATCTGAATATATACAACAAGTGGACGAAAAACAAATAACCTTGCAAGTAAAACATGTTTGGAAAATTTCGCGGATTCAAGACTTTGACGGAATTTACAAGGTACTAAACGTAAAACACACCATTTGAGACAAAATCAATTCAACATCAGCTGTATTTACAGATAAATGAACTTTTGAAAATAGAGGTCACGAAACTAACAGTAACAACAAATAACTGATAATCAATAATAACTTTCAACGGCTATTTCTATCAGTGACTTATATATCCATTATTCCCTTTCAATTCAATGGAATTCAATTTTAATTGCAGTGTATAAAACCTCTAAATACAATGTACAGTTATAAAATTGTATCCTACGCGACCCGAGGAAATCCAGCTTACCTTGCTAGGCCAATAACAAAGCGCTGCAATAAGTAACATAATACATATGATACAAAAACATGAGCAAACTGGAAAATTCAAGCAAAATAGTACTGATAGAGTTCTGATTAGGATTAATACCTTCCAATAATAGTTTCTTTAATGTCTACTCCATTCACTGCTGCAGAGGGCCTTGGAGTTGAAAAATTGACTTGAAAGGAGGAGAGTGGTAGTTCTTGAGGCGTGCTCCTACGTTTATTAGCTCCATTTTTTATCAGATTTCAATGCTTTAAAATAAACATTTCTGTTTAGTCTCTTAATTGTAAGGATGGCCATTGTTTTGACGCATTTCTGGAACCCAGGAAGGCCTTTGTTTTTGAAATGCACGTTACGCATTAGCTTCAGGACTTTAAATCCATAAAAATCAGCTAGTTTGAGGATATTTAAGCTCTTTATGCTAGCGGTGAAAGGAATATTTGCGATCTTTGATATTAATGATTGTGAGTATTCTATTTCGGAAAACGTGTACCTCATTAACAAGTTTATTAGCAGCGACACCATATGATTCGAAGGCATAACCTATCTTTGATGAAACAAGGGAATCATAAGTAAATAATGGCATTTTATTTGGCATTGATCATTCAGCAAAAGTACAGAAAAGTGAAATGGGGTGAAGGCTTAGTTCAGCAAAATGGAAGAGAATCTTAACATTCCGCTTTTAATCCTACTTATGTGCGGGTCCTACGAAAGAGTTTCATCCATCTTGACACCAAAATATTCCAGTGTCTAGATGGCCCAAAAATTGGTAGTAATTTTCTTTGCTTTTATTAACAATGGATTTTATCATATCAGCCCGAATAGTTTCTCATTTCGTCAATAATTAGTGATACTTCGTAATGTCTAGATACAACCACAGTTTAATACAATCCTCTTTTCAAGATATTCCACAGAAGCAAGTAACAATTATTCAATTATTTCATTTTTGGGCCCTTGAAAACTACAATTAATGCACCCTTAACAGTCAAACATGGAAACTTAGGACTTCTTAGTTTCGCTAAAATATACGTGAAATTTTCGCCTCGCGATTCTGGTAGATGTCGTTGAGCTGTACTAAATATCCAATAAAACGAAACGAAATCAACAAAATACCTCTTCTTCGAGTCGTAAGTCTTCTTCTTGCTTTCGCAGCTGAAATATGAGTTTAAAGAATAACATGTTAGCAACCTTCACATCAGTCAGCTAACCTGAACTTTTAGTCCTGCTACAAATATTGTTATCAAATTTTTTAATGAAATCTGAAAGATCTAAAATCTCTATTGATTAATTTTAATGAGGTGTTTATGGCAAAGTCAATGCTCATTTACATTCACTGCCAGTTGGGAAGTCTGCTAAAATATCTACTTGGAATTAAATGGGGATGTTAGAAAATTTCATTTATCTTGTTGCTGTTATCCTTTATGATGTACTAATGCGAACATAACATCTTTGGTCATAACATTGGGCTCACTGAACGAGCAATTTGCAAGCGAGTTCAACATTTCGTAGTTACAGTGAAAATTCAAAAGCACGTGCAAATACGGTTAGACCTGCAGAATGATTTGAGACCGCAAGACCACAACGTGTTACTAAACATTTATTTTGACGCAAATGGCGACTCTTAATTGGCATGTCTGCTGCATCCTTTGTCAATCCGACATAAGCGGAATTCAAACTTGAAGCTGCATCGCACAAACAAAGTCGAAAAGAATGAATTCAGTTATGGGCTTTTTTCAAGTCAGTGGAATCTTTCTGCAGAACAGAACTTTACACTAGCAATAGTAAATACTATAGTGCCCCTTGCCTTCCCCAGTATTCGACTTGATCAGAGTGAAGTCATGAATGAGTTAAGAGAGATAAAACTTCTCTGCTTCCACTTTTCCACTTTTCTTTTTCAAGAGAAAACTATCCGAAAAGTTCCCCGGGCCTTGATTCCCCGATCCGATTGCAGTTTCATTCCCCGTTCCCCATTCCGTGTTTTGAAGATAGCGAACCAAAGCAACCTCCTTTCATCGCAAGACAGTGTTGACGTTAGTGGCAACGAAGTACAAATATTTTTCTTATCAGCTAATTTCTTAAATACTTCTGTTGTGTAATTTCAGTTGGGAAGACATGATAGCCTTTGTTTCATGATCGAAACGACAATACACCCTCACAATTGCTGCTCTCTGAGACATCCTTTAGGAACTGGTCTGACCAGTTTCCAGAACTATCATTGTATTACCTGACGCATGATTGGCCACTTACGCGATGAAATTGAAGGTTCAAGAAAAACTAGTTTTTCAGACTTGTTTGCTGATGGCAAACCGGCTGAAATTTCTCGAGATTTTGAGCCCACAGCACCTTTTATTCTCTTTACGTGCGTTGTTCTACATAAGCCCCGCTTCGGCGCGGGGCAACAATTAAAGGTCGCGCAGCCGTCACTTTCCTTTCAACTAAAGAACTTTATTTCTCTCGCAAACGATAGAATTCCGCCCGATGTGAATATCTATCAGAACATTTCATCGAAACAGCTTTTTCGGTCATCAAAAACGGAGCCTTTTGAAAAGGCTCTACATTTTGGATAGTTTTTTCGGCCAATCGTCTTCAAAGAAAGTATTCATTGTGGCTTTTAACGTCATGATTTAACTTGAAAACAGTCATAGCAACTTCCGATAACAGATTTTGAGACGGCTCTTTTGATGGTTTGCCCATGCTTAACAAATTTCAAAACATCAATCCATGGTTTTATGCCAGAAAGCAATTTTATGATCACGTACAGGTAAAAAATTATCAAAAATTGAGGAATCGTAATACCGGGTGAGTAAAACAAAATAATTTCCATTTGATTACGTGCAATGTACGGTATGGAAGTTATTGGTGCGAATAATTGTTAAAACATGAATCAATTATTCTCACCTAGAGTATTTTTTGTCTTGTTTCTGTAACTGCAAATTAAATATCTGCCTTTGCAAATCGAATAGCCACTGGCAGTTCAGAAAGCCACAGACCGTACAATACACAAACAGCCAATAACGCTGCGTCATTGCAGTACAGCAACAGCAACAGAATATCTGATGTTGTCATTGCGGCAGGATGCTGTATTTGGTATGATTATGGAGCTCGAGGAAAGACACAGAGATAAACGATCAACCATTAAATGGTATGAATTTCAATTTTATTCAGTTCAGAGAAAAAGTACTGCTGTTTTTATGTTGCAGTTAGAAACAGAAGCAGCAGCATAACTTGCTTCAGTGGAAAAGCTACCCCATAGTACGCGATTGGGCCTCCTGTGGCTAGATATCAAGGCATTGATATTGGCAGATGCATCATTCAATGAGGGTATGGTCCAATGAAATTTCAAAATCACCCCACTGATATTGGCCACTCCTATCTGATATTACGAGGGATCTTCTCCAGAAAGAGTCTTCAAAAAACCTTCAAAAACAGGCCCATGATCACACTCAAATGTGTTGCTTTACATCAATGACTTTTAATTGTTTTATCACATGCTACCCGTTAAGGAGACAAAAGTTTCATATTTGGGAGCATAAGTACATTATTCCAGGTGATGTCATCCTTCCGAGGACACATTGAAGTCATTGCTGTCGAAGTCGAAAGTTTCATGAAGGGGCTTCTTCGAGAAGATCTCTCACAGTTTCCAACTTCAGTTATGTAAATCAAAGTAGATTTGAAGATATCCACCATAAATTCATTCATTTGCATTATCATCGACTTGATATGCTAGGAACAGTGGCTTTCAAGCAAGGATTATCTTTTTACAAACGGTATCTCATAAAATCCATGGTTTACAACAAATTTTATAAGCTGTTATCACAAACGCCTTCATCAGCCAGGGCAAATTATCAATACTCACAAAATTTGCTCTTTGATTTAACTGAGCAGAAAGAAGCTTTGAAATTAGTGGCAAAACAAAGTCTGAGAAACTTTTTGACTAGATCGGCACTGCGTTATGATGCTGAGGCAACGGCATATTATCTACAGTTCGTATTTTGCAGTTAACTTTTTGACTAGACTGGTGTTAGACGCACACCACGACTGAAACTCAACTATCTGTAACTCAGACGAACTCGAAGGAAAAACACAACTTTTTCCAAAACACTCGACAAATCAACAACTCTTACATCCAAAAACAATAACTTCTCAGTCTCTTAGCGTCCTTCTTCTTCTCTCGTGTCGG
The DNA here is from genome assembly GCA_964020215.1 of Aurelia sp. 3 sensu Dawson et al. (2005). Classification (NCBI taxonomy): domain Eukaryota; kingdom Metazoa; phylum Cnidaria; class Scyphozoa; order Semaeostomeae; family Ulmaridae; genus Aurelia; species Aurelia sp. 3 sensu Dawson et al. (2005). The sequence continues at coordinate 10,896,852 of OZ026590.1, forward strand.
TCTTCTCTCCCTGCCTCTCTCTCTCAGTCCGGGGGGTCAACGCCCTTGTTAATGTAAAAAGTTTTGGGGGCCTCCGCAGAGGGCCTCACACTCTCCCCCTACAAAATTAGATGTCAGCCTTGACATTTTCGTCATTCGACTCGATGTTCACTTCAAGAAGTGTTCCTTGTACGTGCGAAACAGTTACAAACTTCACAACTGCCAATGATCAAAATATGAAACTTTACGGCGCCGGTGTAAATCTCATACATAATCATTGTTCTTCATTGTTACTTTCGTTCTCTCTGTTCTCGAATATTGCTGCGCAGCGATTCTCGTTTGTCTCTGTAACTGTTACTTCAATCTTGAAAGATTCGATGGAGGACATTACATCCTATGACGTCGGTGTTTGGAATGCTATTTGATATTTCAGAGGTCCCAGCCTAACAAAATTCTTCAGTAAAAGTTAATGACTATAGATTACAGGTCCTGGCCTGACAAAATATGGCGGGTATCGTACAAAGCGTCCACAAAATGATCCATTTGGATGGTGAAATGAAGGTAGTCCTGCTCTCCCTGGAAACATCGTCTGTCCAGGAACACGTGTGTAAATAGGGAACGGTGCCGGCTGTACATGGACAGTATTAACTGCTTGTTGATTGTCAAAAGGCCTTCCGAAATCATAATAAGCAAGTCTTGTCGGTTGACGTCGTTCTCGTTGTGGGCGTTCCAATCTCTCAGCAAAACCATCTCCCGAATGTGTGTCATCAATATCAACTGTAACGTGTCCAGACATGTCATGATCACTCCCTTGCAGATCCTGCTGTGACTCATTAAGTTCATTTCCTTCCACGTCAGGTGAATGTGGTTGCTCAATCACCTCGGCTGGTCTTGTCATAGGTTCAGCGTGAACCGGTGGCATGAAATATTGCTCTGCCTGCTCAAGTTGTTCTGATGAAAACGAAGGCAGTTCGTCTTGATCTTCTGTGCTAAATAAATCCTCTGCTTGGTTGGCGTCAGGTTCCCTGATGTGATGATCCTTCTTGTGCAAAGCTTTCTTAGATTTGGTAGCATCTGGTTTTTCCTCGTATGGTAGAAAAGGACATGGTAGTAGCAAATTCCGGTGGAGAGTTCTTGTTCTTCCCGGTTGCGATTCTGGGCGTACCTCATAGACAGCATTCAACGGATCTTTTCGATTCATGACGATGTATACCTTGTCTTCCCAGAAGGAGCGAAGTTTTCCTGGTCCACCTCTTTCCAACACGTTCTTTACAAGTACTCGGTCACCTGGTTTGAGGTCAGAAGTACGTACTTTCTTATTGTACTCGTCTCTTCCTGCGGCTGTACTAATGGCTGCCTTCTCTGCTGCAATCTTATAAGCTTCTTTCATGGCATCCTTGAAATGCTTTACGTACTCCGGATATGATTTGGTTGTAGATAAATCTGTGTGTCCAAAGATTATGTCAATCGGTAAACGAGGTTTCCGGCCAAATAACAATTCAAACGGTGAGAAACCAGTACTGTCGTTCCGAGTGCAGTTATATGCAAAACACATCTTGTTCACATGCTCTTTCCATCGAGATTTCTGACTTTCAGCCATGGTTCTTAACATCGACAGCAAGGTTTGATTAAATCTTTCACATTGGGCATTGCCCATTGGATGGTATGGCGTGGTACGACTTCGCCTTATTCCTGTCAGTTGCTCCAGATGATGAAAAAGTTGATTTTCGAATTCTGGACCCTGATCATGGTGGATCCGAGCAGGGAAGCCAAACCTCAGAATAAAATCATTGAAGATCTTTTCCGCTGCTGTGCGTGCTGATTTGTTTGTTGTGGGGTATGCTTGTGCATATCTCGTAAAGTGGTCAATCACGGTTAGAATGTACTCGTATCCACCCACACTCCTTTCAAGGTGAACGAAATCGATTGAGATTAGTTCAAATGGTTGGCTAGTTTCGATGCTCTGGGCAGGAGCTCTTGGTGGCAAATGTGGTTTCTTCCGCTTCACACAGCAGCATACCTTTGTCACATAATGCTCAATGTCGCTGGCCATGTGAGGCCAATAAAAACGCTCTCTTGCAAGTTCAATGACACGCTCCGCACCGAGATGTCCCATATCTTCATGTAAGTGTTTGTAGACTAACCTCTGATACCTCGCTGGAAGAACAAGTTGAAGCCTCGTGTTAGTTTTCCTGTAAAGTGCCTGATCTTTTCCAATGACAAGTTTATTCCATTCATGCATGAGTAACTTAGTCATATTTGATTCTCCTGCACGTTCGCTAGCAAATGGGCGTTCTCCAGTCAACTTGGCTTTCAAAACAGGTGCAATTATTGGGTCATCTGCTTGTGCTTTTGTAATATTTTCCGCAGGCATAGGGGTGTATTTACCCATTGATGGTGCATCCATGAGTCGTATGGCATCAGCATTTGTTGATACAGCAGTTACCCAACCAACATCACTCTTCTCATATGTGCTAATGGCATTCACAGTCGACTGAATATCACTTTCGGTGGTTTCCTCTGTACACTCGTTGATCAGATTTTCTATGTCAGTAGGCATTCGTGAAAGGAAATCAGCATCAACGTTGGCATGGCCTGGCCGATACTTTAAGGTGAAACTGAAATCAGCCAATGCTGCAACCCATCGATAACCTGTTGCATTGAGTTTCGCTGTTGTAAGTACATATGTTAGAGGATTATTGTCAGTGTAGACTGTAAAGTGCTTGGCATAGAACAAATAATCTCGAAACTGTTCTGTGACTGCCCATTTCAAGGCTAAGAATTCCAATTTCCCGGAGTGGAAGTGATACTTCTGCTCTGCTGGAGTTAGTGTTCTTGAAGCAAAGCCAATAACTCTCATTTTTCCTGATTGTCTCTGGTACAGAACGGCTCCTAACCCACTCTGTGAAGCATCGGTATGTAAAACGAATGGCTGTGAATAATCAGGATATGCCATCACTGGTGGATTTGTCAACTGGCTAATTAGCGATTGTAGTGCTTCCTTATGTTGATCTTGCCACACAACTGGACTCTTAGAACTAACTTGGTTTGTGTTCTTCTTCTGTTTGCGTGATCTTGCTGTGTTGTCTGGTAATTTCTTTGTGCCAGAATTACTCTTTAGTAAGTCATAGATTGGCTTAGCGATACGCGAGAAATTTTCGATGTAGCGTCTGTAGTAGCCCAATAAACCTGTCAGTTGCCTGACTTCTCCCACTGTCTTGGGCATGGCATCTTTGAGTTTCAAAATTGGCTGAATGTTTTCAGGATCAATGCGATATCCTTCCTCTGATACGATACGACCTAAGTAAACAACTTCCTTCTTAAAAAGATGACACTTTTCAGCCTTGAGCTTGATTCCATTTTCCTTTAGTCTCCTTAGAACAAGGCGTACATGTTCTACATGATCCTGGAATGATGCTGAGTACACAATCACGTCGTCAAGATACGGGGCACAGAATTGATCTCGTTAGTCGTCTAAAATATTCTCCATGAATCGTTGGAATTCCGCAGGAGCATTTTTTAATCCCATGGGAATACGGACCCACTCATAGAGCCCCCATGGTGTCACAAATGCGGTCAAGGGGCGACTGTCAGGGTCCATGAATCCCTGATGGTATGCTTTTCCCTGGTCTATTGTGGAGAACCATTTCTGTCCTGCAAGGCTGTCCAATGTATCTTGAATCCTTGGAATGGGATGTGAATCTGCATGTGTCTTGTTGTTCAGATCTCGATAGTCAACGCAAAGTCTCATGGATCAATCCTTCTTTCTTACGATAACGCAGCAACTACTGTAAGGTGATCTTGACTTTTCTATGAACCCTCGGTTCAGGAGGTCTTCGATGTATTGTTTTAGTTCTGTGTATAATGGTCGTGGTACAGCTACATAATGCTTCGCGACAGGTGTTTCATCTGCTAAATTGATCTTTAGCTTCAATCCTTCCGCACATCCAATGTCGTCTTTGCTCACACAAAAGATGTCTCTCTCTTCATACAACATACGTTTGACTGTAATCTCCTGTTCTTCTGAGAGTTCTCCTAGTGAGACGTTAGGAACAAGCTCTTCAGCAAAGTCTGCACTATCATTTTGCTCCTGACCACTTGTTGCTGTTTCAATTTGTCGAACTTCTTGCTGTACTGGGGTTTCTTTGCGTTGCACCTCAGCTGGCGTAATAGATCGTACAAGTTGCAATGTACCCAAGACAGTGCGTCCCTTTAAAGCAATATCATGGGCCGTATTGTTGATAACTTGCACGTAAACCTTACTACAATTTTCTCTCTTCAGCATCTCGAGTGATTGGCAAATCTCTATTCCTGGCGGTACATGTGCATCTAAATCAGGCTCAAAGAGGACGGGTATCTGCCTTTCTACCAAGCCAATGTCACAACGACATGGAATCCTCTTAGTTTCACCTTTCCGTACAACAACATCTCTCTTGAACATTTTAACGATACTGTTGTTTTCTTCTATGGATGAATTAATGACGTTTACCAATGTCATAAGGTCTTTGTGTGACTTCTCGTGGAAGCTTCCTAATAATATTGATACAATCCCTTCCAGGTCTGTGGTCAGTCCTTTCTCTCTTATGACCTCTTCGATCACGTTGTATCCAATGATTGGTTGTTCAAGTTTATAGTCAGTTACCAACATTGGCACTTCAATGGAACCTCCATCTGATTGTGAAAGTTGGAAATCTATTTTCACCCATCCTTTATAGGGAAGTTTCGAACCATTTGCAGTCATCAGTTCAAGATCTTTACCTTCAGAAAGTAAATTCTTCACATCTTGAATCTCAGTGTCTGGGAAATAGTCTGCAAGTTGTTGCGCACTTATGATTGATACTTGAGCACCAGTGTCAAATAGTGCTTCGACTTTAACTTTGTTCATAAATGCAGTTACAATACACTTTGTCCCCACTAACTTCGACACTTTTTCTCTTTCTTTGGGTGTGATGTGGCTAATGTAAACTCCTTGGTCATTGCTGTCACCTAGGCCCAAGCTTCCAGTATTATACAATTGCTTGTGTTGCTGCATCGCCTCGCAGAGGGGTCTATGGTAGTTCCAGTCTTTCATCTGACAATCTTTACTGCAATAGCTGATATTTAAACATCCACCACAAGTAAATATCGCTTCTTTCTTCACACCACAACTGTTACAAATTTGGGACTTCCGTGTTGTATCTCCAGCTACTGGTTGTCCCGCTGCAGTAGCTGAGGGTAGTTTCCCTGACCCTGTGAGCATTGATATGAGAAGTGATTTGCATCACCACATTTCCAGCAGTGGGTGCATGTTTCACCTTGCCCATTCTTGAAACACTGTTTGCATCCTCTTCGGTTTTGCCTTGGTCCACGGTTTCTTCCCTGGGGCTGTTGGGGTTCTTCCCTCCTTGCTCCCTGCTGATTTCCAATTGAGTTTCGATTCATTTCTTGTCTCAGTGACGTCATGTCTGCCTTCAGTGCCTTAATTTCGGAGAGCACTTGTTCGTGAAAGGAACAGCTGGTTCTTTAGCTTCAAGTGGGGCCGATGTCTTACTTTTGGGGGCCGATCGAGTTTCCGTTGGTGATGATTTTTCAGCCTCCCCTCCCTGTATCTTGGAGACTTTGGCCTTTCCCTTGTATCCTATCCCCAACTTTGCATTTCTTTCCGACTCTTCTGCTTCTGCCAGGTTGAGTTGTGCAATGAGTTCTGCGTCCGTTATGTCCGGTTGTTGAATAAATACCCTCATTCTCGACCTCAGGTTGTTACTGATCAGCCCTGTTTCTAATGCATGCAAAAACATTGATTGGCATTGAGCAACATCATACTTCAATTTACTGCCCTCTTGTTTTGATGCGAAAAGAATTTTCTCTCTGAGGTTCAAAGCTCGGAGCAGGAAATTTTGTGGCTCTTCATTTGGTGTTTGCACTAGGCTAGAAAGGCTAGCATAGAGTTCACTGGCATTTTTTTCTTGGTAATGTGCTCTGATGATCTTTATTACGGTGGGGAGACCAGTTTCCCTCATTGCTTCGAGATAATCTTTTAGGGGTAGCCCTGGGGCAATGGATTTTATTATAGCATCAATTACCTCCCTATCCGAATAGCCCTTTTCTTTTCCACTTTCGATTTGTCGGCTCAGGCTGATGAATGATAACTGATCCCTTGTTCCCTGAGACCCGATTGTCCCTAAAATACGAAAATCTCTCTTCAAAATTGATCGTAAACTGCCCAGGTTTGCTTCCGGGTTTTCTTGCTCAACCCCCGTCTGACCTGTCATTATGGCAAACCGCGTTTGAATGGCTTCGAGATCTCTCTTTTGTTTCTCTTTCTGTAAATAAACCTCCCTGTCCATTTCCTGTCGTACTTCCTCGTCTACACCGGATGTTTCAGCTGGGGTTTCCGTATCCCTCGTTTTTGGATTTATCATTTCCAAAGTTTGTTTCAAAAATGCCACCTTTTCTTCGTCTTTTAGCTTATCTAATAGTTTCTCGATTCCTTTGGTTAAAATTCTTACGGTGGCGAAACGGGATTTCCCCTCGAAGTCTGACTTTTCGATTTTAAGTTTTTCACAAACACTGTACAGTTCCTCCTTATCTAAACAAGACGCAAAACCCTGAATTTCGAGCTGTAGGTCCTCAATTTCCTCAGCCATGTTTACTCACGAATGTCCCGACCAAAACCGAAATCGAATCGAAATAAAAATTGTTCAACGTTGGTCTCTCAAAATGTAAACAAACGCCGCGTAGTCATGCAGTCACTGAGTCACGCACGTGAAGAAAGAAACAAGAAACACACTCAAATATCCACAAACAAAGCAAAACACAAAATCAATTCAAAACAGCAGTTCAGGTATTAAATCCTCCATACAAAATTTACAACACAATTTCTTCTGGAATCTTTCCAAAATCTTAAATCCGAGCGAGATATTTACAACAAACACAAATATTCTGCCAAAATCAAGACAAAATGAAACCCTTGCGAACGGGCCTTCGGTCTTCTTTTCACTCGTTTCTTCAGAAATTTCTTCTTCAAATATCGACCCAAAAATAAACAAATAGATCGTACTCACAGATCTGCAGTTGGTTCAGTTTAACAGTCACGTCGAGGTCACCAGAATTGTTAGACGCACACCACGACTGAAACTCAACTATCTGTAACTCAGACGAACTCGAAGGAAAAACACAACTTTTTCCAAAACACTCGACAAATCAACAACTCTTACATCCAAAAACAATAACTTCTCAGTCTCTTAGCGTCCTTCTTCTTCTCTCGTGTCGGTCTTCTCTCCCTGCCTCTCTCTCTCAGTCCGGGGGGTCAAAGCCCTTGTTAATGTAAAAAGTTTTGGGGGCCTCCGCAGAGGGCCTCACACTGGCATTGTGTTATGATGCCGAGGCAACGGCACATTATCTGCAGTTTGCATTTCACAGTTAACTTTTTGACTAGATCGGTATCGTGTTATGATGCTAGACTGACGACGTGATTCCTTGTATTCGTTCAACATTTATAATCTGATGTTTTAATTTCACTCATACAAAGGACTCACGACCAAACGAATTCTAAACAGGGACTAAAATCTTACGAAAAATCAGAAGAAACTTAGAACATCTTCCATCCTTCGAACGTCGAAAGAAAAGTCGAACGTCCCTTCGAACGTCATTTCGAGCGTCGCTTCGCTTCGAGAAGTCGAACTTTGAACTAATGAGCCAATCAAACGCTAACAATAGGCACGTGGGTTGACCATATTAAGAAAGTAGCGATCTGATTGGTCGCGCCGTGAACGCGGCGGACTTGGCCTAATTAGTCCCTATTCTGAAGCGTAAGGACATAAGTCCCTCAACTGAAGCGATGACAACAACAACAACGAGCGTAAGTTAGAGGGACTTATGTAATGTAGTCTATTATGATGCCGAGGCAACGGAATATTATCTGTATCTGCAGTTCGCATTTCGCAGTTCGAACTTACAGCAAAGTTTTGCAGTAAAGTTGCGCTTTTAGCGCAAATCGCCGAGATCGCAGGCGCAGGGAAGACCTAATCGAATCTGCGACCTCTTGTCATGACGCTTAACTAGTAGGGCTCAACCTAGGATTGAGCCCTGTTCTGCCTGCAAAGCCAGAGGATTACATCACTACGCCACAATAAAACATAGCATTGAATTCCACTCAGAGCCATGTCTGATCAATATGTTGAGAAAAAACATAAGGAAGAATTCTACCATCAATTCTGTTATTCTGCAGGCGGCACACCCTATTTGCAGTGAGTCTAGCTGGTAAAACAATGTAAAATGCTTGAATGCCATTCATAGACTCGCTCACACTCACTGTACAGGGGCGGATCCAGGCTGATTTATATGAGGCATAGAACTCAGTCAAAATTTCGGATATTTACAACTATAAATCTTGCAGTTAATTGTCATCCAAGTTGACTATCTCTTTTTGAAAAATGAAATATCAAAGCTGCGATTGAGGCTTTGAAGCTGGCCATGTTCACTCGTCATGCTCACAGATCAGTGCCCGTATCCCTGTATCCCTAGCCTACGCGCAGGATCGCTGTACAACAGTGATGGTTTCTTTTAATTTGATTTGAGTGGTCAATAAAGCATTGGAATTGTCTTCACATGCTTGCTTATTGGATGATAATACAATGCAGAATTCTTTAAGTGAAATCTATTGGTTTGCCTCAGTTAACGATTGTTTCCTTAACTTCCTTGCGGAAAGAACTCATTTGGGCAACGGAAGAGAATCTTCTGGTGCCCCACTTCTACAGGAACAGGAAGTGCAGACCAATGCCGCCAAAACATGAATTTGCAATTAATTCGACTCAATCCTTTTGACGTGCAGATCGAAATGGCGCGGATACGGAGGCAAATTGCAAGACACAAGCAAACGAAGAGAGCAAAATTTATAGTGCAATGGATAACTAAAGAATACTCAAGCTGTAAAAACTGTACAAAGAAGTTGATTATCAATGTAAAGTACAAAGATTTTCTTTTTCGTGGGCCTAAATAAATCTAGGCCAATGGAGGACCAGTGCTGCTTGCCAGCCAAAAACCTATGCTACTACACACTTTCTCAATAGGGTATGTTGCTAAAACTTTTCTTCTCAACTCTGCTAGCTTTAATTCAAAAGGGGCCTTTTCCAACGATCTGAAGGGCGTGGCCCACAAAATTTTTCCGGGGGCTCCCGTCCCCGGACCCCCTATTGCTCGCGCTTCGCGCTCGCGCAGTTGCCTCAGTCATTTTTCCGCCTGGATCCGCCCCTGCTTTACAAGGCACACGCTTGTGTGATTGTACTTAATAATTCATGCTTTAAGCAGGTTATTTTCATGAATGACACAACAGGAATCTCAGCTCATGTCACAAGCTAAGCGCAGAAGTGAATCTTACGCTATTTGTTGTGAAAATAATAATGGGCAACGACCTTCACAAAAAGGAGGGGATCTCATATTCAAAAGGCAGATCCTATGGTGTACTTTACATGCAGTCACCATGGTGGCAAAGGAGGAATTCGCTAACTTATAGGCAATTTCAATCTTCTTTCAGTAAAACAATTTTCATATTTTGTGATCTTTCGGGATAGCCAATAGAACATATACCATTTCCAGGATCCAATGTACTGTACAGCTTTATCAAATCTTTAGGACAAATGCAGTGATAACATACAAGGGCATGCCCTCATAAGATTTTTATACCAGTTTATTCGAGAATATCCACCGAGAATAAATTATAATCGCTGTCGTTTATGCATTTACTGCTGTTTTGAAAATTTTCTCTGGACGATTTCCATACTCAGATATAAAGGATACCCTTGAGCCTAGCGCACTCTGGCGACTTTCGTAGCGTCGTTTGTGGCAAAAGTCGATGGTTTGCAGGGGAAGATAGCAATAGATTTTTCTCACCAGCAACAAAAATAATTGCATATGGATTTGATGAAGATGCACTAGTCCTTATCTATTCTTATCTTAAAAGACGAAAACAATGTGTCCGGATAAATAATACGTATAGTTCCTTTCAAGAGGTTATATCTGGTGTACCCCAGGGCTCTGTATTGGGACCCATCCTTTTCAATTTTTACATAAATGACCTATTTCTTTTCATGAAGCAGGCAACGCTCCATAATTATGCTGATGACAATACACTTGCTTATTTTTCTGAAAGCATGCCGGATCTTGTAAAAACTTTGGAAAAAGAAACAGAAGTGGCTTTATCATGGTTAGAAAACAATGAAATGATTGCCAACCCTGAAAAATTCCATGCTATATTGCTCAGGAAAAATCAAACGAATACTAGTGGGGAGCCAATTAACATTAATGGCAAGATGATCAAATCTGAGGAGACCGTTAAACTTTTAGGCGTTACGTTAGATTATAGACTTGATTTCGACCCGCATATTTCAATTCTTTGCAAAAAAGCTGCAACACAATTGAATGTTCTTAAAAGATTAAAAAATTTCATTGGCTTCAAGGAGAAAAAGATTCTCGTTCAGAGCTTTGTATACTCTAATTTTAACTACTGTCCCCTTGTGTGGTATTTTTCATCTGCAAAATCATTGCAGAAAATTGAACAGTTACAAGAACGTGCACTACGATTTCTCTACAATGATCATACCAGTTCGTATAAAGACTTGCTCTTGAAGTCAGATAAAGGCACGATGCTTGTTGCTTGCCAAAGAACTCTTTGCATAGAGATATTCAAAACAGTGAAACATTTAAACCCACCTTTTATGCAGAACATTTTTAAATTACGGTCTTCAAATTATTCATTAAGAAATCCCAATAACTTAGCTCATGTTAGGCCAAACCAAACAACATTTGGGTCCAATAGCCTGACGTCTATTGCGCTGCAGATTTGGAACGGATTACCAGACAGAATAAAGTCAGCAGAAAATTTGAAAAGTTTTAAGGATTTGATAAAACAATGGAATGGTCCCAATTGCAAATGTAGTGCCTGCAAATGACTACCAAATCAGTTTCAATTAGTTGTGTATATTTGAAAATTTATTTATTTTGTTTATAGCTTTTGTTTTTGTAAATTCGATTTGGATTAGTTGACTTGTATATATTTATATCCTAAGTGTATATATTGTTAGCTACTGTGAATAATCGAATTGAAATAAAATTACACACACACAGTGTAGAAGGCTCTATTTATTTCTTTTCTATCGACGGGTGACTGAAAAAAAGGCAAAGGCAGAATGCAAAAGGATCTTCGGAATTGATTTGCCAATCACGAGTTGAAAGCTTGAAAGGTCAAAGAGGATGATAATCCAAATCGACGTTCAGCACATACTTTTGGCTTCCTAGTCCCGTAGTTTTCAAGCGTTTTGCTATTCTTTTACATAGGATCTTGCAGTTGATTTGTAATTTGTATCCATGTAATTAGGTTAATTTTGTTTTCAACCAGGGCAAGAAAATAAGTTTATTTACAGCTACTGAGTGCATTTAATTAACTCTGTTGAAATGAAATGAAAATTTACTGTTCTCAGGTCACATAATGACAACTTTCGGAAAGTAGACAAGAAGGAGATTCCACTTGAAAGGATGTTTACGTGGAGCACGGAGAAGGAACATCACAAAGCTCCCCTTGAAAACTTAGTTATCTAAGTCTGAATGAAGGACATATACAGTGGCACATTTTGGCTAGCTAAATGATGGTTAATCGGACAATGAACTCAGAATTGTCCATGAATTCAGTAAAAACAAAACTCCACTGTCTACCGTGTCAGAACGTGTTCAGTTTCCCACCATATTTCAATCGAAGCTTGTGATGGGACTGGCGATAAAAGAGAATCTACAAACAACTGACCAGCACAGGCAAATAGTAAATGTGCATGCGAGAAAGAAACTTCACCAGAGACAAAATTTGCGATCGCAGCGAAAAGTTCCCTAGTGCTCGCTGGCATTAACGAGCCTACTTAACAAACTATTCATACTCATACGCTATGGTGAAGATAGGAATCAAATATTTTTGCCAATTTTGGCTTGTGACTCATGGCCGAAAACATCCAGAGCCTCATTTTCACGGACCTATCAGACGGCGAATATGCAAAGAAGGCAAAAGTTTTTTGGCAAGTTTTACCTACCTTTATGAAATGCAGCCAAGGCAAAAATCTGCTGGAAATTTCCTAAATGATTTTGAAGAAATCTACTCTACTGGTGTTTCAAAATGAATCTTGGCTGCCTGTTTTAAATATCTCACGGCTCAGAAGAGTTATTGCGTCTTCAAGTGAACGATAGGCTAAGGTTCGTTTTACCACTTAATGTCAAGAGTTCAATTTCTTGATAAGGCCTCTTTTGAATTCTTCAACATGTTTCGCACCATGCAAAAAAGTGCCATAAATGTACAAAGTAGCACGATACTGAAAATTGCACAGGATTACGATCACATTGTTGGTTTTTGTCAGTTCCATACAAACAGCAGCGGTACAAAATTTTCAACAATAGAAACTGTGGAAGGCAATAACAAGAGCAAATGAAAACGTAGATTTCTGGCGTTCTTCGTCGCCCTTGTCACTGTCACTATTGTTATAACCATCGTCTCTCCACTAGAACTTCTATTGTTCAAGATTGAGCACCTAAACGGTTTTTTGTGAATTGGAGACGCCATAACTCCTCAAACTCGTGAGATATTTAAGCGGGCATCCAAAAAGAAACATACTTTGTCATCTGGACAGTGGATTTCTTCAACAAAAATGCGAGGAATTTCCAGCAATTTTTGTCCTGGCAGCGTTTTATGAACGTAGGTAAAATTTAGCAAAATGTTTCATTGTATGATTTTGTCTTCCACGCTTTTTCGCCGTCTGATTGGCCCACGAGAGTAAGGCATTAGAAGTTTTCGGTCATGGGCCACGAGCAGGAAGCCGCAAAAACGTTTGATTCCTACCTCCAACAATTGTAACCAGTTTTAGTGAATAGGATGTGTGGGTAGCAGAACAATTAGCATTGAACGCTTCGTTTGGCCTTTTTCATCAGCTTGGTATATATGATATAATTGTAAGTAGGGATTTAGTAAAGTGATTTTAAATATTCTAATGTTTCTTTGTTTTAATTGAATATTTTGATTGAGTCTTTATTAGAGGGCCCCTCAAAAACCGCTTCGGCTGACGGACAACCCTTTTGAAAAAATAGGGACCCTATGGGGATGAGCGAAGAATTCTGGTGGATGTAAAATATTGGGGTGAGAATGAATTTCTGTGTGGTCCATAGAGTGGTGGTGTCAAAGAGGACACTGCTTGTTTGTTGCTGTTGTATTTCATATTCTTTTGATAATCGAGGGAGAAGTCTGGAACAAGCCGAGGTGAAAGCCATGAATCTGAGAACTGGAAGTGGGTGTTTGGAGTATACAGATGGAATTCTTCGACACAAAGTGGACTCGTTACTTCCAGTGATCATGTTCACTATTAGGATGTGAGACAAATCAGTTGCATTTTTCCGTCTCAGCTAGTTACTCATCGTTGTACATTACATGGAGCATTGAGAATTCTTTACTCCAACAAGCTTCAAAAAGCGGCCTAAGCCCCCTTCAAGGAACATATAAACAACCTCCGCCCGCAGATAAATTTACGCTCCTTTCAAGAGTAAAGGCTGCGAGGAGGGGTCGAATTTTCAACCGCTTGTTTTGTAAAGCCGCTTGATGAATCTGGAGGGAAAACACTTGCACTTGCATATTACTTCAAGTGAAAAGAATCATTCAAATTCCTGGTGAATGGTAGTGAGTACAGGTTGGCAAACGATTGTCTTTTCCATCTTAGTGCTCTGAGCTGCACTCACTTAACTTTGTTAACAGCTAATTTTCATCATAAATGTCGCTGTCAAGTTGCCAGATAAAAGTTCCAAATTATCTAGCCTAATTGAGGCTCTGATGAATACTTCAATGGTCAAACTATTTCAGGTATGCCTACCTATTGTTACACTTTTGGCACGAAAAGCGTCCGTAGATAGCTACCTATGCAGCTAGCTAGGCTGCCTAGCTACCTACCTACCTATCTACCTGCCTGCCTACCTACCTACCTGCCTGCCTACCTACCTACCTCGCTTCCTTCCTATACAAAATCTCCCCCACCACATAATGCGCTCATTCTTCGCACATAAAAATGAAATATAGAGTAAATCTCTGGTTGTTTGCTGGAAAGAAATGAAGAAACAACTGCGGAAAAGAACGGTTGCATTTCCATGTGAAGAGAAGCAAGAACGACACCCAATCGTTTCTTTCCAGTGTTATCGATCTATCTTTGTGTTCCAGAGACTGGAACGTTGATGGAACGGAACGATTGCGTTCCCGTGAATGGGTGTCAGCATATCGGTGAATGAATAAAATGAATAATCACTTTATAACACCTTAAAGTGTCATTCCCTTCCCTTCCCTTCCCTTCCCTTCCCTTCCTCAACGCTATCGTAGGGCATACGCAATCGGCAGACAATTATATTAGGCTTTAAACAGACTAAAGACTTTAAACAGAATTCGGAAATTTTCGGAAATTCAGAAATTTCTCGGAAATTCTTTATCTGTTTGGCTTTTGGCATAAACTAACTGTTTGTCATTCCACTCGTTCAAAATTCATTGATACATCGTAGAAACAAATAATTCCATTCGGGATACTGACTGGACGGTGTTACTTATGTGGACGATTCGTTGATATTTTGAAATGAACGGTTGTGGTGCTTTGTTTCAAGTCGTCTGCGGAAGTTTTGTACGTTGGTAGTGTATGGCTTTTTCCTAGCAAGGAGGAGATTGTGTAGTGTTGAAGAATTTCGTGATGACATTTTGTACCGCTCATTTGATTCGAATAATTGTAATGTGATCTAAATATGGAATCAGGGGATGCCTTCTACGCCAACGTAAAAATGACGTTTCTTCCAAAATTTTCCTCGCTCTCTTTTTCATTGAATAAGTATCACAAAACCATCAAATTATCATTGTCGCCAATGGCAAGCATGATGTTGGGACATGCACTGAAAGCCAAAGCAAGGGATCTTCTTCAAAAATTTTCCTCGCACTCTGAATTACCGAATAACTGTCACAAAATTATCAAAATTTCCTCAGCCTCATTGGCAAGTATTATGTTGGGAGATGCATTTTAAGCCAAAGTAAAGGCCGTGGCCCCAAAAATTTTTCTGGGGGCTTCGCCTCCAAGCCCCCACAGTTCGCTGTCCCCACTTAATTTACTTTGGCTACGACGCCACGCCGCTGTTGCAGTTATGACTAAGTAATCTGTAAATCATAGTATTGCTTTCTCGGTCAGCAAATTATTCGTTGAAACTCAGCTACAACTTTTGGTTTGTATTGTATGTTTTAAATTTATGATATGATTGCACAACAAATGACGTAACATGGAACATTTCTTCTTAAGAAAACTGCGCATGCGCATGATGACGTCATTAGTTTTTTGACGTCATTGTTGGTCGGAAAATCAGTAAGTTATGCCCTCCCTGTCAATTGGTACCCACGACGCCTCTGTTGGTAATTACCAAACTGAATTTCGTTTTAATTTCAGTGATAAAAATGCTTTCAAACTGACGTGTCACAGACAAACCATTAGATGTCATGAATGACGAAACCATGGTGATGAAACTTATTGACAGTCTTCTAGCTGAAAACAAGGGGAGTAAAAGTAAGCATAAGAAAACACCAGTCCTACCTCAGTGTCAGGAATGGAGCCATTCTATTTCCCCTTCTAAAGCTATTCCAAGGACTGGCTCCTTGATATGAGAAATATTTCTGCCCAGCGCTCATTCTTAAAGGTTTTGAGTTTTAGATCGGCATTAATGGTATCATACCTCTTCCTCGATTGCTGAATCCGTCCTTTTCTGGTGCTCAATTAGTGCATCATATCTTCCTTTGGCGACAAGATCTCTCTCTTCTTGAGATACTACAAAACTAAGAATGAAGGGAGCGGTAAAGACCTCGGGAACAAGGCATGTATTGATGACTATCCACTGCTAATTATACAGTCATGGTTGATACATTGGCCACGTTGAGTGCCTCATGCCTCTATTTGGGAAAGGGCTCATTTTCTTGTCGAAAAACAAACTTGTAATCTTTTAACAAAAACATGCCCAAATAACGTGTCTCGTTCATAAATTTTTCAGGAGGATCAATTCCATAGTGCCTAATTAAAAATGGATTTCAAGTGTACTGTTGAGATGAGCACGGCAACTCCTTTAACCCCAAAACAGAATAAAGTAGCCCACTCAAAGCCTTAGTTCACCGGGCACTAGCGACTTGTTCCAAAACTAAGCACAATCTTGAATTAGACAAACCAAGATCGTTCCTCCTGGAAAATTGATACACAAACTATTAATATAGTATGTTAAGTTTTGGAGAGAAAATCAATACAGCTTATATCTAAGCACTATTACAAGTACCATACACATAGATAGTACCCGAAGTAAAGCAAAAACCATTCCAGGAGAAAATTTGAATGCAAGACTTTGCTAAAACTGGTACTATATAATAAGTACGACGCGAACGACAACCATTGCAGAAAAACTGATACATTATCAGCATTCACAAAATATCAAATCTTGATAACGGATGATACCTAACATTACAGTCGTCAGTCTAACAATTACCATAGTCTAGTTATATTGAATGTTAGTTTGCTTATTATGTGTAAATGTTAAAAAAGCCTGGTTTTATTTCGGGTTTCCAAAGAAAACCATGCATATTTGGTTGAGGTAGCGCCAATCACTGGATAAGAATGTAGCGTCAATCACTGGATAAGAATGTAGCTTCATTCAATCGCTAATCAATTTCAAAATGTTCCTCAATAGTTTATTTGAACATACATACCTCGTCTGTTGAGGCCAGGCTTTGAGTGTTGAAAGACTGGTGTTGAAATTCACCTTTGCCCTCCCCTCTAAACCCGAACGTTGGCACTTTGGGCCCATGCAAATTCTTAAAGCACAGCAAATAAATCAACAGTATCTTTGATCAAATTTAACGAAAACTTACATTGTATATAGTGTTCGCTGAAAGTTATCCATTGCGTTATTTGTCATTTTTGTTATTCTAGTTTTGAATTTCGATGTGCTTCATGAACTTGCATAGGCCGGAAGGCTAAAGCTCTGATATAAACATGGGGCAAATTTGAACTTTCAAGATCAATATTTCAGCTTTCAAAGGACTAACATCAAAGAATAAGGTATCTATGCCCAGGTTAACTGTCGAAGAACATCTTGGAATTGAATAGCCAATGATGGAAGCTAAATTTTCATCGCTGAGCCAAACCAAATTTAACTAAAAACAATCCGCTAAAAATTCATGGAGCTACAAGCCTTTGAAGTTCAAGTTTGTGCGAAAACTGAAACCAGATGCCTCCAAATGGCATTTTTAACCTTCAAGCATATGGATGCTTTGAGGAAGACTCTGCTTGATTTTGTTTTAAACCACTGTTTTTGGGCATGTGCAATGTTAAGCAAATTTTGACAATGATCACAAGAATTAAGTTACTTTGGAAGTCCTATTTGGTTTGATCTGATACCAACAAACGGTATGACGTTAGACAACCTTCTTTTACCTCGGTGTTTGAGGCTTTTTGCTTTGCAAGTTATTTCGGGGTCTCTGGTTTCAGCTATCGCATATTTTTTATCTCTGAAAGCTTGGAACTCTGAAAGCTTCATAATCTTAAGGACAGGGTATATTTTCCATGAGTCTGCTCCTGTTATCGTTATTTTTCAATACTTAATCAAACGTAGAACAATTTCTTTGAGACATTCTGTATGCTCTTTTTTGGGACGCCCGGTATTTTCTTCAACAGTTTCTTGATAAAACTTGAATGGGAATTCTGCAATATTCTAATTGACCTTTTAGCTTGTTTGGTTGTTTGGCTTGTTTAGCTTGTCTTATACTAGAAGAAAACAACGACAAGGATACTCACCTGCTCTGGGGTAGGAAGTCTTCCTGCAAAGGTAAATATTATAATCAAAGCATATAATCTCTTTGCAAAATATTTCACTAGTTGTCTATCGAGCATGGAATAGTTTTCCAAACCAAGGCCAGAAAATTAGACTGGCAGTTAGTTTTGTCAAGACCTCAAGACCTAAGTCTATGGCACGCGAAAATCACAAAAACGTGATAAACCTAGTTTATCAGTGATAAACTAGGATTATCACTCTGATAAATTAGGTTTATCGCGATAAACTAGGTTTATCAACTGATAAACTGGGATTATCAACATTTTTTTGATAAACTAGGCTTATCAAATTCCATCGTTTATGAGATTATTCTGCATCTATTGTTCGTAAACAAGACGCACGTTAAACGTGGATGCGCATTTATGATTTTGGCGCTCAAAGCTGAGCTCACAAAGTCAAAATGGAAGATGGTTTCATGCTGAACAGTTTTGACGACGATGACGATTTTCAAACTTTGCTTTCAAACACAATATCTGGCGTCGATTCCCTTCGCCACATGCAATACCAAAGAAAAGACGGAAAAGAAAATGTTTTGGTTCCAATAAACGCACCAAAACATGCTAGGCCTAGGCCTATGGTATCTTTGATTACACGCGGGTAGCGGGACTGAATGACACGCTCATAAACAATGGAATTTGATAAACCTAGTTTATCAGTTGATAATCCTACTTTATCAAATTTGTCGTTGATAAATTGAGTTTATCATTTTGATAAACCCAGTTTATCAAAAAAATGTTGATAATCCCAGTTTATCAGTTGATAAACCTAGTTTATCGCGATAAACCTAATTTATCAAAGTGATAATCCTAGTTTATCAGTGATAACCTAGGTTTATCAGGTTTTTGTGATTTTCGCGTGCCATGTAAGTCATTCTCATGGCTGTATCTAATATGTTCAGGAGCAAACTGCTTTGAAAAAAATCAAAAAATTGACCCGTTTCAGATGGGCAAAAGACAGGACAGAAGCCAATGGGGGTAGGGGGCACGGGAATGGAGCGACCTCGAGACGGTAATTTGTCGGAATCGTACTCTTCCTGTGGCATTACCTAACTGTGATCTACAGCCTCACCTCTACAAGATTTTACTGCAGAAATGATGCATAGAACATTAATCCATCAACGTTCGAGGATAAATGCCATCAAAAATTTTAAACCTTGACTTTCAGATGAATTTCAGATGAATTTGAAGATTGTGCAGTGTGAACGCAGAATTAGGAAAAGTGCTTTCCGCAAGAAGTCCCATTGCGATTTACAGAGCGTTGATCTGCTTGAAAGAAACCTCTTCGCAAGACAAAGAAACATCGGCGATGCTCTAAGACAATGATCGGCGATGAATTACGGTTTAACGAAAACCAGGCTTAAGATATCCAAGGAGAGAAAATACTATCTTCTAACCGTTTCATTCTCCCCGGATAATACCGCTTGGACCTGTATCTTTTGCATTGATAGAATGCGGAAGGGGTTTCCAAATATTTCACCAGTTCATGACGCCAATACATGGTCTTACGGAAAAAATCCTTTTAATAAATGCATCAAATGACCACTTTCGAAGGGGATAAGGTTTATGATCTAAGTTAGACCCTTGGCTGCATCGAAAATTTAATTCACGCCAATCGAGGGTGGCTAAATGCGATGTCACGGTCCACCAAACGCCCTAAGTTTTTTCTGACTCACCTAGTATAACAATGACATATAATTAGACACGTGATTTGTTAATAGGCAACCAAAAAACAAAGGAAAATTAACAATTTTATACCTTCTTGACTATAAAAATTCTATTTAATTAACTGCTCAGCCACATTCGTCCTAATTTGTTTCAGACGGTAGAAAACATGTTGAAGATTCAAACTGCACACCTTAAAGATAATCTTTGTTTCTATTTTTAGCTTTCAATTAGGTTTTGTTTCATCTGCTGAATTTCTTCGCAGTCGTTTCCAAGTTTTGCCCTTTCATTTAGTAAATATGGACTTAGAATGAATCGAATTAACAAGATGATAAGACAGCAACTTTTCATATTTTACACTTATTTATCAGAACAACGACGTCTCAAACGTAAATGACGTCATACATTTTGAATTTTGCTGACGTAAGCAAAAATGAAAAATATGTATATCAAATGAAAGCATTCGTCAAATGCCATCGAATGGTGTATGTTTGAGATCAATCGGACAAACGAGACAAAAGTAATGGAGGTTTTAAGCATTATTTTGCTGACTACTTTCCAAATATGGTATTACTGTTGTCACATGATCAGAGTGAGAACAATGAAATGTTATAAATCTAATCGCCTATAAAATTTGACTTAATGTCACAAAGATTGGTGGTTATATTACTTGCCATCCTAGCGAAGTGCACAAAGTTCGGTGGGGGGGGGGGGGGCAAAAACGCCGCCGCCCCAGTACTAATAGCGCTAAGATAATAGTAGTTCTTCATAAACATAATTCGAAATGAAAAAAGTAAAGATTAACTTCAATCACAGCAACTGGCCATGCAAAGGCCTTGCAACACTAGAAATCTGCCAGCGAATGTAAGGCTTGACCCAAACATGATGAACTGCAAGGCTGCCTTTTCAATTCAATCTTTGGCTCATGCCAATATGAACTGTGGCTAAAGGCCCTTTACATGAAAAACGTTAACCTGGGTGAAGTTCTACACCACGTTCAATTGCAACTCAGCAACTAAAATAGCTTTTGTTATTCACAAAATCGTTTGCATAAGAAAACTACAACCCAGAGCGAGTTCAATTCGCTTGCTAACTGTGATGGACATTTTGCCCCTGGGTCAAATTTTTGCATGTAAGCGCAAATTGTTCACAATCTGCGGCGAGTTGAGAAGTTTGCAATGACGGAACAAAGAACCGAGGAGAACTGCGGTATTGAAAATCATGCTTTTGAATATCTTGGCACCAATGAAGCTTGGTCACCAAGATCCCTCTTGGATTTCCCAAATATTTATGCAAGACAACGAATCAACATCCTGCAGAAAGGAAACACTTCTATTTCACGAGAGACGAACTTAAATGGCAGGGTCACGTAACCGTAAACAAACCTGTTATCTCCATAATCTACATTGTTGCTCACACATGGCCATTGCACTCCGTACATACTTTGGTGGATGGGGTGAATCCACGATAAAGTTACTCCTTAAAATCCACCTGCAATCGTACAACATATGAATGTTTCGTTTGTTCCTCGTCGAAGTTCAAGAGTCCATCTTCAAAAAGAACCATCATTTTGAGAAAAATAATGGAAAATCTCTGTGTTATGGCCTGTCAAATTTACTGCAAAATCGTCGTTTTGACAGAAGTTTGTTTACATTACGTGGCCCTGTCTCTTTAAAAACGCACTTCAAAAGTAACTCTAGAATGATTGCTATGTCGAATCAGCACCATCTTGGGGAAAGTCAACTTAACAAAGTACCGGGTGAGCCAGAAAAAAGTTCCCACTTTTGAAAATTCATAACACCACGACTAATTCACAGAATTGAGTCATTCAAATTTTAGTTAAAAGCTGAAAGATCAAAGTATTTTTGTGATTTTTCTCGCTGTCCTACCAGCACTACAAATATAGGTTAATTCAACTTTACAAAAATTTCATGGTTGCAAAATGACTGAAAAATGGCCTAAAACATCGATCAATGCATAAATGACTTCTCGGACAGAATAATGAAGGAAATGCAATTTCTAATGGGTGAGAGATATCATCTAGACATTAATTGTCTTGGGATTCAAAATCTTTCTTACTTGTTTGAAAATCAATGTCTTATAACTCTTGAGGGAGGTGAAACGCCCTTGGCCTATTGTTCGATTTGAAAAGAGTCCTTACGATTTGGTCAATATTTTAGGCCTTTTTTCCGTCATTTTGCAACTATGAAATTTTTCTAAAGTTGAATTTAGCAATACTTTCTAGTGCTGGTAGGACAGCGAGAAAAATCACAAAAATACTTCGAGCTCTCGACTTTTAACTAGAATTTGAATGATTGAAATCCGTGAAGTAATCTTGGTGTTATGAAGTTTCAAAAGTGGGAACTTTTTTCTGGCTCACCCGGTAGTGAAAAAAAAACCAAATGAACAACATTCATTTATTCATTTACAGTACTTAACAATGATACCCATTTAATCACAACAAGAAGAAAAAAAATCCAAATTACAAATGAAGGTGATTGATATCACTAACAGTCTAATCAAAAGATATAAAAGCCAGTACGGTTCTTACATGGATTCGTGCGTAAAACTAATCTTTTCTTCAGCTTATAAAATGACTTTTTAGCCCATACATTAACTGGGTGAGAGTGTCAGACTCTCTTATGTGTTGGGATAGAATTCCAAGTTTTTAGACCAGTGTAATTAAGACAGCAACAAGGGATGGTGGAAACTTGCCCTCGGGTTTTCATTCCCATGTGAATGCAAAACAATTTCGCAGCACCCAGCAAAACTCAATCTGGGTTTCAACATGGATTCAATCTCTAATGTAAAAGCTCTCTTAGGTTGCATGACCCTATAAAGGTTACTGCAAATGCGAATATCGCCGTAAGGGTTGCCAAGTATGATGCACTACCTATGTTCTGGCAGATGCAATTGATTCGTAAAAAATGAGGTTTAGAGTTAGTATGCAGCCAAATTTGAAACAAAATTACAGTTTCTTCAATAAGAGCTTGTAATTGCTTGCAAATTTTTTGAAGTTGCACCAAATTTGCAAACTTTGAGCATTGCATTAATCTAAACAAAGTTTGTTTTAAGTTCGCAACAGGTTGTTTGAATCACCCGGTAAATATGCAAACTTTCACAACTACAAACTCCAAACAACAGAGCATATGCAATTGCAAAAAATGCAAATTGCATCTTTGAGCTAGGGACTTAACTCATCAACTTTACAGACTCTGCACTGACCCGCAGCGCAGCCCCTGCAAAATGAACCTATGCCACAAAGCATTTCGTTTCATGCCATCTCGCATATATAGAACGTCCACTTGTTAGCAAAAATATTTTGAGTTTTGCATTTCTAGAACATCTTCACTTAGTGGGCAGATTTCGGATGCGAGTATGACACTTTGAATTCATAAGCTCTTTGTATGAGTTCAAGAACCAAGAGCTCAAAAACCATGTGAACACACTTTGTAGAAAAGCTGGACAGAAACTGCATGCACTTGCACGTATTTCAAACTATGTGGATGTTGAGAAACTGAGGGTTATGATAAACGCCTTCATTATTTCCCAGTCTAGCTACTGTCCACCTGTTTGGATGTTCCACGATAGGTCGGTTAATAAGAAAATAAACAAAATCCACGAGAGAGCTTTGAGAATCGCATGCAAAGATACTTGTTTTCAAATTTCGAGGCATTATTGACAAAAGCGAATTCTGTAACGATTCACCACAAAAATTTACAGTTGCTTGCTACTGAAATTTCTAAAACTCAAAGGAATCTCAATCCAAGTTTTATGAATCAAGTCTTTTTGGAGAAAGATACTCCATACACCCTTCGTAGTGGAAGAAATATTTTGGCACCACAACCAAACACGACAGGGTATGGTATTGAAAATGCACGTTTTCTTGGAGCGAAGATTTGGCATACAATGCCATCTTCCTTAAAAGTGTCCCACACGTTGAATAGCTTCAAGCGAGACATTGCAAAATACAAGTTTGAGTGCAACTGTAGATTGTGCAAACGATTTATTCAAAATTCAGGGTTTTTATGATTGTAAATTATACCATGCATTTAAGTTTTGGTTGGCGTTAATTAGCCAATTAACTGGCTAGACGAGAAGCCAACCTAAAATAAAGTAATTATTACTATTATATATTATCATCATTATGAGTGAGTACAGGAATTCTACCTGATAACATAAAAACCAACATCAGATGTCTAGCGACGTCATATTTGATATTTCCCTTTCTCCAACTTTCAAAGGGGCCTATGCAACGAAATGCACACCTTGCACATACCATCTATTTTTGTCGCAAAATAAATGCTGCTTACCTTGCTATTCAAAGAATGTGCGCAAAGCCTGCTGGTTGGCAAAGAGTCTCTAACTATTAAATGGTACTGTCATTGCAATAAATTTAGTTTTACATTGCTGGCCCAATTGTACTTACATCTTCGATGAGGTTTTCAAACTGAAAAGCAACAAAAGATAAACATGACCATATGCATTAAAAACATAGAAAGATGTTTGCTGCGTTCGGTACAATAACAATTACATGATAATGGCTTTGTAATAAGTAATAAGTAATTTCAGTCCTAAAAATAAAGTAGATGTGAACAACATGACGTTTCGACCTTTACTAAAAAACATGTCAATGAAATCAACGTAAATCTTACTTAAAGTACATTGCTACAAGAGGAACAACAAAAGAGAAATTGGAAATATGAAAATAATGTAAGTCTGTAAGCAATCTTTGCACTTCTCTGACTATTTTAAATCCTAATAGATAAAGATGTCAAAACAAAAGTGACTTGTACTGACGCAATGCATTCCTACAAAATATTGAGCTCGGGGGTTACTCATATGTCTTTCTGTACGGGACGTGAGGAACAGGGTATCATTTTCAGGATTCCGACTTCGGGACAGGGTATCATTTTCAGGAATTTGACTCCGGGACAGGGTAGCTTTTCAGATTTTCCAGCGGCACCTCCCCGCATGTTCGTAGACCAAGTACCCCCCACCCCGGGATATTGAGTAACAGAACACAGTGAATTACCTACCTCAATGCTATATTCTCTTTCATTATACCTTGCCCTCCTGTATCTCCTGAAAGAAGAATGAGTTTGATTTTGAAAAAAGAGCACATGCTCATACAACAAATTTTTTCAATGTCCATGTCCTTCAGGGAGGTCAACCCTGGTAAAATAGTGGTGCTATACACAACCATCATGGCTGCTAAAATCCACGGTTCAGAAGGCCCAGTAATCCATACGTCACAACATTTATGGTTAAAGGCTTCTACGGCAAGCAGTCTTAATTACGCTGGTTGAGAGATGTATGAATTACCATTGTTGAGGTACATACTGCTTATCTTATGAAAGCATCAGCAAAGAAAGCAATAGCACTTTACCCAGCTGTCTCGTGGAAGGTTTCATAAAATCAATAATTGATGATAAGATTTCCATAGCGGATCACCATATGGATCTTCATTGTTGAAGGTAATTGCCAACAGAATAATTATGGAAGCTACCATATCCTTTATCAAAGAAACAAAACGATTTGACTGAATGCAGCAACCCCCCCCCCCCTATTTAGTTTTTGTTTGGCATTAGCTAATCCACGGCACTACGGCACTATGGCAACACGGCACAACGGCAATATGGCACTGTGTATTTTATCAACATTTTACAGAGTTCGGTTTGAGTGGTGTCGAGAGAATACTTCCTTCAATAATTTGATTTGACCCGCAGGCGCTTACAACCACCTATCACAATAAGAAGAGGTAATGAATAGGGCTGCACCTTTGAGATGTACAACAGCAATTTACAGCAAAGAGCAGCAACGAATTACTTTCACGCAAAGGAGCCCAAGCGATTTGAAGCAAATCTAATAACAGACTGACTTGACAATATCTATCATGCATTCAAGTAGCATTATTTTGATAAACATAAACCGGTATACCTATACGATACAGTAAAAACTGACATTTTTAGGCGTGCAAGGAAGGTTTGCCCTTGCTGATTAAAGAGAAAATGAGGATGCCACCCTCGTTCCGCAGTAATGTGTTATTGCATTTTTAAAGAACACAATCTTTTGTAATAAGCCTACAATCTTTTTGTAATAAGCCTACAATCTTTTCTAGTAAACTGTGTGTGTGCTTCAGAGTTTTGGAATTCTCACATTCAAGCTTTCAGATCTTCTAACCATATATAGAAATAATTGAGACTTATGCAAGAACTCCAGTTTCACAAGGTTTCTAAATTGAACACTATAACACAGTAATAAAATACTCATTGCCGTAGGGCCGAGTGCCATTATCTTTCAAAACTTTTTGCTGACTTCAGAAAAGTGGATTTACCTCCAAAACTACTAAAAAAATTTTTGGTTTTCTTTCACTATATCTTGAGCTAGGTTGTAATGTTGATCTACAACTACCAAGTCTCTCTGATTGAAAAAGCTAGGCTATATTTGTCGCAATCCAATTTTATATTTCTGTTTACTTTTTGAAAGCAAAGGGTAGCAACCTTGGTCAACGGATTACCATGTTATAAATCACGTTTTCAATATTTCTATTGGCAAAAGAATGGACGTGATCTGTTTGGGATCCTATATTCAAGTCTCAATAGACATCCTTGGAGCACTTGTGAAAATATCATTTCTTGAATGTTACCAGCAAAACAAGCAATTTCACAACCTTCCCTTTTCTGTCCTTTGAGACTTTCATGATCTTTCACAAAATATCAATTTCTCTAAGAGTCCACAATGAAGAGAGCTCTAAAACTAAACTTCATACAAAAGAGCTCAAATCTTTCTAATGTGCTAATCAGTTGACCAAGGTTTCTGGCCTTTGCTGTTGAAAAGTAAACACAAAATAGAATTTGATTGCGAGAAATTTAGTCTACAATCCTGGCCATAAGTGTTGAGAATGTTTGCAAAATCTCGAATTTTTTCATTTGGCAACCCCCCGCTCCCCCAATTCAATGTTGTTCGTGAAGATGTCCTAAAATCTGATACCTGCCATATCATCTGAAGACAAAAAAACAAGGGAAAGTGAACATTTTGACTGTATTTTGGTAGTGAAGTCCAAAAAATAGGGGACAGTCGATTTTTCTCAACATCTTATGGCCAGGATTGTAGCTTTTTCAATCAGACTTGGTAAAGTTGTAGATCAACAATCTAGCCAACGATATTGCGAAAGAAAACTCAAAATTTTGCTCCAGTAGTTTTGGAGATAAAATCCAATTTCCTGAAATCAACAAAAAGTTTTGAAAAATAATTTGCAAAAGCAGCCTTTACAGAAACATTGCAACTTGCATATCTTTTTATTGCCAAGACTATGTAGAACAACGTCCCTTTTACCGATTTTCGATTGATCAAATAGTATATGTTGGAGAAATTAGCTGTTTTCTGAGGAGAGTGGTTTTGCATAATTGCAACTCGCTGCTCACTCGAGTGGAAAGCAGAGCAGGTCAATAAAATTCCTGCTTCCTTTCTTCACAAGGTTTTTGAAACCTTGACAACTTTTCATCATTATGATATAAGACAGACTTCTAGAGGTCATACCTTTCATACTCCTAAAAATACACTACAGTATGGTTTAAAAATTTGTTAGATTTGCAGGTGCAAAATCCTGGAACAGCATCAATGATGTCACCAAAAATTCTCCTTCGGTTTACATCTCTTGTCATGATCTCAAATCTCATGTATTCTCTAAAAAATACCAGCTCTAGACATCTCTAGTCTCTTCAGTTACCAAATAACTGCACAGTAAAGATGTTACAATTACTTAAATTTAAATATTGGCAAAAGGGGTGCTCTCTCCTTGATTAGTTTATCGAGGAAAGAGGGCTCCTCCTTAAGAGATTCCAAACCTACAAATTTCCTTCAAGCTACCTTGTACATTGTTTGTTATATAAATATATTTTGTTGTTATTAGTCGGACTTTGTATCACTGTTGTGTAATCATTAAAGAAATGAAACTTGAAACTTGAAACCTATGGCTCATTTTGGAAGGGCACTGTAACTGAAATCATTTTCATGGGTATGTCCACCACATGAAGCCCTTTAGTTCTGTAGACTGTTTACGCATTGCATGGTTGGAGGCAGTAACTGAGGTCAAGGTCAAGGTCAAGACAGTTAAAATTCATTTAAATTAGAGTTTGTGATGTTATTTTCTAGTCCTCTATGGGAAGGTAAAATACTTTAGTGAACTGAATATAGTCTGGAAAAGTCTTTATTGTGCTGCCACAGTCTGACCAGGGCACTACGGCACAATTTGGTGTTCCAGACCTGTCTGTACTGTATTTGTGTGGTTCCAGCATAACAACAAGGAAACGGATAATCTCACTGTGAGCTTTGTAGCACAAGTTCAGAAGCCTATTCATGGTGAGTTCCCTTCCAAGAAAAAGAAAACTTCTTTGACCTCTCTGTAAATCTTTGTTTTCTGAAAAGTGGTCTGATGTTACGCCACATTTTCATGTGGCGGACAGACTCACCATAAACAATAGAAGCAACAATGAAACAAAAGAAATTGCCCAATGTATGTGGTGTATGGTGTACACGCATTCCACTCACCAGGCCAGGGTGATGGTACTCTACTAACTCTCTGTCTTTGGCTACCTAATAAGAAGCTAAGCTAGCTAGTCTTGAAACAGATATTATCATTATTATTATTATTATTATTATTATTATTATTATTATTATTATTATTATTATTATTATTATTATTATTATTATTATTATTATTATTATTATTATTATTATTATTATTACTATTATTATTATTATTATTATTGATAGTGTCGCACACTGTCCTTTGTCAGTGGTGATACGAGCTTGAAACTTGGTGTCAACAAGACTCCTCAAATTTCGAGCACTTTACGGAGGATCCTTGCAGAGTAGATGATGGCAGTCTTCTGCAGTTCAACAATTCGTGTTCCTATTCCAAGGTCATCTAATCTTCTGGAAAGTTTCTTTGGGGTTGTCCCAAGTGCACCTATTACAATAGGAATTACTTTCGTTCGCATGTTCCATAATTTCTGTACCTCTCGTGCTAAGTCTTGATACTTTTCTATTTTCTCTATCTCTTTTGCATTCACTCTACTGTCACACGGTATGGCAAAGTCTATAATTTTACATTCTTTCTTTTCTTTATCAATAAGAATGACATCAGGTCTTCTGGCTTGAATGACATGGTCTGTCTGAATATTAAAATCCCACAGCAACTTACAGCTGTCGTTTTCGGTAACCGTTTCTGGTTGGTGTTCATACCATCTTTCTGATACTGCCAAACCATATTTTCGACACAATTCCCAATGGATCTTTTTTCCCACGCTATCGTGGCGTTTTTTATACTCTCTTTGGGCAAGCATATTACATTCACTAATAATGTGATTTACTGTTTCATCTACCTTACCACACACACGACATTTGCTTTCCTCTTGTGTGTTGTCAATCTTGGCCTTGATAACATTGGTTCTTATTGCTTGTTCTTGGGCTGCTAGAATTAACGATTCAGTTTCACGTTTAATTCCTGTTCCTTTGAGCCACATCCATCGTTCTTTTCCTGTTTCATCGTTCGTTTGTCGTAAAAACTGGCCATGAAGTGTTTTATCTTTCCATTCCTGTTTCCTTTCAATTTTCTTTCGATTCTTGAACTCTTTCACACTTTCTCCTTGACAATCCTCTATTTGCCTTGCAGCAACTAGTAATCTTTCACAGCTATTTCTCACATAGCTTTTCAGCTTATTACATAGCTTATTATTATTATTATTATTATTATTATTATTATTATTATTATTATTATTATTATTATTATTATTATTATTATTATTATTATTATTATTATTATTATTATTATTATTATTATTATTATTATTATTATTATTATTATTATTATTATTATTATTATTATTATCATTATTATCATTATTATCATTATTATTATTATTATTATAGCAAGAGAATCGTTAAGTTTGGATATGAGAGCGCGGGGTGTAAGAGCTACAAACGGTGAAAAGAACTTTTTAGGCTATGAATTAGATGATAACGACAGACTGGTGAAAAACAAAACTTACGGTGGAAATTCAGATTGGCCAGATCTTCTTTTCCAAGTGAATAAGTTGAAAGGGTGTGTCATATACGAGGATAATTTGGCGAAAGTTGTTGTCAATGGAAAAAAACTTAGTCATAAAAATCTGAAGCAAGAGATCGAGGGAGAATTGGAAAAACTTGATGTAGCAAAGTGCTCAGAACTCAGGTTTCAAGGGAAATTCATAGGAATGGATGCCATTGATCGGAAAATATCACATCAAATATACTACGGTTGGAAGCTTTCAGATAGTTTAGTAAAATTTGTGTTACGAGCAAGGATGAACCAAATACCCTGCAACCAGCTGATCAATTTTTGGAATAAAGATCACGACAAAAAATGCTCGTTGTGCAACCATCACACAGAGTCGGTAGCCCATTTAATGAACTCTTGCAACAGATTTAAAGATCTTTACTCAAAACGACACGATAGGATAGTAGAAGCCATCTATCAAAAGATTCGTCGGTACAGTGAAACGTCAGTCAAGTTTGTTAACAGGATGGCAGAAACAGCATTTCCAAATTTACGAACTGAACTACAGCAAATCAACAACCGGAAGCCTGATTTGCTAGAGATAAAGTCTAACGAAAAAGAATGCGAGATCATAGAAGTAACTGTATGCTTCGATTTGTACATGTCAGAGTCATATGAAAGTAAAGCTAGGAAGTACCAACAACTCAAAAACATATTGAATCGGAATGGGATAAAGACAAATATAAGAATATTGTGCTTTGGATCGCTTGGAACTGTTCACCAAGACGCAAGAAAGAACTTAAGAGGATTAGGACTGTCGAGTGAGGAGGCAAAGTCTACAATGAAATGGTGCAGTGTATCTAATATGATATGTGGAAACATGATATGGCGAAACCGATGCAAATGGATTCACGGACAGACTGGAATTTGATGTTATGAGTATGCTGGACAAACATTTGACGTTGAGACATCTTAGTTAGCTCTCGTTAGTCAAATCATATCAGAATTTATTATCATTATTATCATTATTATTATTATTATTATTATTATTATTATTATTATTATTATTATTATTATTATTATTATTATTATTATTATTATTATTATTATTATTATTATTAAGGCTTCCTGTGAGTGAGGACGGAAGTTTCTCATGCTTGGAAAGTTTTACTTTATTACTACTCGTAAGGTGCTTAAATTTGTTCTTTCATAACTTCAACAGAGTTAGTTAGATTCACTGCCGAAATGCGAAAGGTAACGATCTTGGTTTGGCTGATTGTTTTTACAGTCTTCTCATTCTGCGGCAAGGATTTTGCAGTGATAGGCCGTCATTCTTGGCGTTGCAAGAGTCGTGTAAACAATGGCGATGATAACAACAATGCGACTTCATCGTTGACTGAATGCTCTTTGAATTATTTGAATACCGATGGAAGCTCGTCTATTGTCTGCTGTTGCGGCAAGCATTGTAAGGGTGAAAAGGGATTAAGAATAAATCAGCGATCATGCAAAACAATCGAAGGACTCGCAAAACAAATTATTTCAGATTTATCGGAGAATGCCGTGAACCAGGACTTAACCCAGGAGGTTGAGCCGACAGATGCAGAAAATACAACTTCACCTGTTATCAAAACAGGAGTGAAATTACCCGAGAATACGCAAGATTGGTCTCGTGCAAATTTGTTTTTCCAAACCAATTTGAATACGAGTAACATCAACGACCAAACCTTAGACCATTGTGTCGAAGAAATGAATAATTTGGCATACAACTACTTCAAAGACAACTGCGGTCTTGTAAATGAAAAATCTGACAAAATTAAACAATTTGAAGAGAAATATAAACAATATAATCGAAACAAACTGAAGAGATCAATGAAGTACCTTAAGTCTTTGAACGATCCTGATGGAAAATTAGCAACTGAAATTCGATTTGTTGGGAAGCTGTTGCGATCAATGTTGCCCGCTAAAGGGGGGAAACGAGATTACCAAAGGACTGACCATGACCTTGAGGTTAAAAAGAATTTCTGGAGTTACACGAAGAAATTCCTTGATGAACCAACCAATATTTTGCCAAGTTTCGATGTAGGAGCATGCACAGCATATTTCAAGAAAATATTCAAATGCCAAAATAAGAAACTATTTACAATACCGTCATGGATGCCAACCCTCCCGAACGGGGAAAAAAGTTTTGACTTAGAGGCACCGTCATACCAAGAAATTTCAAAAATTATTTGGCGAATGAAATCAAGCAAATCTCCATGTCCGCTTGACCAAATTTCTGTGATTATGTTGAAAAGATGTCCACTCTTGCGAACCTATTTATCGCAAATAATAAAGCAGGTCTGGAATAGCAAAAACATCCCAGCTGTTTGGTGCTCCGCAACAACAATACTGATTCACAAGAAAGGTGCTTCAAACGAGCCATCAAACTTCCGCCCTATAACTTTGCAACCAATATGCCTAAAAATATTCACATCCATAATTCGCAATCGCATGTTCAAATCTTTAACATCAAACAATTTAATCGAGAATCATATCCAAAAAGGCTTTGTTCCCAAGATTTCTGGTACCCTCGAACATACAGCACTACTTTCACATATTATTAGAGATGCCAAACGTAAACAAAGATCCTTAGTAATAACTTTGCTAGACCTACAAAACGCATTTGGAGAAGTACAACATGGACTAATTTATACCATATTGAAATATCATCACATCCCTGACCATGTCATTGAACTAGTAGATGCACTGTATGCAGATTTCAAAACAACGATCACTACCAGAAGCTATGCTACACCATTTCTTAAAATTGAAAAGGGAGTACTGCAAGGAGACTGTCTCAGCCCTCTCCTCTTTAACCTTTGCATTAACTCTTTCATCCGTACCCTGCAAACAAAGGAATTCGAGCAACTAAGCTACAGGTCAAATAAGCTGTTGACTCCGAGAAACTGGTTCCAATTCGCAGATGATGCAATTGCAATCTCAGCAACAGAGTATGAAAATCAAACTCTCGTTAATGCTTTTTCAAGGTGGTGTAATTGGGCTAAGATGAAAATCAGACCTGACAAGTGCCAAACATTTGCTATGAAAAAGGTTCTAACACAATCCAAACAGTTTAAGCCAAAAATTTACGTAGACAATATATTGATTAAAAGCATCGAAGAAAAGGAAAGCTTTCGATACCTCGGGCGTTGGTTTAACTTTGACATGGACAATAGTGAGCACAAAAGGCAGCTTCTTGACACTACAAATCGAATCCTCAGCTTGATTCATCAATTACCGTTACATCCAAAAAATAAGCTTCAAATATACAATCGGTACTTTCTCAGTAAAATCAGTAGGGATCTCACGATAGCAGACATAGATGCAACGTGGATAAAGCAAAACCTAGACATGATTTGCCACGGATATTTCAGAAAATGGTTAGATATACCTGAAAGTGGAACAGTTGAAATATTGCAATTATCTAAGGCACAGTTTGGACAGGAAGTCATTGATACAAGTACAAAACATACTCTTTGTCAAGTGACTTTCCGTAAATGTCTGAAAAACTCCATAAATGATGACATTCGATATCTGCAGAATACAACATCAGAAAAGACTAACATCCAATATGACTCGTTCCATACAACAAAACTTGCGCTAAAAAAGATCCGGGAAGACAAAGAATCGAAGGTAGAGTCATTATAGGTTCAGAGTACAGTAATTACAGAGTTATGGAAAACAGCACTCCCGAAGGCAAAAGATTTTTGGTTTAAAGTGCAACATCGTCTTCCTAGAAACATCTAGAAACATTTAATTCTTCTCTATAATCAGCTACGTCACTACGTAATCCCATGAGAAGCGAGCGCATGCGCCACTGGTCATTGCGAACATCAAGCCACTGGTTGTACACGCGTTTTTCGAACGTCTTCCGAAGACATCATTCAAGACAATTGTAAGTACAATTTGTTCATCATAGTCTTTACAATTACAATTTTATATATTTGAACAACACCGTCTTCCAATTCACAAATAGATTTACGACTAGTTATCGCCTTTTCTATTGTCTATAGGCGATGGATGCACCAGACTCAGACAACATTCGAACGCTGAATCCAGATGACCCGCCACAGGTGGAAACCCCTCCCATTGATGTGGGCAAAACACTTGTCGATCTGAATAAAAGTATTGGGCTAATGTCCGATCTCTTCGTACGTTTCATATCTGCACAGGCAGATCCTGCTCAACCCTTTGAGCGAATTCAGTCTGCGGTGAGTTACCGTCTTCATTTGCACACTGCTCAGTTTCATCTGCGCCCACCGGGCCTGCTCTTTCTCGATTAGACGAGCCATTACCAGATATGTCCACCGGACAAAACCTAAGCCAAGGGACACACCTTCCCCGAGGTAAGCGCCCTATTGGTCCTGTGTTTGGCTCTAAAGCCAAAAAACACAAAGCGGATACGGTAGATTTCGATACCGTGAGTCTATATGCTAGTGATGAGGAAGATGACACTCCCTCCTTGACGGCAGAGGTCGCTGCTTTATTCCCTTCTGATAAAGACACAGGCAATAAAGGTCCGGAAGCGGACGAAACACACGTTTTACTTGACGCACTCGCCAAAGCCCTTGAGACACCGTCTAAGGTTGGTGAGGAAATTCACTCAAAACTGGCAGCCATAATAAATTCCCGTTGGGGAAAACCACTTGCGCCTGAAAAATTAAAACCGATTTTGGAAAAATATGGCCGCCCTTCAAACTGTACCGACTTTCCCCAAGTCAAAGTTAACAAAGAAGCTTGGTCCAATTTGAGTGCTGACAGAAAACAACACGACCTTCGCCTCGCTAATTTACAGCAAACGTTGCAAAAAATTGCATTTAATTTGTTGCAAACAGCAAACTTTTTTCTGCTTAAAGACTTTTCAGATCAGGCAAAAATCTCAGCTAATGTCACCAGTATGGTGGATGCAATTGCTCTTTTGGCACATTCTACTGCCAAACTGTCGTCTGCTCGACGTAGCTCGATTAAACCGGCTTTACGTTCTGACTACCAGTCACTCTGCAGCAATACAGACGACATTCCCTTTGGCCCCCTTCCTTTTGGGGAGGATTTTGGCAAGACGGTCAAAGACCTTGAACAGTCCAAAAGAGTGGGACGAGCCTTCAAGGGCTCCAAAAATCAAAAATACCCCCATTCTTCTCAGCCCCAAAGAAAGGCTGGAGTCAACTTTTCTAGACATCAAAAGGGGTACCAACATTTCAACCAACGTCCTTTTTTATACGGCGGCCAACCAAGACACCCACAGAAGAAATTTCCTCAGTACCGCCAGGGTCCAGACCAGCCAGTTCAGAATGCTACTCAACCGAAAAGATCTTAAGCGATTTGGCAGCCTTGAAGGCTGTAAGTCAATTTCCTGCTTATTTACCTACATTGCTTTCTTATTTACATAATGAATGTGCAAATTTTGAGGCTGGTAGGGTCTCAAAATTCTTACCAACCTGGAAAACACTAACCCATGACCCTGAAATCCTCATGACCGTCACGGGTGTCCATATTGAACTTGACGAGCTCCCAGGGCCGCCAAAACCCAGAAGTGCTCAATTCACCGAAAAAGAGCGTGAGGTAATCACGGCAGAAATCAAGAAACTGCTTGCAAAGAGGGTCTTAGAACTGGCTAGTCCAGAACCCGGACAAATTATATCCCCGATTTTCCTAATTCCAAAACCGGACGGAACACATCGTATGATTTTGAATTTGAAGCATTTCAACAATTACGTCACTTATCGCCATTTCAAAATGGACACCCTTTCCACAATAACATAATTAATGTCACCACAATGTTTTATGGCATCGTTAGATCTAAAAGATGCCTATTACAGCATACCAATTGCACCGCAACATCGTAAATTTCTCCGGTTTGAGTTTAATGGGCAATTGCTACAGTATACTTGTTGCGCTAATGGGCTCTCAAGTTGCCCACGCCTGTTTACGAAAGTGCTTAAACCCGCACTAACGATGCTTCATAAACAAGGCCATATAGCAACGGCTTACATAGACGATATATATGTACAGGGGGTCGATTTCGATTCCTGCTCTAAAGCACTCATTGATGCTATAGCCATATTTACGAAACTTGGATTCATAATCCACCCGTCTAAATCGGCCTTCGTGCCTTCCAAAGAAATAAAAATGCTAGGATTTCTCTTAAATTCTGACAATATGACTGTCCGCCCCACGCAGGAGAAAAAGGATTCCATCATCTCTTTGTGTCAAGGGCTACTTGGCAAAGAAACTACTAAAATTCGTACTGTTGCACAAGTTATTGGCAAAATAGTTTCATTGTTCCCAGGTGAACTTTACGGCCCATTACATTACCGCCAAATAGACCGCGAGAAAACTGCGGCCCTCCGGGCATCCAGAGGAAATTTCGACAGCAATATGAGTCTTAGTGTTCAAGCACAGGACGAACTAAAATGGTGGATCTCTTCAGTTAATCAGGCACATAGACCATTAATTAGGCCACATTACTCTTTGCTCATAACAACTGATGCATCTTCAAATGGTTGGGGTGCCGTGTGTAACGGCACTTCGACAGGAGGCCTTTGGACCGCCTTTGAGCGTGCCCAACATATCAATTATTTAGAAATGCTAGCCATTTTATTTGGACTCAAAATTTTTGCATCTTCTTGCTCTAATGTACATGTTCGTGTTATGACTGACAACACTACAGCTGTTTCTGTGATCTCCCATATGGGAAGAAGCCGGTCAAAAACATGCAATGATCTTTGCAAAACTATTTGGAATTGGTGTATTTCTAGAAACCTTTGGTTATCAGTTGCACATATACCTGGAAAGCAAAATTTCTATGCTGATTATGAATCTAGGAAAAAGACCGTTACCTCTGCGGAGTGGCAGTTGAATCCAAACATTCTAAATTCTTGTTTTCGCCACCTGCGTACTGCACCGCAGATCGACCTATTCGCATCGCGAATAAACTGTCAAATGGACTGTTTTGTATCTTTTAAGCCAGACCCTGAGGCTTATGCAGTTGATGCATTTACCCTTAACTGGGGTGCTTATGACTTTTACGCTTTCCCCCCTTTTAGTTTAGTGTCGAGATTGCTGAACAAGATAGAGTTAGACGGTGCAGAGGGGATTTGTGTTTTACCAGATTGGCCAACCCAACCGTGGTACGCCAAAGCCAGACAGATGATGCAAACAGCACCAATTATTCTGAAGCCAAGCAAGAACCTGTTAAAATTACCGACCCAACCTGAAGTTCCGCATCCGCTACACTCAAAGCTGCAACTTCTAGTGTGCCACTTATCAGCACCAAATTAGCTGGGTACCACCTGTCACATTCTGCACAGCACTTGCTTCTGTCGTCTTGGCGACCGGGCACACTAAGACAGTACAAGTACCCTCTTCAGCGATGGGAAAAATTCTGCGCTCAAAACAACATTGACCAGCTGCAACCCCTGATACCAAATGTAATTGAATTCTTGACGTCACTTTTTGACTCGGGTGTCGGTTACAGTGCTATCAACACTGCTAGATCTGCTTTGTCTACAATTCTCACTAGTGAAAATGGGCTTCCTATAGGTGAACACCCACTTATATGTCGCCTTTTAAAAGGCGTCTTTGAGCAACGACCCTCGATACCAAAACATACTACAATTTGGGATGTAGGCGGTCTTCTTGACTATCTACGAACGCTGTCGCCAATAAGTCAGCTTTCGCTGAAAGAGCTCACCCTTAAAACAGTAACTCTGCTCTGCTTGCTTACGGGCCAGAGATGTCAAACAATTCATGCTGTAGACATTCAGAACATGCAACAGCTGCCGAATATGATTCGTATCACCATTTCTGAGCCCCTTAAAACGACGAAAGTTGGAAAACACCAAGCTCCGCTGGAACTTTTGCCATATCCCTCTGATATAAATTTATGTGTAGTAACTCACCTTAAAGAGTATCTCAAGAGGACGGAACACCTTCGCAATAATAACACAGCCTTGTTTATAAGTTTCCAAAAACCTCATGCTGTTGTAACTCGAGAGACAATTTCTCGGTGGGTAAAGTCAACAATGAAAGCTGCTGGCATTGACACTACTGTATTTACTGCACACAGTTGTCGCGCAGCCTCAACATCAGCTGCTAAAACAGCTGGCCTTCGCCTTAATGACATTATGGCCAGCGCTGGCTGGTCAAATGCACAGACATTTGCACGTTTCTATTGCCGGTCAGTTCAAAGAGACAATTTCGGTCAGCATGTTATATCACAGATCAACCCCAATGACACTTAGTTTCTGGTATAGTTTATCACTTACTAGCTTGCTTGTTATTGACAAAAACGTAACCAGTACCATATGATCGCGTATCTTCTACGGTTGCTACTATTATCTTATCTACTGATTAATTTGATTGTGTTAGCATTGTCGTTTCAACTGACAAACTCTAGTACCATGAATATCGTTCGGTTTTCGATTTTACTGACAACTATCCTTCCGGCTGTTTTAGGTTCATGATCACAGGGCTTTGAAGTCTCATGGGATTACGTAGTGACGTAGCTGATTATAGAGAAGAATTTAAAAATTAAACGAGACTTACCTGTAAGTTGAAGTTTGATTATAATTCTTCTCTATGATCAGCAGGAACGGAGGAATCACATGCCCACCCTTTCGTTCACCATTCCCACCCGGCTTGATTCCTTCGTTCCTGTCTGCTCAAAAATTAGGCCTGCGATCATTCACTTTTAAGTATGACCAGTGGCGCATGCGCTCGCTTCTCATGTGATTCCTCCGTTCCTGCTGATCATAGAGAAGAATTATAATCAAACTTCAACTTACAGGTAAGTCTCGTTTAATTTTTAAATTTTACCATAAGATACATGAACAACTCTCTTGCTTGTTTTCTAATTTAGCAAGATGGGGCATAAACGTCAGTGCAAGCTGTTCATTCTGTAGGGAGGTTCAGACCACAAAGCATATTGTAGCTGGCTGTGCATCATGTTTAAATCGCTACACATGGCGACATAACTCGGTGCTGTTAAATTTAGCTACATTTTTGCAACCAATGGCCAAGAAGCTTTACTGTGACATTCCATCGTTTTTATCACCCGAAATTGTGACTGGTACTGCTGCACGACCGGATCTACTCGTTGTGGACAGGATGAACACTCTGTTTATAATTGAGCTAACAGTAGGCCACGAATCTAACACGGCAGCGAATGCTACAAGAAAGGCAAAGAAATACGAACATCTCTTAAATGATGGTGACCTAAAACGTTCGTATCGAAAAATCTGTTTTGTGAATCTCGTGATGACTACTATCGGCATCTATTCAAAACATTCAGAGGATTTCTTCAAATTGCTGAAAGATTTAAACATTGACAACACAGCAGCAACGTACATTTTTACAAAGCTAACAGAAATTTGTATACGTTCGTCTTATTATATCTTTTGTATGAGAACGAAGGAGTGGACGGAGGTGGATCTAATGAACTTCTAAGTTGAACCTTACCTTAATTTTGTTAACTATTTTGAAGCACCTATGCGAATGCAGGCAGACTATGCC
Organism: Aurelia sp. 3 sensu Dawson et al. (2005); assembly: GCA_964020215.1. Lineage (NCBI taxonomy): Eukaryota > Metazoa > Cnidaria > Scyphozoa > Semaeostomeae > Ulmaridae > Aurelia > Aurelia sp. 3 sensu Dawson et al. (2005). The sequence continues at coordinate 10,935,972 of OZ026590.1, forward strand.
TACACCGTAGTGAGTAGTCTGATTCTGTTACTGTTTTTAAGTTGTATGTAATTAGTTGGATTTTATCATGAAAAGTTTCCATTATTATTAATTATCTATTTAAAGTAGGCTAGGAAAACAGAATAGCTAAATTACAGCTAATTAAAGCCTACTATTTACAATATACATTATTAACAATGAAACTACCAAAAAAAAATATATATATATTACAGGATAAAAGATGCTAAAAAGGAACTATCCTGTTAGAAACCCAACTTTCGGGATATACACTTTGCAAAGCCTACAGTTGCATTTTCCAACATCTTATTTGTTTTTTGAAGATGGGAAGGCAGTTTGATTGTTTTATTTCTTGCGGTAAAATCTGCCACAGTTTATTTCCAAGGCAAGCAATGGACTCAACTCCAAATGATGTTGTTCGTACCTTTGGCAGTTGAGCGTCATCGCCATGCCTTAGACTGTAACCAATATTTCGTTGCATGAAAATTTCCTTCATGAATGGTGGATTCAGACCGCATTTTGTTTTATAAATTTCGGTCATGAGCAACTGTAGATTTCTTACATGGATTGGCACCGACTTAGATTGCTCCAAGAGAAAACCAAAATTGTTCTCGTAATCTTTGTATGCAATGCGCAATGCCCTTTCATGAATATGATTTATTCTATGATTCAAAGTTCTATCATAGAACATCCAAACAAGCGGACAGTAGCTGAAAGAAGACAAAACGAAAGCCCTCATTAACCACTGGAGTTTTTCTGTGTCCATGTATCTGTAGGAAGGTGAACTTGTGCATGAATTGTTTAGTTAAAGTAAAGTAATACCGTTAGGAAATACATCGTGGTCATGGTGTTAGGATTTGGAATTCGCCTTGCAGTATAGTTGCCTTTAGGATAAACAAGTTGCATATCTGAGCAAAGTTTCTAAAATGGTTGTAATCCATGTTGTCTCACGAATACCCACAAAGTACAAGTGATAACCATTATACTAAGAAGGTATTAGAATTCAAAATGTATACATGTCAACACTCGTTCAACAGTGTCAATTGATGCACGCAAAGTTGGCCCAATCAGCGTGTAACAACTATTGCAAAGCAGTATGGTATTGTAAAAGTTATCAAGATCATGGTTTGAAATAGTTTAAGTGCAGTTCGTAGCCAGGGGTTCAATGGCAGGGACCTTATGGTCTCCAGCCGAATCCCGCCAAAGCTATAGAAGATATATATCGATAGAATAGACAGTGAGAGATATGAATGAATATATGAAAACGTCAAGAAAGTTGTTTTATTTGAGTATACATTTTGAACCACCATTGTGCATGGACACCGCCGTTCCCGAACCCCGCCAACCAGGTGTTACATTTGGTGCATTGGCGGGGAATGGCAAAATTTATTTGGATTGGCATCAAGCAGAAAGAACAGACGGGAAATGCACATCGATCGTTTCAGGTCTTACACAGCTCCAAAGGAAAGTAAAGAAATGAAGTTGAAATGAAAGAGAAGACTGACGGACAGAATAATTGAATAAATCCCACGTGGCACAAAAGAAAGATAATAACAGAGCACTGAAAGAATTGTGATTTTTGACACAAGAAATAAAGTAATGGCACTAATTTAAGAATTGATTGATTGGTAAACAATTTCGAGATTATTGGTTTGATTTTGGTGATGGTTTGTTTGGTTTTTCCTGAACGATATTTGGTAAACGAAGAACAGCATAGACATGAAATCGAAGGACAATGTACATATTTATATTCTTATTATTGAACGGAAAGAAGACTGGATGGACTGCTATTGTTGGCGTAATTCAAATATCAGACGGTAAAATTATTTTGTTATATATTAGTGACATTTAATCAACTTTAGTTAGCTTGTTCGCTTTTGCAACTCGAAAACATTTCATAAGGGGTGGCAGTACCCAGCAGGGTCTTTTGATCGAGATTATTATGCCTCGTGATCCATTTTTAATCGTGAATGTTTTCTTGTGTTGCAACAGTTGAACTTTTTTTTTAATGTCATCAATGAAATATTTCACGTAAATAAAGAATCAGGTTCGCATTAAGTTCAAGCTAGTGTACTCCGTTTCGTTGTTGAAGTTGCAAAAGGTTTAGAAAAATGTTATCAAGAGAAAAGATTTGTCGTGTTTCATAATACAAGATTTTCGCAAGTTACAAAGTACACGTGGAATCTAGAATTACATTTAATAAAGAATGGCAAAATTCTAAGCTGCAGATGGAATTGTCTAGCCTGTATGTAATGTAGTAGAATAAAGAAAGTCAGTTGTGTCGTTTAGTCATGGTCTTGAAGCAAAATTGTACGACTAAGTTACGCGTTGTAACCTTCAGTATGTTCCAAGTTGTAAGAAACATGAGTTGTATAGTTTAAGACATTTCTTGGTTTGCCATTTATCAGTGGTCAGTCACTTGGTAGCGCTTATCGCTACAGGCAGCAAATAGTTAGGTTGAAGCTTGGTTCGCGAACGCATAAGTTGAAGATTGTGGTGTCTTTGCGCAACGGTTGAACTTGATCACTTCAACCGGGACACACAAGTTTTACAGTTGTATTGATAGATGGTTGTTAAGTTACTAAGAGTATCCCATGCTATCTGTAGTTGCTTATCTACTATTTGTCCATTAGAAACGCAGTTTTCTGGAACCAGTTATCGGAAATGTCGAGAGAAATCGTACTGCAAGTGAGTCACAAATTGTTAAGTCTTGTCGAAAAAAAACCAAAAATGTTGAGGACAACATTTCTTCAAGTGGGGATGTGTGTAGGAAGGTGAACTTGTGTATGTATTGTTTAGTTAAAGTAAAGTAATACCGTTAGGAAATACATCGTGGTCATGGTGTTAGGATTTGGAATTCGCCTTGCAGTATAGTTGCCTTTAGGATAAACAAGTTGCATATCTGAGCAAAGTTTCTAAAATGGTTGTAATCCATGTTGTCTCACGAATACCCACAAAGTACAAGTGATAACCATTATACTAAGAAGGTATTAGAATTCAAAATGTATACATGTCAACACTCGTTCAACATTGTCAATTGATGCACGCAAAGTTGGCCCAATCAGCGTGTAGCAACTATTGCAAAGCAGTATGGTATTGTAAAAGTTATAAAGATCATGGTTTGAAATAGTTTAAGTGCAGTTCGTAGCCAGGGGTTCAATGGCAGGGACCTTATGGTCTCCAGCCGAATCCCGCCAAAGCTATAGAAGATATATATCGATAGAATAGACAGTGAGAGACATGAATGAATATATGAAAACGTCAAGAAAGTTGTTTTATTTGAGTATACATTTTGAACCACCATTGTGTATGGACACCGCCGTTCCCGAACCCCGCCAACCAGGTGTTACATATCGTGATATTCGAGCAAGAGCATGGAACTTTTGGCTGGCCTTTTTACAAAGAGCCTTGACGTGTTGCTTGAAAGAAAATGATTGATCAAACCTTATACCGAGAAGATTCTCCTCTGTACTTTCTTTCACACAGACCTCGCCTATTTTGATTGTTGTTTCATTACTCCCCTTCGCACCAAAAATTATTAAGTGGCATTTGTCTTCATTTAGCTTCATGCAATTGTTTGGAAACCATTCAGTTATCTTAAGGGCATCATTCTCTAAATGCATTATGACATTTTCGATGTTAGGACCACACGCATAAATAGTTGTGTCGTCGGCATAATTACAGATTTCGGTCTCCTCCAGGAACATAAGAAGGTCATTCAAGTATATGTTAAACAAAAGGGGCCCCAAGACCGAGCCTTGTGGTACTCCCAGATACTAGAGGCCAAGCCTTGAAACAGATGCTCAGAAGCTCTTTAAGTCGTTTTCTTGATAACAGTATGCAACTAAATGCTGAAAAATATCATCTATGAATTGGTGGCGGTGCAACTATGTACTACTAGATAGGCCTTAAAGGCCTAAGGTATCAGCGGTAAATTCCAGATAGGATGGCGGTATTTGCCAGACAATCAATTCATGAAACCCATTTCACAAAATCCTTTAATCGCAAAGCAAACTTGCATTTAACCTTCATGTTCTCCATCTCTTACTCAATCTTTTCACATATCTTGAGTTTTGAAATAAACTCCTGCTCACTGTAAATCCCTCATAAACAAACAGTGCTCCTGCGTGCCTTTGGAAAGATGGTGTCAACTTTGCTTCTTGCGATGAATGGGTCAACGATATGCAACTTGCCAGATATGCAAGCAAAACAGAGTGATGCCGCTGAAAACTACACAAATTAACTTTCAAGAGCTAGACTACTTTTGCCCTGAATGGGTCTAATACCGCTCTTTTCTTTATGACATTCTTTGCCTGTGTTTTGTTGAAGGCGACATTTCTAAGAATATTCTTTTCAGCAAGGCTATCTTTCATGGACTTGTAAGATTCATCAAACTTTCCCTCCGTGTTGATATTGGGTTTACTGGGTCAGCCTGTATATTTTCCACTTTTGTGCATTTGATGTCCAGTTAACCTGTTTCACAGTTCATACCAACCTTTTAAGAGTTAATTCTAACATTTATCAAAACATCTTGCTAATTGTTGTTGCCAATATATGAGTATTTTTCAGGAGGCAACTAGATCAATTCACCCTGAATAGGTCTATTCTTTTCAAATAGCTGCAATCCAAGTTTATATGTGCTGGTTTTGCGTCAGTTTAGAAAGGAAGGGTGCTTCTATACTTATTTTGATACATTTTGATAGTTTCATCAACTTTGGTGTCTCTTCACTTTTAGAATTACTGCAACGGTTGAGTTTTACGTAAGAGCTTCATTGGTGCATGAAAAGCAGGATCTGTTTTTTTCAACTCTTGTGTTCTCAAGAATATGCCAGATGCCATGAACATTTTCTTCAAGTCAATTTACTGTAAAAACTGCAGCGAGATTCCTGGCCTCTCTGCTAGCAAAGTTTCCCTCCTGACAATATTTAGACCCATTCAGGGCGAGAATTGAGGCAAGCTGTTGTTTTGACTGCTGCTGATGTTAGTCACAGTTTTGATACGAAACGTGAGTGAAAAATTTTTTGGCTTAGAAATACAATTAGCAAGGAAATGAAGTCTACATCCACGAAGGAAACATTTCAGACCCCGTTTACACGATGTCGGTACCATGCCGGCATGATATGACACCGGCATGATATCTTTTGTTTCTAGGGCACCCGTTTACACGATGTTGGTAGCATGACGGCACGAGAAGGTGTTAACCCGGATTAAAACCATGTCGATAGCCATACCGGTACGGGTTCATACCGGCATGATAACGACATCGTGTAAACGGGCCATGCCGGCATGGTACCGACATGATTTCATGTCGCTTTTGCCTCGAGGATAGAAAATATTCAAAGCGAGGATATTTTGCAACCAAGTAAGCGTGATAATTTAATGTAAACCATTAGAAAACAACTCAATCTCCTCGTCAGTGCACATGAACGAAACAGCCTTGTTCTTCTGTCATCAGTCATGGTCTTTTCTCGTTCTTTCATAGCGTTCTTCGCTTGTTGTTTTCAATGTAAGTTTGTTGTCGTATATTCGTTACTTTGAGTTCGACTTCATATTGACCATATTGTGATTTGGCTTTCTGTTTTGCTAAGTGTTTTGGCACTTTCTTGAAAATCAACGCGCAAGCGCATAATAAAACAATAATGTAATGTCACAGCCATTGTCTTACCAAAGCGACATGATATCATGCCGGCATCGTGTAAACAGGAGAAGAAAAAATCACAGATTAACCCATGCCGGCATGGTTTCATGCCAGTGTCATATCATGCCGGCATGCTACCGACATCGTGTAAATGAGGTCTCAGAGAGTCAAAGAGCACCAGTCCTTTTTGTGATTAGACCCATTCAGGGTGACAATGCTCTAACCAAATAAAATGTAAAAGAATCGCTGATCGTAGCGTTTTGCACGACAAATCAACAATCAAGTTTACGTCCGGAATATACCGCCACGCGAAAATTTAGGCCTAAACAACCCAACGGAAAAGAAGAGAGAAATTGCAGGAAATGGAAAATTGCAAACTGTTAAGAACAGAGACACAAAATGATGTAAGTTGAACGTGATAATTTTGTTTTCAATTTGGAAGGAAAGTTCCAGCTCCTTAGACCTCCGAACCTCCGAACCGAGACGTAACAAACAGCAGCTACGACGCCCCTAGCAGACCACTTTTTGAAGAGCTGGGTTGGAAAACCATACAGGAACTCATACAAAATGAGTCTGAAATAATGGTCTTCAAATCCCTAAATGGGCTGGCTCCGGAATACACGTGTAACCTTTTCACAAAAAACTCAGAATGCTCCTCTCATAGCCTCCGCAATACAGAGATGGATCTGAGGCTACCTTTGAAAAAAACAGCAAATGGACAAAAATGTTTTTCTTTGAGAGGAGCAAAGTTGTGGAATGGCCTCTCAGCTGAGTTAAAGCAAGCATCCTCCCTGAGATCATTTAAACAATTGACTTAGAGTTTATTTTCTTTTAATTGTAAATTTTTTCTGAAGTTGTAAATAGGTTTTTTAAGATTGTAAAATAGGATTTATTTAGTTTTTAATCATTTGCTTTGTGTAATTTAGTTTAGTTTTATTTTATGGGAGGGCCCCTTGAACACCGGCACTTGTGCCGAAGGGCTACCCTCCCCCTTAGCTAAACTGAAAATGAAATGAAAATGAAACCTTAACCGTCCGACAAATACCGCCGATGCGATACCCTGCCGCTGCATGCACGCGATCGACGATACGATATTTGTTGGAGAGAAAAAGGTGGTGGCTGCAAATGTATTTCCGAGTGCTACATACCTTCCCCTTATTCTGTCAGTTCTTAACCTGCCAAATATATTCGAGAAACATCCGCAGCAGCTTTGGGAGGTCGTCATTTTCATATTTTACTTCGTCATCTGGCTGAAAGTCTATTTGGATTGGCAGCCATCTTTGTATCAGCTGAGAATCACATGCCTCCTGTCCACGTGTAGGATTTGGAAATGAGGCCACCAATGTATGCATGTATGTATATGTATGATTTTGCCATAAAATTAAAATTACAATATAAATTAATAAAAGGAAAGCGATCTAATTACAGGAATATGATATTTACAGGCAAAGAGTTAAAAGTGACGTTTAAAAACACCCCAGGTTAAAAATGGCAGGGATAGCATTAAAAAGGTCAATAAGACCTTGTTTCCATAATGGTCCCTCCGGAGGTGTTATGAAAATAAAAGAAATTTGTTCCGGAAAAAAGGATCTCTTAAAAAAAATTATCATTCCATTTTCATAGGCGGATTTTGCGTTTTCAATGGTATATGTAGGGGCTATCATCTTGACTTTGGAGATCATTGAAGAATTTATCTTTGATCTTATGTTTGAAACTGTCAATGTTCTTTGCAGAATTAAGTTCTGATGGTAGATTCAGTGGCGGATTTAGGGGGGCAGATGGGGGCAACTGCCCCCCCTCACGATGAAAATTCAGCTTTGGCGCCCCCTTTTTGGCAAGAAAGGCGCCCCTTCTCCTGACCCGAATGCACTCTTTTTTCAGTGATTCGTTCTGAATGCGGCGAAACATATAAACTAAGGCCTTATTCTGTAGAAAAACCAGATAATTTTCTCCAGTAAAGCCCCAAAAATTTTCGCGCGCCTTCGGCGCGCTAACCCTTCACTGTATTTTTGGCGCCCCCTCTCCAAGTTGCCCCCCCTTCAACTTCGGTCTGGATCCGCCCCTGTTGTCAATGTTCTTTGCAGAATTAAGTTCTGATGGTAGATTGTTCCACAATCTTGCGTCGCGTTATCGCTCCAGAGGTTCAAAGTGTTACCAGAAGTTACCAGAAGATGGAAGATGAAGGAAAATTGCATCCCATGGGGGGGGGGGGGACTTGGTAGTGCAAGGTGACGTACCCGTTGCAAAATTTAGGGTCTCAAAATCTGCGATTTACTACCTCTTAGGGTCAAAAAATTTTCAAATTTACTATTGCGTAGGGTTGTGAAGATTGATATGATAAGTTCAAGGAAAAAAAAAATTTAACAAAGTTTGATGAACTGAATTGCTGTTTGTAAGATACTGTAACAACAGAGATCAGCCAGATATTCAGTCTCCTCACATTATGCAAACCTATCAAAACAAATTTCTGATCAATGATGGACCATTGCATTGACCATGCTGTCATATACTCGCACTAGGAGAAGCAGGACCGCCGAGAGGGGGGTAGCCGGGGCAACTGCCCCGGGGCCCGGGCCCCGCCAGGGGCCCGTAGTAAGAGGAGCTTTGCTGTTCTATTGTACGTAGCAATGATATCATCGAGCTGGGCACCGCAAGGGGCCTGTGAAATCGAAAATTCTCTTTCAGTTCAGTTTAGTTTCATTTCAGAAAATTCAACTACATACAAAAATCATTTAAACCAACGAAAATTGGAAATCTTACAATATGACAAATTACAGAAGATGACAAAATTACAACAAGATTACGTAGAACATCAGAGATTTGTATGGAGAAGGATTTTTTTGAAGGAGGAGCTCTCTCAGTAGATAAACTAATCGAGGAGAAAGCACCATCTTTGTTAAAAACTATCATTCAAATTGAAATATCTTAAACTTTTTGAGATTGATTGATGCAAAAACAGCTAAAAAATCTAAACTTGATAATTCGAAGAAAACAGGTGTAATATCAGTTCACGACAAAAGCTCTATGGTGGAATAAGTAAGCTCTGTCAGATAGATAGCAATTTGAATATATGTTCTTGCCTTGCATTATTTTGAAGCTAGGAATCAATCAGGATCAACATTGTTTCACTATTAATCTCAACTTCCATAAAAAAGATCCACAGTTTCAGTAGCATTGCCACGGAAGGAGTGTGAGGGGGCAATTGCCTCCCCCCACATTGGTCGAAAGGTGGTCCTCGAGATCCCTCTAAAACCGAAGAGAAATGGCGGGGCATTGGTTAGCGAAGAATTTTACTAATAAATTCTGGAAGATATTACCCTGGGTACCAGAGCCTCAAAATTTACATGAAAGGAAATTGGTAAGAGAAAAAGAGAGAAGGAAGAAAGGAGGCTCTGGTCAAATGATGACACAATCTCGTTTTGGTGCGGATCAGCTTGATTATGAATCAATTCGATCACCTTTTGCGCGATGATTGTAATCATAATCAATAAACATCTTCGTCATTCATACTATTAATCACATATTTTCTTGTTATTTGAGCTTTATTATTTTCCTGAAAGATTGATGATCTGATTCGAATGGCGAAAAAAGTTTCATTGTTGTGGAGCTGGATGTTTGCTGAAAGCTTCCGGTATTGTTAAATTCGTCTAACCACAATAACTGATTTGAACTGCTTCCAGCCTTTTGTAAGTATCAACATGGAACTGAAGTCTGTCTCGGGCGATTCAGGCAAAACATCCTAAATGCACAACTACAGTGCGAGTGATTTAGCTAAGTATTTAAAGGTCAAGTAACTTATGGGATACCCTGGGTACCAGATGGGAAAACCAAGGTCAAATCCAAACGTCCGTGTTGTGTTGGTATTTTTAAATTATATGATTGACTAATGTCTTTGCTCAAACAAACTTTTGAACAACTAAAAATTGCCCAGAAGAATGATGCTAAAACAAAGCCATCCATCCTTGATATCTCCCAGTCTCCGATAGAATGCAGTCTTGCCTCAAACAAAAATCATTTTCGCCGCAAAATGATCGATTCAGGAGGTATTTCTTTTGTACCAGAAGTTTAGTTTATCACAAGAAAGCGGTTGAAGACAGAGAGTGTCAGATTTCGACAGGAATCAATCTGAAATCCAGTTCTTATACTCGATTTTTCAGGAAAACACAAATCATATCACAACCTCGATTCCAGGGCTATCATTGTCTTCAGCCTCGCCTCTTCAGCACAAATGATAGACTCATTCCAAAATTCTCTTGTTTCGCTCCCCCTGCAGACTTGTCGCTGCAACAGAGACTTATGGACTTACGGTTCTGAAATCGGCAATTTGCCGCAGCCTGGAATGGTATATATAAAAGCCGGACCAGATAAAAGGTGGTTGTTGCTGTTGCTAAGTGACAAAAGACTGTTGATCAGATGTAATATGCCAGCCACTGTCAAGCAGTCAACATTTGTTTTTAAAGACTTTGAACCAAAATGGGATACCTCTAAATGGAATATTTTTTCTTTTGGGTTCTCAATCAACAGTATTTTGATTCAGTTGAGAAATTCAGTTGAAAATTCAGTTGAGAAAGATTGCTTGAAAGATCCAAGCACAAATCTATTCCTACAAAAAGCTATCTAATCATGCTGAGCCAATCACATTGTAACCTAAAGATGAAGAGTAATAGACAATTCTAGAAAGCTGGCATTCGGAGGGGGCATTTGATCAAGATGCATTCTGTAATGGAATCAGCAATGATTCTTCAGAAATTTGATCATTAAATCAATGTCTTGGTCAAATGCCCCCACTTCGATGCCAATGCCAGCTTTTCTGGAATTGTCTATTCATTCATATCCACAGTGTGTTGTATGGATAGCAGAAGTCTGTGTGCATTTTTGACTCATTAATTATCTTTGTTATCAAGATTATATAAATCAAGTTGTTTCACACTCTGATGAGAGTCGGACCCTAATGACTAAGTTACATTAAATAAAGTGCTTATTGTGTAATGGGTGTGAAAGCTTGACACAAAAACATTCAAATCAAGTAAAAATGAAACTCGGCATATGACACATTTTCAAGAATATGCAATAATGAAATATAAAGAATACTGCAGCATATAACTACATTAAACTGAGAAAGGTGCAGTGATGTGTTTGTTTGAATCAAATTCTCAGATCAATACTTCTTGATTACCTTTTACTGGATAAACACATATTCCCACAAAAAAATTCAGCTTTTCTCCTTGGGAGCTTTCATAAGGATTTGATTCAGGATAGAGAGTTTGATTGCTCCTTTTTAGCCTCTAAAACCTAATAATCTTACTATAAGGTTTCAGCATAATCAATTTATCAACTTGATTTTGCTTTGACAATCCAGAATGGAAGGGATGGTTTGAGAGAAATTTGAGCCGTCTGCTGCATTTTACCTAGAAAGCCCTTGCAAAGTCATGACAAATTTGACAAAGTTCAGGTTGACTTCCATTTAACTTGAAATTGGGGAGCTGTACTTGGCTTTATTTTGTACAAGAGAGTGCACACAAAAATTTTATCTGTGGCTATCTAGAATTTTCCTTTAAAACAATAGATCTAACTCTGGAAAAATTGCTGTAAAGCATTAGAACACAAAAATTGAACTGAGCCATGATCCAATCAAACAAAATATCCCCTTTTAACATGTCATGACAACCAGCTCCACTGCTATGACAAAATAGATGAACATGATACCCCGAAAATGGCACCTCCCTGAAAAAATATACAAAGTACCCTCTTCCTCTCCCCAAGAGTATTTGGTGATTTTGACAAAGTCCTTCTTGAAAAGAGTTTATTGATAAGCTCTCTGCTTTCTCTACTGATGCATCACATCAGAAATCAACAACTTCAAAATCCTCTGTTGCTTCAGAAAAAAGACAGAGCAAGCAAATAATCCCCAGTCCTGGGAATTTGAAATGAATTGTTTCTTTTGTTGTCTTGTTTGGTTTCATAATCTTCAGCCAGCAGCATACATAGTCAGATTTCTTGCAATGCAGCCACATAGAAGTTGACAGACTCGCATGATGCTCGCGTCGTAGGGGTGAAGGGCTCATCTTTTCTCTTTGCATTAGATTAGGCCAACCACGATTGGCAGTGGAACTACAGACAGATCCAAAATATTATTCAACTCAAAAAACTCTCACAAATACAGATCCAAAAATTTCATTGATACATGATTAATCGACATCCTCCATGTGAACCATGTGATACAGTTCAAGTGCCCGAGAACCACGATTCAGCAATTTGTTTTACAAAACTTTCCGCAATATCGATCTTCCGCGGAATTCACTTTGGCCCTAAAGCTACAGTGAATTCCGCGGAAAATATTTAGCTTTTCCGTAGCATGAAAATAAAAGATCGTTATTGATGAAATGAGTTTAAACTTCGAACGCTCGTGAAGAAACCCATAGTGGAGGAAGCTAAAGCAATGTTTCACGCAATTACGGTGACAGGTCGCAAGAAATGGTCAGTTTATTTCAGTTTCTTCTATTTCGCTCAAGTGAACGGCAAAAAATTTCCGCGGAATCAACTTTCCGCGGAAATCACTTTGGCCCTACATCGAAAGTGAACTCCGCGGAAAGTTGATTCCGCGGAAGCTATTGTTCACATGAGAACAATGGTTTCCGCGGTTTCCGCGGCTTCCGCGGAATTCACCTGGCCGCTAAAAGTTACTCAAAATATTCTCCACTCAAGGCCAGCATATGAAGAGGAAAATCCACAGCGTCGTGATGAGACAGGTTTTGGTATCTACCCAGTCGTGAGTCGCAGGCAAAACGTAGCGGTGTCAACATCTTGACAGCTCCTTCTTCTCATTTTCGGGGTCGAAATGTCATTTGACAAACTTCTCCTTCACCATATAGCCACGGCGGGTTCACTTCTGCCAATCGAAACAAGGCAGAAGAGGCAATGAAACTCCATTCAGCTCATCACTTACGAACAAGGCAAACAACAATTTCTTCCTCTTTGAGAAAACAGGCCTTCAAACGGCTCCCTGGATGAATTTTGAAGTTATCCTCTGGCCGTCGGCAAGCTGTGAAGACGCCATGTTGGTCCTGTAAATTCAGTTATCAAAGCTAATTTGCATGATAGCATCAGTTACAAATTCTGATTGGTCTAAAACCACGAAAACCATCATTGTTTATGAAATACCGTGCTCTGATTGGTAGCAATAAAATTTGCGCTGAGTTTCCGTTTTCAGAAGCATAAGGACATAAGTCCCAAGTCCCTCAACTGAAGCGATAACAACAACAACAACAAGCGAATGCTAGAGGGACTTACGTCATGAGTCTACACAAATGATACCCCTGGTTCCTACCTGACAATTCGTGGTTAATGTATTCTAATTCATGTCAAAAATTATGGAAAGCTGCGGAGGTCATTTGGCCGCTTCCCGCGCTTTGCAAATTGATAGCGCGATGCAAGAAAAAATTAGTTTGTTGCACTGTAGCAAAGTCTAAAGTTTGGTAGGAGTGAACTACAAGTAGAAAATATTTACTGAACTGAAGAGGGAAAACAAAGACATCGCTGCCATCCGGTAAGTTTGCTTTGTGCCGCGATTTTACACAAGTCAAGACAGTTGACTTCGTTGTCTCTCATCGATGACTTCTCTTGCAATATTTTCAATTATCGTTGGGTATGATTTTCTGACATCTTGTCACTGTTGTTATTAAGCGTTCTGATGCAAATTAGTAAGTTCTGGCATGTCAGTTCTGGCTATAAGGTTTCTGTTTCCTGTTTGGCAAATTCTACAGAAGTTTATGTTATTGACTTTAAAATCTGTGAATACTTTGTATCATTTTTATCGCGACACTTGTTGATGAAGAATCCATAACAAACAAGTCTGGCCACTTGGCCGTACACTTATTCATGTTCTCTTTGCTTCTGTTGAAAACTTTAAAGGCATCATATACATACAGCTAAAATGATCTTGAAAACTGGAAGGAAATACTCAGTTATTCTTGGATTTGTCGAATTTGAATCAAATTTTAAACATTTGAAACATCGGTGTCTGGCACTAGAATGGTCTCTTTCCGTGACACGTCTCACTTGAAATCAATTTCATTCATTGACCTGAACAAACTTAAAGGAAATGAATCAGCATAAGTAGCGAAGGTATACCCTATCTGTCAAAATCTGCTGACAACGCATTTGAAAATAAGGATCTTGATTGGCCAGTTCTGCATTGATCACATGAAATTGTGTGTCGTTGTGTTGTTTGCTTTAGTTCAGAAACAATGCAAAGATCAGCTGATACTTACAAAATTCAAAAGGTGTTGGTCAAATCATATGGGGCTTTTATGCCTCCATTGTCTTTACATTCAAGCAATATAATCTCCTGCACGTGAGGATTGATAAAAATAGCCCTTCGGGACACAAGTGCAGCTCCAAAGGTGCTTATACAAATTAAAAGGCATTCAAATGGAAACAAGAGATATTCCTATCTTAAGATTTGCGCTATAGCATGCATCATAAACTTTCTATATCATTGCTCTGGACTAATAAGGTGGCTTCGGATGAGAACTGGCTGATCTTCTAAATGTAATTTGTGTGGCAGCAACTCATCTACCCACAAGGGGCATTTCACTCCCTAAAACAGTCATACACCACTGGCCAAAATCCTTTTCGTTTTCCAAGAATATCCACCAAAATCCGTAAAAATCCTTTCCTTCTGAAAATCTTTCACACTTTTTCTTGACGGTGAAATGCACTTCGATCTTCAAAATTTCTGCATGAGTGATTATTTTTTAGTGACTTTTCAATCAAATTCTGTTAACTTTGATTTTCTTTCGAATTTAATTCAAGTCACTCACCTTTGCCCCCAATTTAGCCCCCCTAAATCACACAATTTTCAGAAACTAAGTCAATTTTCGAAATCTCCATATCAGAATTGTACTTTTTGGTGACTTTCATCAAGTTCTGTGAACTTTCATTTTCTTTCGAATTTTATCTAAGTCACACACCTTTGCCCCCTGTTTAGCCCCCCTAAATCATAAAATTTTCAAAAACTAAGTCAATTTTCAAAATCTCCATATCAGAATTGTACTTTTTGGTGATTTTCATCAAATTCTGTGAAGTTTCAATTTTTGATGATATTTTTTCGTTGGTGACCAGGATGGGGACGCAGCGGCGGAAAGGGATCTAAATTTGTACGGGGGTGTGCTTACGGAAAAAAAATTTGCCCAGCTCCAGAATTTTTGCCTTCAAATGATACCCGATTCTAGGAAATATCGGTGAAAAGCATACTCTAAAACACAAAAATTGGACAATATGATAACCCGACCTTGCAAAATTTCCCTTTTTCACATGTTTTGACAATTGGCTCCAGAAAAATTGCTGTATTTTGACACCCACTTCCAGGAAAAATAGGCGAAAACGATGCCCGGAAAAATAGCACATCTCTGGTGGATAAATGTTCTGTTATTTTTTAGTTAGTAGCCGTATAGTGTAGAAGCTATAGTGCTGAAGAAAATAAATTATAATTTCACAGAATGAGGTTTGTTGTTTGTAGCGCGTGCATCCCCTGTTGTTTCCGTAGAGTTGAGATCTCCCGTCTGAGTGCTGTCTAACCACACCACCCCCTTCTTGCGAATAATTTGGCCGTTACTGCATTTTGTTTTGATCTCATTGAAAATTGCAGTCGTTGCAGACAAAAGATCTTTTATGGTCATAACTGAAATTAGACAAATTCACATTCCAAGAGGCTTTGACGTTTTTGTTATTGTGTCAAAACCCCCGGCAGCACCAGAACGAACTTCCGCATTCTAATGTAGCTGCAGATTTCCGTTTCGATTCAAAATCATCATTAGACTGATTCCATGTCGCAGTTGTGCTTGTTTGTGATTTGAGTGATTTGAAGTATTGTGCCATGCAAGTGTGATCATCCAGTTCAATGATGAAACGGAATCTGGGACCGATGTAACTTGCTCTATGTCAGGAGATCAGAAGTTTTATTACAAATTTCAATCATTATTGAAAGAAAGGAACCCTTCTCGCTATAAAAAAGTTTCTACATTTATCTCCAAGTTATCCTCATTTCGCAAAATTGCGATTAAAAATAACCTCCTGTAAATCTTAAATTTAAGGTTTAACGGCTGTTAGCTGTCAGCTGTTGCACAGCAAGATATTTTTAAATTTCCGATGGTGTTGGAAGAAGAAACTCAGCAGAAACTAGAAATTTCCTCTGAAAAAACTACGAGGAAAGGGAAGTTTCCGTTTCATGCATCAGAAATCCTAGGAAATTGTGCCTTTCCTCTAAGTTTCCACAGAGAAAATTCGAATGAAATTTTGATATTTTTTGCTGTGTTGCATTTCTAATTAATATTTTTTCATTACTTTTTAAAAGGGTTGCTCAAGTAGTGTCTATTCGATGTAAGAGTGACTCTTGATGTACATATTTTTACATATTCATAAATATTATATCCCAACTGGGGGTATGAGTAAAGATGGGTAATGTTATTGCACCAAGTCCAGTAGGGGACGTGTCAGCAATCAGCTCAGTATGTTTTGACAAATCAAAATATGACACGACTCATTGCTGAACGTCGCATTCTGCTTTCGCAAACAGTTGAAATTATCAGATTTGAGTACTGCTGGTCTCTCAGCAGTTTCTGAGCATCCTCCTCAAATTTTCGTTATGTTTTTCGAAAGGTATTGACAGGGTGCCTTTGTGAGAACTTCGTAAGTTTTATGATCAGTGAAGGCACAGACTGTGAAGGCACGGCACACAGCAACTTTACAAAAATCCTACTTTCCTACAAGGAAAGAGAAAGCGGCATTCGAGGAAATATAACAGGTAAAGTTTCACAGTTAAATAGCACTCACATACGTTCGTTTCACTGCCTCCTAGGCTCTCTTCCAGGAGATATCCCTGAAGCTTCCATTCGCAACTGAACTCGTTTTATCATCTGCGCATACGAGCTTGTGCCCTTTTAGCAAACACGCGCACGCAAACACGATTGCGCAAGGGATATCTCATTGGTTGACAAAAATAGAGCCATTGTAAAAGCAAGCCCTGAAACAATAGTGCACTCTATGTCGTGAGTGCAAGACCGAAGACGTTTTAATGATTTGCATGCTGCTGCGCAGCGCAAATCAACAATATTCATCACTGCAAACATGCACAGATAAAGATCAAAGGTTGAAATCAAAGTGATCACATGAGCTTCTTGTCTTATGCTGATTCAATCCCTTTAAATAATGATTTTAAAGATCTGAACGTCGATGAGGAACACTCAAGCATTTATTTACTCGCCTTGCATCTTGCAACACATTTTGAGGCTGCAGAATGTTCTCAGCTTCGCTCGGAGTCTTATTTGCTCTTCAAAATCAACCACCAGAAAGTTTCATAAGTTAAATTGCAAGGAAGCAGGAATGAGAAGACTTAGACGATCTTATAAAATTTGATTTGAACTTGACAAGAGTCTAAGGATTTGTTCGCAATTCGTTGGCTGTTGCTGTCAGAGCAGAGGTGAGTTTCGATGTGGCGGTTTGAATGCAAGGAAATTCATTGTTTCAATGAGAAAAGATAGTGACAAAGTAAGTCGCATTTAGCCTTCAGACTTCATGATGGCAAACCCAACGAAAAAAACCTCAATTTGTGGACCTACGAATATGCCGATGCAAGAAAAGCTTTCCATCTTGCCATTGCGTTGCGTACTTTAAACGACTTCGGCGCCGCTTGCCACACTCTTTAGGGTTCTAGTACTTGCAAAAGTTTGTACAACGAATTTAGACATAGATATTTCCTTCATGATATTTCCGATTTGATTACTTGCATGAAGGTGTTGTTGATTGATGTTGTCTCTGCAGGTACTACACATTTTTTTATAAGAAACTAGGATCAGGCCATAGTACTAAAAGTTTCTTAATTTAACATGAAATTTTGTCCATTTTAGTACTAAAAGTTTCTTAATTGGTTTCCTTTTTTTTGAATGCATGAATTGTCAATGTGGTCACTAACACTGCTGCAGATATGTTTCTTGATATTCAAAACATCATATAGGAATATGTTCTGTTATGTTGAGAACACAAATGGTTAGATAATATTGCCCAATGATAAAGGTTCAACGATCTATTTGCTATAAAATTCATGCTTTTAAGTTTGAAAAGTTTCTTAGTACTTCTCAGACATAGTACTAGAGTTTCTTAAAATTTTGGCCATCTTAGTACTAGTTTCTTATAAACCAGTTTCTTATAAAAAAAACGTGTATTGTAGTTTTGACAGGACTTTGGGTACAAAATGATTGCTAGGTGAATGGCCTAGCGATGCAAAAATTAAGAAAATGCTCGCCTTTGCTAACAAAGAACTTAAAAGTGACAGTTTGCACATTGGAAGATCCTAAACTATCTCTTTTATCATGAACATCCTATACCAGGGCGTATTTTCTAAAATATCTGCGCATCTTACAGTATCTGCTAAGAAATACGTCTTGGTACAGCTGTATCATGTAAACCCCTTTACTCCCCTGTTTTCACCTAAAGTAAGAGTGCAACGTATGTCAACCTGACCTACAGTTAGGCTACTCTCGAGAAATTTCGATTGTGAAATGACAGAAACTCATAAGAAACTCACAGGTGATGCTCCACTCAGACCTCCTTTCAAAGAAGACATTTGTGTTTCTGCGTTCGGCAAAGTTTGGCTGAGTGGGGGAAGCAAAGTAGTCGCCTCTTAAAATAATTTTGCAGCGCTAAGTGCTACATGGATTGGAATGCAGTCAACATTTCAATCTTTCTTGAATTTTACTGAACACTAAAAATACAGGTGAGACCTAGACTGATTCCTTTTCGTCCCTTGTTTCCCTGCGTTCCTTGGTCAAGAGGGACTAATAACATTACTCTGAAATAGTGGGTCCACTTTAGGCCCGCGTAGGGTGGTTCCGTATTCACCAATCAAATCGCTAGAATTCAGTTTTTAACCAATCAGGGGCCGCTATTCAGAATGTTGTTGTTGTTGCTCTTAAAGAACGGTTGATGAAGCCTGGAGTTCTCGCAGCTTCAATGGACCTATTTTGCTTCTACAGAGGAAGATTACTGCCTGAAAGGTATGCATTTTGCGTTTTGTACGTCAAGACAACATCATTCTTTGCACTAAAAGTTTCCTTTTCAATGTTCGAGCTCTTTAAACCAGATTTTGAAGCGACTTTGTTGAGTGTACGAGAACTCCCACCTGTTTAGGCCATTTTGAAAAAGTGGGCCCATTATATAAGCGTAATATTATGAGTCCCTATTGACCAAGTGATATCAGCAAATCAAAGAACGCAGGGAAACAAGGGACGAAAAGGCATAAGTCTATCAGTCTTGGTGATAAGTCCTGACGTCATAGCAGAATGAGGTGAAGGCAACTGTAATAAGTCTGCTTTATGGCCGAAGTTAATTTATGCAAAAAGGCAGTCATTTAGCATCAGCCAATGAAAACGAAGAAAGAGGTAGGTAGGCACCAGGGTAACAACTGGCCGCCCATTGTTACCCTGGGTTCGAGGTTGATCATATCACATACTATAAGAAAGATAATAACGTTCCTACCCGCGTTCCTACCAGTTTGGAATGCAGCCCTCATCAGCAACGATTCTGCCAGTGTGTCTGTGATTTTCAATGATAGCGTGACAATCACAATATCACGGCTAAATTCTTGAAGCTGCTCTCCACTTCTTGTCCCTAGCCTCAAATGGGCCAAATCTTCAACCAAGTTCACTGGGCAAATGAAAGCTCAACTTCAAACAGCAACGACTTTCCGTAATCATGAAGTTATTGTCTCATACTGTTGTGGAGTTAAGTTCCTAGTTTTGCTGAAAAGCTTTCCAGTTACAGACTCCACAGCTCGCCTCAAAACATTCGCCATTGTTTTGAAAGCAACCATGATCACAACCGTCTGAATCAATTTTTCTGATCAAATCGAAGTCTTGTCATGTGACGCACGCTATCCAATCAAATCTTACAGAATCTATATACCCGATTGGGTATAGAGGCTTCTCATTGGTCAATAGACGATTATGCTAAAGATGGCGGCAAGGAACTTTTTACCAAGATGCACTGCGTTCTTTAATCGAATTCCTATAGAATCGTTAAGGATTCGTAATTAGAACGCAGTGCATCTTGGTAAAAAGTTCCTCGCCGCCATCTTTAGCGTAATCGTCTATTCCTACAATGGATGTTACCATTTGACCAGAGCCAACTTTCTTTCCTTCCTTATTTTTTCCTTCTTATTATCTTTTGGCTCTGGTACCCAGGGTACCCCCGCCCCCTGTTAAGCCAACGTAAAGGATGCTTCTTCAAAAATTTGTCCTTGCAATTTGATTTATACAATAATTATCACAAAAGTATCAACGTTTCTTTATCGCCAATGGCGAGCATGATGTTGGGAGATGCATTCTAAGCCAAAGTAAAGGGCGTGGCCTTTAAAAGTTTCCTGGGGTCTTCACCCCCAGACCCCCTTCATTTTGCTGTCCTCACCATCATTTGAAGGTGTTGTGGCGCCGTGGTGTAATCCTCTGATATTGCAGCCAGAACAGTAAGGCGGAGTGGGTTCGAGTCCCGGTAGGGCCCCACCACTCGAGCGTCATGACAAGGGGTCGCGGACTCGATTAGGTCTGCTCTATTTCTGCGATCCCAGCGCTTGGCACTGAAAAACGCAGTTTCACCTTCATTTCACCTTCACCTTCACTTAATTTGCCCTAGCTGCACTGCTGTTCAATCTTCACGAAATTCTCCCGTGCGGTATTTATGAAAGTAGTCATACATACCTAACCTGTCAAAGTAAAGACTATAAAATTTTTTGAGTAAGCGAAACATGGGGTGATAAAATGATAGGCAATAAAGGAGTATGTTTGTGGCATGAACTTCCCTCTCCGATTAAAGACATCTTAACCCTTATTCCTTCGTTAAGAAACTCAAGAGAAGCTTCACTGACAAATATTAACTAAAAAGAGTGCAAATTCAATGTCAATAATCAGACAACCCATTTCCTTCCTCACAATTCTAGATATCTTCATGTAGCTCTATATCTCATCATTTGATAACATTACGAATGTGCTTATTTCAATTTCATCATCTTATTTTCATTCTTATTTTTCAAATAGCGGCTCAAGCTAGATAAGGAAAGCTTTACTTGGGTCGCGTAGAATACCACTAAATTTTTATAGATTTAAAACTTGTATTTTGCGAATAAAATTGAGATGAAGATTGAATTATCATGTGTCACTGTCAAGCAAGAGGCCCGCATCCAATAGTTGCCCCCGGGCCCGTCCTCGCTCTCGGCGGCCCTGAGGAGAAGGTCCTAAGTTGTTTTCTTTCTGTCTGTCATACAATAGCAGCATTGTTTTTATGCACCTATTGTTCTTGGTGCATACGGAAGCCAAAAGTTACTACCGCTTAGTTGTTGGGAATACGTGCGAGCTCAAGTTGACGAGGCAGTGGACATAACCTCGAGGACTATGAACGCATGCGTAGTGTGTGAATTTTTGTCGATTTGATTACGTAATGTCACTATTTTCATCACGAATTTTTAGCCCTTCGAGAGGCAATCGGAAGATGTTCGCAGGAAACCACATCTGCCACAGAGCAATCAATTTTTTATGGGGGAACAATAATAACAGTGTTCAAAACGTCTCACGATATCGTTTCATGGAAGCTTGGCAAAGAAACGAATTCATCTGATAAGTATTTGGTATGGTCATACCCAGCTTAGTTTGGCTTTTATGTCTAATCGCATTGGTTCGTGGAATTTTGTCAATACAGCAAATCCAGATATGAGTACTGGGCTTTCGACAGCAAAGCTCAAATGAAAGCGCTGATGTTTGGCTTTGGCCAGGGAGCGCCGCTTAGGCCATAAATTTACCCCACGCGAGATCAACCACTTGACATTTACTTCGGTACCAAGCTTCCAGAACGAGCGGTCATGAAATCTTGCAGGCACATATCAGTCACAACCGCAGTCAGGAATTGATGAAACATAGGCAAGGTTTCCTGTAAATAGAGCTGCGAAAATCTTCCCTCACTGCCCGCTGTCACTGCAACGATCTTCGAAACGGCTGCAATGATCAAGTGATGTCTACAGCGCATGCGTTCATAGTCCCCGCGCTGATTGGCTGTCAAGTTGAGCCTAAAACAAACAGATGGAACAAAAGGGGGAGTACCATATATCCCCAACAATTAGGCTAAAAGCTACTACCGCTAAGGGTTTAGGTTTTTGCAACATATTGCACGGATCCGTCACCTTGAACTACCAAGTCCCCCCCCTGGGAATTGCATGCGTACGGCTTATTTAATTTCTATACGCCGTATGGTTGATTGATTTTCTTTTTACAATCCTCAGTTCATCCATGGTCTGATGAGAGACATTGGCATACAAAAAGGAGTTACTTCGTGCCTTAATCAGATGTGGGAGTCAAAGAGTCAAATTTTCAAAATTGATTCCATGCTGTTTGCTGTACGATTTTTCAAACACTGGAAACATTCTCTGTCACATTAGGGGGCTGTGGGGAGGTGACACACCCCCAATATTTTCAGAATCGGTCCAAAAATTTTTCTCATAAACTAAAAGTCGGTCCATGACAAATTCGAGTCCAAGTTGGTCCGACTTCTAAACGTTTTAGGCAGAGGTCGGTCCATGACCCAGGGGGGACTCCCTATTAGTAAGTGACGGGGGGGGTTGAGACATTTTTTGGGTTTGTGAAACGTTGTCTAGTATACCTTTGGGTACGCGATTTGGAGCATTATCGGTATATTTTTGGGGTTGCTGATGAGAAAATTTGACAAGGTGAGTGCTAGGCTGAGTTTTTCATCAAAATATCGCAAGGCAGTTGCCGAACATTTGATTTGATTTGATTTTATAATATTTATACAGGATAATAATAATAATAATAATATAATAATAATACGAATATCTATACAGGATAACCTATCAGCATAATGACATTGCTGTTATCCTAAGGGTCCTGTCATGAAAGTAAAGGAAAATAACTTTTAGCTACATTATGTGTTTTATAATTAAAAATATGTAAAGATAGATTCTTCAAGAGAAATGTTGGTTTAAAAACGAAGTAAAAACAATCCTTGACTCAATCTTCCTTGCCTCAAGATAAAACATTCAGTTACACTGTTTTACAATGTACCCTGTTAAAATAATTTACAAAAGAAAATATATAATTTTACACGTAAATCGAGAAAGAAATAAGATCTATACAGCTATTAACAAAGTGTATAAAAATTTAGGTATGATCATGCATCTAGTAGATATGATGTAAGAGAGAATTAGTTAAATGCATGGTTTGCTATGCTTTTTTTGAAAGTTTTCAATGTCGGAGACAATTTTGATTCTTGGCTTAGTCTATTCCACATTGTCGCACCTTTATATGAGAAGCATTTTTGGCCATTTGCAGATTTTCGCATGGGAATTTCTAAATCAGATGATCAGATCTAGTATTGCGTAATTCTCTCTTACTTGAATCCGAGAGTCTTGAGAACATTTCTGTAAGGTAAGTGGGAGCCAGATCATTGATAGATTTGTATACCATACTCAAAGTCTCCATTTGAATCATTTCACTAACAGTGTGCCATCCAAGTTTCTTGATGATAGGCTTTGCAGAAGCATCATATCTACTATTAGTAACTATTCTTGCAGCCCGATTTTGAAGTTTTTGTAGTTCGTTTATTGCTGTGGAGCCACAGATTCCCCATACAGGGCAGCAATATCTAAGATATGGTTCCACAAGACTTTTATACATGCTTTGTATTGTGAGAAGAGGGAGAAACTTTTTGGAGTATTTCAACATCCCTATTCCTCTAGAAACTTTTTTCTTGATGGTAGTAATTTGTTCTTTCCAGTTCAAGTGTTGATCGACCATTACTCCCAGATATTTTGCCTCCCTTATGATATAAACTGTTTCTTCCCCTACATTAAATTGAGGCTTTACACCCCCTACCTTTTCTAAGTCGTTCAAACGCTTGCTACCACCTATTACGAGACTTTGTGTCTTGGTCACATTGAGGGACAATTTGTTTGCATTAAGCCAAGATTTAAGGTATTCAAGATCCTCATTGACGCATTCATTTATCAATTGAATGGACTTTGAAGAGAAAGAAAGGCTTGTATCATCCGCGTACATGTTAACATCTGAGTGTCTCAGAGAGAAATGAAGATCATTTACGTATATTATGAAAAGTAGAGGTCCTAGGCAAGAGCCCTGAGGAACTCCTGTCGTTATTGATTCAAGATCTGAAAGTTGCCCATTTACCTTACAGCACTGCTTTCTATTAGTTAGATACGAGCGGAACCAGCGTATCTCTTTGTTTTGAACCCCATAATGCTCCAGTTTCTGTATAAGGATGTCATGATTCACAGTATCAAAAGCCTTCTTTAAATCAATAAAGGTGACGGCTGTATATTCACTGTTCTCTAAATTGAGATACCAGTCATTGGTACATTTTAAGAGACAGGTCAGTACGGAATGTAGTAACCTGAAACTAGATTGTTGTGAGAATAGAAGTTTATTCACATTTAGAAAGCCGTAAAATTGATCATAAACCAGTTTTTCAAAAAGGCGAGAAATGACCGGTAAAACAGATATCGGGCGATAGTTTGAATTTTCATCTTCTGAGCCATCCTTGTAGATAGGTGCAACCCTAGCTATCTTCCAATCGTCTGGCAAAATGCCGAGAGACATAGACATGTTAAAGAGCCGACTCAGAGACCCGGCCAAAAAAGGCATCCCGACCTTAAGAAAAAAGCTTGAGATACAGTCAAGGCCAGACCCCTGAGAGGTCTTGAACTTTCCCATGGTCTCAATTAGCTGCTTAGGTGTAACAGGTGCAAAGCTAAATGTAGCATTTTGAGGATTTACAATATATTCATCATTCAAAAGGGGATTTCCAGTCTCAGGTATATCATTGCTCAGTTTTTCTCCAACAGTGCAAAAGAACTGATTCATTAAGTTAGCAATTTCCTTTGAATCGAAAATAGTAATACCATCGACCCTTAAAGACTGGATTGTCGTCGTTTTCGATCGTTTATTAATGAGTTTGTTGATAGTAGACCATGTTTCCTTCACATTGCCTTCCGCTTCATGAATTTTGTTTGTGAAATACGTCTTTTTAAGATCGGCATTCATCCTATTTGCTTTATTTCTTACTTGCCTATATGCAGCCATCAGGATTTCAGATTTTGCTTTGACTGCAGCAACCTTCAGTTTGTCCATACTCCTAAGCAAGTCCTTCAGACTGGAAGACATCCAAGGGCTATATCTTTCAGAAACTCGCTTTTGCATCATGGGGGCATGAGTTTCTATGACTAACGAAAGCATACTTATCCATTTTTCAACTACTACATTAATATCTTCAGAGCAATACAGGATACTTGACCAGTTATAGGCTGAGAGATCCCGAAGGAAAGTTTCCTCATTGAAGTTTTTCATCTGCCTAGTATATATTTGTTTGTGTTTTCGTTCAATACCACCTAGGTGCTTCCTTACTGCATACACTAAATAGTGATCGCTAATGGCAGTCCTGACAACACCGGATTTAGAAATGTTTCTTACATTACTGAAAATGCTATAAACCTTTAATTTTCATGTACCTTGAAGCTATGAGTATATTTTTGGGGTCTACAAATGTCCTAATTTCAGTATATTTTTGGGCTGAGTATATTTTTGGGGTCTAAAATGTCCTAAATTACATATACATACATACATAAACGGAAAAACATTCGAGGTAGAAAGACAAAAAGAAGGCGTTATAAGTACGGAACGCGTTTCATCCTTTCAGTGAGGAATCTTCAGCCTAAAGATAATTACAACAAGTTACGATCTTATATACAACAAATTTACATTTGACGTCAAATCAGTCAGTAAATACACAAGTTACGTCTGTACAGCCTCGCTTTTACTTCATCGATCTCGATTTAGTTCTGGGCGAAACTTTCTTATGAAATGTTGCTCAATTTCTTCGCGGTTGATTGAGAAAAAAGGTGTTATTTGGAACAAGGTAGGTTTACCAATAGCTCAATGCGCTATATGGTGATTCACATATAAGTGACGTAGACGTGGATCTAATGTTTGTTGTTTATGGACTCTAACTCTTGCTCGTAGGTTTGATGTTTCACCAATATATTCTTTATCACAGCCTGTACATCTTATCAGATATACAATATCCATAGCTGTGCAGTCCATTCTAGATTTAATTATGAATGGTTTGTCTGAGTTTTTAAACTTTATTTCATTACATTCACAGATCAGAGAACGAGTGCCACATCTTTTGTTATTGCATTTTGTAACTTTTAAATTATTATCATTATTGTGAGTTGGTAAATTTGCGGTATTTGAGACAAACCTGGCTTTAGTTAGCATTTGTTTTATGCTAGGGGGTTGGCGTTTGCTGTTGATTAGTTGTACTTTTTCCATGGCCCTTTTCATTTTTGGACTGGCATCTAGAAGTGAAATTGTGTTTTTAATGACTTTAAACATATCCGGATTACGAGGATTATGTGTAGTGACAAAAGCTAATGGTTGAGTTGTGTTTTCTTTTTGTTTTGTTTGGCGTAGTTCTTCCAAAGGTATGCTCTTAGCTTTCTGAATTCCACTATCTACAAGTCTACTGGGATAACCTTGCTTTATCAGCACTGATTTTAGGTTTTTCAGTTTTTCATTTTTGGACAGATCTTTTTCTATTATAGTGCAATAGCGTCGGGCAAGGTTAAAGGGGATGTTTCTTTTTGTGTGCGAGGGATGGCAGGATTTAAAATGAACATATTGTTGGCTATCTGTCGGTTTTTGGTAGAGATCTGTTACTATTTTATTGTCTTCTATAATTATTTTGATGTCAAGGAAGCTAATTTCTTTTTTGCTCTCTTCGGCAGTAAATTTGATGCTTCGATGAAGGCCTTGTAAAATTGATAACAAATTTTCTGATGAATCAATTCGTGTGTCCCAAATAAGGAAGCAATCATCTAGATATCTCCACCATTTATTTACAAATTGTGTCTTTATGTCTATGCCATATTTTTCCTCGATTTGTTTGTACAACTTAATTTCTAAGAATTCCATGACTAAAGTAGCGTACGTTGGGGCAACCTTTGTACCCATTGCTGTTCCACGTATTTGGATGTAGTTTTTGGTATCGAATGTGAATGCATTGCATTCAAGAACTATGGCCAATGCTTTAATGATGAATTCTTTTGAGATGTTTCTTAATAATTGGTTAGGATGATTAGTCACCCAGTATGTTATAGCTTCTTTTCCTAACTCATTGTCAATATTAGTATACATGCTAGTCACATCGAAAGTTAACAGAGTTTCTGAGACGTTAATGTCTCGTTGAATTTTGTCCAGGAAATCAATATCGTCTCTTATATAACTTTTAATAAGTACCACATACGGTTTTAGGAGTATGTCTAGGAAATCACTCAGTCTACTTGTGATACAGACTGGGCCAGCTATTATTGGTCTAAAGCTTAAATCTTGTGGCTGTGCGACTGAAATGTATTCAGTTTTAGTTTTTTGGATTTGTTCATTTATTCTCTTACTCTTATGTACTTTTGGTAGGCCATATAGCTGACTTGTTTTGCAACTGAAATTAGTTAGGTAGTTGATTTCTTTCTCAGTTAATTCTTCCTCGTGTGTTTTAGTTAGGTTCTCGATCTTTTTCAATATTTGCTTATCTATGTTAGTATCTATTTTTTTGTAAGTATCTTTATCTTCCAAAATCTGTTGCATCTTAGAACAATAAAATCCTGCGTCCATAATGACGCAAGCTCCACCCTTGTCACTTTCTTTTATTACAAGATCGTTATTCTTTTTAAGATTTTTTATTCCGATCCACTCTAATTTCGTTAAATTATATCTTACGTTTTCTATTTGCTTAGCTTTTTCCTCTAGGGGATATTTTAACAAGAAGTCTATGTATGTGTCCAATATTAGATCACGATTTCTGTTGGGGCAAAATGTGCTTTCTGGTTTTACCAGACTGTTATCTTCTGTAATTGGTTTTTCAGCGAAAAACTCTTGCTGAAGGCACTATAAGCAAGCCTTCAGCAAGGCGTTATCCAATCATATACAAAAGATCGGGACATCAAAGCACGCCGCGTGCATGACCCCTGAAAGGTAAATAAAACGATAAAGTGGCGGCTAGGCTTAAGGCCTAACCGTCACAAAGATGCAGCTGGTGCCCGAGCACTCGACTAGGCCTTTCAGTCAGCAACTGATGCAACGTGCATCCGACACGCCCTGCATTAGGGCAAGCAACACTGATACAATCTTGTAGCAAACACTGTTACGCCACTGGCACTGCACACACGCTCACGCAACTGACACTGTTTATGATGAGTGACACGGCAAACATTTACCAGTTAGCAACTGGCCTAACACGGCCACCATGGCACAACACATACAAGTCTTGCGCCATCGACACGACAGCACTTGGCTCCTTGGCTGCTGCTTCGTCACCAGAATTTCAAACATGTCCGTCTTCTTCTGGGTGTCAGTGCGTGCCATCCCTACAAGATAAAAAAGGGGGGGTACGTGCCGACCAGGCTCACGGCCTAGCCGTCACGAGGCATGCTATTGGTGTGATCCACCCGGTGGGCCCGACGGCCCAACGACACACTGATGCCACGTGCATCCGACACACTTTACAGTTAACGCAAGCAGCAGATACCACCTGGTATCGAGCCCACCTACGAACATTACATACCATATTGATATAAATCAAGCACGCAAACACAATTCCTACCATCTATAATTTAGCAGGAAGTAATAAAAGCCGCAGATTGCTATCGTTCAGTTTGCAACCACGCACGATGGGATCTCACAACACTTGTCTGCTGCACAAGCGATAAAGGCCACAGGGCTGCCTCCTCGTATATAATCTAATCTTTGTTAAACCCGTTGTAAAGTTGCGAGACAGGTGCTAACTTCAAAAATTTTTTTTTTGACTGGCCTTGTCAGCCTTGAAATCGATGTTGCATTATGCTGCTGATTCTTGCTAGAATGATAGAGCACTATTGGCAAGAAAGCCACAAAAAGAAAAAAAAACCACGCATCCATATAAACTTAGGCACATAGAGTATTCTATGCTGACGTAACACATGTAAATGCAAATGCACAACAACCCACCAAAAGCCTTATTTCGAAGCGTTGATAGCAATATATTGCACATACAATTTGGAACGATGGCGAAATTTTTTGGCTTTCTATATCTTTGTTCTTTTGCCCTCTCTGCTGCAGTGTCAGTGTCGTCTCAAGGGAGAAAACAAGGCATAACAATAACGGCTGGGACTTCCCCTCATTTTTTGACCAGAGATTTGACCTGGGCCCACTTTCATTACCAGGGCGCAATCAGGAAATACTCTTTCGACATTCCGGCATTATACAGCCTCTTGATGGCTAATTTAGTGTCGGTCAGCAACCCTGGTACACCTCTATCAAATGCACCGAGAAAACGGGACACGCAACGAGATCATGTCCCTTCAACTGATTATGCGGCCCCCGAGAAAACGAGTTATACCCTCTATTTCTTTCAGAAAGCCAATCACATCATTTTATCTTGTTGCTCTACCTTTGCGTGTTTTTATCCGGAGCTAACGGCTCATGAACGGACCATTATGAAAAGGGGGTGCAAAATTAGTTGGCGAGAGCTGAAAGCACCAGAATTTCAAAATTTTCGGAATTTTCACGTGTATGCCCCGAAAAATACATGAATCCTCTTCAGTTTGCTTCAAACGCATCTTGTGGAGCACTAATCACTGTGTCAGAGGATTTCTTGGTGAATACGACTCGCGGGCTCAGTCCCAAACAACGAATTGAATCTAGTCCAAAAAAAAAACAATCTCGCCAGCCGCGGCGAAGTATCAGCACGCATATATATTTAAACATTTGGTGTTAAAGGAAGAAGAAATAAATGCTCGAGCATCCCCCCTTTGTTCCCGGTGCCCCCAGCTTCCGACATCCCATTTGCCCTCTGGGTATCATTAACAAAGTGAAAAAAAACTATGATTGTAACAGAAAGGGTACCGGGGAAGGGGGACTTTATTTTGCTTTATGAGTGCTCTTGCAAAAGCCTGAATATGTGCGATTCAGCTATTTATCATCCTAATATCTACTCAGCGACGCTTTTCTGCGCTTGCAAAGGTAAACAAATCAGAACAAGGTGGTGACTGTTACATCTCAGTTTGATCGCGAAGCCGTCAGCTACAGTTCGTGACTTCATAAAGTGTCTGAAACTCGTGCCCAACCCCATTACAGCCCTGACTCTGCAAGGCAATTGCTTGTTTTAAGGATGCCCTATTACTGTTCAAAAACAAAAAAATAAATAAATAAAATAAAGCTTCAAGGTTCAGAGGAGGCGACAAGCCAACACGAAATCCGTTCTCAATAGGGATAAAAATGGTTACTCAACACATTACAAAAATTGAACCAAATTTGTTCGGCGCGGAAACACAATTACCAATTGGCTCTAGGAAAACGGTTTCTAGATGTCGTGGGAAGAAAAGTTGTTTGCCAAAAAGTAGTTTGAGGTAACACACGAGGTCATTTTGCCAAAATTAGATCAAAGACATTTCAGCCCATGATATCATCGGCCGTATCCACATAATCAAAATGTAACAAAGATTGTGTCACGTGCTTCGTCTTAGCCAACCCTGCTTTTTACTGTTATTCAACGACAGCTGACTAAAGTCACACCCTACGCCCAACTTCATTCACTCCTCTATGCTAACCAAGCAATGAATAACACAAAGAATGTGACTTATCTAACTCATGTTCGTGCTGTGAAAAGCAAAAGACTGCTGTCAACATTGGTCTTTTTGGCAGGAAACCGAATTGAGCGTGGCGCGGTACCAATTTACACACAAAAACTTCGAGAGATTCAGAGTCATGAGTCAGAATAAGAAATCATAATTGCTACATAGTTTACGCTGCTAAAATAAGCGATCAAACAACCCGCCTGAGACATCCGCTGAAATTTGTGACGTGTATTACATTCACAATGTCAGGCATCAAATCTCCTATTGATTTAGAATTTCGGCAAGATGGCAAACAGCCAACAGGAGCACAACACATGAGGTCTTGGTCATCTGCAAAATTCGGTCCATGTTTTAAGCAGGACTTGGACCTTGGAGCTTTGATCATATACACTTTCAAGCACAAGAGACGGACGTGTTTTTGTGGCTCGTAAGTTTTCATCGACGATGGAGGATAAAATTCTGAAAGCAATCGTAGATATTCGTGGCAAAACACATCACAGACCTTGGAAAGCTACAATTTATGATCATTTTGTGAAAGAGGGAATCAAATGCATTATAGAAGAAGTCGAATTAGGCTTTGACCGCCTCGTGCAAAATGGCCTAATCGAGAATCGTGGCGCCATTGGCAAAGATTCATTTTTCATTCTTGAAACACCCAAAGCCTCACAAGTCAATAATTGCAAAGAAAATTACTCCAAAGAAAACGATGAGGCCACAATAAAATACACACCATACAGTGATTTTCTTTCGTTACGTGCCAAAGTTGAAGTTCTTCTGAAAGCATACGAAGGAAGCCAAGCTGCCAAAGGCACGAGTGAGTCAGAGTTAAAACAAGAAATCTTACTGTTAAAAAAAGAAAACGAATCCCTGAGAAATGAATTAAGAAGGACTTATTGATTGGAAGTTTTGATGTAGAAAATCCGTTTATGGGTAGTTTTGGTTCAAACTTTGATGAAAACCCGCTCGATGGTATCATTTGCAGAAATCGTCCCAAGGTCCCCGGCGACTTATTGCAAAACAGTTCAGAGCATGAGGAAATGAAAAGAGCTTGTTTCAATTACCAACCAAAAGACACTCGACAAGGTTCCAATCGTCGAAGCCCTCCTGGGAGCCAATTGATAAGAATGACAATAGATACGCATGTTTGGCACGCCCTGACATTGAAGAATCCTATGCATCTGTAGTCAAAAGGAAAACTCAGTCGTCGACAATCCCTAGCAGGTTGCAAATCGAATTTACAGACAGCAACACAAAAAGGAAAACAGAATCAGCAAGAATTTCGAATACAAGTCATGCTAAGAACCAATACCGCTCACAGAGAACTAACAAGATTCAAAAGTGCACAGAAATTATTGGTGACTCCACAATAAAGGACATCAGAGGGTACAAGATGAACGAAGCATGTGAAAATCAGGAAAAAATCTTTGTCAAATCGTTCAGTGGAGCAACAACAGATTGCATGAGCAGCCATGCATGTCCAACAATCAAACGAAATCCAAAGAGAATTATTTTACATTGCGGCACAAATGATCTGCGTAGCCAAGCTTCTGCTGAGAACATTGCAGAGGAAATCATCGAACTGGCAAAAGCAATGAAGACCGAAGGTAATACTGTATTTGTCAGTGGTCTGGTAGCACGCGGAGATCGCTGGAACGCAAAGGTATGTGAAGTAAATCGTTTTCTAACTCGAAGATCCCAAGAAGAAGACTTGCAATTTATTGACAATTCTAACATAACTTCAGAGCATCTCAATCGCAGTTTGTTACACTTAAATCCAGAAGGAACGAGACTTTTAGCAAATAATTTTTTATACAAGTTAGGTTATTTATGACAAAGTACTTTTAGCTGTAATTTAAGTAGGCAACAAATTAACGATTCATCTGATTCCGAGCAAATATCATACGATAATGGCATATGCTCCCCACAGGATTACTCAGGGGATCGTTCTGACTCAAATAAGAGCAACGATGCAGGCGAGAGTGCCCAGGACTCAGATAGGCCTCCCTTAAACGCTGATTTTTCCGTTCACTCCCCCGCAGCTACCCCCCTAGTAACAGAAATCAGTGCCACGGATGCAAAATCTACCTTGAAGTTATTAAGAATAAGAAACATTGGTAAGATCATTATTGGATACCTAAACATCAATTCTGTAAGAAATAAATTTGATGCGCTCAAGGAAATGACTTCACAAAATGTAGATGTACTGATGCTTGCCGAGACGAAAATTGATTCTACTTTTCCAACGGGGCAATTTGCCATAGAGGGATTTGCAAATCCTTTTCGATTAGACAGAGATGCAAATGGCGGTGGCTTACTAGTTTATGTCCGAAGTGATATACCTTCGCATCAATTAAATTCTTTTAAATTTTCTGACGATATCGAATGCATTAGTTTCGAAATAAATTTGAGGAAAAAGAAATGGGTACTTTTTAGCGTGTATCGACCACCAACTCAATCTCAGGAAAATCTGTTTGAAAATCTTGGTCGTGCACTTGACCACTACAGTGAAAACTATGAGAATTTTATGTTTATAGGGGATTTTAACATGACTGAAACTGAGGAACAGCTCAAAAATTTTCTGGACCTATACAGTCTCAAAAATCTAGTCAAAGAGCCAACCTGTTATAAATCAAACACTCCAAAATGTATAGATCTTGTATGACAAACAGAAACAGGAGTGTACATAAAACCACCACTGTCGAAACTGGTCTGTCAGATTTTCATAAAATGGTTGTTACTGTCCTTAAAACTACTTTCCCCAAACAAGGACCAACTGTCATTAACTATAGGAATTACAAAAAGTATAATGAGAATGTTTTCAAAAATGATCTTCAACAGGAGTTACAAAGGATAGACCCATCAGATTTGAATTACAGTTCATTTGAAACCGCCTTTGATAGAGTTTTGGACAAACATGCTCCGATTAAGAAGAAGTATGTCCGCGCAAATGATAAGCCATTTATGACCCGTGCTCTGCGTAAAGCGACCATGCTGCGTTCTAGACTATGTAATAAATACAACGAAGAAAGAACTGCTGAAAATTGGAACAACTTTCGTAAACAGCGAAATTCTTGTGTTAAATTATTTCGAAAAGAGAAAAGAAATTATTACAATAGCTTAGATATCTCACTTGTCACGGATAATAAGAAATTCTGGAAGACCGTCAAACCTTTCTTCTCTGACAGATCACAATCTCAGAATAAAATTGTTCTGACCGATGGTGAAAGAATAATTTCCAACGATGTTGAAGTAGCAGAGTCAATGAATGAATTTTTTGTAACCGTTACTGACTCTCTTGGAATAAATGAAAACTTCGATGATGAAAATGCAACAGACGGAATCACAGACCCTGTTCAGAAGGCAGTAAAAAAATTTTCGAATCATCCTAGCATTCTAAAAATCAAAGGTCACTACCAAAATGCTGCCCCATTCTTTTTTCAAAAAGTTGCCCCTGATACCGTTGAAAAGGAGGTTAGAAGTTTAAATCCTAAGAAAGCCACAACGCACAAAAATATCCCTCCCAAAATTCTTAAATCCAATTCTGACGTATGCGTGGAGCCTTTGACACAAATATTTAATGATTGCATTGAAAAGTCAACCTTTCCTGATGAGCTTAAGTGTGCGGATGTCTCATCTCTTCCCAAGAATGGATCAACCAATACCAGGACCAACTTTAGGCCAATTAGCGTTCTGCCAACGGTCTCTAAGTTGTTTGAAAGAATAATGGATAAACAGATAGTTGTTTATATTACACCTTTTTTATCTTCACTTCTATGTGGTTTTCGACAAGGTTACAGTGCACAACATGCTCTGGTAAGGCTCTTAGAAAAGTTCAAAATTAGCCTTGATGAGGGTGGTAAGGCAGGGGCCGTATTGATGGATCTCTCCAAGGCGTTTGATTGTATTAGACATGATCTCTTGATTGCAAAATTACATGCTTACGGTTTTTCTCAAGAAGCATTAGCACTCATTAACGATTACCTCACAAACAGACAACAGAATTTAAAAACATTACAAAAATTGTAGAAACTGAAGAGAAAGATGGGGAAATGATGTGGATTAAAATTGACAATGGAAAAATAAAGATCAGAATCGGAGTAATATATGGACGCCAGGAAAGTAGAACAACCACCAGAGAGTTGGAAAGCTTTTACGAAAAGATAAAAAAACAAATCCAAATAAGTAAAGTGAATGACGATCATCTAATGATAATTGGGGACTTAAATTGCAAGATAGGAAAAGAAATCAATGGCAACACAGAAGAAATCTCAAAAGGTGGAAAACTCTTACTTAATTTGAAAAGAGAATTTAAACTAAGTGTTGTCAACAGTACTCTTAAATGTCAAGGATTATGGACAAGAGCACTAAAGGAGCAAAAGTCTGTTATTGACTATTTGATTGTGAATAAAGAAGATCTAGAGTATTTGAATTACATGAGGATTGATGAAGACAAAATTTGGTGTCCATACAGAACAAAAATCGATAAAGGAAACATAAAAATAATACATAGTGATCACAACTTAATTGAGGCTGAAATAAATTGGCACTTGGCTTGTAGCAGGGAAAAACCAAAAAAGTCAGTAGCACTTAATGCAGAAAACCTCATAAAATTTAAGAAAGAGACGAGCTTTGGCAATTTTACTAAGATATGGAAACAAGAAGGTACATTTCAAGAAAAATATGATGAGTGGAATGACAGAGTTAAAGATGTTATAAAAAATGTCTTTGAAAAAAAAATTAAAAGAAAAACAAAAGTGATGAAGAAAGAAAGATTATTGCGCAAAGCGAGGCGAACAGAGAAACAGCGCTTAAAAGTTACAAAATCAATAACGGAGAAAAGAAGAATCCATAAACGTATAGATTTCGTAAATGAGCGAATAGCAAACTTAGAGAAAGATAAAAGAGCAGCTTATATTCGGAAGACATTAACAGAAATAAAGGATGGTGGTGGATTAAAGTCAAAATCATTTTGGGATTTCAAAAAACGCGTTACACCGACTGTGAAGAAAGAGCAACCAATAGCAATGCTGAACAAAGAGGGAAAGATAGTGGAGGACACAAAAGAGATAAAGGAGATATACATGGAGCATTATAAAGAGTTGTTGGCAACGGCAAAAGCTTATACTCAGATCGAAATTGATACAGAAGAAAAGGTTAAACGTGTTACCAAAAGTTGCAAAAGCATTGCATACTCCAGAACGGTGGAGAGATTCAAGATCGAAGACCTAGATAGCACTAAAGCAAATCTAAAGAATAGAAAAGCAGCTGACATTGAGAACTGGAGATATGAGTACATCAAATATGCTGGAAAAGACCTTCAAGACAGTTTGATCCACATGATTAATGAGGTAATGGAAACGAATCAGATACCAAATCAGTGGAAATACATGAAAATCAAATCAATTTACAAAAACAAAGGTCAACGTCAATGCATGAAAAATCAACGAGGACTTTTTTTAACGAATGTTATCAGCAAAGTCGTTGAAAGAATGATTTACAATAGAAACCAGAATATTATTAGGAATGGGGTCTCAGAATATCAATGTGGAAGCCTAAAGAAAAGAAGTACGATTGACAATTTGTTTGTCCTTCAAGGAGCAATTGATTACCACAGATTCTTAAAAAAGGATCTCTTCATTGCATTTATTGATGCAGAAAAATGTTTTGACAAACTGTGGCTTGATGATGTTTGCAGTGAGATATATAAGATAGGATTCAAGCCCGAGGAAGTAGAATTTTTGAGAAATTTGAATACAAATATCACAGCTACAATAGAAACACCCGTTGGAGAAACAGATCCCATTAAAATAGATTCTGCTGTAAGACAAGGAACAGTTTGGGGACCAACAATGTGTACCGTAGTGACAGATAAAATAAATTCAGTTAACAGCAAAACATACACCATGGTAGGTCCTGATGTAGAAATTGAAACCCTTGTATTCGTTGATGACATCCTAGCGATGGGAACAGCAGAAAACATGGAAAAGACCGAGCAAAACTTAATAATGCTGGAGCAAACAAAGAAATTCACATTTAGCGTTGATAAATCGGAACTAATTCATATGAAATTTACGAAAGAGAAAAAGAAAGAAGAAAGTACAACAATTACAGTAAAGAAAGGACAAATTAAAAGGGTGTCAGAAAGCAAATACCTCGGGGAATATTTCAATGATAGAGGTGACAATAAAACGAGAATTCAAAAGAAAATGAATAAAGTAGCTCATGCCATAGCAGTAGCAAAGGCATGTGGTTGTGAAAGCAAAGTGGGCAAAGAAGCTATGAAAGTAAGGCTTCAGATCTTAGAAACAGTGATAATGCCATCAGTAACATATGGCATGGAAACATGGACAAACTTATCAAAGAAAGATAAAGAAGAAATAGAAAAAATACATAAAGAATTGATAACATCATTATTTGAATTAGCAAAAAGTACTCCATATTGGGGCATAATTGCAGAAACAGCAATATGGCCCATACTGCAAACAATCGATTATCAGAAGTTCATGCTCCTACACAACATGTTAAACTCGGAAGATACAAAGGTATCCAAGAAAGTACTTCTGTCGCAGGCAAGAAATCAATATCCAAACTGTTGGTATAGTGAGATATTGCAGGCAGCTGATCAATATCAGTTGGACATAAGTACCATAAGGTTACAAAATATCAGAAAATCAGATTGGAAAAAAGAAGTAAAAGAAAAAGTAAGAAAGTGGATAAGAAAAAGGCTGGAAGAAAAAAAGAGACAAATGACCAAATTGCGATTTATAAATACAAGCTTTGTTCAAGAAAGTTATATAACGAACACGACATCTGATATGTGCAGAAGCATAATGCGTGTAAGACTGAATATGATGAAGTTAAAGTCAAACTACAAAGGGTTAGGGAAAGATGTATTGTGTCCAGCATGTAAAGCTGAGGAAGAAACAACAGAGCATGTATTTAACTGCACGGCATATAGAAGAGCCCTGGGATCCAAAGTTCAAGTTGACATTACAAGAGAAAGCAGGATATCAAAACTAAAGGAAGTAGCTGTTTTTGCAAACGAGTTAGAACAATACAAAGATAAAATGGGAATTGGCATATAGAGAGAAAGA
The DNA here is from genome assembly GCA_964020215.1 of Aurelia sp. 3 sensu Dawson et al. (2005). Classification (NCBI taxonomy): domain Eukaryota; kingdom Metazoa; phylum Cnidaria; class Scyphozoa; order Semaeostomeae; family Ulmaridae; genus Aurelia; species Aurelia sp. 3 sensu Dawson et al. (2005). Next base: position 10,973,440 of record OZ026590.1, read on the forward strand.
ATACATTTATATAAGAAAGTGACAGTTGAAAAAAAAAGAGAAAAAGAACACAAACAAACAAACAAAGAAAAAAAGAAAAGAAACAAAATAAACGTCGATTTAAGCCTTGCACTTCAACAGAATGTGCTCAGTAGTCAATACTGAAGTGGGCTTTGTGAAATATCGCTAAAAATATCGCTAACAGCGAGTTAAGGTAAATGGATCCTTCAGTTCTTGGAAAGACCTAGCACATGGTGTTTCTCAGGGGTCAGTTTTAGGACCTCTGTTGTTTAACATATACATTAATGACCTTTTACTTTTTATTCAAAACTCAGATATATGCAATTATGCAGATGATGTTACGTCGCGGTAGTTCGTGGCCTAAGCCTTGCTAGGCTAAACACAAATTAATAAACTCCAAATCAAGTTTCCAGATTATCGAAACCCAACTTCATACACGCAGTGGAATAATTATCAAACTTATCCTCGGCCGAAATTATAAGAACAAGCTTCTTACAAGTACAAGCACGCGGCCTCGTGCATCAGTCTAAGGACCTGGGGCGAATGTCTCGTTTTCATGGCTAGCCTCGACTTGCTTCGAGTAAAGCCCGGGAAACTTTGAAACTATTTTAAAATAAATTTACAAAACGCAGTATATTTAGAGTCTTGGTCGTATCATCACATCTTCCCCTCGTTTTTGAATAGTTTCGTAGTTTCATAAATGAACAGTTTTACGAACGTTTGCGTCTTTTCTTCGATTGTTCTTCAAAATAACAACTCGGTGGATCCGGTCCAAGTGTTCTTTTCTTGAATTACAATCCAAATGTCTCAACTACTGGATCTTACGACAGCACTTTGTCATCTGTACAACGATTGTTCCGATATTCAGCGTACGTCTTTTGTATCATGAATTTACATTCATCAGCTGCAACACGTGGTCACAATGTTTAAATATACCGTAGTAACGACGGTTATAAACGAGAGTTTCGACTCTGCACGAAGGTTTGCGATATAACGATGCTCTGGTTCTTGCAAAATAGGAGTCACTTTCTCAACGACAATTGTAAAGGATAATTCCGATATTTAGGAGTCACTTTCTCAATGAAGACGTAAACGATAAATCCGATGATAATGAGTCAATGTCTCGAAGATAATGTCTGCGATAATTGCGATAATAATGAGTCACTGTCTCGACGATAATTTCGGCGATAATTGCGATAATGATGAGTCACTGTCTCGACGAGAATGTCTTCGAAAATTCCGGGTAAATAAACTATGTACATAAAATAACTCCATAAACCTTCGTGACGACGACGATTTAGGTTCGATTGTTACTTTCTTTATCTCTTTGCGACAACGTTTCATAAAACACGGGGTTGCGGCCAAAAATAATAAGCGTTTGGCGGAAATGGCATCCAACGAGGTTGTATCATGTTGCAAAGCGGAAATGACTGCGGCTGTCCTAAATGTGCATATTGCAATACTTCCGGTGGACGTCTGATTCGTTGTGGTCGAGATGGTAATGTTCTTTCAGTCTCTTCTGATGGTGGTATTATTGTTTCATCCTCCGATCCCTGTGATGAGTCTTCCGTTGAGTTTCGATCATCATCCGTTTGGGCGATTTGATTATCTCCTTGAAAGTGGTGACTTTCTTCTGGCGGTGTGGTTGGGTGTTGATTTGGTTGATCGAAAGACAAGATAATATCATCATCATCATCATCTTGGTCAGACTGTAGTTGATATGCATCTTGGTAAGTTGTCGATGGTCTTGCATCTCATCGATGGTTGGCTCGTACAGATCTCTTCTTCTTAGGCAATGCAGGGGCCTCAACTAGCAGGTCGTCACATGGAAGCAGTAAATTCCGATGTAGGGTACGCGGGGCTATATCCTTTGTTCCTTCAGGCAGTACTTGGTATACTGGACTTTCATCGCTCAACCTTTTTACGACGTAGTGAATCTTACTCTCCCAGTGCGATCTCAGTTTTCCAGGGCCACCTCTCTCTCGCAGATTACGCACAAGTACTCTGTCTCCTGGCTCCAATACCGTGTGATGAATTCCTTGATCGTATCTCATTTTACTCTTGCTTTGCGATTCTGTAGCACGTTTTGAGGCAATATCGTATGCTTCACGCATGACTCGTTTCCATGTTTTCACATAGTCAGGATATTTCGGTTGGTCTTTCTGGTAAGCTGCCTGTCTGGTTTTAAACATAACATCAACTGGGAGACGTGGCGATCTACCAAAGAGTAGAAAGAAGGGCGAATAACCAGTGGATGTATGTCTCATACAGTTATACGCGTGAATCATCTTATTAAGGTGGTCTTTCCAATGAGACTTTGTACTTTCTGGCAATGTTTTGAGCATAGCGATTAGTGTCTTATTAAACCGTTCAACTTGTCCATTTCCCTGCGGATGGTAGGGAGTGGTCCTTGAGTGGCGAATACCGCATAGTTGTTCTAAACTGTCAGCAAGGTTGTTTTCAAACTCGCCGCCTTGGTCATGGTGTATGCGGGCTGGAAAACCGAATCTTAAGATGAAGTCATCATACAACCGTTTTGCAACCGTGGATGCAGATTTGTCCTTTGTGGCATATCCTTGCGCAAACCGTGTGAAATGATCCATGATGATTAGCACATACTCATACCCTCCCGAACTCTTTTCAAGATGTAAAAAGTCTATCGCGACTAACTCAAATGGCTGGGATGTAGTAATGCTTTGCATCGGGGCATGAGTGGCAATAGCAGGACGTTTCTGTTTAAGACATCTGCAAACTTTTGTTGTATAATACTCAATGTCCGCTCTCATGCGAGGCCAAAAGAATCTCTGAGCTGCTAGCTGGAAAACACGCTCACAGCCCAAGTGTCCCATTTCATCATGTAATTCTCTGTAGATCATAGAGTGGAATTTCTTTGGCAAAACAATCTGGTTTGTCTCATTTGTTTTACGACGCAAGATGTTGTCAGCATCAACAAATAACTTGTCCCATTCTCGAAGAAGGCCTTTTGCAAGTGGCACTAGTTGTTTTCTCTCAATCGGTGAAGGTTTCTTACCACCTAACTTGAATTTCCTTATAGATGAAATCACACTATCCTCCTCCTGGGCTTGAACAATATCGCTTGCATCGAACCGTTGCCTACTCTTTGGGTCTAACAGTTCTTGGTCTTGCAGATCAAAATTACTCGACTTGGCAGACAATGCCGAAACCCATGCAACTACACCTTTACGTTGTCCGCAACATGCTGAAACAGTCGCTTGCAATATGTTTGTAGCTAGTTCTTCTGTGCACTGTGGTATATATTCATCCATATTCAAAGGCATTCTTGACAAAAAATCGGCATCTATGTTTGACTTTCCTGGGCGATACTTGATATTAAAATTAAATTCTGCTAACTCTGAAACCCATCTTTGAGTGGTTGCATTCAACTTTGCGGATGTAAGAATGTAAGTCAAGGGATTGTTGTCCGTGTAGACTGTAAAAGACTTTGCATGGTACAATATATCCCTGAACTGTTCACAAACCGCCCACTTTAGTGCTAAGAATTCGAGTTTTCCAGCATGCAAGTTATAATTTCGCTCTGTTGATGTTAGGGTCCTAGATGCATATGCAATGACTCTCATTTTGCTGTCTTGTCGCTGGTAGAGAACAGCACCTAATCCGGCATTGCTGGCATCTGTATGTAATGTGAAAGGCAAATCATAATCAGGGTAAGCCAAGATTGGTGGCTTAGTAAGACAGTCAAGTAAGTGAAGTAGCGTTTTTCGATGGTGAACTTCCCATTTCACTGGCTGCCTTGATGACACTTGATGTTGTTTTGCTTGTTGGCCTTTCTGTTTTCTTCCATCCTGTAGATCCTGAGCACAATCTTCCTTTGACTTCTGAGTTAGTTCAAACAATGGCTTAGCAATTTGTGCGAAATCCTTGATATATTTTCGATAGTAGTTCAATAAGCCTAGAACACGTCTGACATCACCTACTGTTTTTGGTACGAAATCTTTCAGCGCATTGATCACTTTAACGTTGGAATCGTCTGTCCTATACCCTTCTTCTGATACAACGTGACCCAAATAATTCACCTCATTCTTAAACATGTCACACTTTTTGGGTTTTAACTTGATACCGTGATCACGCAATCTTTCAAAAACTTGCTTTAGATGATTCAAATGTGAGTTGAAATCAGGGCTAAACACTATAAGATCATCAAGATACGGTACACACATAGTGTCGCGGAGTCCCTCAACACACCGTTCCATGTATCGTTGGAAGCATCCTGGTGAATTGATCAAGCCGAAGGGAATACGCACCCACTCATAGAGTCCCCAGGGGGTAATGAAGGCCGTAAAGCGTCTACTCTCCTCTTTCATAAAGCCCTGATGGTAGGCCTTTCCTTGGTCTAATACGGAAAACCACTTATTACCCCCTAGGTTTTCCAGGGTGTCCTTAACCCTTGGCAATGGGTGTCGGTCTTGGATAGTCTGTCGATTTAACTGGCTGTAGTCCACGCAGAGGCGTAGAGTGCCGTCTTTTTTCCGAACACACCACAGGACTTGAGTAGTTGGAGTTTGAGTGTGTTATAAAACCTTTATTGAGGAGGTCTTCAATATGTTGCTTTACCTCAGGATATAAAGGCTTGGGTATAGATGCATATGTCTTTTGGACAGGGGTGTTATCACTAAGATCAATTGTCATTTGTAGCTCTTTTGCACAACCTACATCATCGTCTCCTGAAGAAACGTATCTTGCTCCTGAATTAGAAGGTTTTCAGCATGTTTTCTTTGGTCTACAGTGAGGTTACTTAGGTCAAATTGATTCAAAAATGAAGACTGATCTGCTGACTTGACATCAATAGCACTTGTTTTGACACTTTCATTTTGTTCGTGAAGGTCTGTACAAATGTTGTTGGCTTTTCCAGTGTCACTTTTTAATTTTACCGCTAAGGGCGTTATGGAAGCGGTTAACTCTAAACGTCCTAAAAGAGTTCTTCCTTGCAGAGAAATAGCATGATTTGTAGTGTTCTATATTTCCAATTTAATTCTATTTGATGCACCTCTGGAAATTTGTAACAACATTTGTGACAGCTCTAAGCCTGGGGGCAAAGTATCACTCTCTTCTGGTTCAAAAAGGACAGGTGTTTTTGCCTCCACGGTATACGAATTAGTGCGACAATTGATCACAGATTTTTGTTTAGCTGGTATTGTCACTGTTCTTTTGGGTGACTTCACTGTACTGAGAAATTCATCTTGAACTGCCAAACACTCAATCAAGTTTTCAATGTCTTCAGGGTCATTTTCAGTAAAAATTGAAGACAGTACCTCCAACAGATTACTTGAAATCAGATCATTGTCTACTGTTTTGTTTTGCTTGACAAAATCAATCTTAGATTCTCTCCTCACAATTTCCTCAATCACATTATATCCCAAAATGGGTCTGGTTAGCATAGATTTTGTCACCAGAAATGGTACCAAAAGTCCTGGGCTCTTTTTGTTGCATACTTTAAACTCAATTTCAACATATCCGGAGTAAGGAATTGAAGAATTATTAGCTGCACGCAAGTCAAGTTCAATTTCTTCACCCAGAAGTTCTTTTAGAGTTTTGACTTCTAGTTGCGGAAAATTATCTGTGAGATACTGTTGAGACAAGATTGAAATTTGTGAGCCACTGTCCCATAAAACATGTTCTTTATTGTCATTCAGCAAACATTCAACCAAACATTTTTCACCAACAAGTTTGATAATTTTAGAATGTTTTTGTGGAGCAATGTGGCTAACAAACGCTGTTTTGACAGTTTTTGTCTCTTCAACACTCACAGCAAGAGATTTGATTGCACCACATAAAACTTTATGATCTTTCCAATGTCTTATTTGACATCTCTTACCATAATACACTGTTTGACAACTGCTACATTTAAAAGAAGATTCTGGCTCCAAAACTTTAGTGCAAAAGTTACAACGTTGTTTTGGGGATTGATTTTCAGCTAAGCTGCTCCCCCCTGGCCTAGCTGTTGGCGGTTTCCCTGGTGCTTCGCTTTCTTACAGCCTCTGGCAAAATGCTCTTCTGAACCACAAATAAAGCAATGTTGGCATTGTTTTTCTTTGCCCTCAGAAACACAGGTTTGGCAAGCAGATTTTCTTGCATAATGTGGTTGGTTTGATGGCTGGTTGGTCTGAGGTTTTGGTTTGTTTTGACTTTCTTTCAAGAGATTTACATCAGCCTGGAGTGCTTCAATAGCTGCCAAAATTTTATCATTTCTTCCTTTTGGTTCTACACCTGGCTGTTTTGCAGCATTTTCCACACCAAGGTTGACATTAATTGGCTTAGAAACCTTCTTTTTGGCTCCCAATTTTGACATTCTTTCATTTTCAGAAGACATGGCCAAATTTACTTCTCGAATTAGTTGCTCATCAGGCAAAATTTGTTGCTGTAAAATAGGTCTTAATCTTGTTCTAATTGATTCATCAATTAGTCCAGTTTCAATTGTATTAATAAATACACTTTGAACCAAATTTTGATCATATTGTATGGTGGAACCTGGTTCTTGACTAGAAGACAAAACTTGTTGCCTTAATTTCAGGGCTCTCATCACAAAATTGAGGGGGGTTTCATTGCTTTCTTGGGCACAATTTGCTAGCTCTTTGTATGCTTCACTAGCAGATTTCTCACAGTAATGGCTCCTTAAAATAATTCTCAGCTGTGACAAAGACAGAGATTGAATACTCTCCAAATAAGATCTTAAGTGCAGAGTTGGGGCAACTGAATTGATAACCCCATCAACAATATCTGCCTCAGAATATCCTTTTTGGAGTGCACTCTCAATCTGCTTGTTCAGACTAGAATAAGGCAATCTATTCTTTTCATTTGTAATTGTGCCTGAAATTTTAAAATCTTTGATTCTGATTATGTTTTGGGGACCTACTGTAATTCCAGCCCTTGTTTGTGATAAAGGCTTACCTCCTGAGCTTGATTTACTTAAGCTCAGAAACTTATTTTCAGCTTCTTTCATTTTCTTTTCCTGCAATTCAAGCATGTCTTGAAATGCTTTTTGCATGTTTTCAAATTCTTCTTTAGCTGCTCTCAGTAAATCTTCGTCTTCTCCACTATCTTCTTCATCACTCTGTTCCAATAAAGGCATATCTTCCATCATCATCTTTTGCAGACCTAGCAATAAGGCTTCCCCATTTTCTCCAGCAGCTGCTTGGCTTTCTATTTCTTTTTGTATCATTTGGATGGTCTTTCTCTTTGACTTTGCTTCACCCAACACGCCTGCATTTTCCATTTTTAAATACTGCATCACTGTGACGAGCTTCTCCTCCGACAAACCATACAATTTTCCTTCCAGTAGTAATTGCAATTCCTCCATTTTCTGTTGCTACTGCCTGTAAAATTGTACTCTTCACTCTTCTCAGCTTTATGTCAACTCGTCTTGCACGAAGGGCCTAAATATCACTGCATCACCAAGTAAACATCACTTCAGCTAGCTGCCAGCAACAGAGAAACTACCCTCTGCTACCAAAATGTTACGTCGCGGTAGTTCGTGGCCTAAGCCTTGCTAGGCTAAACACAAATTAATAAACTCCAAATCAAGTTTCCAGATTATCGAAACCCAACTTCATACACGCAGTGGAATAATTATCAAACTTATCCTCGGCCGAAATTATAAGAACAAGCTTCTTACAAGTACAAGCACGCGGCCTCGTGCGTCAGTCTAAGGACCTGGGGCGAATGTCTCGTTTTCATGGCTAGCCTCGACTTGCTTCGAGTAAAGCCCGGGAAACTTTGAAACAATTTTAAAATAAATTTACAAAACGCAGTATATTTAGAGTCTTGGTCGTATCATCACAATGACACTACTATCTATTCTTGCGATAGGAGCCTTAATAACATAACTCATACGCTTGAAAATGACTGTAATGTGGCTTTAAAATGGTTTGCTGACAACTTTATGAAATTAAACGCAGATAAATGCCATCTTCTGGTTCTTGGGCAGAGATGTGACGATCCAGTTACAGTTAAGACTGGAAATACTGATGTTGTTAATAGTTCAGAAGAGAAATTGCTCGGAATCCATATTGATAGTAAACTCTCCTTTGACCATCACGTGTCGAAGCTTTGCCAAAAAACCAGCAATAAACTTTATGCACTAGCCCGCATATCCCCGTATATGGATCAGAAAAAACTAAGAAACTTGATGAGGGCATTTATTACAAGTCAGTGTCAATACTGTCCTTTAATCTGGATGTTTCACAGCAGGCAACTTAACCAGAAAATCAACAAAATACAGGAAAGGGCTCTCAGAATTACTTACAAGGACACTGAATCTACTTTAAGTGAGTTATTACAGAAGGACTGTGCAGTTACTATTCATACAAAGAACTTGCAAATGCTTATGACTGAGATGTACAAAACTAAAAATGGGCTAAACCCTTCATTCATGCAGGAAATCTTCCGTGAAAATACAACTCATTACAATTTGCGAAATGATGACGAATTTACTCAACCCAGAGTGAGATCCGTCAGCAACGGGACAGAAAGCATCCGATTTAAAGGTCCGCAACTGTGGCAAACGTTGCCACCAACCATTCGAAATTCGGAAACCCTTTGTCGATGTAAAAAAGAGATTAAAAATTGGTACGGAGAAAATTGTCCCTGCAGATTATGCCGCACTTTCATTCCAGACTTGGGCTATTTATGATGATTGCTTTTAGATATCCGTTTTAAATGTATACATTGATGACTTGTAAATACTTTTATCTATTACTTTTTTTATCTAATACTGTATATACATCTTTTTACGTTGGAATTAATTAGCTATTTTTTATTTTTAGCTATTGTATTTTATCATCCAACGATAAATAAATTGATAATGATAATAATGAGTTAAGTCCCAACAAGGGATCGGCTTCTACGCTATAACTATCATACAATGATGGCACCTGCATAGAGGAAAGTCTACCATTTTTACCCAGAGGATAGATCTTTTAAGGCCAAATCCATAAGAACACGAAAAACGCAAAGCATCATGACTGGTGGAAAAACGAGGCCAAGGCGCTGCGAATTCCCCCCTTTGCGAATCACAATGGAAAGGACGTCGACTCCGACCGGCCCGCTGACCAACAGGACGAGCAAAGCGCCCCCCCCAGGGGGCACGCGCAACCCCACAACGGAAGGACGCAGGGCGATGACCAAAAAACCAAGGCCGTACACAGGATGTTTTCAGAGGGGGGGCAGTTGGGAAAGGATTTTTTGTGATTCTCCCCGTTAGATCACCAGAAAACACCCTTTTATAAGCGAACAGAATTAATGTCTCATGAATTACATGCTAACTAGTTGTTTAGATACATTCTTGAATTAGACCAGACGTTGACGTTTCATAGAAAGCCTGTGCACCAAACGACAGGTAAAAAGCATCTTGTCATGGAGTGGTTATGGTTTTGTTTTGGTAAATTTCATCCAAATGTCCGATAGCCAGCCGTTCTATCGGCCTTGTTCATGTTATCAATCCTATTCTAGAAAGGTTAACAATCTCTTTTCACAATTGAATAGTGCAAACAAAACACAAATAAAGCATAGCCTCGCTACACATCAGTCAGCAATCTAGCTACCAGATGTCCAAAATCAAGTGAATGCTGAACGCAACCTAAATTTAGCTACATATTGGATATTCCTAAAAATGTCAATGCCACCTCTGCATAGCGTTGGGCTCGAGCCTTTGCTAAATTTTGAATTTAAAGGTGTAAATGTTATTGCCTGGTTCTTTCAACTGAAGGGAGAAAAGGAAACTTTAGGTCGTCTTGCATGAGAACATTTTCGATATCATCATTATTTTAGAATTACAGCTTTTTGAGCTTTATAGGATGTACGAGAGGAGGTATCGGACGCTCTAACAAAGATTGAAAGCTCCGTAGATTCTAAACTGACTGAGGAAAGTCAAAATGACCAATACCAGAAAAATTCAGTTTTTGACGATCTACAAGATGGTGACAAGTAAAAGTCTATAGCTCCTATGATTGATTTAGGAATTTTATGACTTAACAACTTCGAAACTAGCAGAAAATTTTAAAAAGCTGTAATTCTGAAAATAATGACTGCATCAAAAATGCTCTTTCTAAAGTTTTGCAAAGATTCGAGCCCTGTGCTTCTCTGGGTCCAGCCTAAAATGTACATACACTGTCACTCATTCATTCATTACTCTCCAGTTAACTTTCTTTTCATAAACTTCTTGAGGAGAAGGAATGAATTCGCTCCCCCTGTGAATCATGAGCATTGCTAAGCCACTCAGCCGGTCTTGTGACATTGATGCTCGAGTCCAAAGCTTAAGTCGTCGAAGGCCTGAAAATGATCTCTCGCAAGAAACACTGCCGACGGGTACGGTCAGGAAGATGGTAAGAATTTTGTTGATTGCTGGATAGAATCTTGCGGAGCATTGAACTAAGGCATGGTTTGCTGTCTTTGGCTTGTCTTTTGGTAGCATTGCAGTGAACTGTTGCTTCCATCTGCAAATTTCGGTCTCAAGGCTAGCTCTCTCAAGAAATGTGAGGAATTTTCCATAGTAATCCATCAAAGATTTTACCTTCTCATTTGTCATACCACTTAAATAAGTAGGCACAAGGCTTTGGGCAGCGATTAGTCCCTCGTGAGCATTGGCAAATCTTGTTTCAAGTTCTTCCACTACATGATCAATGAAAGGATAGAAAAAATTGATTTTGAAGTAATCGGAACTTGATTGATCCCTGGAATGACCTGCATTTGCTCGATGACGCTGAATGCATGCTACGCGGGGTTTTCTGACTTCAACACCGATGACATTTGCGATGCTTTCAATCCTTTTCCATACCTTTTCCCAAACTTCATCTGTTCGTGAGGCTCTAATGCACTCTTTTGCTGTGTTGACATCTGCATATGCCTCTCCCAAGTTGCAGTCCTTTGCCTGGAGTACCTTCGTGACTGGAGCAGTAAAACTTAGAATGTACTGTCCTACGACCAGGGCTACGATGAATTGTGGGTCTTCCAGGAGGCGAATGTATGACTGGGCATTGCTCCTCGGCTCGCCATTACTGTGAGCTGCAATGATTCCGAGTGTTTCTAACACAGCAGGATACTTTGCCATCAACGCCGAGAGTGTTTCTACTCTTGAGCTCCATCGCGTTGGACACAGCTTTGGCACTAAAATCTTCCTTGCTCCAGCCTGGATTCCTTGATTGGATGCTTGAAGATCTTTATCCACTTCCTCGTATGTAGCAGAATCATCATTTTCGTTTTCATTCTCTGTTTCTGTGAGTAGAGCAACCAATTCTTTATCACTTCCACTGGCCACAGTCTCCTTAAAAATCTCCTTTCTCTTGGCGCCATCCCCGAGAAAACTAGTTATTTTGCCAACATTGTCAAAGAGGTCTCGAACTGACTCCACGTCCTTGCATGCTCCAGCAATTGCCAGGTTTAAAACATGCGAGCGACAATGGACATATGTTGCATTTGGGTAATGGTCTGACACTTTCTTGTGAAGCCCATTCTTATTGCCACTCATAACAGATGCACCATCGTATCCTTGTCCAACAAGATTTGAAAGATCCAGACCCCAGTTCTTTAAGGCAGGAATGAGGACATCAAATACTGACTGTGCATCCATTTTCTTTAATTTTTGGAAACCCAAGAACTCTTCACATACCTCTGCATTTTCATTAACAAATCGTATGCAGATACTCATTTGCTCAGTGGACGAAACATCTGTCGTTTCATCAGCCATGACACTCCAATACCTCGGGATTTTTGAGATGATTCGGTAACGGATGATGTTCTCACATATGCTAACAATTTCATTTTGAATGCGGGGAGAAGTAAACTTGGCATTCTTTGGAGCATGTCTCAAGTGATCCTCTAAAGCTTTGTCGAAAGTTGCTTTCCATTTCACAAAAAATAAGAAATTGCCGTCCTCTTCATTCTCTTCTTTATTCCAGTTTCCCCGGAGAGCAACTGCCCGCATCCCTAATCTTATCACTACATCGATTATTGACAATAGCCCCTTTTTTGCACGTGCTTGCTGTTCTGCAGCCTGTTTCGATAGTCTTGCCTCGATATCAGTGCCTGGCTGGCGGGTCTTCAAGAAACCGCTTACCCTCGCTTCTGCATCTCGATGTGTCTCACTATTCATATGACGGTCAAGATAACTCTCCTTTTTACCAACTGCCTTTTTCCAGTTGCTAAACCCCGTTGAAACAAATGGTGACAATTTAGGGTCGCTGCTGTCGAAATTGCCAAAGCATATGCATGACAAACAAAATGCTTTTTGCTCAGAGACGCTGTACCGCAACCATGGCCTCTCTTCGGTCCAAGACTCTTGGAATCGTCTACCCCCTATAGCTTCAATTTTGTAGCCTTTGGGCAATACGAGGGTTGATGTTAGTAGTGAGAATTTCTCATCATCTGTTAACCTTCTTCCAACAAACAAGACAGGGTCATTAGCATCCACAAAGTCTATTTGCACTGGTGTATCGGGAGAAGAGGCGTGATTACTTTCGGGTACCACTTTATCGTTTGTCGAAGTTTCAACTTCGTTGCTAAAGGAAAAAAGGGAAAAAATCGATGCGAATTTCAGCATAATAGTTCAGTCCTTTGTTGATCGCAGAAGTCTCAAACAAAATCGCAATTATCTGTCGACCATATACACTTCACTCTAAAACAACGTTTAGTTGTAATGACTAAGCTTTATCACTGCTGTGAGTGCAAGCTGAACATCAATTTGAATTTTTGATCTTCATAAAATATATTAATAGAGGCAGTTTTATGAGAAGCTGGTTTATAAGAAGCTCTGGAAGACAAATAGTGTTCAGAAACTCAGCAATGTTTTTTCGCAATCGTTAAGAAAGTCTCCACTATTTCATTCTGAAGCATTTATTAATCCGATTGAAAAGCATATCCTCCCAAAAAATATAACATAACCGTCCTGGATCACTCATGGATTTATATTTTTGACGGATGGCATTAACACAAGTTAGAGACTCGCGGGCAGTTTCTTATGAAAATAGCGCGCAGCAGAAAAAAAGGGCAACGCCTAATACCCAACAAAGACAGAAAAAACGCTGTTTGAATTTACCTTTGCTGAATCTTCTTCGATGTGCTTTGAACTGCAAATGATGCTATTGAAGCTTGCCGGAATTTTTTCGGATTTGGCTCCATCACAAACTTACATTACTGTTTCTGGGATTTGAGCGAAAAATATTTGGTATCATACGTCAAGATGTGTTATGCCTGAAACGCATTGAACAATAAAGTGCAGGAGGACTGACTGAAGTTAATGGGGTCGTATTTCTATTTGCTAACACTGGATTAACGCTATTATGCAGTTTCGGAAACATCATGATATCTAGAGCTATTATCGGAAGTACTCAATAGATGAAAATAGAAAACTTTCAAGCCCACTGATAGGTGTGTTTTATCTGATTAGGTGACATCTTCCGGCATGTAATAAGTTTTTGGGAAGTTCTTTATATGACTATCTTAAAATGACTATGAATATCGAAGTCCTTATTTATAAAAACCTTGCTTTGAAAATTTCTGGGGGGGCAACTGCCCCCCTTGCCCCCCCGCTATGTACGGCCATGCAAAAAACCGACGCCGCGCAGACCCCAAAGCGCCCCGACGGGAGCCCGGCCCCTCCGGAGAAAACACCAAAGACCTTCACTGATAGTACTCCGAGCAAGGAGATTTCTCGCCCACCATGACCTCAGTGATTCAGCTTCGTGAATGATAAACGATGGATGCTTTCACGAAAACAAACCGCAGATTAAGTCTAGCATCTCTGAAGGCTATCGATCCGCTTCCTTTTCTTTTCAATCGATTCCTTTTTGCTCTGTGTTGTCTTTTGTTCCGCTTAGCCCAGAGGCATGAGGTTCACGGGCTGTAGGTTGAAATCTCGCGAACAACAGCGGATCCCAATCGGGCCGCCCCCTTAAAGGTAAATTTGCCACAACACTTGGTAATCTGCCGGAAGTCAACTATGACGCTGTCCCTAGTTGAAAAGCAAGGAAAAAACCCTAGTCGTATCAGATAGCACCACCAGGAAAAACCGCTTGGATCCCCCCTCTATTTCTGTCGTTGCCAGCCCTGAATTATGGATTTGCCCTACAGAAAATCTGTTTATTACAAGATCCCGATTACCCCTCTCCTGCATGAAAAACACTATAGTATTTATTGTAACATGTCGTTAATTTTCGAAATAAAGTGTCATGTTATTGTGCACAAGAGTGGGGCCCGCATCTTAAATTTGAGAACAACGATGGATACGGAAGATTAAAGTAGGACTAAAGTTTTGGTTGCAGGGTAAGAAGGCTTGCGAACGCTCTTGTTGTCCTAACTTTTCGGTGTCATAAAGTTGATGCTCAGGCTTCGGATAAGCCACTAGAATCATTGTATTTGCCTTGGAGTGTAGCGACACATGAGAAATGATTTTAAAAAACAAGATATTACCGCCAACTATACCCTAATTTTGAATCGTGTCTGTGCACATGCCTCAGCTTCATATTCTTCGAAAAAAAAAACGGTAGCAAGGTCACAATATCGTACAAAGAGGATTCTGTCAGGGCCATCTTTGTACTCGTAAGGGATTTGAAAATAATTAATTGAAACGGTCTCACCGAGAATCTTTTCTTTGGCTTTTCTTGTCTGGAGCACTTCCTCCGTATTCTGATCTTGCGAGGCCAAACAATGTCGTCATTGCTCCTCGCACTTTCTCCGTAACACTATCAATTCTTTTTTGCTCCATTTACACCTTGCTAGAATTCGTCTTCATGGCTGGCTCGCATTTGAAGAATGAGGTCGAATAACAGAGCCCCACAGGGTAAATATCCTAGTTCTTTTTGTGACGCATGCTGGCTGCTCAGCCAGAGGATGAAACATCCCGACAAGACGCTAGGGGCGGTTCCAACGAGCTGCCTAATGATTAACGTGCTCTCCTTCTGTTGGATATTAGACCATTCATATTTATACTTTACAGATTAACGGGACGGACATGGCGCCTTTACAAGTCACAAGCATAAACTGCCTCGGGATGAGACGTTCCCAGAAAGCTAGCCAAATTCATTTACCGTTCCATGTCTCAGGCTCAGACCTGGGAACAAGGAGTTGAGCTCCCGGTCAAGGACGAAACAGTAAAAAGAAACCTCCTGAGCCGTATTAACTAGGGCTAAATTCCATTTAACCCTCATAAAAAATTCTGCTTTTCTAAATGGTGTTTACTTGAAATCTATCCTGAAGATGCCAATTTATGAAGAAACCTGTCCCAAAATGTCAAAAATTCTTTTTTAGAAGTGACAAACATGGGATCAGGAGAGGTGTTCTAAGCCAAAGTAGAGGGCATGTCCTCAAAAAATTTCCTGGAGGCCTTGCCCCTGACCCCTCCTTTTCGCACCCTCAGTTAATCTGTACAGCTTGTATCAAAGTTCCTTAAGAGTACGAACAAACTGTATACATCCAGTCAATCCAAAAAAATTTAGTCGGTCCAAAACATGCTGACACCCCTCCCAAACAAAATTTGAGCGTGCGCCACTGCCTTTTACTTCATACCTTGTTCACTTTCGTGGGAAATATACCCAATGAGGTTTCCACAGTAGCCCTCTCCAATCAGGAAATCTTCTTTCGGGCTAGCCGGTGCAGCTACTTACCCCTACTTCCCCGTCCCGTTCATCTTAGATACCATTTCATCGTGGCACTTCATGCCGAATGATCACTTAGTAAACACACTAGAGAAACTGCAAACAAATAGACAGAAAACCAGCGACTACGTTACATTTTCCCAAAATTACCGACGATGCTTGCTAAAATGCACTATGCAATCTACGAAAAATATACATCTCATGTTTTTCCCCACGATTCTTAAAATATTTTCTTTAAAACGATGAAACTGAATCTAATCTATCAAAGTCCATTAAATACCTGCCAAAAAATTGCTGTATAGGAGAGGAGCGGGTACTTCGCAGAATTTAATACTAGTACTGCTTTTGCTTCCGTCCCCAAATGACCAGAAATTGTTATAAAAAATATTTGGAACGGCAAATATCGTAAATGACTTTTAAGGAACGGAGTGCCAACTGCCTCCAAAGATTCCGATGATGTATCATCATTTCATTTTTTGTTCAGCTTTCCACTTGTTTGTTGTACTATATTATTTGGCATCGCCTGAGTTTTCAAGATAGCTTTGTATCTATCTTTGATCAACCTTTTCAGGTCAAAAGACCACGGATAATGGCTTCGTACTTTCGTACGCGATCACAAGTATTTGATGTAGTCTAGGGTGTGTCCAACTTAACATTTACAACTAATTCATTGTCACAAGATTCAATAAAAATGAAGATGGCTACAAATCGGCAACAAGAACAAGGCATTTTTCCATATTTACAATGATCATTTTTAAGCCATCGGTCCTCTTCCCCCTGCTCAATGTTGATAAGAAAACATTAGCATGGCGGGGCGAATCACTGTTCAGCTCAGAAATTACACTGAGCTAGATGGGAGAGGGGGAGCCAGGCTCAATACAACCTTGCAATTCTGGGAAATTCGAAGTATTTGGGGTGTGTTTGATTGGTAAGTCCAAACCTACCAAATTCTGAAATCGGTAGACTTCGCAGAGACGGACGACACAGTTCCCAATCAAATACAAACTTCTTCAAAGCAGCAGGTTTCAGATTTATCCTGGCGAAGATGAAGTTTCTAGTTGAAAAATACGAAGAGGAGTTTGGTGCTAGGCAACAAAGAGTAAAGTTACCAATCACCCACAGTAACGTGAGCGAAGTCGCCTCGTTTTTAGAGTTCTGCAAATGAAATCGAGAATCTCTTCAAAGTCTGCCAAACATTCTGCCTTTTAGAAGAGAAGGCTTGGCAGGCCTGCCAAACCTGCCAAACCTGCCAAACCTGTCGTTTTCGGAATTGGGGAGTCAATCAAACACAAATTCCGAGTCTTCCAACTCTACCGTTTTCAGAATCGGTACCAATCAAGCACACCCTTGATGTGGTACTCCTGGGTTTTGTCCCTAGTAGAGTTCATCAGGATCATTACATTCACCGGCGTGGTTTTTCATACAATGGCTGCATGACCAGTCTCAGTTATCCATATGAAGAGAACATAAGTCCTGTTAGTGTCAGGCCAATCAAATTGAGTGCAATTTATAACCATATTTCAAACAATCCAACAACAATACTCGTCCATGGGTTTTAACTAATATCTGGTGAGTAAAAAAAGGCGCACGGCCTTTGAACGGCTTTGAACCAACATTGCTCGTTGAATTTCAAGGCAAATTGTATTGAAAAAGCTATGTTCTACAGCTGATATGTTCGATCAGATGTGTAGATTTACCTGGTTTTAATCTGCCATTTCTTCGCGTTGCCATGGAAGATCGTCTGCAAGAAGCCCCATTCAAAAACGTGCCAAAATGAGAGCAAATGAAAATCAAAGTTCATCGATTTCCTTCCTCAATAACAATTCTCGAGAAGATGGAATTACCCTAAATGATTTTATTTTACCAGTGAGAGGACTTCTCTATACTCTAAAAAGGAAACATGCACCAAAGTATTCGCAAGCCATTCTTACAGGGCAGCAATTGTACAGAAAATCGTGATTTAAACTGGCTTTATTCGAAGGGGCCTTCTCATAACTTCGAAGGAGATTGGCCAACGTCAGCCACGAAGCTTACTAAATTAGTTTTGAGCATGTTGGATATTCAGCATATCAACATTCAACATAGGGTAAATAAGAAAGATTATTGCTGTGATATTCAAAAGTCAAGAGACAGTAGCCTTTGAAGCACAGTGCATTTTCTCTGACTCACTCGGTACAACTACAGGAAGCCCAGGCAGTTAACTTAACTAAACAATAATAATAATAATAATAATAATAATAATAACAACAAAAATAATAATAATAATAATAATAAGATGCTGTGGGATTTTGAATACAAGCTGAGGGTAACTGAGAGAGCGAGGAGACCGGACTTGACACTCGAAGACAGGGCAAAAAAAAAGAGATTTGGATAGTAGATATGGCTTGCCCACAGGAACATAATATAAGTGATAAACACAGCGAAAAGCTTAACGAGTACCAACAGCTGACATTTACAACAAGAGAGAAAAGACCGGGGTATGATGTAAAGATCTTGCCAATGATAATTGGTTGTTTGGGTGGTGGAATGCAAAGGTTGGCGGAACAAGTTGCAAAGATAATAAAGGACAAAAATGATGTAGAAGGAGTATGCCAAAATATGCAAAAGAGTGTCCTTGTGGAAAGTGAGACTATCATGAACAAAGTTATTAGCGGGATTATTCAACAATCATGACTCTATGACATTGTAGATATGACTCTTACCAAGTAGACTAGCAAATATTGGTAGACTACAACATCATTAGGCTGGACTTACACAGTTATGTCGCGTATAATAATAATAATAATAATAATGATAATAATAATAATAATAATAATAATAATAATAATAATAATAATAATAATAATAATAATAATAATAATAATAATGATAATGATAATGATAATGATAATAATAATAATGTACGCGGTGAGAACTTTTTAGATCTATTTATTAATGTACGTAAGGACCCCCTTACATGAACGTTACCCCCGTCGCACGCATTACGTAATTCGAACAGAAGTCGTCACGTGACAAGAGCACGCCGTGAAGCGGGAGAGAACTTTGAAAAAGAAAGAGAATGTGAACTGTGTGTGTCTGGAATGTCGAAAAACACATGTATCAGGACTTGTTGTTATGAAATGGGAAAAATCAAGACGTTTTATTTACTTGTTGTGCCTCTATCGAGAAACTAGATAGCGGGCCTACATTAATGGCACCTCCGACCAAATCTTACTGGCATATTCCTGGCTTATGGCTATTTATTGAGACGTTGTGGCTGGCCTAAGTTGTTGATTTATGGTTCTTACAGAATGGCAACCGATGATATCGAATTTCAGTTTTTAAGTGGATTATATGGGGTCGAACTTTCCGTTCTTGTCACAGTTGGCTCGTATCTAAAGGTGGACTGCACCGGAAAAACGAAGAGGCAGCTCCTCAAGGAGATACGCAGCCATTTAGAGGCGGAAATCACTGAAGACACGGCTACTTCTGTATACAGAGACCTTCTCGCGATTGTTCAACAACGAAAGGGCCTCCCGCCACTTGAAGGGGAGGATGTGGAAGCCGCTTCTTCTCACTTGAGTACACCTGCTGACCAAGCCCTTTCTCCTCTAAGTAAGCCTGCTGAGAATGTAAGTGATTTTACTCGTATTTCTTCTGAAAAAGAGGAACTGGAGAAACGATTGAGGGAGTTAAACATGACTCTTTCCCTTTCTCAGTCTGCCCCTCCCAGCAATTCTCCCTCTAGGGGGGAGGAGAGGATAAGTTACGATAATTTTGCAAGATTTGATGCACAAAATACACTGTTAAGGAGGGAATTCAAGATATCAGGTACAATTGGCAATGCTGGAGAAACAAACAAATTAAGTTTTATTTCTTTAGCCCATCAAATTGAAGCTGCTTTGGCCAAGGGGTATACAGAAGGGGAAGTCAGGGATGCTGTAATAAAATCCATTAGCCCAGGCATGAGTTTGAGAAATTTTTTGGAATGCACACCAGATATCTCACTTTCTAAACTCAGAAAAATTTTGAGATCTCATTACCAAGAGAAATCTAGCACTGAGTTACACAAAGCCTTGTCAACAATCACCCAACACCAAAGTGAGGGCCCCCAATCTTTTCTCCTGCGTGCCCTGGAACTCCGACAGCGCGTAATATTCACAAGTAAGGAAGCAGATTCTCACATAAAGTATAATGAAGATATAATTCAGAGTCTTTTTCTTCATGCAGTAGAAACAGGGCTCCGAAATGAAACAGTTCGCGCCAAACTAAGGCCATTTCTGCTTAGTAAAGATGTAGCTGATGAAGATTTGATGTGTCAAATTAACATCATTTGCTCTCAAGAGCATGAGAGAGAATTAAAGTTAGGCCGCAAGCATGTCCATGCAGTTTCTACTGGAACTGTTCCACCTAAAAATGGTACAGAAATTGAAGCAAAATCATTTTCAAGAAATGAAAATACGGAGGAATTTTACAAGGCCACTTTGAATGCTGTTCAAAATAGTTTGAAAGAGCTCAAAACATCTTTTGAAGAGTTTAAAGAACAGTCTGTTCAAGCCCCCAAAAAGAAGTTTCCTCAAACACAAAGTATCAGAAAAGCTTGCCCTTCATGCGTAGAACAAGGATCAATGCAGAAATGTCAGCACTGTTTCATTTGTGGAGATGCGTCGCATATCGCAAGAGGCTGCGCCAAGAGAAGAAATCCAAAAAACGGGAACAAGCTACAGTGGAACAGGGACTAACTGTAGCTAGCAAACTAGATGATTCCCTGCAATGTTTCTTTTGTTTAGCTATTGGTTCAGCAGAAATAGAAGTAAAACTGTGTTCTGGCTGTGGGGTTGCGAAGTATTGTAGTAAAAGTTGTCAGAAAAAGGCATGGGCAGACCACAGTGTTATTTGCAAAGCGATTCAACAACTTTCAGTTCCAAAACAAACAAGTCTTGAGTTTGATAAATTTTTTCCAACAAACCTGAATCCACACCAAAGGAATAACATTGCAAAATTAGTTGGGAACATGTGTCTTATAAACTGTACATTTGATGGAAAACAAATTCAAGCACTTTTTGACACTGGTGCCCAAGTTTCCATCATTTCATCTAAAACTTTGAGGGAACTGCTGCCAAAAAAAGAAATCAAAGACATTTCATGCCTTCTTGGAAGTGAAACGTTAAATCTTACTGTTGCCAATGGTGAAAAATTACCATATGATGGGTATATTGAAATTGACTTTACTTTGAGAGGAGAAGGAGGAACCCAATTTAGCATACCAGTACCAGTGCTTGTTACCCCTCATTTCTTGGAACATCCCATCATAGGGTATAATGTGGTAGAAGAAATTTTGGTCAACCATAAGGATCGTACCCCAGTTTTAATCAAGTTGTTGGCTGAATCTTTAAACGCGTCAACAAAAGAAAATGTTGAAAAGTTTGTGAACCTAGTGCAAAAGGGAGAAGAGAAAATTTCCATTCCTGTTAAGCTCTCAAAGGGAACTTTTCTTATCAAAAGTGGACAGTCTGCTAAGGTGCCTTGGAGAGTAAACATAGGACCAATTTCAAGTAAATCACCATTCATCTTTGAACCAACAACTGACATCAAACAATGGGCTCCTACGCTAGAAATAAGTGACAGCATAATCAACATTAAGAACACAACAGCCCGTATCCAAATAACGATTCACAACGCAGGTAGCCATGACATCGTTTTAAAGGGAAGAACACTTATAGGAAGCCTTGAACCAATTCGCTCAGTTACACCATTGGAAGTTAAGTTAAGATCGGATGACAAACGTAAGGAAAGCAATGATGAACAGAAACAAGTTATTCACAGCATAGGTTCAACTGAAGGCAGTACCATAGTTGATGACCTAAAACTAAACAACCTTGACGAAGAAAAGACAAACACTGTGATGGAAATGTTAGCTGATGAACAATCTGTTTTTGCAAGATCAAGTGATGATGTTGGTGATATCCCCTCCCTGCAACTTGACATAAATCTAACAGATGACATCCCAGTTCAGAAATCATATGTATCTGTTCCTCGACCTCTCTACAATGAAGTTAAAATGTATGTTCAAGACCTGCTAAATCGGGAATTTATTCGTAAATCAACATCAGCATACTCATCCCCAGTAGTCTGCGTGAGCAAATGTGATGGGTCTCTGCGCTTATGCATTGCATTGACTACAGGGCCTTGAATAGAAAAACTGTCCCAGATCGTCATCCACTGCCACGCATACAACAGACCATTGAGAGTTTAGGGGGAATAAATGGTTTTCTCTCTTAGACATGAGCAGCGCGTATCACCAAGGCTATGTATCAAAAGAAAGTAGGAACAAGACAGCTTTCATCACACCTTGGGGGCTGTATGAGTGGGTTTGAATCCCATTCGGACTCATGAATGCACCCTCAGCATTTCAACGCTTCATGGAGGGATGTCTAGAGGGCCTCCGTGATGAAATCTGCATACCCTACCTCGACGACATAATAGCGTTCAGCAAAACCTTTGAAGATCATGTCAACAATGTCAGGACGGTTTTACAGAGACTGAGATCAAATGGAGTACGACTGAAGGCAAAGAAGTGTGAGTTGTTCAAGCAAGAGGTTAAATACCTTGGGCAGATTATTTCGGCAGATGGCTACAAACCGGACCTTTCCAAAACGGATGCCATCACTTCATTAGCAAGGAATCCACCTACAACAGTCAAAGATGTTAGGAGAGTACTAGGCTTGCTTGGATACTACCGAAGGTTCATACCAGATTTTGCACGCACAGCAAAGCCACTGTTTGACCTTCTCAAGGCTCCAGATTTGCAGAAAGTACAGACAAAGCCCAGTAGTCAGAAGTCCAATAGAAACCCTCAAGGACAGTTCTTACCAAACACTCCTATCAGATGGGAAGAAAAACACCAGGCAGCCTTAGAATCGTTGATAACTTCAGTAACATCGCCACCAATCCTAGCTTATCCAGACTTCAGCAAACAATTCGTTCTTCATACTGATGCAAGTGCAGAAGGATTAGGTGCTGCCCTATACCAGGAACAAGAGGACGTCATGAAAGTGATTGGGTATGCATCACGCTCATTAAACCCAGCAGAAAAGAACTACCACATGCATTCAGGGAAGTTGGAATTCTTGGCGTTGAAATGGGCCATATGTGACCATTTCAAGGATTATCTATATTATGCACCCAACTTTATCGTGTACATGGATAATAATCCACTGACGTACATTCAAACAACTGCCAAGTTAAATGCAACTGGTTATAGGTGGTTAGCACAACTAACTGATTTTCACTTTGAGATACGATATAAACCAGGAAAATCTAACACTGATGCCGACGCCCTATCAAGATCACCTTTCAGTCTATTACAGCAAGAGGAATACACACAGAAAACATCACCAAAAGTCTTAGGAGCTATTTTAAATGGCGTCAAAGCACAAGCCGACATGGAATCAACGTGGTTTGCAGCAGTCACTGGAGAAAGAGAAGTAGAAAACCAATTGTCCTTAAACAAATGGGCAGCGCGAATCACCTTTACGGAGTTATGTACCGCCCAGGAGAATGATGCAAGCATCCATCCTGTCCTCATGCACATCAACAACGGTAAAAAGCCAGACCACCACCAGCTTAGAAATCTTCCTCGTGAGACGTGCCTACTATTAAAAGAATGGAATCGCCTTTACATCGATCAAGATGGACTCCTAAAGCACAAATCTGCATCCTATGAGCAGCTTGTTTTGCCAAAGAAGTTTCGCATGACTGTTATTAAAGAATTACACAACAACATGGGACACCTTGGAGCCGATCGAGCATTTCAGCTGGCACGTGAACGATTTTACTGGCCCCGTATGTTCTCTGAAATCCAAACATATGTGATGAAGGTATGTCGCTGTATCATCAGCCGTAAACCAGCGGTACCAGCAAAAGCACCACTGAAGCCAATTACTTCAACAATGCCAATGGAGCTGATATCGATAGACTTCCTACATCTCGAACGATCCAGTGGTGGATGTGAATACATTCTGGTAATTGTTGACAATTTTACCAGGTTTGCGCAAGCATACCCGACTAAAAATAACACTGCGAAAACTGCAGCAGAAAGGTTATTTAATGACTTTTTCCTCAGATTCGGGTTTGCAGAGAAGATTTTACACGACCAGGGACGCAAATTTGAAAACAAGTTGTTCCACCATTTGGAAAGACTCTCAGGTGTTTGACGATTACGAACAACACCATATCATCCTCAGTGCAACGGACAAGCTGAGAGGTTCAACAAGACCCTATTGTCGATGTTAAGAACCCTTGCAGAGAAGGAAAAATCACGCTGGAAAGATTCTGTGAATCAGATGACGCACGCTTACAATTGCACACCTAACTCAGCAACAGGATTTGCCCCATATTACCTCATGTTTGGACAGAAACCACGTTTGCCCATCGATCTGATGTTTCAAAGGCATGCTGATGAAAGTATTAAGATGGAGAAATTTGTTGAAAACTGGCAAAGAGCTTTACAGGAAGCGGACCAGATTGCAAATCAAAACTCTACGAAATCACGTGAATCCGCAAAAAAGCGATATGATCAAAGAACACAAGATTTAGTGCTGGAGGAGGGTGATAAGGTCCTAGTACGCAATTTGACACCACATGGTGGTCCGGGAAAATTGAGAAATCACTGGGAGGACAAGGTACACATTGTCACGGAACGCAAGTTTGATGGACCAGTCTACGAAGTGAAGCCACATGATGGACATGGTCGTACTCGCACGTTACACCGCAACCTGTTACTACCTTGCCCGTTGTTGGAAGACATTGATACCAAGGATGAAATCGCAAGCAAGAAATATGTTCCAAAACGTACACATGCTGTTCTTGAAGACAGCCTGCCTGAGTCTAGTGACTCGGAAGATGAGATCAAGTCAGTGCTGGCCTTTGCTACAAGACAACCAGAAGGAAAAAACAACAACAACAACTCTAACCACTACATCAGCAACCAGTTAGACCCCCAGGATCAGGCTCACACAGCCACTGTTACACCAGATGAGGAGCCCACCATTACTCAAGACATTGATGATTCAACTAGCCAGGAGTTGAACGCCCCTCAGCAAGCAGATGAGATTGATGAAGCTGATAGCCCTCGACCACGTAGCAGAACGTTAGAAGCGCCAAACCAAACTCAGGAAAATCCAAGCCCGGTTGCCAACAATAATGAAACATGTCGTCCTGCACGCTACCGGCAGCCCCCAGTTTACTTCAACTATGGCCAACCAGGGCAACCAAGTTATTCGATTCACCCAACATATGCGGACCCAGTTTTTGTGAACAGACCATATTGGGTATTTCCTTATGCCAATTATACATGGCCTCAACCAAACTTTGCAGTAACTCACTGAAGTACTGGCTGTTATTGTTTTTCACTAACTATCACTACTATCGCCAAAGAAATTCGCTTGTTTGTTATACAACCAATTCCACAACTGTGTAGACATTCGGAGGTTTAAACTGATCTCATGTGTTGCAAGTTACAACAGTATTTTGACTTAGAGGAACCTATCCGACCATCGTGGCAAAAGAATCTTAATAGCTGAAATAGTTTGATCGTAACTGTTATGAAAGCATTGTGTTCTAGACTGGCCATCTGCAACAACCGTTGAACAGATACCGGCCACATGGTTAACTACCTTAGCAAGTTTAGAGAAGAGAACCTGTTAAAGAAGGGGAGAGTGTAAGCGGTGAGAACTTTTTAGATCTATTTATTAATGTACGTAAGGACCCCCTTACATGAACATTACCCCCGTCGCAAGCATTACGTAATTCGAACAGAAGTCGTCACGTGACAAGAGCACGCCGTGAAGCGGGAGAGAACTTTGAAAAAGAAAGAGACTGTGAACTGTGTGTGTCTGGAATGTCGAAAAACACATGTATCAGGAATTGTTGTTATGAAATGGGAAAAATCAAGACGTTTTATTTACTTGTTGTGCCTCTATCAAGAAACTAGATAGCGGGCCTACAATAATAATAACAGGGAACAGTTTGCTGTCATCTAAGAATGTATATATACCTTCTGCTATCATACTCGTGAATAGTTTCCAGCACATAGGAAGGCATGTTATCGGGCGATAATTGCTCGGTATGTTACCTTTGCTGATGTCTTTCATTATCAATACAGTCCTTCCTCGTTGATGCTTTGATTCAGACTGTGAGAGTTGTTAGCACAGACATAGGGATGAAATTCGGACTGGAAAAATGTGCTGTGCTAGTGATGAAGAGAGGGAAAGTGACAAAATCTGATGGCATAAGACTACCCGATGACAGAATGATTAAATCCATTCATGGAGAAAATGGTTACAGATATCTTGGCATTTTGCAATCTGACCAAGTACTGTGCAATGAAATGAAAGAAAAGGTGAGAGCTGAATACGAAAGAAGGGTGAAGAAAGTGCTAAAATCAAAGCTAAATGGAGGAAACATGATATCTGCCATTAATACTTGGGCAGTGCCATTGATTCGATACTCTGCACCTTTCCTTGAATGGCGAAGAGATGAAATCAAAGAAATGGATAGGACTACAAGAAAAATAATGAACATGTATAACGCCCTACATCCAAGGGATAGTGTAGCGAGACCGCATTTGCCCAGGAAAGAGGGAGGAAGAGGACTAATGTCGGTAGAAGATTGCGTAGAGCTGGCGAGTTTGGGGTGGGAAAACTACATTCAGAAGTCAACTGAAAGGTTAATAACCAGTGCAAGAAGAGATCTTGAAGATGCAGAATTAGGTACAGAAAAGGAATTCAAGGCACAGAGAAAGGAAGATAGAAAATCGGAATTAGAGGCCAAGGCATTGCATGGGCAGCACTTTCGACAAACAAAGGAATTTAGTGATACTGAATCGTGGAGATGGTTAAGAGAAGGGGAACTCAAGAAGGAGACAGAAGGCCTTATCATGGCTGCACAAACCCAATCATTAAGAACAAATGCAGTGAAAGCAAAGATTGACAAAAGCACTTCCGATGCCACGTGTAGAGTCTGTAAGCAGGCAGAAGAGACGGTAGATCATATTGTCAGTGGGTGTTCAAAGTTTGCTCAGAAAGAGTACAAAAGACGACATGACTGTGTGGCGCGTGCACTGCACTGGGACTTATGTCGAATGTATGACATACAAACTGCACAAAAATGGTATGAGCACCAGCCTGAAGGAGTTGTGGAGAAGGAAAATGTAAAGATATTGTGGGACTTCAAGATACAGACCGATAACGAAATTCAAGCAAGAAGACCAGACATAGTAATCCACGACAAGAGTAATAAGAGCTGCTATATTATTGATGTCGCCATTCCAGGTGATGCAAGAGTTCCACAGAAAGAAGCTGAGAAGATTGAAAAGTACAGTGATTTAAGGAGAGAATTGCAAAAACTCTGGAAATTCAAAGCAAAAGTTGTTCCGATCGTAGTTGGTGCTCTTGGGACAGTGTCTAAAAGTTTGACTGGCTACCTGAAGGAAATTAAAGTGTCAACCAAGATCCAAGTGATTCAAAAATCTGCTTTGCTTGGCACCGCAAGAATTCTGAGAAAAGTTCTAGAGATCTAAGGCCATGGGTCATGACTTGATCTTTGGAAGTCGCAAGAACGTCCAGTGAACATATCATCAATAACCACTGTGAAGAAAGCAACATAATAATAATAATAATAATAATAATAATAATAATAATAATAATAATAATAATAATAATAATAATAATAATAATAATAATAATAATAATAATAATAATAAAAACACACACTGTTAAGATTTGACGTTTCGATTAAAAATCTTCATCAGCCCCTAATAATAATAATAATAATAATAATAATAATAATAATAATAATAATAATAATAATAATAATAATAATAATAATAATAATAATAATAATAATAATAATAATGATAATGAATCATGGCCAGTATATCCACAAAGTGGCTCTTCATCTGGTCGCTAAAAATACTTTACATGGTTTAAGACTTCTAGTATGATAATTTATTTCTAAGGAAAGATAAAAAGCAGGTAACAATGTTACATCAATCTGAAAAGTAAGGTTAAAAAGTTTAAAGGTTAATAAGTTTACAATCTTAAAATTTTAAAATCGTTAATTGTTTAATACTTTTGTGCGTTATTTGTTGCACCTCTCCACAGCTGTGTTGTGTTTCATTGACTTCAGCATTGCACTGTGTAATTGTTCGAATGCGAGAGTTCGATACGATGTAACTTGCTGCTATTCGAACAATTACACAGTGCAATGCTGAAGTCAATAAAACACAACACAGCTTTGGAGAGGTGCAACAAATAACACACAAAAGTATTAAACAATTAACGATTTTAAGATTGTAAACTTATTATTGTTCAGTGAAGTTAACTGCCTGGGCTTCCTGTGGTTTTATTAATTCTTTATAAAATACGACTATGTACTTGAAAAATGATATTACACAACGTTCGTTGTGGTACTACGAAACGAACATGTTGGGATATCGGCTGTTCGCTATTGATACTCAAACAAAACAAGGACAGATTTTGTAGCAATAGTATCAAGTTGTTTTTATAATATCCAAACACCATTAACCGATTATGGGAAAGATGGTGCTGCGGGTGGGGCATTTGATAAAAATCCATAACAGTGGGGGTCGTAGGGAGTCACCGAAAACCGCAAAACCGCCAACATTTTTCAAAAAACCGAAAAACCGCCTCAAAATTCAGCTAAACCGTCATAACATTTTTCCAAAGTTTGGATGTACCTCCTCGGTTTTGTGCTGCAGACGACTGCCTCGTTATCATTGTTGTAGCCAAAAAGGGGAAAGCTAATTCTAGTGCCTTAAATTCGCAGGAAATTGTGAAAGTTAGTAGAATGTTCACAAAATCATATTGTATTGAACAATTATTCGTAGCTTTTATCATTAATTTTTATGATAATTTGACTTCTCGAACCATATTTTGTGAACAAATGTGGAAACCACTGAGAAAGAGAGGAACCGTAAAACGTCATTTTTACGGCCAAAAACCGTTAAACCGTTCCAAAAACAGCTAGAAACCGCAAACCGTCAGCCCCTACGACCCCCACATAACAGAATGAACAGAAGGAACACTGCCGATGCAATCATTTCCGTAATCGACCATTCAAATCAATTAGAGATCTCAGACAAAAGAAATTCTCTAAACCAACAAATCAAAACAAGCGAACAGTAAGTATTATATTCAGTACATGAAAATTAATAAATTCTTACAAAAAGAAACAATCATCGATCTCAACAGTTGGAGCTTTGCAACATTACTGGTTTCTTTTCAATGCCCTTAGTGGCACAAATTTATCAAACACAAGCCCAAACAGCCCCCTCCCCTATTTCTTTATGCGAACATTTACGACTTTGTATGATTTACTTACCCCTACCCCGTAACACGTCTTTAATTTCATCTTGGATTTCCACACTTATATTGTTCAAAGGCATTATTGTCACATCGACAATGTTCTCATTGCTCTTAACAGCTGCCAGAATTCTTCGTGCCCCTGCATCCCCAATTTTATTGCCTTCAAAGTCGATCGATTTCAATGCAGTGTTGTCCCTTATGCCTTCACATAAAATCTCTATTCCTTCATCCCTCAAATTGTTGAAGTCCAAGGATAAAGTTGTTAGTGCTTTGTTTTGCTTGAAACCTTCGGCAAGGGCTTCCAATCCATCATTCGTTACATTATTACCACTCAAATTAAGGTCAGTTAGTGTGTTATTTCTTTTAAGTAGATCGGCGATCTTAACAGCTCCTAAATCGCCGATTTTACAATCACCAATATCCAATGTTGTGATGTTTTCATCGTCTAGCAGTGCTTCAGCTATGTACGTCATACCTTCATCTCCTAGGTTGTTTCCATGCAGCCTACAACGAATTGAAAGTTTGAAATTACGGTCTGCTTGCGTAGATCATTGTTTTCTTCGGCTGAAAACTGCATTCATGGATTCAGACTTCCTTTAAAGCCAGGAAAATTCCTAATTACATCTTGCTCGCATTGAAAACTGTCTTCTGTTGTAGGGAAGAGAATAAATCTGAATTTAAGGGGGAGTAGGAAAAACGACACGGGAATTCAGCTATTTGTCTACCGGTTGTATAAGGGTCATTGCTGGCATTCCTAATTATGAATATTCCTTTTAGATTTCGCTTCGAACCAGCAATGACAATAGCCATGGAGTGCTTCATGCGGGGTTTACCGGCAAAGATTTTTGTCAAAATTTTACGGTGGTTCTATGGAAATTTGTGCAATCAAAGCCTTCATGTAAGGACCCTACAAAGTCCTAAGATCACGAAACTGCAAAAATCGAGCAAAAATAGTTATACAGTAGTGTGACAAATAGGTTCGTTCATTGCCTTTTATTTGGGTTCATTGACCTTGAAAATAATGTTATTTTCATTATGTAACAATAAGCTACAAAGTTGTTGAACACAGGCACAGACAAACAGGCAGAGTCCAATGTAAGGTAATTGCACAAGAACAGCAATAAGATATAAAAAAATATCAAACAATGAAGAGCTGACACGGCTGCTTAGTTGGGGCACAGGAGGCCCAATCGAGTACGTACTATGGGGCTTACGTAGCTCT
Organism: Aurelia sp. 3 sensu Dawson et al. (2005); assembly: GCA_964020215.1. Classification (NCBI taxonomy): domain Eukaryota; kingdom Metazoa; phylum Cnidaria; class Scyphozoa; order Semaeostomeae; family Ulmaridae; genus Aurelia; species Aurelia sp. 3 sensu Dawson et al. (2005). The sequence goes on from OZ026590.1 coordinate 11,003,652, forward strand.
TGAACGTTGCATTAACTTTGCATTAAACGCCCAGTTCTTTCCATATGCAAAGATGCATATGATGCATATGATGCGCATCAAAATGTTCCCTAGCTTTTAAACTTTGTGCTCAATGCAGCCACTTTCACTTTCCTCCATGAGATAACTGGAAACAAACGCGAAATAAAGCTGATCTCTGCGACGGTTTGAAACCAATTAAGGCTCAGTATCAGCATCCTGTCCAAGTCAAAGAGCGTTGACGTTCGACATTTGAACAAAACTCGTTGCAAATCACGGTTCTCCCAGCGATGAATGTTTGCTAAGAACACTCCTGCTAGAGATCCGGGGGATAAAACTGTCATTTGCAACGAAATTCGTTGTTAGACAAATGCAAGTAAAACAACCTGTAGTCCTAGTTACTTAATGATATAGACTGTTCAATACACAAACAGCAAGTAATGCTGCGTCATTGCAGTACAGCAACAGCAACTGAATATCCGATGTTGTCATTGCGGTAGGATGCTGTATTTGGCATGATTATGGAGCTGGAGGAAAGACACAGAGATAAACGATCAACCATTAAATGGTGTGAATTTCGATTTTCTTCAGTTCAAAGAAAAAGTAGTGCTGTCTTTATGTTGCAGTTAGAAACAGCAGCAGCAGCAGAAATAGCTTCAGTGGAAAAGCTACGTCAGCCCCATAGTATGCAATTGCGCTTCCTGTGGTTGGAGATACATGGTACTCCCCCTGTTGTTCTGTAGCTTTGTTTTGGACCTTCTTGACAACAAATCAGCTTAGGAACCATAAACGCATGTTCTGTGGACATAATCTGATCATTCAAATATCTGCAATCATCACGAGCAAAGATGCAGCGACAACGAGCAGTCAGAAAGACCTTTCGGTTTCGCAAAAAGGTGAAACGATGATTTAAGGATGTGTTTGATTGGTGGCAATTCTGAAAAGGTAGACTTGGTAGGCTCGGAATTTGTGTTTGATTGGCGACCAAGTTCCGAAAACGGCAGGTTTGGCAGGTTTGGCAGGTTTGGAAGGCCTGCTGAACCTTCTGCTCCAAGAGGCGGAATGTTTGGCAGACTTTGGAGAGGTTCTCGTTTTCATTTGTGAAACTCTGAAAATGAGGCGAATTTGCTCGTGCTGCTGTGGTAATTGAGTCAGCTGAGTCTTTGTTGCCAAGCACCGGACTCGTCTTCGTGTATTTCAACTGGAGACCTCGTTGTCACCAGGATGAACCTTCTGTTTTGAAGAATTTTGTGTTTCATTTGGCACTGTGTTTCCATCTCCTCGACGTCTACCGTTTTCAGAACTTGCGTAGGTTTGGAATTACCAATCAAACACGCCCTAAAAGTGAAGATGATCACTCATCTGTGGCTCGAAGCCTGGCTGCAACGTAATGAGCGGGCATTACTGAATAATGGTTCCCTATCATTACGTCACATTCAAACATTTTCAGCCAATCAGATTGTGCAACAGAGCTGCTGCCCTGATAGGACAATGACAGGGCAAATGGTAATAAGGCAAACTAATTAATGCTAAACTTACATAAGCATCTTAAGATTCTTATTTGTTCTGATTACTTCCGCAAGATGCTTAGCACCAGCAGGGCCAATGCTGTTCAGATTCAAATTCAACATCTGCAAAAAATTATGCAAATACAGTAAAGCAGACCAATTGAATTCCTTACAAGATCGGACCAAGAAAAAGATAAGGATTGACAAAAGACACTGGTTAATATCGTTTTGGGCATTGCAAGTGACAATTTCCCTTTGCCCAGTTCATGCCAGTAACGATTTGCATTCGACTGTTGAAAAATCTGAAAAGTTGTAAAATAGACTTCTAAAGCAACACCTCGGGCATTAAAGTTAATTGACGGTGATAAATGGCTAACTCAAGGGTTGCATTTGCATGTACATGCGTGTCTGCTATGGCAAGCGAAAGTCACCAAAATCAGATAAACCCGGTGAAAAACTCTGGTGAAAAACTCGGTTTTTCTGGTGAAAAACTCGGTTTTTCTGAGAAACTCGGTTTTCTGTAAGCTCTGTCTGGTCGGTCGGTGCAGCCGTAAATTCTCGGGAAATGTCGGGTGAAAATTTAATTGATAAAGCAAAATTCGGTTCATCAGAAAGGATCGGAGAAAACTCGGTTTCTCTAAAATAGTGACATTTTAGCAGAAAAACTCGGTTTTCCTGGAGAAAAACCAAGTTTTTCTCAGATAAACTCGGTTTCTCTGCAGATAAACCCGGTTTTTCTGAGAAAAACTGGGTTTATCTGATTTTGGTGACTTTCGTTTGCCATAGTCTGCATATGCTAGCTATCCTTAATCCATTGTATTTTGCACATATACTCGCATCCTGTTTGTAAGACTAATCACTAATCAAATGATAAGTTTTGCAAAGATTTACCTTTAGATTTTCGGCATTCTTAACAGCCTCTTTGATTTTCTCAATGCCATCATCATTCATGGAAACATTTCTCAGAGAAAGACTGTCCATACTATCTGAATTCTTGATTACAACATTGGAAAGCTCGTCAACCTGCATAAAATGATACAAAAGTAAATTGGCATTACGCTAAACCGAGTTTACTGACGATGTCTAAAATGTCCTTTCAACTAAATCAGTCGTTTTAAATCAAAGGAAACGGGCTGCTCTCCTCTTGCAGAAGGAAACAGCTTTTTGAACCTTGATTTTGGACTACATCTTGGAACAAATACGACTCCAAAATACGATACTGCATCCACATTCAATTTTGAAAAGATTATAAAGACTGCTTAGCTGCAACTATGTCAAAAGCCTTTTAAAATGTAGAAACGTCCCATTAATCAAAGGTGCTAGTACAATTGGACCATTTCACTGAACAATTTTGCAGCTGAATTAGTTACTTAAATAACTGCTTAAAAAGTACTTAAAAAAATACTTAAAAAGGACTGATCATAATCTTTCTCGAAGTCTAAACTACTACCTTTTGAGCAGATGATGATGATGATGATGATGATGATGATGATGATGATGATGATGATGATGATGATGATGATGATGATGATGATGATGATGATGATGATGATGATGATGATCATCATCATCATCATCATCATCATCATCATCATCATCATAATAATGACGATAATAATGATGACGATAATAATGATGAAGATGATGATTATGATGACAGGATGAAGCTCTATATTCAGTGATATATACAATATTGGCACTTGTTCAAACAATTCTAGGTTTTTGTTATCCCGAGATAAGTCGAAAACCTACTTGGGCAGCAGACAAAGCAACGCTGTTCAATTCAACATCAGCAGTGCTTTCAATCAATGGAGCCACCGATCCATCATGCTTTACACCTGGTTCAACATCAAACGATGTTTCCGGTTCACCAGAACCTTCCCCACTGGCTAGCTTGTCCGGATCGTTTCCTGCATCTAGCTCTTCTGCTTCTGTGTCCGACTTCATATCTAAATCACCATTTGTTATTTCTATGGATGAAGAGAGGTCTTTATCGATAATCAGCAAAAAAGAGCAAAGGTAACTGAGAATCCATCGACTACTACAGGATCTAAGTGAAAGTACTACAGCCGATATTCCAATTTAAGCTAAAGTTTGAAATGCGACATAGTTTTTCGATAAAGCAAATCATGGCTACGTAAAGACCCTGTCAAATTAGTAGCATCGTCCTTAAGTGATCAATCGATTTCACAAGAAATATTTCGCAGTCCGAAGAATATATCCAAGGGTTCACTTCTTTTCAGTGGAATTTTTCACCGAGGGAATCTATTTACAAGAGAAAATATCGCTTTGAATCCGAACAAAAAGATAAGTTATTACAAAGATGTGGCCCCTCGGAAAATTCCACTGACTAGAAAGCAGCCTAAAAGCGAGTGAATATCGGCTCAAGAACGTTAGGATCAAGAAATGCAAACTATGAACGGAACTGAAAGGAAGGAGACTGATCTGACGGAAGAATATTCAGCCAAATGGTGAAGTGTTGATTGAACTTACTTTTATATTAAGAAAAGCATATGCAGAAATGTCATTATGTCTTTTCTTCTAATCATATCTTAATTGTGTTTTTTAAATACCGGGTGTCCCAAAAAAAAGTATCCGGATTTGGTCGACCCTAGCAATAAGCACATAGCGTGAATCAATCCGAAATGATTTTCAAAACATACCTCGATAGCCAACTTGAACATAGATACCTCGTTTGTTGATATCGGTGCACTGAGGGTGAAGATATTAATCTTCAAAGGAGAAATTTGCCTCCACCTCCAAACCAGAGCTTTGGCGCTTTGGCCTAAGCAAATTCTTGAAGCTCTGTGAATGAAATCAACAAAATTTGAAGACGGCAAAACAGATGTGCTTTCCAAAATACAGTTCATGTGAGACCTATCGTCAAGGGAGCCCCGAAATCAGCTTCATTCATCTCAATATCGACAATTTATTTAACACTTACTATTCACCGGTGAAGTACTCCCTTGAGCATCAACACACTTTTGACATCGTCGAATCATTCCTTGAAAAGAATTTGTTATCAGACCTCTCGAGATCAGGTTGATCATCGCGTATCTTCGAAGCTGATTTCCCGGGTGGGTCATCAACAAGAGAGGAGATATCTATTGGCCCCCAAAAGATCTCCAGACCTTCCTGTCGTGGCCCCCGAGAGATCTAATAAACAATTCTTTTCAAGGAATGATTCGACGATTTCAAAAGTGTATTGATGCTCAAGGGAGTACTTTCACCGGTGAATAGTATGTGTAAAATAAATCGTCGATATTAAGATGAATGAAGCTGATTTCGGAGCTCCCTTGACAATCGGTCTCACATAAACTGTATTTTGTAAAACCCATCTGTTGTGCCGTCCTCAGATATTGTTGATTTTATTCATAGAGCTTCAAGAATTCCCTTAGGCCAAAGCGCCAAAGCTCTGGTTTGGAGGTGGAGGCAAATTTGTCCTTTGAAGATTGATATCTTCACTCTCAGTGCACCGAATTCAACAAACGAGGTATCTATGTTCAAGTTGGCTATTGAGGTATGTTTTGAAAATCATTTCGGTTGGATTCACGCTATATTCTTATCGCTAGGGTTGACCAAATCCGGATACTTTTTTTTGGGACACCCGGTAGTACGCCTTTGCATAACGCTACATCTCAAAGCACAGCAGATTTGTTGATAACTAAGTCAAGAAAACATTGTAGAGGGTATGAGGAAATACTTAAGCAGACAGATCCTACCAGTCCCGGCGAGGAAAACCACTTGCTTTTCCATTCCAGAGTGAATCAAATCATCTAAACGTGAATTACCTGGATCAGAAACCAACGTCAGTGAATTCTCATCTTCTTCATCATTCTTTCCAGTTTTCTCCGCAGTTTTATCTTGTGCTGACTCATTTGCACTATTTCTATCCCCTTCCATTTCCTCTTCTACATGTTCAACTCCAGCGTCAGCTTTCGTCTCAGTATCCGAATCTACGGCAGCTGCAGTGTCAGTCTTCTCGCCATCATTATCATGCATGTTTAATTCCACGTCATTATTAGCCAAATTCCCTTCTCCGGCTGCAGTATCAACCTCTAGCTGTTTAGCCTCAGTTTGTTCACCCAATTCCTCCTGATCAGCCAAGTTTTCTCCTTCAGATACCATACCAGCCTCTTCGTTTTCTCCTTCAGGTACCATACCAGCCTCTTCGTTTTCTCCTTTGGGAACCATACTAGCATCTTCGTTTTCTCCTTTAGGTACCATACCAGCCTCTTCCTTCTCTTCTGTTGATTCGTTATTATTAGTTACCTCCTCCTTGCTGTTATCTGAATTTTCATTTCCTTCTGCTCCTACTATATCTACGTTCTCAGGATCTTCCTTTTTGTGTTCATCTTCTCCAGTATGCATTTCGTCTGTGACATCTTCACCAGAATCGATTTCTTCCATCCTCCTTTCATTTTCCTCGCTGTTGTCTAGGCCATTTTCTTCTGAGGCCTTATCATTTTCCCCATCCTTGCTCAGATCAACTCTATTACCTTCTTCCTCTGTCGCAACAGCAGTTGCATCCTCAGCATTATCCGCCTCCACTTGCATCTCCACTTGCATCTCCTCTCCAGGTACTACTGCATCGTCTTGCTTTTCTTCTATTCTTTCCGCTGCATCATTCATTAAATCTTCCTCTCTGTCTTCATGTTTATCACCTTCTTCTTGCTCTCTTGCTTCATCGTCTGATTTCTCTTTTATCGGGCCATCTTCCTTCGTCATTTCGTCCTTCGCAACTTCAACTTCGGTCTTTGATTTCTTGTCCTCTTGCCCTTCGATGCTACTAGTCCCTTCATCGTTCGTAAATTCAGCCTCAACTTTAAGCTGCTCCGTTTCTTTGTCTTCGGCAAGCGCATCTTCGTTTTGAATTGCCTTGCTAAAACTATCGGAATGATCCTTGTCATTGTCATCAACATAACTGATTTCATCGGGACCGTCAATTTCCCTGTCTTCCCATACTTTTTCGTGGGAAAGTTCTTCATCTTCTTTAGAAGGTTGTTCATTAGAGGAGCTGCTGTGTTCCACTTCCTATAAATAGGACGGTAATGACTATCTAATGACACTGAAAAAAAACGTTTGGGGAGCAGAAGGGACTGATAACGTCACTTGAACATAATTTAATAAAGCTTGAAAACAGTAAAAAAAGACCTTACTACCACTTTTACTACGGGGTGTATTGGAAAAATGGACCACTTTCAAAACGCCTCTGCGATGGCAACTTTAAAGGACATAAACTATTGCCATGGCATTTACTATCATCATCAGTTGGTTTAATTTCTGACACCCTGTAAAATGAATTTGGTAAGCTTTATTATATTTCGTTTTCTCTGTTTTGTATAGAATATGATACATCATAAAGTCACATCTCCACTAGGCGGAAAAATGTCGAGCCGCGAAAAGTAGGACGTATTCCTAGCAGTCGCGGCTCTTTTTGTGGCGACAATTCGATTAGCCAATTAGATTACCATAAATTTTTCTGCCTTGAAATTTTTCAGCTAAGTGGAAATCCGGCTTAACAAAAACTTCGCCATCGTCATCTGTCCATTACAATGGTATTTATAGAGTCCCAAGATGCTAACCTAATCCAGGTCTTGATGTCATCTATCTAGCAACGCTTTGGTTGTCCTCAGTTCCTTGTAACATTTGTGCGGCATTTTGATATCAGTTTAGATGGTCTCACTGATGCTCGCTTTATATGGCCAAAAAATTTTACCTTCCTCTCTTATTAACAAGGAAATATATGAATAAACAAAAAGCACCATCTAAAAATAACAGAAATTAAAATAACAAACACAACTGTAATTTGGCAAATACGTTTCAACTAATATCTTCCTCAGTTTCAAAGGAAATATATATATATATATATATAAACAACAAAATATTGCTGCATGTAGCTTTGCTTTCTCGAGCAGGCACTGACAGAGCAATTTTGTGGAGAAAAGTAACTTCAAAGAGGTAATGGTGATCTGAGCACTTTAGTTAATGATATTTCACTTTAGGGCTATCTAATATGAACAGCGAACGTTGATCAGTTGGCTATGCAACTTCTCCAGCGATTTGCTATTGTGTTGCAGGCTCTTGTACTTCTTTTTGTCATATTGCGTTCGCTCATCATGGCAACTGAAGCTCGTCCGTGCTGTAAGGCTGACGATTCGTTGCAGCATCTTGATTTTTGGCATGGAAACTTAATGAAACATTAATAGTATCCACGGACAGCTAACTATTCCATACGGAAGGATACCAATCATTTCCAAAATAAGGTAAGAATAATTATTTCTGTCCTTTCAAAACACGCTTTTTGAGGAATCAAACAAAAGCAATCATAGACAAATATTTTGGGAATTTTGTAGAATTGTGATGTATCAGAAAATTGAGACCGCTGTCATAGACTGATCAATGAATCTGGGTAACTTTGAGCAATAAATCCATTTCATTGGTAAATACAGGCAAAGTTGAGCTTGTGGATGAAAAGATCACTGCCACAAATCTTAAAATTAAAGTTGCCACTTCAGAGGCACATTGTAAGTGGTCGGTTCTTTTCGATACATTAGGTGCAATTGCAAGGAAAGAAAATGAAAATTTTTTTAACTGATTATATTTTCAACTTTCTATGTCTAACATACAACGAGTAACAAACTATTGGTACACTAAAAATGAAAGTAAAGTACAGTAAAGTAAGGTAAAGTAAAGTAAAATTAAAGTAAAGAAAATTAAGGTAAAGTAAAGTACAGTAAAAGTAAAGTAAAGATAGAGTAAAGTAAAGTAAAAGTAAAGTAAAGTAAAGTAAAAGTAAAGTAACGTAAAGTGAATTAAAGTAAAGTAAAGTAAATTAAAGTAAAGTAAAGTAACAGTAAAGTAAGGTAAAGTAAAGCAAATTAACGTAAGGTAATGTAAAGTCAAGTAACTTAGGGTAATGTAAAGTAAGGTAAAGTAAAGTGAATTAAAGTAAGGTAAGGTAAAGTAAGGTAAAGTAAAGTAAAGTAAAGTAAAAGTTAAGTTAACTAAGGTAAAGTAAAGTAAAGCAAATTAACGTAAGGTAAAGTAAAGTCAAGTAACGTAAGGTAATGTAAAGTAAGGTAAAGTAAAGTAAATAAAAGTAAAGCAAAAGTAAGGTAAAGTAAAAGTAAAGTAACGTAAATTAAATTAAAGTAAAGTAAAGTAAATTAAAGTAAAAGTAAAGTAAGGTAAGGTAAAGTAAAGTAGGGTAAAGTAAAGTAAAGTAAAGTAAAGTAAAGTAAAGTAAAGTAAAGTAAAGTAAAGTAAAGTAAAGTAAAGTAAAGTAAAGTAAAGTAAAGTAAAGTAAAAGTAAAGTAATAATAATAATAATAATAATAAAGCCACTTCTATAGCGCCATATATCCCCAGGGCTCATAGGCGCTTAACAACATAAATATTAAAATTAGAATCTAGGATAAAGCTAATTTACATAAGGCCACAGAAGTAAAATTTACTTAAAATATCCAAGCCATTCAGTTAAAATGTCCATCTCAAGATAAAATTAATCAATACCTCCAAAAACTTAGCGTGGCCCTATTGTTCCCATTTTAAAAATCCAACATCTAAGAATAATACGACCTAAATAGGTATGTCTTCAATGATTGCTTGAAACTACACAGTGACTAAGGTAAAGTAAGGTAAAGTAAAGTAAAGTAAATTAACATAAGGTAAAGTAAAGTAAGGTAAAAATAAAGTAAGGTAAGAAAAGTAAAGTCAAATAACGTAAGGTAAAGTAAGGTAAAGTAAAGTAGGGTCAAGTAAAGTAAAGTAAGGTAAGGTAAAGTAAGGTACGGTAAAGTAAAGTAAGGTAAAGTAAAGTATGGTAAAGTAAAGTAAATTAACATAAGGTAAAGTAAAGTAAGGTAAAAATAAAGTAAGGTAAGAAAAGTAAAGTCAAATAACGTAAGGTACAGTAAGGTAAAGTAAAGTAGGTTCAAGTAAAGTAAAGTAAAGTAAGGTAAGGTAAAGTAAGGTAAAGTAAAGTAAAGTAAAGTAAAGTAAAGTAAAGTAAAGTAAAGTAAAGTAAAGTAAATTAACGTAAGGTAAAGTAAAGTAAAGTAAAAGTAAAGTAAAGTAAAAGTAAGGTAAGGTAAAGTAAAGTAAAGTAAAAGCAAAGTAAAAGTAAAGTAAGGTAAAGTAAAGTAAAAGTAAAGTAAAAGTAAAGTAAAGTAAGGTAAAGTAAAGTAAAGTAAAGTAAAGTAAAGTAAAGTAAATTAACGTAAGGTAAAGTAAAGTAAAGTAAAGTAAAAGTAAAGTAAAGTAAAAGTAAAGTAAGGTAAAGTAAAGTAAAAGCAAAGTAAAAGTAAAGTAAGGTAAAGTAAAGTAAAAGTAAAGTAAAAGTAAGGTAAAAGTAAAGTAAGGTAAAGTAGAGTCAAGTAAAGTAAAGTAAATTAAAGTAGAGTAAGGTAAGGTAAAGTAAAGTAAGGTAAAGTAAAGTAAGGTAAAGTAAAGTAAAAGTAAAATAAAGTAAAGTAAAAGTAAAGTAAGGTAAAGTAGAGTCAAGTAAAGTAAAGTAAATTAAAGTAGAGTAAGGTAAGGTAAAGTAAAGTAAGGTAAAGTAAAGTAAGGTAAAGTAAAGTAAAAGTAAAATAAAGTAAAGTAAGGTAAAGTAAAGTAAGGTAAAGTAAAGTAAAAGTAAAATAAAGTAAAGTAAAAGTAAAGTAAAAGTAAAGTAATGTAAGGTAGAGTCAAGTAAAGTAAAGTAGATTAAAGTAGAGTAAGGTAAGGTAAGGTAAAGTAAAGTAAGGTAAAGTAAAGTAAGGTAAAGTAAGGTAAAGTAAAGTAAGGTAAAGTAAAAGTAAAGTAAAAGTAAAAGTAAAGTAAAAGTAGAGTAAAGTAAAGTAAAAGTAGAGTAAAGTAAGGTAAAGTAAAGTAAAAGCAAAGTAAAAGTAAAGTAAGGTAAAGAAAAGTATAGTCAAGTAACTTAAGGTGATGTAAAGTAAGGTAAACTAAAGTAAAGTAAAAGTAAAGTAAAAGTAAACGTAAAAGTAAAAGTAAAAGTAAAAGTAAAGTAAAGTAAATTAACATAAGGTAAAGTAAGGTAAAGTAAAGTAAGGCAAAGTAAGGTAAAGTAAAGTAAAGTAAATTAAAGTAGAGTAAGGTAAGGTAAAGTAAAGTAAAGTAAAGTAAAATAAAGAAAGTAAAATATTCTTATAAAGCACCTTTACTATAATTCAACATTCAAGGGTGCTTTACGATTCCATTGTTAGATGTAATATTTCATGTTTCTTACTTGAAGAGGCCATCAAGAAAATACAATCTATGTCAAAAACATTCATGACGAAAATTTTCTATATCCTACATGATTAATTCACAACCTATTTCCAACAGATTACAAACGACATTCCAAGACCATTCAGTTCATGCAGATATTTTTCCGATGTTTAAGAAAAGAAACAGTTTCTATGATGCGTGATGATGCGTGAAAGGCTGCCTTTTGCGCGATTTAGCTTAACAAATTATAATCTTTTTGTTGTTTCTTTTATCTAGTTGTGTTGTAATTGAATATCATGTTTGAATTGCAAGTATCAAACGTGATGGGATCAAGGTTACTCTGAGTCCTCTCTAATAAAAGATGGTACAAAATAACGTACATATTTTTAGGTTTTGAATTATGGTGATCGAACAAAGATTCTATAAATCAAAAATTACTTTAAAAAATGATCATGTTTTCAGTTGGAAATTACTGCAATGTTATGTAAAAAATTTTAGCGATTTCTTAATTGCATCCTCATTCATCCTTTGTTAGCTAAGCTCAGATTAGGTTTTGATCTCTCATCACAAGCTCTTTGTCTTATTTGATGCGTCTTACGTGGTGCTTGTGCTCCTTGCAACATCAGTTATCATACCTACCTTGCACAGCAATGGTGAGTTTTGTGAAACAACACAATAAAGTTTCCCATATGACAAAACGGTCTACCTCCTCAAAGAATAGTTTTCGCACCCTTGGGTGCACTTATTCAAATCAAAATTAAAAGGAAAGCATCTAGTTAGGCTCAACTGAAGGTTTGAAATTTATTCTTTGGAATGAGAAATCGTTTTGCATTATCAGAGATATGATTTCGGCACATTAGCTATATTCAAACTTGAAGTACCCATTTAAGTATTTGCATTCAACTGTATTTGACATTTAACTACGTCCTTTGCTCTATGCACAGTGATCCAGGATCAAAACAAAGCACACATTCTTTAAATTGCGCGTTAAAATGGACTACTGGGTCATTTGCAGTGACTTTTTAAGTTCAAAAAAATGTCAAGTTATTGTTTACATTAGTATTTCCTGTAAAATTCATTGCTCATACTTAACTTAAACATTTCATAATTTAGCTTACAGGGTGTCTCAAAAAATTGTTCGACGTTTGATTAATTATTGAAAAATAAAGACAACATGAACAGGTTCGTGGAAAGACAACCCTATTCCTAAGATTATGAAATAATTTTAGAGACCAGAATCAAGCAAATCGGTTGAAAATTCACTGAGTTACGAGCTCTCGAAGATCGAAAATATGCGATAGCTGAAACCAGAGACCCCCCAGATTACTTGTCTTGCAAAAAGCTCGAAGACGGAGGTAAGAGAAGCTTATCCAATGTCATACCTCTCGTTGATATCAAAGCAAACCAAATACGACTTCTAAAGTAAATTATTTCTTGCGATCATTCTCAAAATTCCTTAACATTGCATAGGTCCAAAAACAGTGGTTCAAAGCAAAATCGGCGAGAGACTGAATCTGTATCCTCAAAGCATCCATATGCTTGACAGTTTGGTTATCGAATACCTGTTTGAATTCCACTTGGTTTGCCCTGAAACAATTGAGAAATAACAGAAATGACGGCCTATGGGACTTTTACCACAAATGCCATTTCGAGGCCTCTGTTTTCAGCTTTCGCACAAACTTGAACTTCAAAAGCTTTTAACCTCATGAATTTTTATCGTATTTGCAAGATTCTTGTACCAAAAATTAATTCAAAACCTCAGGAAAAGAGTGACTTGACCAAATGTCCATTCAGCGTATAGTTATTTTTTAGGATTTAATCAAACGTCGAACAATTTTTTTGAGACACCCTGTAGATGTGTCCAAATTTACAAACTTTTCTTTATTTGAAAGGTAGTTTTCAGCTCAAAATCTAATGTCATTGTATGCAAAAGAAAGTACTTTGGAGTGACTGAAAGGATTTGTAACGAACACTGGCAAATGACAACGTCCCCAATAACAAGGATTGCAGTGTTTGGAGAAGCTCGTACAAGTCAACCAAGTCTAACAAATGCAGTCATCCTATTACTGTGCATAGGCATGGATTAATTTTCCACATCGAAGTCAACTTCATGCCTCCAATGACAATCAAGGAATAATGTTCTTACATGCAAAGCTTCGGAAGAACCTGAATCTATAATGAACAGAAAATGCAGAGCTAAAGAGTTCCCATGATTGAGGCATATGAGGCCACCGGGGGTTTCTGAAGGATATTAGCGTAAAGATAATTGATAGGCTAACGGGGGGTAATAGGATGCGGGAAAGCTTCTGGCAATATCGGCTAGATTGCTTTGCCCCTAAGGGTTTAAACACTAGGCAGGTAGATACATAGATTTCATTTTTGTTTACTTTTTGGTTGTTGTGTTGTTTTGATTTTTTGCACTCAGCTTTTCGTTAGGGACACACGCTGTTTTATTAGGGATTTCTTTCTGCCCATCCACTCTGGGATCTTTCTATCGTTTGTTTTGTTTTAACAGACATTTTTTCCAGCTCCTGCGAGACAGACACAAACACCGACTTCGGCAGCTCTTAACTCTGCGCTTTCTTGTGATCGTTCTCCTGCCACCTTTGTCATTACCGCTACTTTAACACTTTTTCAATGCGTATTGTAATAGGTAAGATCCCGCCTAGGCTATTGTTTTAAATTTCGTAATCTATATGTATGCTCTGTTGGATTTGGAAAAGTTATTACTGATGAAGGCTTACGCCGAAACGTTTACCAGAAGTGTTTTTCTTTGAGTGTCTATATATGTATATATGTATATATTCAGAAATACGTTCACTAGTGCATGGCCATGGGTGAAAATTGGCCAGTTCGAAGACTTTCATCGAAGACATTAACGCAGGCACTGCGAGCTTTCGTCATACCGGAAGTAACAAAGATCATTTTTGGTACGCGCCAAATGAGCTTGAAACGTCACCACACACAATTGCTGTTGTTGTCATCACGAAAACATTTTTCTCAACTAAAGGTAAATGAACTATGGGTAATAACTGTGAACAGCAGTGCACAACGCGTGAATAAGGTTGAACAAGGCTGTGAGATTTTGGATCGAGGCTGCACGGTAACGAGGCTTCCTTGTGCACTCTTGTGCACTTCTTATTCACCGTTGTTCATGCTTATTCCTTCTTATTCATCAAAGATCCAACAGGATAAAGTATCTTTGAAGCAACAGCTACAACAACAATAATGATTGACTTGGAAATTGTTAAGCTGGATTTGGTCACGTGCAAAATGAGCTTGGAACGTCACACACAGTTGCTGTTGTTGTCATCACAAAAACCTTTTTCTCAACTAAAGGTAAATGAACAAAAGGTAATAACTGTGAACAGCAGTGCACAACGCGTGAATAAGGCTGAACAAGGCTGTGAGATTTTGGATCGAGGCTGCACGGTAACGAGGCTTCCTTGTGCACTCTTGTGTACTTCTTATTCACCGTTGTTCATGCTTATTCCTTCTTATTCATCAAAGATCCAACAGGATAAAGTATCTCTCAAGCAACAGCTACAACAACAATAATGATTGACTTGGAAATTGCTAAGTTAGATTTGGTCACGTGCAAAATGAGCTTGAAACGTCACACACAGTTGCTGCTGTTGTCATCACAAAAACCTTTTTCTCAACTAAAGGTAAATGAACTATGGGTAATAACTGTGAACAGCAGTGCACAACGCGTGAATAAGGCTGATCAAGGCTAAGAGATTTTGGATTGATGCTGGACCGAAACGAGGCCTTCCTGTGCACGGTTGTACACTCCTTACACACTGTTGTTCACGCGTTTTCCTTCTTATTCATCAAAGATCTAACAGGATAAAATATCTGTGAAGCAACAGCAACAACAAAGATAACAAATTAAATGAAGAAACCTTAATCATCATTGAAAAAATATTAAGTGCTACAAAAGTGTTTGAAGTGTCATTTTCTTGCTATAATTTCTGCGCGTTTCTTGAGAGAGTCTGGCGTTCTTTTCTCGTGAAACTTGAATCGCGGGTCACGCAGCATACAAAACCATTTGCCAAACCCATAAATCTTTAAGCATTTTCTTAAAAAATAGTCCTCTTCAAGGGTGAATGGTACTCTTGCACTTACGACAGGTTTAAGTTTTTTCTTGCTTGCTTTTCTAACGGGTGGTTGGTAAGATGTGATACTCTCACTATCGAGTGTATCATCTCCCAGAGCAATCTGCTTTGTCAAACAAGGATCTCCTTGAGTAGCACAGTCAACCACTTCATGTGAGTCTTCGACACTTTTTGTAGCATCTTCACTGTCCGATGAACTATCGCTTACAAACGCTAATTTCTTCAACTCTTTGTCAGCTTCCCTGTTTTGTAATTTTTTCATCGCCAGTTTTGCATTCGCTGCAATTTCGCGGGAAGTTCGTTTTTGATAATAGGTTTTTGCCACTTGCGAACTGTGCTTTTGATCGCGGCTAGCCACTTCCTGTTCCTCCGCAGTGAGTTTTCGTGAGCTCTCCGTTTCCAAAATTTGTCGATACCTCGTCGGGTGAACGTATTTGCCAATAGCTGCGAAAACGATCTTTGACATGAGACTACTGAAGTTCTTTATCTGTGTACCACTCCTCGTTACAAGAACATAGTCGCATTGAGGGTTTAGTAGAGGTCTTATATGCATAATGTAGTCGTCAATTATCCGAGTGCTCGTCTCGTCGAAAATCAGAGAATCAAACGCGTACTGTTGAGCAGTTTTAAATTCTGTCTGATCTACGAAGCCACCGTTCTCTTTTGATTTCTCCAACATTCCTATTGTCAGATGCTGGTACGTCATTGGTCGAGATCCTTTCACTCTCGTAAACAGGTATACGGCTACGAAGCGAGTGGCGAACGCCAAATCAGCAGCATTCACGCTTGTCAGTGGGTATCCCTTACACTTTGATAAAACCTCCTTATAATGTGGCAAATGATGCGGGATTACTTTCTCCATTTCGTCCATTGTCGCCCATTGATTCGTTGCAGCGAGAACTTCGACAGAAAGGTTCTTTGACCATTCGGATATCTTTCTTCTCGCTAAGGCCCTCTTTCCTCTGTTAATGTAGACTTCGGATACCGCTAAATTCCCGAGCACTGCTGCCGACAATCCACTTGACTTGCAAAAATCAATTAAGTCTGTGATCGCTTGTAGGTACCCAAACTGCGCAAAGCTGCCTAAGCCCCATTCTTTCCCAATATGTTCGATAAAGTTGCAAATGTGTTGAGCAGATCCAATACAGTAGTCTATGTGCTCTTCAGTGAGCTCCTCCTCATCATCCTCGCTGCAATGTTTCAGAAATTTCATCACTCGTATTCCATTTTGTGCCGCCTGTGATTCCAACATCCCCCCTCCGCAAACAGCACAAAGCCATTCAATGTACTTCTTTCCAATTCCACTGGATATTGAGTAATAAGGCCTCTTTGTTGTATCTGCACGCTTTTTCAGCCCATCTCCAAATTTTGAAGCTCCAGAGGCGCTTTGTTGTTGCTTGATTCCCTTTTCGATCAATCTCTCGCTTGGCTTTTCATCAAAGTAGTAGTACTATCTGTGCTTGGTGTCCACATGTTTTCTGCAGCCCCTCTTGCTAAAAAAAGTTCGTTTCTCACAACACTGCACTGGACAAATGCAAGTTTTGTCTTTTGATTCTCTGAGAATTAACGTTCTCTTCTGCTGCCTCGCGCCATCGACCTTTGACCAGTCCATGTCTGTCTTCACTTCAGTTGTTTGCAAACAGATCTCTTTTTTATGCAAAAGCGCGATAAATTCCTTCGCGAAAGTGCCGCTCTTAAGCAATATCAGGCCCCCTGATTGGCCAAAATTGAATTTGAAATTGAATTGAACGTAACTGAAATAATAAATTCTATTGTTAAATAAAGTATTTTGTATTTTTCTAACATAAGAGAAAGAGAAAGAACTTAGAGGAGAATAAGAAGGAATGCTGTAAGAAGTGCACTTTTACAAATCCCAAGGGAACTCTGTGGAGACAGGGCATCTAGACTGATCATGTAGGACATTGCACGATGAACGCAGCGTTCCATGTGATCAAAACGATCAACGTGATCCCAGAGGACCTTTTCGACCAATCACAGTGATCAGAGAACATAGAGTTCCCTGCATTTCAGTTCCCTACGAAGAGGAAAACTAAGTTCCCTTTCCAATAAAAGGTCACTAGGGTCATCTGAATTCACTGGGGTCAGAGTCCAAACTTTTGTTCCCTTTCCACTGAGAATTGGGGGAAGTGGAAAAAGCATGGGGTTTGGGTCTGATCTATTATACTCAGAAGTCTATAAGCATATATATAATCCCCTTGAATATATCTATTGAATCTTTTATATAAAAGCGCAAGCATAAACAAGCCTCACCGTCAGTGAACAGTATAATGAGCTACAGAGATATGTATATATGTATATATGTATATATGTATATATGTAGGTCGAAACTTAAAGAAGGCATTCACAAAACAACACTCGTTTCTCATGCGACTAGTTTCGTCTGTTCATGCAGACTCTTCAGGCTAAATTAATTAATCTACGCTTGCAACCTTATTTTGATACAAATTCTAATTTTTCTCATATGACGTTAGATATATGGCTTGACTTAAATTCTTTCTTACATTTATACATTTGCATTTTCATAACGCGTAAAATTCTAATCATTTTCATATGACGTTAGATTCAGTCTCCCCCTAATTTTCATCACTTTTTCAATAGGCAAAGGAATTTTAGTCTTAAAGTTTGCTCTACTAAATATATTACTATCAATTTTGTGATTGTTATTGTTATGGACGCTACCAGAGTTTTGTTCTCTTTCAATCATATAATCTTCTTCTTTATTGATTTTTCCAAAGGTTGCCTCTTGTTTCTCTATCTCTCTGCCGATCTTTTCAAGTAGTGATTCATCAAAGGCCTTTCCACTTTCCGCTGCGTGCATCTTTTTTTCGAATTCCTTTATATATTACATATCTCAGAGAGCTTGAACATGAATGTATAAAGGAATTCGAAAAAAAGATGCACGCAGCGGAAAGTGGAAAGGCCTTTGATAAATCACTTCTTGAAAAGATCGGCAGAGAGATAGAGAAACAAGAGGCAACCTTTGGTGGTGTATTTCCTTCTATATGGAAATGTGCAAATGTAGTGCCGGTTCATAAGAAAAATGAGAAAAATGTGAAGGGGAATTACCGTCCTATTTCTCTCTTGCCAATTTTTGGAAAGATACTTGAAAAACTCATATATGACTCTCTATACTCGCATCTTGTGTCACATCAAATACTTGACCCAAATCAATCAGGTTTTCGCCCAGGTGACTCGACAATTAACCAGTTACTCTCAATAACACATACAATATTTAAAGCGTTTGACTGTAATCCTCCTCTAGATGTTCGTTCTGTGTATCTTGATATTTCTAAGGCATTTGATAGGGTTTGGCACGATGGTCTAACCTATAAATTGAAACGGTGTGGTGTTTCAGGACAACTTCTTTTTCTGATCCAAAATTTCCTCAAGAATCGTAAGCAGAGAACCGTACTCAATGGACAGAGTTCTAATTGGGGAGACATTTCAGCAGGTGTGCCCCAGGGCTCTATTCTAGGACCTTTGCTTTTCCTCGTGTATATAAATGATCTAGCCACAGGCCTGAAGTGCAATGTTAAGCTATTTGCAGATGATACATCATTGTTCACAGTGGTAGAAGATTCCAATACAGCCGCCAATGATTTGAACCATGACTTGGACTTGATAAGTCAGTGGGCTCATACTTGGAGAATGTCATTTAATCCTGATCCGCTTAAACAAGCTGTTGAATTAACTTTTTCAAGGAAAAAAAATGAAATTGTTCATCCAGTGATCCTTTTTAACGACGTGCCTGTGAAGAAAGTTGACGAACATAAACATTTAGGAATTATTCTGGACTCAACGCTATCCTTTTCAGCCCATATAAAATCAGCTATCTCTAAAACAAGGGAGGGCATCGGCTTGCTGAAATGTCTCTCCAAATATCTGCCCAGGCATTCCCTAAACGAATTATATAAGCTCTATGTTCGACCCCACCTTGACTATGGTGATGTTATTTACCATATTCCAGCCAAAGTATGTGAATTCAGCCAACATATAATCTTACCTAATGTAATGGAAAAGCTAGAGTCTGTTCAGTATTCTGCTGCTTTGGCTGTAACTGGATCATGGAGGGGAACTTCTCGCGAAAAACTTTACGCAGAGCTTGGCTGGGAATCATTAAGTTCCCGAAGATGGAGTAGACGCCTTACGTTGTTCTACAAGTTTGTCAATAATCTTAGCCCTGATTATACAGTATTTCGAATTCCCCCTTTCCATCAGTCGCAGTACTGTCTTCGCAATCAGGATGTCATTGGCCGACTGAGGGCAAGAACAGAAAAATTCAAGTCCAGTTTTTATCCATACTGTTTATCTGAATGGAACAAGCTTGAGCCTGAATTGAGACTTGCACCCTCAGTTACCGTTTTCAAGAAAAAGCTCCTATCAAAAATCCGCCCCCCTGCAAAATCTGTTTTTGGAATTTACGATCCAATGGGTTTGTCCCTTCTTACTCAACTTAGGGTTGGTCTCAGTAAGCTAAATTTTCACAAATTCAAGCATAATTTCAGGGATACCATAAACCCAATGTGCCCAACAAATGATGGTGTTGAGGATACAGAACACTTTTTGTTGCTCTGCCCGTCTTTTGATGATCAACGAAGAGATCTTCTCGCTGGAATTGAAGAATTATTACGACCTTTTGTGCAAATCGCTAACCTTTCAAATGATGCTTTGACACAGCTCTTGCTATATGGCGATAAAGACCTTTCTTATGAAATGAACAGTGACATTCTTACATTGACGATACGTTTCATTCGTGAAACTGGTCGGTTTGATTGAGATCTTATTGAAGCTTCAGCTGTGCACAAAGCAACCACCAAGTTCCTTTGCGTAAATGTTCTTGTTACTTCCCTTGTAAATTCTGTTTCATATTAGATGTCAGATCCCTTAGTCATCTAAAACCATGACGAGCTTCCGCTCGCGACTTTTCCATATTTTCTCATCCGAACCCTGATCCAACATTTAATATGAGACAGAACCCTAGTAGTGTATCCTAGTAGTGTCTTAGCTTAATGTTGTGTGTCTCTATGTTTTTGGCCTTGGGGTAGTCGTTGTTTTTTTCCGCTCCCCTCGGCATCGTCTCTGTGGTGTCGTCTAGTAGTTTTGGATAGGTATAGTAGAACGTATAAATTGTTTGTAAATTATTTTATATGAATATAAAAAAAAACCTTTGGAAAAATCAATAAAGAAGAAGATTATATGATTGAAAGAGAACAAAACTCCGGTAGCGTCCATAACAATAACAATCACAAAATTGATAGTAATATATTTAGTAGAGCAAACTTTAAGACTAAAATTCCTTTGCCTATTGAAAAAGTGATGAAAATTAGGAGGAGACTGAATCTAACGTCATATGAAAATGATTAGAATTTTACGCGTTATGAAAATGCAAATGCATAAATATAAGAAAGAATTTAAGTCAAGCCATATATCTAACGTCATATGAGAAAAATTAGAATTTGTATCAAAATAAGGTTGCAAGCGTAGATTAATTAATTTAGCCTGAAGAGTCTGCATGAACAGACGAAACTAGTCGCATGAGAAACGAGTGTTGTTTTGTGAATGCCTTCTTTAAGTTTCGACCTGTATTTTACTTGCGGATTGTAATCATTTCGTTTCGACATGTATATATGTATATATGTATATATGTATATATGTATATATGTATATATGTATATATGTATATATGAATATATGTATATATGTATGTATGAATATATGTACCGGGTGTCTCAAAAAAGTACCCCCTTTTGTTTACACGAGGAAACGAAACGATAAAATATCGTGACTTCTAGAGTTCATAGGCATATTCGTTGATCTTAAACTTAAATGCACATACCTTGTATTTCAAAGTCGTCCTCCGAACACCAGAGATATGAGTTCACAAAGTCGAATTCTGGAGTGCTCTTGAAACCAGAGGGTTTGTAAAGGGCCTAGCCATGATTTGATATCACGGGCATATTGCGAAAGAATTCCAACTTTGACCTTCAGCTTTTCTTTTGGAAAGATATATACCTTGGAATGCTTCAATTTCTCTATAAATGATTATTCCTTTGAGGAATCAATCCGTACATAGCATTCCATCCCAAGTGTCAAAGAAGAGGACAAGGAGCACAGGCACGCTCATTTGGGAGATGTGGCACAACTTTATCATTCTTACCACATTTTATTATCTTTGTTTAATCAGCGCGATTTCCACGTATCTTTTATTCTTTTCAAAAGCGAAAAGCTGAAAGTTTAAACAGGTACTTTGGAAAATATCCACGATACAAATCATGACTAGGCCCTCTTTCAAAACCTCTGGTTTCGGGTGCACAGTAAATTTTGACTTTACAAGCTTGTATCTCCGGTGTTTGATGAACGATTTTTAAATGCAAGGTATGTGAATCTAAGTTGAAGATTGATAAATTTATCTGTCCACTCGGAGAGTAATGATATCTTATTGTATCGTTCCTATTTCCAGTCAAAAGGGAGTACTTATTTTTGAGACACCCGGTATATGTATGACTAGATATATAATCGAATCAAAATAAGGTCACAAACAAACAAACAAACAAACAAACAAAAGCTTCAAACTGAATTGCCTCAATCATGGGAACTCATTAGCTCTGCATTTTCTGTTCATAATAGCTTCAGATTCTTCCGAAGTTCATATAATAGACTTTGCTACAAATGTTAACAACTTCACCAACTGACTTTCAGAAAAACATGCTGGGAGCGAATTCATGATGGCTGAGATCTTTAGGAATATCACCTAAGACTGAGACTAGTCTAATAGAAAAATTTTGATCCTTGAAGTGACTGAAGACTATTGATTGTGAAAATTCATTGATATATATACACATATTGATTTAAACTATCGAACATACTTTAACGCTGATATTTATAGATTTAATAATTAGCAATCGCCCACTAAGGAGCCAATGCGCCCAATGGATGGTCCATCCAATATTGGGTGCGTTTTACTTTGTACTGGGTGGATTATTATCCTAAACGTAAGGGTAATAATCTTACACGAGAAATATTATTATCTTCAATGGATGCTCTTCTTAATGGGTGGGCTACTGTCCTGAAGGCGGTGGATAACTTTGTACCAGGTGAGTTATGCCCCGGTAAAATGATCCAACATTTTAACCAAAATCGTGTCAGCTAAAATGTTGGATTGTTTGACCACCATGTCGGATCATTTCAACATCGTCACTTTCGATTTAACGGAGATAAAAAATATTGGGTGAGGCCGCCCAACAATTCCACTATTCTGATACCTTGGATAAATGTTCTGATCGTTTTTCAATGTCATCCAACACTGTTGGCTTTGCAAATGTGCATATGATTACATTTGGAGGACGCCAAAGCCACAGCCTGTCATTGAGAAGGAAACGTGACACATAAACACGCTCAGTTCATCTAATGATATGGCAAATAAGATTATGGAGAAATCTAAGGCCTCAGCCAATTCCTTTCATTATCTTCTTCCGTAAAACGGAACACAGCTGAAGCAGCTAACTTTCTGTTTTACTGTCAAGGAATGGTAGCATTTGAAACGGAATGGTAGCAAACCCTACCAAATTCCAAGTGATATTTCTTCGATTGAAAGAAAAAATACCTTGCGTCTAAACATCAATGATAAAAAAATACTAACTACGAATAAGGTTAAATTGCTGGGCATAGAGATTGACAACGCGTTGAATTTCATTGCCCATATACAAAATTTGTGGTCCAAGGTAAATAGAAAGATAAATGCCTTCTCAAGGCTAAATACTTATATTTCAAGATCACAGGCCATGTTGATATGCAATGCCGTAAAACTGTCCAATTTCAACTATTGCCCGTTGACCTGGCTTTTCGTTCTGGACAACCCAGAGCCATGAAACTTTGCATGTGCATAGAGCAGCATATGGTGAACCCAAAAATGAAATCTATTTTAGATACGTCACGTGACCTTTACATGACGTCACATTGTTTGATTTTCAAAGTCAATAGGGTTCAGTACTACAAATTTTCAATCATTGCTTGTGGGAAAACGAAAAGCATCAGTGACATCAGACCAATTTCATTGTATTTTATGTCTAAATAGTATTTGCTCTGTAAAGAAAATTAATAAAAAGTTATGACGCCATCACACAGGAATGCAAAGAATGTGCACATGCGTAATGCAAAAATCCGCAAAACCATACGTGCAAATTGAAAAATACCTATTTGGTTGGATAGAGCATCAAAAGTAGTATGTATTCCCCTCCTTTCATCATTTTATCACATCAGCTGTAGATTTTATTAGCAATTATTCAAAATTTTGCACAGACATCTCTCGAAAATTGATCGCACTTACCCCCCTGGAACGAATTCAATTCCTTCGAAAAATTAATTTTTGATTGTAAGAAAGATAAAAACTAAAAGTAAGAAAGTTTCAGAATTGTAAGTGCACTTGGCAAAATTCTACAGACGAAATACCACTAGGGGGGCTGATTCAGCCCCCTAGGCTTGATAAGGTTGAAGTTGTTTTTGTAAATAGTAGGTACAGGTACATGTACCCGAAAAGCCACAAAAAAGTGTATGGCTATAGTTTTCTTCCTACTAGTTGCTTTCAAAAATGGTTTTGTGTCAATGAAGGGCTGCAGAAAACGAGGTCTTCCCATAGGGTATCATAATTTTTTACCTAAGATTGACCGAGTACTTCTGTGACAAAGTTTCTTGTTTTTCACAATATGTACCCCAAAAACCGCACAAGCAAGAACACGCAAAAGATTACAGCTGATGCACTTATCACTGTGACATTTGGGAAAAAGTCATCATTATAAATCAGTAATGGATAGAAACTATAGGAAATATTTTTCATTTTGTTAATTTTGTTAAGAACTTGACCATTCTAACCTTGACTTTCAGAAGATATTTTGTTGTTTGGACAAATAGCTTATGTGGATTGCTTTCAGAAAGTTTTAATAACATATGATTATATATGTGATTTTGTTGAAAATATATAAGTTCATTTGGTTTCTCCGTGGCACACCCCGTACTTGCATTTTCCATGTTTCAGTGAAATGTACCCCAAAACCACACAAAAAAATCACCAAAGTCAGGATGCCCATTCCATCGGTTCACTATATGGCAGGGTGACCATTGTGCTTTTCTGGCAAGAGGACACATGAAAGATACTGAAAAACATTAGTTTGCAAACTTAAAGTAAGAACTTGCGACTTGCTACTCGTTTATAGAAATAATCTGAAAATTTCAACTTCAAATTCTTGCTTTTACACCTTATAATTTTTTTAATCCAATTTATTCATGGCAAGGCTACATTTTTAGGTAGCCTAGTTACCTAAGCATCATTGATCAGTAAGAGTCTTATGTTGTATGTTGCTCTTCTATAGATATTGCCTTTCAACTGACCTTGGGTTTTTTTGGGTACCTTAGTTTTTGGGGTACGTGTACCTGTATTGATTAGTAATTTTGTTCTTTTGTAAATAGACCAACGTTAAAGAAGATTGTTATCAATTATCAATAATCAAAAGTTGCTTGGAAGGGCAGTTTTGCTCCATACAGGGTGGAAAAGGGTTAATTTTCATAAAATTTTATTTCATAATTGGTTTTAATTCACTGAAAACCGTTAAGATAGCTTTTTAAGCCCGAGCAAGTTCAAGAAAGAACCAAATCATGAACAATATTATACTTCAAGTTATTATTATTGGGTTTGTAATACATTTTTTGAAGAAACACTCAGCAACTAATATCCAAACATTGACTAATTTCTTTACTTCAAATTGCAAGTTTCTTTCGTACAAATTTCAGTATCCCAGTATGACAAAAGGCCCCGGGGGACAGGTTGTTTAAAATGACTTTCGATTACTCCTGGTAGAATTTCTTACGCTATTACACTTTTTCATTAGCGGTTTCGTTGGAAAAAGAGTGTGCAGGCGCCTGAAATCGAAAGCTGGGCCAGAGTCTACGTTCATTTTCAGGTGGTTTCTGTTGATTCCTAAACTCCCACTAGTACACTAGTACTAAACAACAGTACAACCCCCCGTGTAAGATCATAACCTACGCAGTAAAAGGTTATCCATTGCATTTACCATAGAAAAGACCCACTTTCGATAGTCAACCACCTTCCTAAAATAATAACTCGCTCAGTATGAGATCATAACCTACCCATTCTAAGGTTATCCATAGCATTCACGATAATAAACCACCCACATACGATAGTCAATCACCTATGTAAGACAATAGCTCGCCCAGTATGAGTTCATAACCTACCCATTCTAAGTTATCCATAGCATTATTTACGGTAATAACTCACCAATTCAGAATAGGCAGCTAACCTTTTAAGATAATAAGACACCTACTTAAGATAATAACCAAGAATAATATGATACCCCACCAAGTAAAGAATCATCAACTCATTTGGATGCATAGGTTCCATAGCGTAAATCTTAATTGAACGCTACCACTCTGTCACACACACGCCCTCCTCGATGGAGTTATCATAGCTAAGATCTTACTTCATTTTAAAGTCATTTTCTTAGTTACAAAGTCATTTATTTTGTATCAGCAGTGGAAACATTTATGATTTAGTTTAATGATTCAGTGATCATGCTTGTGCGATCAGTTATTCGGCATTTCAATGACTGAGTGATTACACTTTAGTAGCTCCTATCAACCTGAAAAGAAAACAGCTGGATTGACTGTTCCGTTAATGCTACCAGCTACAATCCTAATCAAATGCTAATCAAATTTTAAACAATGGCTATGGTCACATTACTGCATTTTCCTACTGTGATGTGAATTCCTCCACTTTCTTGCAATTTATTTGTGTCCCCAGAAAGTATGGCAATATAGAGGTACAACGATACCAGGTCATACAGTGATGTAATGTACCATGTGACACATGCGTAAGGCTGCGATTGGTTTATCCTCTAAAACAACACTAAAATATAAGCTGGTACCTTATTTTGCTCGTTGATTTGCATCTGATAACTTTCTTACGGAATAAACTCCCAGTGCCAATGCACTGTACCAGCGTTTCTTGTGAAAGCCAAATGCGGTCACGTATCCAAGCGTAATTATCCCGTTATTCTGAACTGATATCTGAAAGGCCCAGTTTGACCGCGGGCGGCCATCCTTTCAATACTAAAATCGAATAACACTACTCTGATTCTTAATAAGAACATTACATCAGTGGATGCAATACTAGGTTAGTTACAAAGACCTTCATCGCTGGTAAAATTGAAACCAAAACATTTTCATTTCATAAAATTTTGAAATTTTTCTGTAATTGTACTGATCTTAAGGAGACACGGTGTAAACTTTCAAAAGAGACGCCAAATTTGCAGTAAACACGATAAAAATAGAATTCCACACACAAAGCAACAGAGAAAAGAAATCAAAACTCACATCAACTTCTCTGACTTCACTAGCGTCATCTGTATGTTCTCTTATACCTTCTTCGTGTATTGATTGATTGCCTTCATCTTCAAAATCATCATCATCATAAGAGCCTTTATTGTCTTCCTCGGTTTGTGCTACCTCATTCTGGCTTTCTTCATCTGGTATGTTATCTTTGTCTTCTTCGATTTCACTCTCGTTCCTTCCTTTTTCCTCGGTGTCCTTCTCATTACCGTGTTCAATTTCTGTTTCTAGTTCCTATAATCACAATAATAACTCATAAGTCAAAAGATTTAGCGCTTGGTAAAATGTCTTATCTTTGATTTCACCAACAAAGCTGCTGGATAAGAAATACATTTATGAATGGTGCATCTTCAAAGAAAAATTTCTTCGTAGTTAGCTTAAATCAAAAGAGAAATCTTTGGGTGGAAGGTCAACTAAAACATATGTTGGAATATGGCATAAGATTCGGTTATTGCAAAACGTCTCAAGATGTATCTGGTGGGACAGCAAAAGTAGACATTGATCAAAATATCTTATCAAGAAGTCTTAATAAGATACTTCGCTAGAAACTGAGCAATCAACAATTTCTTCCGAGCTTTCTTCCATCCAAGGGGTTTTATCCAAACGGACATTTGATTAAGATCGCTCATATCGTTGTGAAGTCACCGAAAGCTGCTCCAAAAGCTTAAATGGGCTAAAAATTTGATGACATTTGCTCGGAATTCAGATGTGAAAACTGACACAACAATTGCTTCATTTTTCCGCTCTTACAGAATGAAAAGGCTTTGAAAAAATTTTAATGCAATACAAGTTGCTTTGGTGTACCTTTGTTGAGTTTCCCTATGACATGATCATTCTCATTAGCAAACACATTTCCGCTTGAATGCCCCTTCTGCGATAACAGTGAAATTATTCTCACTTGATTATCTATTTTCAAACTTCAATTTAAATCATCGCAATAATTGTTTCTAATCCACGCCTCGGAAATCCGTTTATGAACAGTGCCGTAACGATGGCAAAATAAGGAGAAAATATAAAGTGAGATGAAGTAGACAAAAAGAAATAAACAGCTTAAATCAAATTAAATTATATTAAATTAAATTAGAGAACACAAGATGAATGAAAAATGAAGTATTTAATGTATCAAAACAAAATGAAATGAAATGAACTAAGATGAATGAAACTTGTTGAACCTCCACAGCCTCAGTGATATCTTCCTCTTTCTCTGATCCGCTTTTCTCCTCCACTTCTTCATTCTTTACTGTCTTCTTTTCCTTGACGGCTTTAGACCCTTCCTCTTCATTTTCACTATCGCTCGAAGATCTGGAATTTGAATCTGACTCTGAACTTGATCCATCGTTCTTGTCTTTCGCTACAGGTTCACCTTGGTTTTCCGATTCATTTCCCGATTTTTCTTTCTCTTCTTCATTATCTTCTTCAAAATCGTCTTCCTCATAAGCAGCATCTTCGTTTTCAATCTCTTGTTCTAAATCGCTTTTTGTATCATCCTTGGAAGCAATTAAAACATTTTCGTTTTCTTCATCTCCACCCTCGACAGCAAGGTCTTCTTCAGTTTGGGTCGATGAGTCCGCTCTCGATGGTAACACTACAAAAGAAGTAGATGCAAATTAAGCTCGAGAAGGTTAGTATGACTGTAAAGTTGCGGTCTTAGAGTGGGATCGCAGGAGTAGCTACGCACCCATAGAGCTCGATATCCCTTGTTATGAAGGGCATGTGATGTGAGTGGGACTCGAAGCCCTTATGGCTGAGATGTTCTTGTTAAAAAGTGAAAGGACCGCACCAATGCGCCCAAACTCCTTATAGAGAACAAAATCACTATTACATCTTTCTTACGATGATTTATAAAGTTTCACAGCATTGATCCACAAACAATTTCAACTTTGCAATCATTTACAACTGCTGCAAGGAAGACAGCGAACAGAGTAAATTTGGCCTGAGCTCTTAGAATTATTTGCCATAATTTCTCATGGGACCAAAGAATGCCATCAGGAAAAGCAGGTTATTTGGGTTGGTGGATAAACATAATAATAGTAATAGTTTGGTTTATCGCCTAGCTAATTAATTAGCTAAACAATGCCAACCAAAACTTAAATACACGTTAAAGATAACTAACTTACGGGTATAAAGAAGATATCGATCACAATAAAAAATCCTAAATTTTCAACAAATTGTTTGCAAAATCTACAGTTGCAATCAAACTGATGGTTTTTAATGTCTCTTCTGAAGCTATTCAATGTCTCCGACCCTTTTAAGGAAGATGGCATTGTATGCCATATCTTCCCTCCAAGAAAACGTGCATTTTCAATACCATACCTTGTCGTATTCGGTTTTGGTGCCAAAATATTTCTACAACTACGAAGGGTGTATGGACTACAAAGATTTGATTCATGAAACTTGGATCGAGATTCCTTCGAGTCTTGAAATTTTCAGCAGCAAGCAACTGTCAATTTTTGTGGTGAATGGACAGTGTGTTCGCTTTTGTCAATAATTCCTCGAAATTCGAACAACTAATTTTGTATGCGATTCTCAAAGCTCTCTCGTGGCTTTTGTTTATTTTCTTATTGACCGACCTATCATTTAAACATTCAAACAAGTGGACAGTAGCTAAACTGAGAAACAACGAATGGGTTCATCATAACCCTCAGTTTCTCAACAAACACATAGTTTGAAATACGTGCAAGCGCAGGCAGCTTCTGTCCAAGTCTTTTATAAAGTGTGTTGACGTGGTTCTTGAAATTTAGGTTCTTATCCAGCGTTACACCTAAAGTTTTTCTTCAACACATTCTGTTATTGTAGTTGCACAAATCTGCACAGATACGTCAGTGTTTTTCTACCCAAAAAATCAAAAGATGACATTTGTCTGGATTCAGTTTCATACTGTTATCAGGAAACCACTTAGAAACAAGACAAAACCATCAAGACAAAGTGGGATTATTTTAGAATTAAAAAATGTTTGAAGAATTTCACGCTATTTGCCTTGTTGCAATTCAAGAATTAATGGCGATGTTTGAGACTGAATCCATATTTTACGGAGAACAGTCCAATCCTGACGATGGACTTTGCAGACATCTGGGCAAGGAAACTTAAAAATTAGGGACCCTCTGGGGATGTGTGTAGAATTCTGGTCCATGTAAAAAACATTGGGGCTGAAATGAATTTATGTGTTGTCCATAGAGTGGTGTTGTCAAAGAGAACACTGCTTGTTTGTTGCTGTGGTACTTTGTATTCTTTTGATAATCTATGATGAAGAGTGAGAAGTCTGGAAAGCGGAAGTTATGAATCTGAGAACTGGAAGTGCATCCATTGGAGTATGCAGATGAAATTCTTCGATGCAAAGTAAACTCGTTATTTCCAGTGATCAAGTTCACTAATAGGGTGTGAGACAAATCAGTTGTTTTTTCCGTCTCAGCTAGTTACTCATCGTTGTACATTACATGGAGCATTAATCTTCTACCCCAAAATATCAGTTTTGGTAAACATACAATTTCAAGAGAATGCTTTACTCCGATAAGCTTCAAAAAGCGGCCTAAGCCCCCCTCGATGAACATATAACCAAACTCCGCCCGCAGATAAATTTACACTCCTTTCAAGAGTAAAGGCTGCGAGGACGGGTCGAATTTTCAACCGCTTGTTTTGTAAAGCCGCTTGATGAATCTGGAGGGAAAACACTTGCACTTGCATATTTCTTCAAAGAATCATTCAAATTCCTGGTGAATGGTAGTGAGTACAAGTTGGCAGAAGATTGTCTTTTCCATCTTACTGTTCTGAGCTGCACCCACTTAACTTTGTTAACAGCAAATTTTTATCATAAATGTCGCTTTCAAGTTGTCAGATAAAAGTTCGAAATTATCCAGCTTAACTGAGGCTCTGATAACAACTTCAGAGGTCAAACTATTTCAGGTATGCCTACCTATTGTTACACTTTTGGCACGAAAAGCGTCCGTAGATAGCTACCTACGTCGTTCTCTTCCATCCTTCCTATACAAAATCTGCCCCACCAGGTAATGTGGTCATTCTTCGAACATAATGACTTTACTGTGTTATCCAACACAAAGGGTATCCTATCAAAGCATTTTTTGAAGGAATTAACTTGATGCAGAAAAGGTCAGGATATCATTCTATCAGCAAACCTTCTCAGTTTTCTAAACGCTATCCTTAAATTTCAGAAATGAAGAATAAGAAATGTTTAGCCAACCGTTGACAAACATCATCCCAGCACAGAAATCGAATAATTATTCTGCAGATAACGGACAAGAACTTAATGAACAAAGTATGAAAATTACTCGTAACTGCCATCACTATCTTACTTGGTCGCTGAGGTTCTGTTGAGATCTCTTCATTTTCCGTTCCCTCTTCGAATTTCTTATCTCCTTCATTTGCATTGTCGGTGACATCCTTCGAGTACTGCTCTGCATCTTCTTCTTTGCCACTGTTATCTGTTGGTTCTTTTGAATCAATAGCAACTGACATGAGGGGTTCTTTACTACCGTTCATATCTCCTACATTGTCTTCTCCGTTTTCCTGTTGAAAGAGAACACTTGCAAATGCATGGACTGGAATGATTAAACCAAGATAGGTAAGGCTGTATTTTTTGCATTGTCTAAAAGCCAACCGTCCAAAAGCCTGTTTACTCACTCGGCGTGCGATATCAAACCAAACACAACATCAATTCCAGGTCATCTGAGAAAGCACATGATTCTGGATCAAAATCAGATTTTAATACAGCAGAAGGGAAACGTTAATGTGATTTTTAGCACATACGTTCGGGTCAGGTCTGGAAGGTGACTTTCTTGATTTGCTTTTCTCAACACGTTTTTCTTCTGCTACAGTAAATGCTGCTTGGCACCTGCAAATGAATACGATGAAAACAAATTCTTAAAGTTGGCAATATGATTTAAACAAAAAGTGACTTATTGAAATACTTATCTCCCTTGGCAAACAAATGAATCACTCATTGCTAAACAAGATCTATTGGCAGCGCAACCTCCCCTACTTATAATCATTTTACCTTTCATTCTTTTGACGAAATAAATTTATTAATACGCCTTTTCAGCTAACGACCTCGTTTTGGAAATTTTTTAAAACTTCTTCAAACGAAATTTCTGACCACAAATTTGGATTCAGCACCCCAAGTTTCGTCTAATTGCAAATTTTCATATTCCTAGAGTCTGCGATATCAATTTTATAGCGATAATAAATTTGATAATTTATCAGGAATTTGACTGTGAAAATCGGTCGTTATTCACGGTCAGATCCCTTAAAGATTTTCAAATTTGTTATAAATCTTCATTTTCTCCATCTCCACCCGCGACAGCGAGGTCTTCTTCAGGTAGCGAAAGATCAGTTTCGCTATTTCTCATTCTCTGAGCAATGAAAATATTGCATATTGACTCACTTGTAACAAGGAGCAGCTCCAGTGACACCATAAAACGTGAATTTAGCATTCTTGCCACCAAGTTTGCAGCCAGGTTTATGTTTGTACTCGCAACAACTGCTAACACGAATATCTTGAACTCCATCAATGTAGATAGTTAATCCAAATGGAGCACCACGATGCCGTCGTGATATGAATGAAAATGTTGCTGTGAAATGTTATTCAATAAATCAGTGATTACTCGCATAGCGTGGCTTATTTATAACTAAATTTGTCAAAAGAGAACTTAAATGAATGACGTGAAAAGACACGTGAAACTATACGTATCAATAAAAATGTTGTGAAACTAGGACCTAGATCAGGAATATTTACTGGCATCCTTCTTCAAAAGAAAAGATAAGGTACTTCAACGATGCATGAAAGTTGCACACAAATGTTAGGTGCAAACCAAGTTCATTTCATTCATTTTATATTATTTATACACAAAGAAACCCTTCAGCAAATCAAAATACATAAATCTATTTACAATGATAAAAACCAAGAATAAAAACCTACAGCCCTATGAAACCTAATCATTGCTGTTCTTCCAGGGAGTTGTGTCTAGCTCTTTAGATGCGTTTTAAGCTGTTTTTTGAAATGATCTAATGTCGGTAGCTGACGAATTTCAGCAGGTGTATCATTCCATGATGTGAGAGCTGCGTAATGAAAGCCTTTTTTGGCAAATTCAGTTCTATATCTAGGGATCTGGAGATCTTTACAGTGCCTCGTATTGTAGGTCGAGTGAAAAGATCTCTGTTGGTATTTATCCCAAAGGCTTTCAGGGCAAAGTCTGTTCACAATCTTATAGGTCATTACATTCCGGTCGTAACGGAAAAGATTTTCTACATTCAACCAGGAAGCCGACCAGCTATCTTTTATTCTTGCATTTGATATTATTGAACAGGCCCGGTCTTGAAGGCGTTGAAGAGCGGCTAGTTTTGTTTTTGACAGACTACCCCAGATAACATCACCATAACGCAGGTGACTCTCAATTAGTGCATGATATACACTACACAGTTGGGATTGTGGAACGACATTTTTCAATTTTTTTAGAGCTGCAAGACCTCCACTCATTTTGCCTTTAGTGCGTTTAAACTGTTCATCCCAATTTAGCTTCTCATCAATTATAAGCCCGAGGGATTTTGTCTTATCGACTCTTTTAATATCAGAAGCATTTAGTTTCAGCACTTCTGGCAGGTATAGATTTTTGGTTTTAAGCGGATGCCCTATGACCATGAATTCGGTTTTTTTCGGATTTGGGCTGAGTTTATTCACCCTCATCCACTCAGTGAGATTGGAAAGCTCTTGATGTGCGTCCTCAACTAGTTTCGCTACATCATCCGATGCAATCGTTATACTGGTATCATCAGCATAGATGCTAGCCCGCGAGAATCTAAGACACTTTTCTAAGTCATTCAGGTAAATGATGAAAAGAAGAGGGCCTAAACAAGAACCTTAGGGGATACCACATGTTACGTCTCTGGCTTTTGACTGCTGACCATTCAGAGAGCAAAACTGTTTTCTATTATTTAGGTAAGATTGAAACCAATCCCCAGCTTTGCCTCTTATTCCATATGCACGTAATTTTCTGAGTAATATATCGTGATCGACCGTATCGAAGGCTTTCTTAAGGTCGAGAAAAATAGTGAGATTGACATTGCTGCGATCTATGTTTTCGTACCAAAAGTCTGTGCTGCTTATGAGTGATGTTATCGTGGAGTATAGCTTACGAAAAGCTGCTTGGGTGCACGTAATACTCTTATCAATGTTGAGAAACTCAAACAGGTGATCGTGCGTTAACCATTCTAGCATCCTTGAAAACACTGAGATTACAGAGATAGGCCTGTAGTTGTTTACATCAGTTTTTGGGCCCGACTTGTAAATAGGGGTGACCCTCGCCAATTTCCAAATATCAGGGAAAACACCATTCGTAAGCGACGAGTTATAAATCAGCATTAAAGGGTGCGGGATAAATTCACACGCGTCTTTTACCAAAGTTATGGTAACTTTGTCCGGACCAGAGGCTTTCCCGTTCTTTAGCTGATTGATAGCATTCATCACATACTTTTTGTCGACCGTTCTAAACAGCATTTCGTCGTTTATCGGCGTAATATGCTGCAAGCAATTATCACTTGGTCTGGTTTCTATACTTCCTGCAAGCTTTGGTCCAACAGATACAAAGTGACAATTTAAAGCTTCAAGCACATCACGCTCTTTTGTCAATGTTGTGCCGTCAATTTCGAGACTGGAAAGCGTTGTGGATTTAACATCTTTGTCCAAGACTCTGTTTATTGTTTTCCACATTTTCTTTGGATCCCCTTTATTTTTCTCAATCAAACCTTTGTAATAATCCTGAATAGAATATCTAATTTCATTGGTTACTTTATTCCGCTGCTTAGTATAAGCTGGCCACATTTCAGGAGATTTTGCCGCCATTTTTTCAGTCTGTCCCTAGTCTCCATCGATTTGAGATTGACATTGAAGTGCATGACTCAATGGGAAATGTATCATAGCATAATGAAAAAGAAAGTGCAACGTCAATAGACGATTACACTAAAGATGGCGGCGAGGAACTTTTTACCAAGATGCACTGCGTCCTTTAATCGAATTCCTACAGAATCGTTAAGGATTCGTAATTCGAGCGCGATGCATCTTGGTAAAAAGTTCCTCGCCGCCATCTTTAGCGTAATCGTCTATTGAAAGACATCTCTGAGGAACCTTTAGTGTTGACGTCGACATAGCAATCAAAATAATTCCAATGCTTCATAGAAAGCTTAGTTTCTACATTTGTCTCTTGAACTGCCATGTCTGCTTAAATTTTAGCTTTAAAAAGTCAGTCTGTTTGAAACAACTGCAAACAAAAAATGTTCTAAGAAATCTGTAAGAGCAAAATCTATGGTAAATAGTTCTGTGATACCGATGTGGGCCTCACTCTGAAATAGTTCATCTATCCGTGCTATATGATTATTTAGGCACGGTAGCCCCGTCAGTCCATGAATACTGCCATTCAGGGGGCCGTGGCCAAAACATCTAAAAATTACAATGACCAAAATAAGAATTACATCCAAAAATTACAATACAAAATACCAATAAAAGATTTGAATTTTATCATGGCCTGTTCTTGATCTTTTTCTTAACCGTGGCAAGAGAGGGTGCGTGTTTAACATTAAGTCCAATGTTCTTCCAAAGCAGTTTCGCTTCTAATGATATCACTTACAGTTGGCCAACTTCAATTTTGTATTAGAGCTTTAGCAGGTGCATCTAATCTACTTTTTGTTACGATTCAAGCTGAAAGTATCAATAATACTCACTGCCCGAGGGGAGTAGCTCCTTAAATACACACAACGTGCTGCCTCCGCAGTGTTGTTGCAAGATCGTTACTTCATGTAGTTTGTGGCTGGAATACATTTCATTTTTAAGGTGTAAACTTGGGCCGGTGAACTTCAGCGTTACTTCAGCCATAGACTGCAGCTGTAGATAAAATCATATGGAGAATGTTGCATGATGTCATAAACAGACAGCAATAGACCAAGAATAAATAAGTAAGGGAATCGAATTGTGCACTTTTGGATTTTGAATTGGACCAGCATGACACAAAGCATACATACAGACCATGGTCACCAAATCATGTTTTAAATGAAAGAAACTTCAAAAAGAAACACATGGGCTTTATGGCACGCAATACCGACAATATTACTAAACACAAAATCCTACTCCACTGTAAAAATTCATTATGAGTCCTACCTGAATTCGATGGGCCACTGCAGTGTCAGTCCTAGCCAAGATAAGGCCCTAAAAGAACAAAACACCAGTCATGTCTGTAATTCGTGCCATCTAAGTGAAATCAAAGTGATCTTCCATAATGAAGCAACATAATTAACATAGCTTTCACGAACGAACAGACTCTGATCAACCCTAAAACACTTTTGAAGAAAACTGCTACAAACAACCAGGAGCAGCTTCCTTTCGAAGACGGAAGCAATCTAAAGCGAGAAAACCAACCAAACCAACAAAATATGCCTCTAAAATGGACATTGGTCGCATTTAAAAATAATTCAAGCAATACCGATAAACAGAAATACTTACACGCAACGCCTATCATGGCCAACACAGATATAACAAATATAACAAATATGAGAATGAACTCCATAAATATCAACAAATGTGCTAATGTTCAAGTCCACAGATATAACAAATATGAGAATGAACTCCATAAATATCAACAAATGTGCTAATGTTCAAGTCCTCTGATGCTTCTGATGTCATATTTCTCTTCTCCTTTTATTGTCCTCCTCCCTGTCATTTTTGTCATTGCACATGCAATACTGGTGAACTTTCACAATTCAAGACTCCCAGTACATCCATAGGTCAAAGAGCTCACCTCTTTGAGTAACTTTTTCAATGTGTCTTCAAACCTCAAAATGGATGATCATCTTTTCTCGTACCCTGAGCAACTTCGCCGGAAAACAGGTTCTTGACTTGTCTCTCGTCCGGCTTGCGAGCAACGTGCCACAGGAGGACCAATCACGTATTGGAGGCCAACGTAGCTTTACTGAAGCAATTTATGCAGCCGCTGTTTCTAACCTCAACACAGTACTTTGTCTTTGAACTGAAGTATATTGAAATTCATACCACTGAATGGCTGATGGTTTATCTTTGTGTCTTTCCTTATCACGCTAGCGAACCTACACGCACTACTGTGGTGGATACGCCATACCACATCAAGCATAATACCCCACCACGTTATCATAATACCCCGCCTCCGTATGGCGTACCCACCACATCAAGCATAATACCCCACCACGTTAGCATAATACCCCGCCTCCGTATGGCATACCCACCACATCAAACATAATACCCCACCACGTTAGCATAATACCCCGCCTCCGTATGGCGTATCCACCACATCAAGCATCATACCCCGACTCTGTATGGCGTATCCACCAAAGTAGTGCGTATAGGTTCGCTAGCGTGCTTATGCTCCAAAATCATTAAAGCATCCTGCCATTAAGACGACATCTGATATTCGGTTGCCGTTGCTGTACTGTAATGACGCAGCATTATTGGCTGTTTCCGTACTGTACAGTCAATAATATTTAAACAGCCAATAATGTTGCGTCATTGCGGTTCAGCAACAGCAACAGAATATCCGATATTGTCATAGTGGCAGAATGCTGTAATGATTTTGGAGCACGAGGAAAGACACAGAAACAAACAATCAACCATTCAATGGTATGAATTTAGATCTTCTTCAGTTCAAAGAACAAGTGCTACTGTCTTTATGTTGCGGTTAGAAACAGCAGCAACATAAATTGCTTCAGTGGGAAAGCTTCGTAGGCCCTATAATACGCGATTGGGCATCCTGTGATTAAGTCAGCGAATCCTGTTTCTGGAGAAAATGATTTCAACTTCGCCATCTTTAGCACGCTCTGATATTTCATCACTTGCGACGTACTAGTTTAATTCTGTAATGAATCTAAGGGTGTGTTTGATTGGTAATTCCAGACCTACCTAATTCATAAAACGGTAGACTTCGCAGAGACGGAAAATAATTCCCAATCAAACATAAAGTTTCAGGTTTCAGATTTATCCTGGCGAAGACGAGGTTTCCAGTTGAAAAACACGAATATGACTCTGGTGCTTGGCAACAAAGAGTAAAGTTGCCGATTACCGTAGCAACGCGGGCAAAGTCGGCTCCTTTTCAGAGTTCTGCAAATGAAATCGAGAATCTCTCCAAAGTCTGCCAAATCTTCTGCCCTTTGGAGCAAAAGGTTTAGCAGGCCTGCCAAACCTGCCAAACCTGCCGAACTTGGCATTTTCGGCATTTGGTAGTCAATCCAACACAAATTCCGAGTCTTCCACGTCTACCGTTTTCAGATTTGGTGCCAGTAAAACACACTCTAAGACGCCATTGGTGAGCTCCTTGATGTGGTCGCGATAGAGAATTCAAGACTTGTTGCTATACATAATGAGAGGAATACCACATTGACTGTAGACTCAAAGTCTGGCTTCAGTTATTACATCTCCGCAAAAAAATGTGTCCTAGAGCCTTTCTGCTGCACACTACGCAGCTTGAACACAAGCAATGATCTCAACAACTAACAAACAATGATCTCAACATCTAACTTACAGTCTCTGATACCTAGCCTAGCTGCCAAGAAACTGAAGTGATCCACTCTTTCTAGAACTTTTTTATCAATGGGAAAGTTTGCCTGCTCACCGACACTGGGTCGTTTCTCTCTGTCGATGTCGACTCAGAGATCCAACTTTTGGAAAGCACATGATAAAAGCAGATATAAAAAGTGGCAATGCTGTGTCAAAATCGCAGCAGGTTGCATTATCTTCTGTATACTGCACTTCTCAAACGCATTTATCAAATGTTTCCGATTTTATTTTAGGCGTCGATGAATGCATCATACCTAAAGGAAATTCGATGCAGGCTAATGTGTTTTAGCAGACTCCAAAGAGAATTGCAAAAGCAAAAATACCATATACTGAACTTGGGGCTCACTATCTATAAGACTAACTATCATGAGGGCAAACAGCTTTGTTTTCGGAACAAAAGAGCGCACTTCTTAAATCCAATGTTTCGAGTAATATAACGTGTCTTTCACAAGGTCTGCGCATTCGCAATGCAGCAGAAAACACAACAAACAAAAAAACTCACTCTGTGAAGCTTCTTCTTTGATCCCTTCTTCTTTCCAGGTGGATGTGGATACGTGTACCTCCTTTTGTATGGATCGTCTTGCTCTTCTGCCATTTTAGCTACTCGCCCAGCCGGTGGTGCACTCTAATGAAAATTAATATTTAACTTGTGTCAGCTCTTATGAAACTGAATTAACATGACATAATGAGAATAACTAAGTATTCACATTACTTCTAACTACTACCTAAATCATACAACAGGCAAAAATTGAATGCTTTTTTACAGATTGGGTGCTGATATCCTCTGCTTTCGCAATATGTATGTGTGCTTAGTTTTCAGCTCTATTAGGATGATCTCACTGATGGTTGCAATTAGTATAGTTGAATTTGACAGCTAGCAACTGTTGCATAAGACAGTTTGCTATAACATATACAAACTAAGAATAAGACAAAGCAGATTCTTCAACGATCACAAATCAGAATAGAGCTAATTTAAAACTGAGTCTGGATTGAGAGATACCGGGTGTCCCAAAAAAAAACTTTCCCTATTTGAGCTGTAATTTTAGCAACAGTGTGTTTTTTTTATAAAGATTTTAAAAGAAATCCGTTATACAATGGTCAACTAAGATTTGAGTATTTGTTTCATTTCTGTATCCACGCAAATTTTTCTATAATTATTTTCCTGAAAACAGAATACCTGAATTGCTCAAGAAAGAGATAAAAACGGTTTATCAATAAAGTCGTTAAGCCATCACCTCAAAATCCACAGAAATTCTGTTTTTAACTAAATTCCAACAGTAGGGAGCTTGAACTCCATAAAGGGACGCAATAAAAATCAGATTTGTCTGTTTTGTCCGTAAAAAGCACGATTGTGCTTGATGTTCGAAGAAAAAGTATAGTACACAAGACAAGGTCCTGTGGCCGGCACATTAACATATTGCCGACTTTGAAAGCCAATTTAAGAAACTGACAAGCTGTTGTATGCCTTTACACCTGTGATGTAAAACATGGCAGGAATGGAACATATCTCCATCGCTAGATTTCCCACTTTTTCACGGGCTTCTCCAGCATTCGATCTTCGAAAAATCCATATTTTGAAGGTCTTTCGATGAGCAAGAAAATCGCGTAAAATTATATGGATCCAAGAGAGCCTTTGAGCGAGAGATTGCATCTCTCAAAACAAGGCAGTGGTTATTCTTGTGGAATTTTTCAAACGGGGAAAGTTTTTTTTGGGACAGCCGGTATTTTTATACATTTTTATACGCATGGCTCGATTGAGTGGCGTTGTAGCTTCTATCACTATTGTTAACATTCGAAAATCCTACAAAATGTACACAAATATCGTTCGATTCAGATTCTTTGTAGAATGCTAGCTATTAAGTCTATTTCTGGGTGATCTGAAATAAGCGCTTCTAAATCCCTTCATGAGTTTAAACGGAAACTGATTGCGTTAGTTAGACCGGTCAGAAAGACTATTTATGGAATATCCGACTTAGGGGAATTAGAAGTATAACCAAGCTTTGCATACAATTCAATGATCTAAATGCGCACAAATTTTAGGGAGCGGTCATTAAGTATCTGTCACGGGGAGGCGGAGGCTATTCCAAAATTTTCAAGTAAAATTTCGCACCCCACCATGCAGTTCAGAAGTTGACTTGATACCCCCTCAAAATGATTCAAAAGTATTTCATACCCCCCCCCCGAAACCAAATTTTCACAAACCCCAACAGATACCGTTGTAGGTATGTTTTACGTATTTGCTCCTTTTCCAGTTAGTTGTGGGTCATGTCATTCCTTTTGGAAGTGATCATCTAAAAGGACAAAGGTCATGGCCATTTCTAAATCGTACACTTACTACCTGAGTTTATGTTCTTTCTTGATCACGTTATTCAAATAACTGGACAATGCAGGGCTCGGGTAGTAAATGTAAATGCATCGTGAGGGGCGAAAGCAACAACAACAATGATCATGGCCTAAATTGATGGTGATGAACATCAAAAGATTTGTAAACATTTAGTGATAGTGATATGGTTGCTTGTTGGATTGTGGTGAACAGCCTGCTCTTAACAGCAAAGAGCCATAGCATGCAACTGAGAAGGAAGGAAAAATCAAAGAAAGATGATTTCTCAAGGAGTAGCGGTTGAACATCTTTGCAAACATTACTTATTTTGGCAAAATGTGGGAAGTAGCAGCCAAAAGCCACAAGTGAAGTTGAAAGTGGCATAATCGATGAATCAGGGGCGGATCCAGTATTTTAGCTGAGTGGGTTACATGGGAAAACTTTTGGGACCACGCCCTTCCAAACACTGGACACGCCCTTTGAAAACAAAGTAAAGAGCTCCCTTCTGATAAACACGGTTTCTTTGCGCAGTTTTTTGAATGGGAAAAGGAATCGTATGTGTATTTTACCATTTTACCTAGGTAGGCCTACTGGATTTTACCTTCTGACTCTGCTTTCAAAATTCTTCGGTGCATTTTCCACACACTTAATGACATAATCTTTCCATCTTTGAAAATCGAATGAGATGTTATCCGGCGTAGCAAGTTTGAGTTTATCTAGGGCCTCGATGACATACAACTGAGGCAACTGAGTGTGCAAGTCGACCTCTTCGGCCTTACCTGAGCTGTGTGTGAAACTGAAGCTGGATCGTCTTCGCATTGTTGCTGTGGTTGTCTGAACCCTCACAAGTATCACACGCATCACTGATTTTTACGCATCTGACTTCTATTGTTCTCAATGACGAAAACAATCGTTTGAGCTTGGACAGCTTTTGTCAAAATTAAATCAAGCATGTTATGAGTTCACTGTAACCCTGCAAGGAGGGTTCAACCTGCGTAGTGTGTCCTGAAATCGTCCTGTGCGCACGTTTTGCAGGGTTCAAGATCTCATTGCCACGCTTCGTTGCAAATAATTCAATTCAATGTACGGCAATGAACAGCGCTGCTGGTTTACGATTTTGCTTCAACCAAAGGCAAAGATATCTGCCTGCTTGTGATTTATAGAATTCAGTCTTTATAGATTCAAGATGTTGACTGGTTTACAGAACCCTTTGAACCCCCCTTGGATCCGCCCCTGCGATGAATGTCCTGCATCTGTTTGCATCATAAGATTTATTGGTGGAATTTATCGTTGGAAGTTCATACATTTTTGAAGACGAAAAGAGATACAAAAAATACATATCTTAAAGTTAGCTGTAACATGGCACCGATGTGCTTGAAGTTTTAATTGAGGATTGGTAAATTCTAGTTGGAATCTAATGGAATTACCGAATGTAAAAAACCTCAAAGATACTATGAAAACAGGTGTACCAACAAATGGCCAAATAGGGAGGTAATAACTGAAATTCAGAAAGAGAGATACTTGAAACCTGACTTAGCCATCAATCAACCCAAGAGGGACATTCTATGATGTCTGTAGCAACTGTTTTTAGCATTTATAATGAAACTTTCCTAAACCAATCTTATTTTCTT
The DNA here is from genome assembly GCA_964020215.1 of Aurelia sp. 3 sensu Dawson et al. (2005). Lineage (NCBI taxonomy): Eukaryota > Metazoa > Cnidaria > Scyphozoa > Semaeostomeae > Ulmaridae > Aurelia > Aurelia sp. 3 sensu Dawson et al. (2005). Next base: position 11,045,438 of record OZ026590.1, read on the forward strand.
TAAGAAATAAAATTTTGCTGCACATGGCAGCGAATCTTTGTGTAAGATATGTCTAAGTTTTGAAACAGATCTATAGAAAGTGAGTGGGTATACCAGGTTACCAAATGCTAAAGAGCCAATGTGAGGCAGATTATTTGATCATGAAAGAGTGTGGACTCATGACCATACAAAATCAAAAGAAATTCAAGGCAGCAATACAGATTTTCAAATGTTTGCAAGGGACTGCCATCCCAAATCTTGCGGCATACATAGAGAAAGTGGATCACAAGTACAACACAAGAGGAAATTCATCAACGCTCCGCCTTCCAAAGGTCAGAACAGAGGCTGCAAGAAAATCATTTCGTTTTCAAGGTCCTTCTTGTTATAATGAAATTCCAATTGACATTCGGAAATTAACGTCGTTGGTTCAGTTCAAACATCACTTGAAAGAACATTTCTTGAACAACTAGTTCACTACAAAGTACATTATAAACGATTTTAGCTATTTGTTTTACATTTTAAGATAAGATTAGATAATTTAACATTGTACCTAACCCAAACTGCAATTACTTTCATTTTTAACAATGTATATACTTTTTTAAAAACAGGACCCTTATTGATAACAGTGCCTTTTGGCATTGAAAAGGCTTTAACCTGTATAAATATTTCTATTATTATTATTATTATTATTATCTTGCATGGCAAAGCATAGTGATTTCAACTCTGATTACACTGCGTATGAAAGTTTCTTACAGTGAATTGTTTCACTTTTTACTCTGAGAAATGTTTTCCAAAGCTTCCTTTTAAATCTCTACTTCACCAAATCGTCCTCCAAATTCTCAATGTCAATTACCGTGCAACTGTAATGTTTTCTACACTGTCTTCTTGCTGAGGAAAGAGTACTTGGTATGTTTTCCAGCTGAAGAAAGAGTACTTTTGCTATGAATACATCACTGCAATAGAATCCTTAGATGATGACTGCCACTTAAAGTCATTTGACCGGTTGAATTCTATTTATGATGACTTTTTAACTCGATCTTTGTTTCATAACCCCTCCATTTTGGTGCAGTCTGTTTGAAACCCGTCCTTAAAATCATATTTTTGTTACATACCCCTCCTAAATACCCTCTCCCCCCCCCATGACAGATAATTAATGACCGCTCCCTTACCTTGATTTTTAACGTCTTAGGCCTATATGTACTCGTGGTGCGGCTAACGAGGAAAACGAACATTTTCTCTGGCATTGCCCCCACTTTGATCAACTGCGAGGATCTCTTTGGTACTGTCAGAGAAGCGTTGGGTACTGATATCGCAAACCTGGATTCAGAAACTTTGTGCAGCTTGCTTCTTTATGGCAATTCTAACATAAATATGATTGACAACAGGATGATTATTGAAAAACAAACAGGTTAAATTGATTGTGGGTGCTGGCGTGCTGCCTATGTGAGGGATGGGGTTTCTTTGTATTTTCGCTTGGGTGTAATGTCAGTAGCTGTGGATCAGTATATACTAAATAAAATTGATATAACACAATCATGTAGCAGCTCTCCTTCCCATCTTCTATACAGTTCAACACCAATCCAAATTTTCCCACAGTGTTTTACTCCCATTGTCATTGAACCATCCAGTTGCGATTTGATGGTACAAAACCAATGGAAGCCTGTTTTTGTTTTGCTTCGCATTGTTCCGTGTATTGCTGTTTTTACTCGCTTTGAAGTTGTATTTGTAAAATTTTAAGTGCCGTTCTTAGTGTAGGCCAGATAACCTTGTGTCCTCTTACACCAGGAGCGGTACAGCATTGATGTATTTAAATCATCTTAATTTATTATGAGTAGAAAACAAATCTTTGGATTGCAACCAAATTGTCAAATTCAAGAGCACAACCCTCTCCCGTATCTGCTTGTAGCATCAATTCTAAGACAAAGACCAAAGCGGTAAGGTCCAATTCGCCACTGTAAAGGATATTCAAAGATCGTTTATCATGCACCCAGTACAGAAGTGTATTGTTCGATAGATACCTTTGCAAGTTGTCTGTGGTGTCTCTGTGTGTCATATCCTATTTCTGGTAAAGATTCTCTGTCTGATAGCTCTTCCTCTGCGGTGGTTGCACTGCTGGAGCTATATCGCCTTCGTTGTTCTGCAGATCCAGGGTAGCTTCTAGGTCGTCGGCCATCACGTGATGGTGGCAGAAGTAATGGAACAATATCTTCGTCGCCCTTCTTTGCACGCTCACTCTGCAGAAAAGATAAAGGTAAAACAATGTATGTTAGCTCAAAATTAATGTTATTAGAATCGTATGACAATATCAAGCCAATGCCTCGGTTCTAAAATAATGTTCATGCAGTAGAGATCAGAAACAGCAGCTATCAAAAACAGAATTAGACTGCAAAATATCTACTGTACAAATAACATGGATGATTACTTCAAAAAATTTGAATCTTATACTCATGATTCATCCGCCCAATGCAGCACACTGCTCATATCCTTGATATAGAAACCACCAGGGTCCGGTTCTCCTTTAGCTAACCAAGGGAATGCTACAGATGTAGCTATTCAGGAGCTGACTATCGCTCCCTGAGGTTCACTTTTTCACATTACACGCTCTTTGCTAGCCCTTCTGAAGGTAGGTTAACTCAACATCTAACCAGGAGAGGTTCAGGGCTAGTTCTACTTCGAAACATATCCAAGTTCAGAGCTAACTTGAGACCTGCTCACGCTGGTTTGTGCATTGTGCATAAAACCTCTGTCGTACTTGTGATAAATATCAGCGCTAATGAAAATAAATATTCTATATTTGGGAGTGAATTTTCAAAGCCCGTAGCTCTCAAGCCATTTAACAGTTTCATACACAGTAAACTTATATAAAAGCGACTTGATTAGCTACTTAACCCTAAACAGCTATCATGATCAAGTTATATAATTTGATCTTATTGCGTTAACATTTACTAAGTACTCATAAATTGTTGCTGTATAATTGTATATATTTGGGACTATCATTGATTTGCCCTTTTCATCATTTTTAATAAGTGCGAGGCTAGATGGTTTGCATATCAAGGATGATAAGTCTGTTTGAAGGATTTTGAGATGAAGCATTTCTATAAAATAGCTTGTAATTTGAGAACGATGTGACCAACTTTAACAAGAACTTCTCTTATCAAAGTTGATACATCATCTACATAGGTATAATCAGTTTGAAATTGAACACAACGGCGAGCCATAAACGACTGGACACTTTCCTGACTCACATGGTGTAACCACATCAGATTGATAACTAACAAAGCTCGACAAAAAAGATATGCTTAAACTTAGCGTCAAATGGAATCGCATATCTATGAAACACAATTGCGTTGCTACCTTTACTCTTTGAACAAGTTCCACTTTGTATAGTTCATCTAGTCTCTTTCTCACTTCATATTGTCTCATTCTCTGTAAGGAAAAATATGAAGTGCAAACTAATCCTTTTAAGAAGAAATCATGATCATTTTAACTTCAATCTTAATGCTTTAGACGTGGTAGAAGCATCGACATGTACATTAATACTGTTTCAAAGCTTGTCCTGTTAACCAAACAAAAAGAATATTTGCTCGGTAGCACCAGAAGCCACCATATATAAAACCTACACCTACACACGATAAATTACATCACCTTTAATAGTTAAGCTTGACAACTTTTAATAATCTACTTTGTTCAGCCATAAGTGGCACCGAAGACACAACATCAGCTGGTCAGATGAACATTGAAAAAAAGCATCTTGTACGGAAAAAGGCGGAGTTTGCTATCAAAGTCTTGACAAGCAATATTGCAAGATAAGAACTTAACCTTATCTTCCAGCCATTTTATGGGACCATCCTTTTGTAAGGAAAAAAGAATGTGACACATTCTCAAAGTTGCTTAAATTCTGATGTTTCAGCTCAAAACGTTTCCTAGGAAGATTCCATGAATACTCTTCTTCAGATTGGCAAAGGATGTCCCATCCTTCCTGAACATTTCACAACAATTTAATGAAACCATGCGAGAAACCATGCCTCTGTCTATAAATTATTCAAGTAATATTGAAAAGTGTGCTGACATGTCAAGGCTTCCAAACTACTTTCTTTGCCTTAAACTAGTAAACAATGAAGAAAAAGTAGTAGTCTTTTTATATGATTAATTGCATCTACGTAAATTTCATCTCCCATTGCTTGGCATGGAACAAATCTACAGATGTTCTGCATATTGTATTAAATTTCCCACTTTCTTAAGAGATACACAATGTCTACGCTCGTACAAACGAAGGCCAAGCTACAGTTTACGTTACCAGATGTCGTAAAGTATTCCCTACTTAAATAGAATCTAACGTAGGACCAAGGTCACGCCTACATTCACTTGCCAAAACCGTGTCAGTCAAAAATACAGACAAAGTGACCCTGACCAAATTCAAAATAAATCCCGCCTTTAATATATTTTTCAACCAAGGCGACAATGAACGACTGAACTTTAATTTAAAAAATTAGAGATGGAGACAGAACGCACAAGGTTATCAAAACAGCCTACCTCTAGGTCAAGAGCTTTATGTACAATTGCTGTTGCTAAGAGATCCCTCACGTGTTTCCGATGTTCCTTTTTTGCCATTCTCAATCTGTATGTATTGTCATCCACAATTTCACCGTTCTTTTTTATCTTCAAATAAATATGAATTAATAATAATAACACTATCAGCAAATGTATCCAAGGGTTGCTAAAAAAGAAAACGATTTGGGCTGGCTCTGCGATGAGAAATTATCTTGCACTAGTCCAACAGTACTTTGAGAGTTCGATTGTTAACTTGAACAAAAAAACTTTGTCTTTGATAATCTTGAATAGTAATACTTGAAGTTTAAATCTGCCACAACTTTTCCGCCAGCGTTTTGATGCTTTGGCCGAAACAAATCCCAGAAGCACGGCAAAAACTTCTAAAATACACTAAATAAAATCTAAAACAGACAAGAAAAGAATCACAACTGTAACTCAGACGCTATCAGATTTGGACGCTCGATGTACACCTCTTTTCTAAAAAGTAATAAGGTCTATTAATGTTCAAGCTTACTACTAAAGGATGTCTTTAAAATTGTTTTATACTGCTTTAAGATCAATCAAATCTGCTCATTAGGCTCAACCAAATCTATCCATTTATTTTGGAACACATGGCGAAAAATAACGGATTTCAAAAATATGTTTCACACACCTTCCGGATCCAAACATTACAAATTAAGACCTTTGATTAACCTTTGACTAAATTACAATTTAGAAATTCTTGCTTAACAGTCTTGAAGTTGACGGCGTTGCATAAACGGACTCATGACCTGATTTGATGCCTTGGCACCAAATTATCAAATTTGAGTCCCCCTATGCAAGGTTAGTGGCCGAACAGCTTATGCAGTTCCGTCAGTTAACTGAGGTTAAGCTTCATCGAGTGACGTCAAACTCTGAATGGATGACCTCTCAGAGGCCTGGCCAAGCAACTAACTTCGCTGCCATTTAGAAGGGACATTGAAATAGGGGTCCTTTGCCTGTATGTGTTATGCATAATTGTCCTAAATTAGTTTTAAATAGTAAAGTAAAAAAGAAACTATCAATGCCATCAAAAACAAATCTCATTTAAAGTAGAAAGATTCTTGAAGGGTCTTCTTTTGCCGTATGACTATAAAACGTCGTTGTGTTCCTCTAACTGTAGTATCACATAGCAATTCTTTCTCAAGGCTTCAATTAGCTGTCCAGGTTCTCAAAATTTTGTGAATAAGTTCCTGTTGTGTAGTTGCGGCTGGATAATGCTGAAGTTGTGCAGCAAAACAAATGACTTTCATTATACTTAGTCCAAAAATAAGTCCCAAAAATTGAAGTGTTGCATCTACAGAAGGAAAAGAACTAACTGGTTTCAAACAATCTATAGTAGCTTTCCACCTACAAACGCACTTGAATCTGAATATTATTTTCAATTTTAGGCAGACTTCATCAAAATATGGATTTTCCAGAAAACCAATAGCTCTAAAACTCAAGTAAAGCGTACTTCTATCTTTCTATTCTCTTTATGATAACATACAGTATCTGCTGCCAGGGCTAAGCCCTGAATTGACATGTTATTCTCTTACAGCTTCATTTTACAAGACATCATATGACAACAGCGAATCCCCAAGTTCAGAAAACCAGCTTTCCAAAACTAATTTGATCATCATCTACGCACTCCTGACATCATTCATCACTATTTCACAGCTACTTTGAGTGTTTTCATGCATTTTAGCTCTCTTTATTTGCTAACTAGTGAGATGCAAAGCAAAACAGGCTTTTGCTAGACGTAACCTCACCCATCTATTTTGTAAAATTGGTGTTAAATGGACGTTAAAGTTAATTATTCATTGCAATCAATGATTTAACAGGAAAACAGCATTTATGTAAATTTAAGGGAAGTCAGTTCCAAATGCAGCTGCAAGGGTAATAGGTCATGATATCAAGTATATACTAGACACATCATGTATTTTACATTGACCTATTTTTGTCACTGAAAATACTTATAAGTCTATTAAATTGCAGTTCAATAGTTACTGTAAAGTACCAGATGCAAACATATCTTTACTCACTTACTTGATAGGACATCATCTCTGCATAAAAGTAAATAAGTTTGTCATGACTAACAGCCAACCAGCATGTGGTATGATTTGTTTTCAAGCAAATAACTACAGTAAAATGTATACTGTCTGCAGAGGAAGTCATCCTCTAAGCCTTAGAAAGATGTAATGGTTTAACCATAGTAAATGGTTTCACAACATACAAAAATTAAAGGCAATTTTCAAGAAACTTTGAAATCTTCAAGTACAAATTTTTCACATCCTGATAACAATCCTTGAGTGGTAGAAAGAAGCTACACTAGCAGGGGTAAATTTTGTAACAATAGAAATTTTAGTTTGTTTACATTTTGCACCATAGCCAATCAACGAGCTCCATTTTAATCACGTGATCAACGAATTCCCGCGTCGAGAGTCGTAGCTGTGGGGAAAACCATAGGAAAACTACCCTCTCAACTTTAGGTCGCCGCGAAAATATACTTTTGAAGAACCTTTAGAAATTTTAAATCTGTGTTGTCAGATAAATTTCCTAACCAGAGTTGCTTGCCCACTTGTCTGCTCTACCTGGTTTTTGCAAAATAATTTCTTGAAACATCCTCATTTCACGGACCTCTCGTTTCCTTTCAAGGAGCTGAGGTCCAGCGCAAGAAAACTAATCTTTGCCTTTAGGAACGACAAAATGGCACTATTAACGGCTAACATCAGTTTCAGACTGGAAACTAAAGTTACAATATATTTAATATTGATTTACCCGAACTAAGTGTTGCAGCAGCTTATCCTAAATCGTCCTAAATAGTCGTCAATTGAAATTGGCCGCTACAACAAAATTTGCAGAACAAGAAAAATCAGCATGGAAAGGTTTCTCTTCTGGGTGTTTGGCGGGTGTTTTTGTCAATTCGTCAGAGTAACATGAAGAATCATTTGCTGGTTTCTTTGGAAAATAAAAACAGTAGGACAACACTAAACAAGACTTTAGGCGGTGAACTGAAAGAGTAACCAAGAAATAGTTACACAACAGAGTTGTGCAACAAAGTTTTGTGTTATTTAAATTTGGATTCTCCAAATTTAATGATTATGATAAAGTTTTCTTTCGATGAATGTTGGAAGAATACACATATATTTGTAAGAGATTTATAACTTAGTCTAGTATTGAAGGTTTATCAAAATTATCAGATTTTCGGTCAAGGATCGAGTTTCTTACGAGTTACGAGTTCCATAAATATCACTTGTACCCTCGAGAACATTTCAAACAGTACTTTTATGTTTAGACATTAACTCGAAATAGATACCCTCCGAGTAATATGAGACAGGAAACAAGTGAAATAAATATTTCTATGCTAAGACTTTCCTTGACTAAACAGGAAATTTCTTGATAATTTTGCCAGTTTTGGAGTTTCTTAGCCTTTTAGATGCTTCCGACCCAGGTGTGTAAATTCAAATTCATAAATTCCGAAATATTTATATTTTACTTTCATTCTCCAATGTTATTTCAAGGCGAAATTAAATCCGATGTTCAACAAGACATGAGTTATGTGATTCCTCCTTTTCCAAATTAATTTACTTACCTTTCAAGCAAGACTGACTTATTTCGACTTTTCTGCTCCCTTCTTTTATGTCACATGTCGGGTAAACCTTCTTCGTGGCCGTAGAGCGCCGTAGAGCTTGCAAAATCAAGATGTCAAAAACAACTTTCTATTAATCCTCGACGGATAAATTGCACGAACTCTTCATGATAATGTCTTCTATTTTCCCAGTTCTGCTGCCAAACGGTGCCAAAATCTTATTCAGTTTTGTCCCAAGATTTTCATCATTTATCGAAGCAAGCAAATAATGTTTCAGTCCAGTTTTGAATAACAAGAGGACGAATCGACAAAACTCCCGCCAAAACACTCACAAGAGAAACCTTTACATGCTGATTTTTCTTGTTATGCAAATTTTGTTGACAGGACCATTTAGGATAAGTTGCCGAAAAACTTCAGTTATATCAATCAAAATTAAATGTATTGCAACCTTAATTTCCCGTCTGGAACTCATTTTAGATGTTAAGAGTGCCACTTTAAAGATTAGCTTTTATTCGCTTCCTTCAAAGGAAAAGAGCGAGAGGCTCCGTGAAATGACGGAGTTTCAAGGAATTATTTTGCAAAAACTAGTTATAGCAGACAAGTGGGCAAGCAACTCTGGTTAGGAAATTTATCTGACAACACAGATTTAAAATTTCTAAAGGTTCTTCAAAAGTATATTTTCGCGGCGCCCAAAAGTTGAGAGGGTAGTTTTCCTATGGTTTTCCCCACAGCTACGACTCTCGACGCGGGAATTTGTTGATCACGTGATTAAAATGGAGTTCGTTGATTGGCTATGGTGCAAAATGTAAACAAACTGAAATTTCTATTGTTACAAAATTTACCCCTGCTAGCTACACTTTAATAAGGAGTATTAACCCTAACTTAAAGAGGCACTAATGCAAAAAATGACATCAACAAATAATCCGCCGAAGGCATGCTAATCAGGTTGTGTAGAGATTATGTACCTTTTGTGTGCAAATATTTGTGTCAAATGATGATTGTACATGATGATAGATAAACAATGGCCCACATCAGTCGAATAGCCCGTTGCAAGATTCGTTGACCGAAAACTGCCAAGTGACGTTGAATCCTTTGTTTCCGTGCAGCAGACCAAATAAAAAGTAGGATATTAAAAATTATCTTTCCAGTTCTCGCAGTCTCATAACTTTCCTTCCATGGGGAGTAAAGACTAGGTGACAATATTTTCAGGTAATGCGAGCTTTCATCGTGTTTCTCGATTATTCTCGAGGCAATTTTCGGATGCAAAAATTTTGCGTTAGTGCCTCTTTAACTGGGTGAAAAAAGTGATTTTATACCGTGGGTGTTCTTCACCCCCTAATTATCTTTTAAAATGAAACTGTACTGCTTAATAATCAAACAAATGAGAGTCTAAAAACAGCCTTAACTTATCTTTAGTCAGTTGGTTGGTTGCTAGGCAATCAAGAATATTGCAAATATTGGCAGAATTGAGCTAATAGTAAGGTACATTTCCATTCAACAATGGACTTAAATCGGCTAGAAACCATAAGTACAGCCATACTTCGACGCTTTATAGCTTCATGTGAACATTTTTAGTTCTAACTACGTAACTAATTGAATAAAGGACAATCTGATTCAATACAAACGTTTTTCCTCAATATTGATGATTAAACATCGTCAATTTGGCATATACTTGGTGTAATCAAGTGCTTTCATATAACTATTTCAACTCATTTCAAGGCTTTTCTTACATAAATTACTAATCAATTCGAAATATTATGTCATGATTAATTATGACATCATAGAAATAATAAACTGCTGAAATCATTAAACCTAGATAATCATAAATCAAATGAGAGAACTCATCAAGAAAAATTGAATAATACATACACTGAACATTAACAACATTCACACCAAAGAAAGAAACTTGAGCCATTTTAAAGATTTTCTTGGTGACCACTCTCCAAAAATGGGCATCTGATGGTCACATGTTAAACAACAATTGAAACCTATGTCTTTTTTTGTAATAGTCAACATTTAGGAGCTACTGAAAAAAGTTTCAGAGGGGATGAAAAACACTTCTATGTGGTTAAAATGGGGTTAGAAAATCAAAGATTTCCTTAAAAGTTCTACGGAATCCTGACACATGAAAACAGTGTCACTGGACACAACTTGCATGTACCAGATGACAAAATCAAAGCTTGCCTGCTTTGATATAGGGACTGAGTACAGTTAAGCTCATCCTTTATCCCAGCCTTTTTTAAGTGTGATTAGACAAACTACCTCAGTCCCAGTTTCCGTTTCGTTCATTGAACTGGATGCCACCACTGCGCTTCATCTGGGCCTGATAATCAAACTAACTGAAAATCTAGCCAAAATCACACAAAAATGGCGCAACCAATCAGATCGCAGGAGCTTCCACTTGTGATCTGATTCATCGAGAGAGGATCACCGTTGCAACCTATGCTATATAAAAAGTCGATTCCACAAAATGATTCTGCTTTCCGAGCCCATGACAAATGCATGAAAGAATGCCATCAAGAGACGGGAGCACTTGGGAGTTATCTGGCAAAGAAAGAACAACAACACAGATCAAAAGACATGCTTGATAATTTGCCAACCATAAACACCCGCTTTATGTGTATTTGCGGAACCGGAAGTATCATTACGAGGTTGGCCTCAACTAGCCTCAACTGGCCAATTTTTCAAATAGCTTGATCATGAGTCGTAGTTATAGTGATTATCGGTTTATCAAAGAGTGCAACTACGACATGTAATCAGTCTAAAGTGTGATTACATTCCCACAAGCAAGCACACATGCAGATTTAGGTGCACATGTGTTTTGTCACATGTCCAAACTACCTCTAAGTGCTTACTCCAGTTCCTTCAGTTTCATGGAATTTCATACTTGTATGTACCCTTCCAAGAAAACTCTTGCATGGCCTTGGCAAAAGTGCCACCAAAGTTCCTTGGCAGCGGTGTCTGCCTAATGATAAGGCAGCCAATACCTGCCAAGAACTGCCTTGGCATAAATGAATGCAATCTTTACAACAGAATGTTCAATGGCAAATCAGCCAAAAAAATTTGCAAATGACCAAAACTAAATCAAAGAGCTTCATTCCTGTTTTCACCATCCTGCCGCCACCCTTGGCAAAACTCCTTGGCAGTTCATCACATTTTTGGGCACCATGACCGGAACTGTAATTTAAACAGTTCTTCCCTGGAGAAATTATTCGATGTGTTTTGAGGGCTAATTGTGATTAATAATCTTTAATCTGCTCCATTCAGGCCCTAAGTATGATGCACTCCTTGTTGGACTCTGCTTTAGTGTTCTGAGCATGTGCAGCAATGTTACATGATCTTCTAAGTCTTTTCACCAGTTTTCACTGTTTGGCAAGTTTGTTCTATTCCATTATATACGGTGATGGAAATTATAACATGCTGGGAAGTACGTTTGCATTTTATATCATGATTTGTGTCATAACAAGGAAGTAAACAGATTCTTTAGAATTAGGCATGATGCAATTGGGCATATCAATTTTACACTTGTTCAATATCTATGATCTGAGTTCATTTTTAGCCCTCCTAATCTTTGCTCTATCATTTCATGCATAAAATCATACAGTAAAGATTTTTTTCGGAACGTAACAAATGGAGTTTTATGTGTTAGATGCTCAGTGTTGGATCTTTCTACTTGCTTTGTGAGGACTGATAGGGGACCATTGTGCAAATCCGGGGGATCCAACCTTGGAGTTTGGGGAGGGCCACTATGAAAGAAAGATGAAGGTCTGGGTGCGTAGCACCCAGGAAAATTTTTTGCTGCCACACCCTTCAGACTCTCGGAAAACGTGGGAAACGCCCCTTTTGCTTCATATTAGATCAATTGCCTTATCACTTAATCTTCATACCTCCTGACATACAAACTAGCATTTTTGTGCAAAACCTAACAGGCCATTAGTTGGGAAAGTAAACTATCAAAAAATGTTTACATCATAAGCACCAGTTTGGGAATGTCTATCGTTGAAATAAGCTGCACCACCATGGAAATGAAAATTTTGCATGAAAAAATTGATTATATCTCAAATCAACGATTCAAAGGCATTTCAAAGTTGCGTGAAAATTCCGTGAAATTTCCCATGGTAACATTTTCTAACTATCACAACAGAAGACATTAACAGAACGAAATTTATCATAAAATAAACTTCACCAGCAAATTTAACTGGCAGATCCTGAATCACTCCAATATTTCAACAAAGTGAACTAAACAAATTGTTTTCAATCTCGATCCCACGCAATAAAATTTCGTTCAGAATTCAGATTCGTTTCTTTTCTAACCTTGTGGTCAAAAGTAAATTACTTTGTGGGTTCGTTAGACAGGCTTGTCCTTAGCCGAGTTACCATCATGCAGCTGTGCTATAGTCATTTGGGGGTTATTTTAGGGAAGTAAAGGTTTAAACTTATTCGTTTATCCATAAAAGATATAAAAGACAATAGTTTTTACGTGAACTCTTACACTTTGGGGGGGGCCATGGCCCCCCCGGCCCCCCACTAAATCTGTGCCTGATGGAAATAAAGTCAACTCGATCTTTTAATGCTATCCCTGCCACTTTAATTAAGGGTGTTTTTAACTTGTATTTAAACTTGCTATATAAAATATATTGTAGATATTTTATTCATTCATCTATTTATTCATTTATTTGCTATTTCCTTTTCTTTTAACCATTGTAATTTTCTTTTATTTGTGGCAAATTTATACTTATATACTTACTTAACTGTATGAAAGGAAAACTTCAAAAATTTCTTTTGTTGTTTTTATCTTTCGTTAAAATAGAAAATTCAGTTGATTCGACATGTTTGCCAATGATTATGGCCACATGCCAATTTTCTCGGCAACTTGCCAACTGTTTTTACAAGTTTGCCAGGAATGCCAAGGCTTGCAGACAAATGCTAACAAATGCCAACAAATACCAAAGAAAATATCTGTTGGCAGTTTGCCGTGGTGTTTGGTAACAGCCACTGTTGCCAAGATACAGTATTTGCCAACAACTCATCGCAATTTTGAAACTCAGTACACACTGATTGTTATTTTTTGTCTGTCTGTTGGTGTTTCAAAACATGCAAAACATTTTCACATTTTTCACACTTTTCAAGAATGTGCTTCGGTACCATTTTTTTCTGAAAAGGGATCACGTGTGAGCCCCTTCATTTCTCAGATCTGTTTGAAACTATCAAGTGCTTTGCAAGCTCTCACCACCTACAGAATTTAGGTGAACGTGAAGTTGTTGGTTTTAGCACCAAGTGCTGGAATTGCAGAAGTACTTAGTGCTAGTCAAATCCGCAACCCCTTGTCATGGCACTCAAATGGTGGGGAACCATTGGGCATTGAACCCACTGCCCCTGACTGTTTTGGCTGCAAAGTCAGGGGATTTCACCACTGCACCACAACACCTTTAATTACTAAATCCTTTAAAGCTTGGTTCACACTAGGCGTATAACATCGTTTAAGTGCGTTTAAGTGCGTTTTTGCTTGCAGGTTTAACTTAAACACCAATGGAAATGACCATAAATTTGAAAAGATAAACGCATTCAAACGCATGGTTTCTCAGTGGCTCTCATTAGGAGCTTAAGTAGGTTTAAGTGCGTTTATGTTCCAACAAATTGTGAATTGCAAAATATCACCTGCTGAGTTGACATTTTCATTCGTCGTTCAGCACTAGCCGGCAGAGATGGTCTGAGAGACGTTGCAAAACAGACTGGGCTATTTTGAAAAAACTTTCACATTTGCAAAGGCTTCAAAGTTTGAGGGAAAAGAAGGGGAAGAAAGCGAGGAAATGTTGGGTACGTGACATTTACCGAAACAGCTATGGCGTTTTCACAGCTCTTTTCTAAGAACTCAAATCTGATCGAGAATTTAAAAAAGCATCAATTTTCTGCAGTTGTAAAAATATGGTTAAAAGATTTTGCAAGACTAAGTACCATGCGCTGCTCAGTTTGGAAAAAGAGCAATACCAAATGTACATGGGCTGCTCAGATTTCTCACATTGACGTATGATAAATTTACGGAATTCCTTGGTGTCTTTCATGTTTAAACGCAAAGAACAACATATTTTTACATTCGCGTTTATCATCTTTGAGGATTTAAGTGCATTTATCTCCTCAAATCTAAACGCCTTGGTCATTCCCACTTGGCGTTTATGTTAAACCCGCAAGCAAAAACGCACTTAAACGCAGTTATACGCCTAGTGTGAACCAAGCTTAAATGGCCTAATTTTGGGAATTAGCACAAAATAATTGCTGACTGAGAAGTAAACAGACCTGGAACTAAAAGATCCCACTCTTGATGGGGTAAGCCACCACATCATTGCTACAAGAAATACAACATTAGCTCTAACATCATCCTGCCTATGATTTTCACAATTCTTTCTTGGCAGTATTTTCACCATACCAGATAGCCAGATCAGTCGGCAAGAGGATTAAGGTCAGCATAAGGCAAAATCATTTGAAAAAGGGAAAAGCATACCAATCCAGACTTGACAAGATGTTTCTTCATCTTTGTATTTCCAAAATAACCTGCCAAATGTTTATCTTGTAAGCTGTTGTAGCCAGCCAAGGGTCTAAGAAAGAAGTTAAACCTCAAAGTCACAATGGCACAAAACAAAAGTGTTATCCAGTCAAAAAACACTGGATCCACCTCTTATCTGTTACAGTAGCAGTTGTAGAGCCATGGGGGTGTATGCACAGACCTGGCTGTTTGAGACACATGATCATGCGCACCTAATCATGCACCCAGTGCCCTCATCATGCACCCCAAACATGATTTGTCACGTGCCTCAGAGGTCTTTGCCTCAAAATCATGCACCTCCTCCTTTATCATAGAGACAACAAGTGTTTGATATTCTTGAAAACTGACATCTCTTTGTGAAAAGGAAATCAATCAATTAGTTCATTATCTAAATGAAATGCATTATTGATGTTCAATTCTTTGAGGGCAGCCAACCCCAATGTCATGATGTGGACAAGATCACATGAAGGTCAGATTACACAGCAACAAAAATGCCATTGTGGACATGTGTCCTGAACCTATGGACTCTGCTTTCCAGCACTTGATCATGAGTTCAATGCAAGGAAACAATGTGAAGATGATTTGATGGGGAAGAATTGAAGGTATTCAGTTGCTCTTCATCTCAGGACTACCCCAATGATATGGAGTAACTGGATGAAAAAGCGTCCATCATCACAATCGTTTCTATGAATGTTAACCATTCAAGATAAAACATCAATGGTCATTATTTTAACTCATTTCCAGTGTTGTTCTGTAACAATAAGTGCTGAAGCACTGGTTTTTTTCCTCAACCCCCAAAAACCACTCTTTACAGAGTGAAACAAAATGCTCAAAATAATGCACCTGGCTAAGCAAGGTGCGTGATTTACCACAACGCCACTGGAACTACTTATGGTCAAAACTGTATGCATTAGCAAATTCACCCATCAATTTCTTTGGAAATAAGGTAAATTCACACCCTGACATAAAAATTGTCAGGTAATGTTCTTCAATGCAGGAACCACAGAGTGGTATTAAAGTGGGGTGGGCTAACTTGTGAGCAAAAATTAGGGATACAGAGCCAAGAAAATTTTTGAAACCTTAGAAAATTAGAAAAGACCTAATATGACAATTAAAGGCTTATAATATTCACAAAACACAAGTGTAATTTTGTTATCCAGTCAAAAAACTCAAAATTAACTGCTTATGTGTTGGCAAGTTACATGTTAGTTACAGTAGCAGCTGTGGAGCCATAAGGGTATGCATGGGCAAATTCCCCCCCCCCCCCAACTCCTTTTAAAATAAGGTAAATGAAAAAATAACATACAAACTTTTAAGGTAATGTTTTTTTTGTATTCAATATAAAATTTTACAAAAGGAACTACTTAATACACTACGTACGAGCTACCTTACTAAATTACCAGGACGATACCACGCAGTGCAAGAGACCATGACAACTCTGCAGTCATTAACATAGAGAACATCTAACTAAACTAAAATTAAATGTACAGATACGAAAAATACACATGAACTTTACTGATAATTACTAAGGTTCTTTTCGGTTTGCATGTCGGGCTAATGTTGGGCAAGCAGGTCTTCCACAAAATGGCAAACTTGGAGATTTGATCGGATTTGAATGGATTTGTGTGCCCAATGAGCCTAACATCCAATGAGAAATAAACTTAGAAGCAAAAGAAATACTGTAGAGGTAAGCGGACTTGGTCAGCATGAAGTGCAAAATAAAGGTCTAGAATTTCACTTTACTCACTTCAATTTGGATTTCAAGAAAACCATTCAATTGATCATGCCCTTGTGAGTTTGACAGAAGCTATAAGAAATACACTGGATAACAAAAGACTTGGTTGTGGTATTTTCATTGATTTACAAAAGGCTTTTGATACAGTTAATCATAGAATTTTGCTATCAAAAATGGAACATTATGGTATCCGTGGATGTGCCCTTGAGTGGATTAAATCATATCTAAGTAATAGAAAGCAATATGTTTCTGTTAATGGAAATAACTCTAACTTACTTCCAATTACTTGTGGTGTACCACAAGGTTCTGTACTGGGCCCATTACTTTTCCTTATCTATATCAATGATCTACCAAATGCTTCTAAGAAACTTACCTTTTATCTCTTTGCTGATGATACAAACATCTACTATGAATCCAAAGATTTATCCGATTTGATTAGAATTGTCAACAAAGAGCTGAGACTTGTAAAGAAATGGCTTGATTCTAATAAACTATCGTTAAATATTGATAAAACAAACTATATCATCTTTCATTCTTCTTCTATCAATGTTTCTTCTGGTTCTGCTATCAGAATAGGGAAGAAACATATCAAAAGAGTAAAGTTTGTTAAGTTCTTAGGTCTCCTCCTGGATGAGCATCTAAGCTGGAAATACCATCTCAGTGAACTCTCTAAAAAATTGGCTAGAACATGTGGAATGTTTTTCAAAATTAGGAACTTACTTCCCTTAGATGTTTTAATTTGCTTGTACAATGCTTTGTTTTTGTCCTTCTTACAATATGGTCTTATTGTTTGGGGTCAAACATATGCATCATATGTTGACCCAATCTTCAAATTACAGAAAAAAGCAGTCAGAGCTATCTCATTTCAGCCTCGCATGTCTCCCTCTCTTCCAATCTTCAATGATTTTAAGCTCCTGAAACTTTCTGAGATCTTTGAACTGCGACTCCTAACTTTTGTTTTTGATTCTGTTAATAAAATTTCACCTAGCTGCTTTCATGACTTTTTCCTATTCTGCTCATCTGTTCATCAGTACTCCACAAGACAGGCCAGTCAAGGTGATCTATATATGTCTAAAAAAAACAGCCTTCAGTATGGTCTGAAGTCTATTAGATATCTTGGTGCTAAGCTTTGGAATACATTACCCATGGAACTCCGAAATGCTCCATCAAAAGTATTGTTCAAAACAAGACTGAAAATTCATTTATTGAACAAGGTTGACCGTTGAATTTGAGCCATTTTTGTACTGCACAATTATTTAAACTAACAAAATTTATCTGATTATATCTTAGGATAGGAGGGGCTCTCTCCTCGATTAGTTTACCTATTGAGAGAGCTCCTCCTTTAAGTAATTCCCTGCATACAATTTATTTAGCCCCCCTTCGTATCTTTTCTTAGTGTCGTATTAATTTTTGTATCATTGTATTAATTTTCTGTGTAAAATTTTATATATCTAGTCTTTGCAGTTAAGTTATTTGTTTGTATTGTTGGGATTATAAATTGTATGTAGTGAATTTAAATATGATGAAACTGAAACTGAAAACTGAATTTCCTTAGTCAAACCAACCAGTTTGGTGAATAGAATTTAATGTCAGTTGGAGAACACATTTATTAACGTCACTGGAGAGGTCTTTATCACTATACAATAAGAGATGTTACCAGAACGTTGTTCAAGAGGGTGTTGATTTGAAAAAAATGTTTGCAATACTAGTGACACACCAGCGAGGTAATGTTCTGCAACACAGGAGCTACAAAATTGTTAAAACCATCACACCCCTTAAAACATCAGAAAAAGGCCCACACAGGTAGAACGCACTTGTAACATGACATTAGAGTAATGAAGCGAGAAGTGTAACGTCACATCATATTCATTATCAGCAACATTACATGATATGTGACTGTCCACGTGATGTCCTGGGCACTGGACATGGAAATTTGAGCTCCGAGAAAATTTGCTTCTGTAGTGCTGTAATGTCCGTCTAATAACTATAAATGGGTTTGAAATCAAAGCAAATAGTAGCAAGTTGACTTGGAGTACTAATTTGGTGGTATGAAACGGTGAAACGTGGAATTTTGGCATTTTGCTTTGGTTGGTCGCTGCTGGGCCTAAATCTACGATTGGTCTTACGAGATCATACACGTGATGGATGAGCAAATTCAAAAAGCTGTCGAAGCGGCAATTACGAAAGCGGGACTTGTATCAAATGATCATATTTCATTGCTTATAGCAGATCTAGAGAAAAATCTAAAGATTTCGTTTGCATCTGAGATTGAGCAAATAACGAAGCCGTTGGTCGACAGAGTTGAAGCATTGGAAGGTAAACTTTCGATTTATGAGGCACACTTGACTGAGATGGAGAACCGCTTGGAAAATGCTGAACAGTACAGCCGAAGGTCTTGTTTACGTATTTTTGGTGTGCCCCTTCCAGAAAACGGTGATGAAACTTCAAAAAACTGTTTGACGAAAGTTAAACAAGTGTTCAAAGATCTGGAAGTTGCCGTGCCTGACGACTGCATAGATCGCGCGCACAGGATTGGTAGGGTTAAAACGAGTGATGATGGAGTGAAACAGCAAGCTGTGATAGTGAAGTTTCGATCTTGGGAAAAGAGAGTGGCGGTTTATAAAGCGAGAAAGAAGATGGAAAACATAAATATTTTATTGGATCTAACCCCAACGAGGGCAAAATTGTTTTTTGCAGCTCGTGAAAGAGTCAAGTCCCACTCTGGGATACAGTATGCATTTGTTGACATTAACTGTCGATTGGGTGTAAAGCTTGCAGATGGTTCACTGAAGTTCTTCTCAAGTGAAAGCGAGTTGGAAAAATTACTGTGAGGATTGATTTATGTCCTTTGATGTCGTTGTTTTCTCTCGTCAAAATATCGTATGATTTTTGATTCTTTAGGTATTTGAAATTAGAGAAATTGTTGCCCCTAACATCGAAACAATTTTGTTTTCCATTTTTGGTATCATGGTTCGACTATATTCAACTGAACTACCCATTTGAACGTAGGTTTCCCATTCCCCTTTTAAAAGCTGTTCCTTATTTCAGCATGATTTTTAATATAGGAGTGTCGCAGTTAATAATTTTTCGACTAGGTCCCCAAATTTTTCCACATTTCGTATGTAGTATTATCATTCTAGCCTTGAGTTCCCTTGGCGGTCAGGGCCATCATTATTGCATTGTTGGTATTGTCCGTTCAATGTTTAATTTTAGCCAGCTGGTAATTAAAATGCAATAATTGATTGCTTTGTTTTTGATTCCGAGGGGACGCAGGGTTAGCATTTTGCAATTCGAAACTTTTCCTTATTTGAAATCACCAGTTTCAAACAACAAGGTCTTATATATTCCTCTTGAGAGGATGCTGTTGTTGTTTTTAGCGAGGCCTTATTTTCTCCCCTCTAGAGGATGTTACTTTGCTGTAATTATTTGTTACCAATCCACAAATCAATTTTAGAATTCCCAGGTGGACTCACATTGCAAGCCCTACATTGGCAAATCGCTGATAATCTTGTCTTCCTCCAATGAATTGTTTTCAACTTCCAGGAGTATCGTCTGAGTGTCCCTTGAGGACATTTGCGTTAAAAATTTTTCAGTGTCATTCATTGTTGTATTTCCATTTCTTGCTTAGTTTAATGTTGTTCGAGTATTTGTTTACACGAGAGAGGAAAAGTAAATTCGCGTTTAGATTCTTGGCCTTACAAGGTTGCACTATTTCCCTGTCGAGGAGATTA
This sequence comes from Aurelia sp. 3 sensu Dawson et al. (2005), assembly GCA_964020215.1. Classification (NCBI taxonomy): domain Eukaryota; kingdom Metazoa; phylum Cnidaria; class Scyphozoa; order Semaeostomeae; family Ulmaridae; genus Aurelia; species Aurelia sp. 3 sensu Dawson et al. (2005). Next base: position 11,065,564 of record OZ026590.1, read on the forward strand.
AAGTTCTGCGATGCCGGTTGATGTAAATCAATGGAGAGCAGCAATAGCGTCGTTCCGTTTTCCAATAAGTACCAAGCAAAATATTCTTCACGAAGTACAACCCTTTTCAATATTTCTCGCGATCTTCAAGTTATGCCTGTTCTGTTGCACGTTTGTTGCAATCTCAGTTCCTGTTTTACCAATCACTATGATCGTTCAGATTGCTGCAAATTTTTCGTTTTACCCAAATGCTTGTTTCTTGCGCGTCTTTGTCCATTTGTACTCGCATGCAAAGGCTGTACTTTACATACTAATCGAGTTAATGAAACGTTTTCCTGTTTTCTTCCTTCGTTCTTGTAATCGCCGCACTTTGAAATGCTTAGTTTTCAGATATTCCTATTTCTATGCAACATGTTTAATATGTCATACGCTCCACTTGCAATGGACAACTTATCAGACAATTTTGAGAAGTGGTGACATTGAGACAAACCCAGGTCCAGAGCATAGCACCTTCAACTTTTGTTCTTGGAACCTAAATAGTATTTGTGCACACGATTTTACACGTGTCTCTCTAATTGAAGCGTATAACTCAGTTTATAATTACGACTTGATAGGTATTGTTGAGACCCACCTTGATAGCACTGTAGATGAAAGCAAATTAGATCTGACTGGTTACTCTTTTCTTAAAAGCAACCACCCAAATAATGTAAGAAGGGGAGGTGTAGGTCTCTATATGAAAGATTCATTCCCAGCAAAGAGTCGGCCAGACCTGGCGACCCTCCCTGAATGCATTGTGTGTGAAGTTCAGCTTGATAAGAAAAAATACTTTTTTGTAATCCTCTACCGCAGTCCCAGTCAGAGCCAAGTCGAATTCCAGGATTTCATGAATAATTTCGAACTTATGTTGTCCAGGATGTCTGGCGAAAATCCTTACTGTGTCATTTTAACTGGTGATTTTAAATGCCGTTCTACAAATTGGTGGGAAGATGATATCGAAAATGACGAGGGCAAACTTTTCGAACCATTTACTTCTGACCTTGGGCTCCATCAATTAATCAATGAACCAACGCACTTTATTGGGAACTCAAGATCTTGCATCGATGTCATTTTTTACTGATCAGCCAAATCTATTCCTTGAATCTGGTGTCCACCCCTCTTTACACGAGAACTGTCATCATCAGATTGTCTATGGTAAATTAAGTGTAAGGAATTTGTCTCCACCCCCTTATAGACGCAGGATTTGGTTTTATGATCGTGCAAACGCTACTGCAATCAAAAAAAGTATTGAAATGTTTCCCTGGAAAGATACCTTATTAGACATTGCATGCCCTAATCAGCAAGTCAAAAGTCTGAATGAAACCTTGCTAAATATCTTTTCGAATTTTATACCTAACAAAATAATCACGGTTAGGTCTCGCCAGGCACCCTGGATAACACAGTCAATTAAAAACTTCATCAGGAAAAAGAATAGGGCTTATAAGACTTTCACCAGGAATGGGCAGCCAGAGGATAGGCTGGAGGCCATTACTAATATGATAGCTCATGGATCAAAACTAATTGAGGATGCTAAGGACAAATACTTTACGAAAATAGGAAAAACACTTTCGAACCCTGAAACAGGTAAAAAACTCTATTGGTCCCTGATCAATAAAATCTTGAATAAAGCTAAAATACCCATAATCCCTCCTCTGATAGAAAACGATATGTTTGTGTTGGATTTTACTGCAAAGGCAGAAATTTTTAATGATTACTTTATACAACAGTGCACCACAATCGATACTGGTAGTGAACTTCCTCCGATATCAATGCCCAATGCTCCACTGCTCACTGGCTTTTCTATTTCTGATGAGAAGATCTTGAATATTATTCGATCTCTAAATCCAAACAAAGCTCATGGCTGGGACGATATCTCAGTGCGAATGATAAAGATATGCGATGATGCACTCCTTCTACCCCTTAGATTAATATTTGAGTCGTGTTTGACCCAAGGTGTGTTCCCCGATGTTTGGAAACAAGCCAACGTAGTCCCCATCCATAAGAAGAACAGTAAGAGTCTTAAGAACAACTATCGTCCTATTTCTCTCCTTCCAATTTTCGGTAAAATTCTAGAGAAGCTTATCTTTGACTCGCTTTATCACCACCTGAACACAAACGGTTTATTAAACCAAAATCAGTCAGGTTTTCGTCCAGGAGACTCGACTGTTAATCAGTTACTGTCAATCGTCAATTCTATATTTACAGCATTTGACTGCAATCCAACACTTGATGTCCGTTCGGTTTATCTCGACATTTCAAAGGCCTTTGACAGGGTCTGGCACCAGGGTCTTATTTACAAACTACGTCAATGTGGTGTCTCTGATAAACTACTAATGTTAATGCAAAGCTTTCTCAGTGATAGAAAACAGCGTACTGTTTTGAATGGTAAGACGTCTACGTGGGGTACTATCTCAGCTGGTGTTCCCCAGGGTTCTATCCTGGGTCCTCTTTTGTTTCTCGTTTATATTAATGACTTGACAGATGGCTTAAGGTGTAATGTGAAACTTTTTGCCGATGACACGTCGATCTTCACAGTTGTTCACGATCCATATACAGCTGCCCTCGATATGAACCATGATCTGAATCTTATTAAGCTTTGGGCGCACAATTGGCGAATGTCCTTTAATCCTGACCCCAACAAGCAAGCAGTCGAGGTGACCTTTTCAAAAAAGAGAATTCCGATGAATCACCCGCCCATATTTTTTAATGATGTCCCTGTAAAGAACGTCCAGGAACAAAAGCACCTTGGGATCATACTAGACTCTAACTTGTCCTTTACTAGCCACATAAAGTCAATTATCTCGAAATCAAGACAAGGAATAGGGATGTTGAGATTCCTTTCAAAATACTTACCTCGACACACCCTAAATGAAATGTACAAACTGTATGTTCGGCCACACTTGGATTATGGTGACGTTATATATCACATCCCTCATAAAATGTGTGAATTTAGTCATAGTATTAAATTAACAAATCAAATGGAGAAACTTGAGGCTGTTCAATATTCTGCTGCATTAGCAGTAACTGGCGCTTGGAAGGGCACATCTCGTGAAAAAATATATGATGAGCTTGGCTGGGAGTCTCTCAACCTCCGTCGATGGAGTAGACGTCTTGTTCTCTTTTATAAGATTATCAACCATTTAACTCCGGATTACACAAGAATCCCTATACCTCAACGTCAGGCGTCAAACTACAGTCTTCGCAGACGAGCTACAACGGGGCAAATACGTGCGAGAACAGAGAGATTCAAATCAACTTTCTACCCAAACTGCTTGTCGGAATGGGAAAAACTTGACCCTGAAATTCGAGAATCCCGCTCAGTGAATGTTTTCAAGAAACAACTAATAGGACTCATTCGTCCACCCGCTAAATCAGTATATGGCATTCACGACCCAAAACGATTATCTATTTTAACGCAGCTGCGCGTTGGACTCAGTAAGCTAAATTTCCACAAATTCAAACATAACTTTAGGGATACAGTAAATCCCTTGTGCCTGATTAGTGATGGTATTGAGGATACGGAGCACTTTTTGCTGCTCTGCCGTGCTTATGATATACACAGACGTGATCTTCTCGACAGCGTTAATGCAATATTGCGTCCTCACGGCCTATCAAACCCTTCAAACAAAGAACTATTGCAAATACTCCTTTATGGCCACGAAAAGTTACCTTTTAATTCTAATACAAACATTCTTGAGGCAACGTTAAAATATATTCAGGCCTCGGAACGGTTCCAATAAGTTACTAAATCCAGCATGGGTGTTGGGTCCTTGGGGGGATAGCGCGGGTGCGTGCGGTCTTTCTGAGGATCTGATGCTTATGCTCTAATTCTCTTGTGTAAAATTTTTTTTTTCTTCTCTCTTTTGTGTAAAATTTGTCTCTTCTTTGTGATTAGAGTGGTGTTGCCCATCATGCCTGGGTGACAACTTGGCAGGTTAGCAAGGAACCTAGGTATACTTGCTTTCTCCTTTGAAAACTCCTTGTGAGGATTTACTCAAAATTGTGACGGGCAGGATGGGCAACACCACTCTAATTAATTATAATTAATTATTTTTGTAGCTTAATACCTTGTAACTTGTTGTAATATTTGTGTCTCCATGTTAAGTGTAGGTCTTAGGGTTGTTATGTATTTCCATGCTCCCTTAGCTTTTGTATTGTAATTGTTTGTCTTTGTAAATTTTATGAGAATAAAAAAAAAAAAAAAAAAACATGATATGTGTAATACTAAGCAACTTGTAATCAAACATCAACTTACATGGCAGATAGAAAATAGTTGTAATATGATTTAAGAGTAATGGAGCATGGTGTGTAATGTGATGTTGATGTAATAAAACAGGGTGTTTAATATCACATCACATTTCATCAAACTGCATGTTACACCATACCTGTGTAATATGAACTGCCTTGTAATGTAATATCAACTTACACCACAGAAAGAAAAGTGCGTGTAATATGACACAGGAGTAACAAATCAGGGAGCTTAATATTACATCATATTACTCCAACCTTTGTAACACTAAGTATGCGGCGGTTTTAAAAACATATGTTATTGTACTAATTACAATAGAAAATGAGTTGTTGAGTATGATTGGCTAACGTTTTGAATGAAGCGATGATTTGAAATCTGACCGTTAACGATAGGATTTAATTTTGATTTCATTGCGATTGCGATGTGGCCTACGGTGGCCGGCTCATCTTCTGTAGATTAAATGCAATCAAGACGCGGACAAACATTGCTTGTTGAAAAAAGAACACCGAACAGCAGTTGCATTCATAATAGTATCATTTTTGTAGCTGAACTTGCGATGGAAAATTGAAGGAACTGTTTATTTTGTGAAGAGGACGATGAACCGAATGAAGAAGAGCCGGCCGTGTTTACGCCGCGAACGAAGAAATGGACGTGAGTTCTCGATAGTTAAAGAAAGATCTCAACATGTGTTCATTGACCAAGTTTTCGATCCAAGTTTTGGTTTTATTTTCACGATTTGTTCCTGATTCATAAATGCAGATGTGATATTCTTTTGCCACATTAGAACTTGAAGCTTTTCCCACAAGAAGTTACAGCGCAGCAAGCCCTCCCAGTTAGGCCATCAATCGCTTTCCACGGAGAACGGAGTCAGTAAAAGAGAGATCGATATATTCAAGATACTGGTGAACTTTTGGCTACTAGATCATAGCAAAGTCAAACATCAAGGACATAAACTATTTTGTTAACTGCTTATCATATTGTCTGGCGGAGCAAGGAGTCGGAAAAAGAAATCAATTTTTGCAAAACATTGGTCGACGTGTGTCATGGTTAACTACCACGTTAAATCAAACTTGGAGAACATAAAACTATTTAATCAACAGCCTGTAACTATAACTGATGCCCTTCATTTCTTGGAGAGCAGGAGATTTGACTGAAGACAACATTGATAAATGATTTTAATTCAGTGATTGAGTTTTAATAAACTTTAATTTTGTGCTTTCTTGCTTTGCAATACTTAACCGCGTGGCCTATGGGTATGATCGGTACTGTGTGGTACTGTACCGTACGGTACAGTAAAATTACTCAACATATTACTCATGTTCGCCATGTAACATTACAAAGCACATTACAACGGAAATTTAGTCATATTACACATTCTGTTACTCGCGATATTACTCATTTCCGCCATGTCATATTACAAATCGAATTACACAGAAGTGGGTGCGATATTACATGCCTCATTACTGGACATATTACTCACATTCGCCAGTTCATATTGCACGTCATCTTACACGATGTTCTTCATTACACCAGCCACTATATTTCAACTCATGTTACACACTCCGTCCAATGTGGAATGAATATTACACACAACAAAAATTACACCAAGGCATCATATTATTCGACATATTTCAGGCCATATTTCTCGTTACATTACTCACACGTTTTACCTGTGCTAATGTTACAATCAAAGGCTTATTGTGTGCTTTTGAGGAGAAGCTTCCTAATTCAAATAAATTGAATTTAAAATGCTGAAGTGAAATCTACTGTACAGTAAAATTTCAAACTAAACTATCAAACTGAATGAACTACAGTAAACTGAACTTTTGTTGGGCAAAGGCTCAATATTCTGCTATTATAACACAAGCACAAAACCATAGCACTGTGGTTTTTAGAGCAACCACATGAACATATATCCCGCATCAGAAAAGAATAGAAAAGATTGATTTATGCAGTTGCAAGACTGAATTCTTTCTTTACCTTAATAATTACTGTAAAAATATGAATTATTCCTGACAAAGATGAGTCAGTGATGTCAGTCATACACACACAGACTTCAAATTTCCTTCCACGTTCCATGTGTTGTGAGTAGGGAGGATGTCCTTAAATAAAGTTAAGATGCAGCCTCTGCAATGTTTTTCAGATGTTGCAACTGAACAATCCTTGAAGTTATGCCAAAGAATCTCTGTAGCACTATTACTAACTTCTTTCCTCTTCAAAGAAAGCTGGGTGCTGTGAACTAAACACAGGTAAAACGTGTGAGTAATATAACGAGAAATACGGCATGAAATATGTCGAATAATATGATGCCTTGGGGTAATTTTTGTTGTGTGTAATATTCATTCCACATTGGACGGAGTGTGTAACATGAGTTGAAATATAGTGGCTGGTGTAATGAAGAACATCGTGTAAGATGACGTGCAATATGAACTGGCGAATGTGAGTAATATGTCCAGTAATGAGGCATGTAATATCGCACCCACTTCTGTGTAATTCGATTTGTAATATGACATGGCGGAAACGAGTAATATCGCAAGTAACAGAATATGTAATATGACTAACCTTCCGTTGTAACGTGCTTTGTAATGTTACGTGGCGAACATAAGTAACATGTTGAGTAATTTGTACTGTACCGTACGGTACAGTACCACACAGTACCGATCATACCCATAGGCCACGCGGTTAAGTATTGCAAAGCAAGAAAACACAAAATTAAAGCTTATTAAAACTCAATCACTGAATTAAAATCACTTATCGATGTTGTCTTCAGTCAAATCTCCTGCTCTCCAACAAATGAAGGGCATCAGTTATAGTTACAGGCTGTTGATTAAATAGTTTTATGTTCTCCAAGTTTGATTTACCGCGGTAGTTAACCATGACCAACGTCGACCAATGTTTTGCAAAAGTTGATTTCTTTTTCTGACTCCTTGCTCCGCCAAACACTATGATAAGCAGTTAACAAAATAGTTTATGTCCTTGATGTTTGACTTTGCTATGACCTAGTAGCCAAAAGTTCACCAGTATCTTGAGTATATCGATCTCTCTTTTACTGACTCCGTTCTCCGTGGAAAGCGATTGATGGCCTAACTGGGAGGGCTTGCTGCGCTTGTAACTTCTTGTGGGAAAAGCTTCAAGTTCTGATGTGGCAAAAGAATATCACATCTGCATTTACGAATCAGGAAAAAGTTGTGAAAATAAAACCAAAACTTGGATCGAAAACTTGGTCAGTGAACACATGTTGTGATCGTTCTTTAACTATCGAGAACTGCGTCCATTTCTTCGTTCACGGCGTAAACACGGCCGGCTTTTCTTCATTCGGTTCATCGTCCTCTTCACAAAATAAACAGTTCCTTCAATTTTCCATTGCAAGTTCAGCTACAAAAATGCTACTTTTATAAATGCAACTGCTGTTCCGTGTTCTTCTTTCAACAAGCAATGTTTGTCCACGTCTTGATTGCATTTAATCTACATTGTTGGGGAGAGGAGATATGCTTTTTCCGAGGAAACTTATGTGTCCCCCCGTGCAGTAGGTTAAAGCTCATGCGCAGTAGCGTTTTGGAGTCGAAGCTCTGACAGACGCATGAGCTTTAACCCACTGCTCGGGGGGACACGTTAGTTTCTTCGGACAAAGCGATCTCGTCTCCCCAAAAATACAGTAGATGAGCCGGTCACCGTCGGCCACATCGCAATCGCAATGAAATCAAAATTAAATCCTATCGTTAACGGTCAAATTTCAAATCATCGCTTTATTCAAAACGTTAGCCAATCATACTCAACAACTCATTTTCTATTGTAATTAGTACAATAACATATTTTTTTTAAAACCGCCGCATACTTAGTGTTACAAAGGTTGGAGTAATATGATGTAATATTAAGCTCCCTGATTTGTTACTCCTGTGTCATACTACACGTACTTTTCTTCCTGTGGTGTAAGTTGATATTACATTACAAGGCACTTCATATTACATAGGCAGGGTGTAACATATGCAGTTTGATGAAATGTGATGTGATATTAAACACCCTGTTTTATTACATCAACATAACATTACACACCATGCTCCATTACTATTATATCACATTACAAATATTTTCTACCTGCCATGTAAGTTGATGTTTGATTACAAGTTGCTTAGTATTACACATATCATGTAATGTTGCTGATGATGAAATATGATGTGACATTATACTTCTCGCTTCATTACTCTAATGTTATGTTACAAGTACGTTCTAACTGTGAAACTTAACTGAAAGGAAAAACATGCAATCGAGTTCGAAAATAAAATCTTTACCCGGGATCTAAATGACTCATGTCGGCTTTCTTGTCATGTCAATTTCATCAAATCTTCGATGGGTTGTTCCTTTATCTCTGAAAAGACTTTCTCTGTTACTGCGTGCGTGGAACGTAGGTAGTGCAACTCTTTCTTTCAACTTGGGTCGTCGAGTGGGCCTAACCTGGAGACCATTTCAAGTCATCAAAATTGTCATCAAAAGGAGCATTGCACTTGGAATGTTAATAATGCAAATATCTGATACTTCTCTGCTTTCTCAACTAAATCTTGAGTTGTGCAATGCGCAAATCGTTCTTTCCTGTCGCATTTTCTTGAGCCGATGGGCTTCCGTTACGTTTGCAGCTACCACCAGCAACATCTGAGTTTGACAATGTCCTGTGTCCATAGAAATACTAGAGCGGTTACCATGGAGATATGACGACAGATTCGAATAGAAATGATATTTGTTGATATTGCATCGCTGTCTCGCGGGGTACAGCACATGCGCGGGTCACAACACAGATATTTCTGTTATCTGCCCAAGGCCCTGGGGACGAGGTTGCCCTTTTCTGTCCTTGACAAGATGGGACAAGGTGCGGTGCTCACCTTTTCGAGTAATACAACCAGGGCCGCCGAGGGGCAAAAAGGAGGCCCAGTGGCAAAACTGTAAAATGAGGCCCCCTGCGAGCGAAGCGAGCAGAAAATGGGTAGTTCCTCGATGTATCACAGAATAAAATTTACACCAAAAGAAAACACAAGTAATGAAATTTCATTCCAGAATAAAACAGAAAGAAATAATAAATAATGAACATTGGATACTAAAGAATAAGAAAAAATGAATAGACACGAAAGAATATACGAGGAATTAATGAATAATACTAAAGGTTGAATGATGACTGCTAAAGAAGAAATACTAAAGAAGAAATGATGAATATTGAGAAATAAAGAATAGATGATGAAGAATAAATGCCAAAGATAGGGGATAAAGAATTAACAGTATAGAATAAAGAATAGAAAATGAAGAACAACAAATAAAGATGTTAAATAGAGAAAAATACAAATTGAAGAAATTGAGAAATTGCTTGGGTTGACGGAGTGCCGGGTTGACAGGATAAACTGCCTTATTATCATTATGGACTGTTATATTAGGTAAGGAACTGAGCTGAATGGAGAAAAGTAAAAATTGAAGAAAATGAGAAATTGCTTGGGTTGACGGGTTGCCGGGTTGACAGGATAAACTGCCTTATTATCATTATGGACTGTTATATTAGGTAAGGAACTCAGCTGAATGGTGAAAAGTAAAAATTGAAGAAAATGAGAAATTGCTTGGGTTGACGGGTTGCCGGGTTGACAGGATACACTGTCTTATTATCATTATGGACTGTTATATTAGATAAGGAACTGAGCTGAATGGAGAAAAGTAAAAATTGAAGAAATTGAGAAATTCCTTGGGTTGACGGGTTGCCGGGTTGACAGGATAAACTGCCTTATTATCATTATGGACTGTTATAGTAGGTAAGGAACTCAGCTGAATGGTGAAAAATAAAAATGAAAGAAATTGAGAAATTGCTTGGGTTGACGGGTTGCCGGGTTGACAGGATAAACTGCCTTATTATCATTATGGACTGTTATGTTAGGTAAGGAACTGAGCTGAATGGAGAAAAGTAAAAATTGAAGAAATTGAGAAATTGCTTGGGTTGACGGGCTGCCGGGTTGACAGGATAAACTGCCTTATTATCATTATGGACTGTTATATTAGGTAAGGAACTCAGCTGAATGGAGAAAAATAAAATTGAAGAAATTGAGAAATTGGTTGGGTTGACTGGTTGCCGGGTTGACAGGATACACTGCCTTATTATCATTATGGACTGTTATAGTAGGTAAGGAACTCAGCTGAATGGTGAAAAATAAAAATGAAAGAAATTGAGAAATTGCTTGGGTTGACGGGTTGCCGGGTTGACAGGATAAACTGCCTTATTATCATTATGGACTGTTATATTAGGTAAGGAACTGAGCTGAATGGAGAAAAGTAAAAATTGAAGAAATTGAGAAATTGCTTGGGTTGACGGGCTGCCGGGTTGACAGGATAAACTGCCTTATTATCATTATGGACTGTTATATTAGGTAAGGAACTCAGCTGAATGGAGAAAAATAAAATTGAAGAAATTGAGAAATTGGTTGGGTTGACTGGTTGCCGGGTTGACAGGATACACTGCCTTATTATCATTATGGACTGTTATGTTAGGTAAGGAACTCAGCTGAATGGAGAAAAATAAAATTGAAGAAATTGAGAAATTGCTTGGGTTGCCGGGTTGCCGGGTTGACAGGATAAACTGTCTAAATCGAAAATTCTATCACATTTACACCGTAACAATAGAAATTCACAAATCTCGCAAACTGATCGGTACTGTTGAAATCGCGAAGTTTGTTCCGGTATAGGGCCAGGTTTTTCAGAGTAATGTTATGAGTCTCTGTGGACTGAAGCGCCATCATCAAGTCAAAGAGCAAAGGGAAATAAAGAGTCTCATCGTCATACGTCTGTTCAAGGACGCCAAGATATGAACGCAGGAAGGTTGAGAATCTGGTCGTCACTGTACGTTTTACTAGTTAACTATTTTTCAATGTACTTCTTGTACTTTGATGGTGAGTGCACATTCCATGTAAGCTGTATGGTTGATATAATGTCTCAGGCACCATGTATGCTACGTCCTTGTTGATTTTATACAGTTGTAGGCCTGGTAATACCCTATTATATTTCGTACTTCGGTCGAAACTTTTGAAACTTCTTTTGATGCTCAACGTTGGGATCTTCTCGCTGGAATTGCTGAATTAATACGACCATTTATACAAATTACTGATCTTTCAAATGATTCTTTGACACAGCTTTTATTATATGGTGACCAAGACCTCACTGATGACTTGAACAGAAATATACTCGAATTGACTTTGCGTTTCATCCACGAAACTGGTCGGTTTGATTAAAATCTTTTGCAACGTCCGTACCAAGCAGCCACCAAGTCCTTTAATGTATAAGTCTTTTTTTCTTCTTTGAAATTCTGTTTCACATTAGATGTCAGGCAGTTAACCATCTTCAACTCCACGAACGAGTTGTGCTCGTGACTACTTTTTTCAATTTCTTTGAAACCTTGACCAGACATCTAATGTCGGACAGAATCTAGTACCTTATCCATTAGTTTCTAAATCGTAGTGTAGTTGTTTGTTAGTTTAATGTTGCGTGTCTTTTTATTGGCCATGGGGTAGTCATTATCTTTTCGCTCCCCATGGTATCGTCCCTGTAGTGTAGTATAGTAATTAGAATATGTATGGTAGCAAGTAACGTTCTTGTTATAATAATTTATATCAATATAAAAAAAACTTTTGAAAAAAGAACCTGATTAGGCAGCAAAGCAACATGTACGTTGAATAGGTAATTTGGATGTAAAGAAAAAGAAAAAAGAAAGCAGTATGTTATAGAGTACTGTTGCGGGTCTATAAGGGGCCGCACACAAATTGAATCTTTCACGCAAAACGTCCAATGGACGTTTGGGGGAGGGGGTAAGAGGACCGGACGTTTACAAAATATTTGTTTCATCACTGCAAGAAACTCTATTCTACAGCTTTGGTTTGCTGTACATTTGTTAGTACGAAAGAACTTTGACAACAGTGAAAGTATCAGTGTCAGTTTTTGTTGAGTCTGGATGGAAAGCACTTCGCTGACGACTTCATAATCAGGCCTATTTAATATGCAGGAAAACAACGGTATGAAACTTTCTCATGGCCGGAAAAATTACATCGATTTTCAATTGGACGTTTAGGGTGGAGGAGGATGGGGGTATTTTGAAAATGTCCAATGGACGTTCTGCGTGAAAGAATCCATTTGTATGCGGCCCCTGATACTGTTTTTCATCAGAATCGCATGCTCTTCTTTCGATGTGAAATACAAGCCGCCTTCGCCTGGATTTGATATTTTTCAAAACCCAATGAAAACTTTTTACGGATGCCTTTGATTATGATATTCTTTGCTCACGTCCTTTAATGGCAGTATTTCCGAAGATATGAAGTTCGTCAGGCAGACTGTATTCCGTGCACTTGAAAGTTTCGTGAAATCTTTTTTCACATTTGATATCCACTAACCTGTCTCACAGTTCATACCAACCTTTTAAAGAAAATTGTAACATTTTATCGAAGCCGCTTTCCAATTTTCGTTGCCAATTTGCATGCATATTTCCCTAATGGCCTGTTTATCGGGAATAATTCACCGCGAATTGGGCTATTCTTCTCAAACAACCCCACCAGTAGAGGATCCAAACCCGGATGCACGTGGGTCTGCCGCCCGGTTTTCATCTTGGAATCATTCCTTGAAAAGAATTTGTTATCAGATCTCTCGAGATCAGGTTGATCATGACATATCTTCGAAGCTGCTTTCCCAGGTGGGTCATCAAAAAGTGAGGAGAAATCTTTTAACCCCCAAAAGATCTCCAGACCTTCCTGTCTTGACTCTCGAGAGATCAGATAACAAATGCTTTTCAAGTAATGATTCGACGGTTCCAAGAATGTGTTGATGCTCAAGGGAATACTATCACTGACTTATAGTAAGTGTAAAATAAATTGTCGATATTGAAATGAATGAAGCTGATTTCGGAGCTCCCTTGACGATAGGTCTCACATAAACTGTATTTTGTAAAACACATCTGTAGTGCTAGCCTGCGTGCAGACTTTACTTTTTAGTGCGAAGGAGAGCCAGGGCGGAACTTGTAAAGTCTGCGAATTAGCGTCCACTATTGAGTTCTGAACGACAAGTCCCTCCTGCGAAGAGGAGCTCAATCTTGCGCAATAAATTGACTCCGCAAACCGGAAGAAATAATCCCGTCATGTGAAGAGAATCCCACCCACACAACTTCAGTGCCTATAATTTACAAACTGCAGAGGCAATAAGGATAAAAAACTCACCAGTAATTCAAAAATCCCACTTGCTGACAAATGTCTAAGAAGCTAAGGGTACTAGCAACACATCATTCCCCATATGACGATCACAGGCCTAAGCCTGACGTAAACGGGTCAAATAAAGGTTCTGTCTTCGGAGAAACTTTCGAAGAATTGCCTCTTGATCGTTGTAGACTTCCTTAACCATGAGAATATGCTTGTCTGTTTATAATTCCTTTCAAAACATAGTTTCATCCCAAGATGTCAAGTCCCGAAGACAGACAAACTGAGCAAACTTTGTCGGCGAACTTGTTTACCGCTGCACGTTCCTCAATCTTCACGTTACGATGACGGTTTGTTGTTGTCGCTCAAACAATGATCACAAAGGGTCGCGAAACACAAGACGATTCTGTCAACTTTTGATTTGGTCCTTAGAATCTCAAACCAGATGCTGATTGGCTAAAAGACAATACCTGGACAAAACGTGAGAATTATTGCGCAAGGTGTTAGAACTCAATAACGGACGCTAATTCGCAGACTTTACAAGTACTTCCTTGGGTCTCATTCACGGTGGCAAGTAAAGTCTGCACGCAGGCTACTGTAGTGCCGTCTTCAAATTTTTCGTTCACTGTGCTTGAAGAATTTGCTTAGGCCAAAACGTCAAAGCTCTGGTTTGGAGGTTCAGGAAAATTTGTCCTTTGAAGATTAAAATCTTCAATCTCAACGCACCGATATCAACAAACGAGGTATCTATGTTCAAGTTAGCTATCGAGGTATGTTTTGAAAATCATTTCAGATTGATTCACGCTATATTTTAGTATACTTTTTTTGGGACACCCGGTACACGACCCCGGGGGGGGGGGTAACATAACATGTTGAGGGTACGGGTATGTGCCGCCCATATGGGTGGGTTTTTGGATCCAAAATTCTCTAACAAGCGTCCATTTTTTGGCAGACTTTCCTTAAACATGGGTGGGTTTTCCAGAAATTGGCAAAAAAATTGTAAAAAATTGGTAGTTTTCCGCCAAAAGTCATCATGAAAGTCGGTATGATGGCAACTGTCGCTAATTAGAAGAGGGTAGCTTTCTGAAAACTGGGCGGCAGTCCATCCGCAAGTCATGTACCCCCTCCCCTGGGTACACAAGCGGCATCACACTTCTGTAAAGCCTGGTGCTATTCAGCAAAATTTGCTGTTCTTCGGGGAACTGGCAATAATTACGTTTGTACCCTTCTGCTTTTCAAATTACGAGGTATTGTTGACATTATGTCCGAAGTAGTTTCAGCATCATTTGTTGCATTTACTGCAGTCCCGGACCTGCACACTGTGATCCATTAAGCTTTTTTATCAAATTAATGCCAAAAACTAAAGTTCCTCATCCTTCATCCTATTAAAATTTTAGACTTGTGACATGAACCATAACCCGGGGGTTTATGCGCTGCAAAAATTTTCAAGATCAATCAACCGAAGGCGAAGATATTGATGTTTGATTACAAAGTCCAACTTTGTAATATAAGGAGGGACTCGATGTCCGTAAGACAGTAAGAAAGTCAGTCACGCTCGTTAATGCAATTGATAAACCATTTATCTGTGATGATTAGCACTGATACGACATAGAAGTTTCCTGCGATCCTACAGCAAAATTTGACGTCGGCTTATTTCATGTTGGACAGATTTGACACCATAAGATTGACATCTGGCTATGATTTTATCACTGATAGAAAACAACTTTAACCTGAATTGGCACGAACTTGACCTAATTAGCAACTTAATTATTTTTAAAGGACGTTTAAAGCACGTGGAAGATTGAGCAATGTCTCTCATAAGCGTTTTTTTTGGCAAAGTCTATGCTAGTATTGTTTCTTGATGTCCTGCTCCACAACCTAGTCCCATAATCCTTTACGTTCAGAGCTTTGCCGAAGGTAGAAGGACCCCTTCTAGTTTTGCGATCTGAGAATTGAGTCTCTTGTCTTCGGTCAGTAACACTAATGATCATTTCTGTCTCTTTCATCCAAGGAGTCTAAATTAGACTAAGTTTAATTAATTGACTTCTGCTAAAGAGGATTGTTGGCAGATTTGCACAATGTCAACAAATTGACATCGTGGATCATTTGCGGCCTGCCTGCTTCCATATACAATTCTTATTCTTCATTCATGCAAATTAATCTGGCAGCCAAATTCGCAGAAAACGCAAAATTCCCGATTGCTCAATCATAGCTGAAGACAGACTTTGTAATCATCCAAAAGGATCTTATGTTTGAAGTTGGGCCTAAATCACATCTTTGTTTACATGACCGGAAGAGACATGGCACTGTCTTGGCAGTAAATTACAATTCCTTGTATCTAGACTCAGACTTCACCGATCTCGTTCATTTTAGTCTCATTCTGATCCTCTGCTAAATGTGTGCTTTGAGGCAATGTAAAGCATGCTAAAATATTTTGCTTTTTATGACCATTTTTAGACCATTTCGCAATGGTACTTTTCAAAAAATTTTTGTCTTCAAAAATCAATTATAAAATTAAAAGCCAAAGACAAAAAAGCATGTCTCGCTATGCTCTTCAAAATAATTTCAACAATTAGATACACCTTTCTAACAAGTTTCTACTCTACCAAAGGGCTGGTGCCAATTTGCCTCCAAAAAAATTTCAACAACAATCTTACTTTTACAAGTTTTGTACATGATTTTAACATTTTGCACATTTCGTGATGAAAAATTAGATAAAGTCAAACGGAAAGCTTTCCAATTGTTTGAAACCGATGCAGATTCAAAGGTATGCCATTTATTTGTCCTTAAGCCTACTAAAGCCTCGAGTTAACCATTTTAAAGGCCAAAATGGTATTTTGCAGCCATTTGTCCCTAAAAGAATTCACAATTTTTAAATTTGAAAGTGTGTCAAATGTTAGTCATTATATTGTTTTAACATGTAGGTAAGGCCTCGTCACCTTAGGTCCTTTCACTGGATGTTTTTTAAAGTTTAGTGGTTATTATATGCTACAAGAACTTTTTAGGACATTACCATCGTGAAATGGTCTAAAAACGGTCCTAAAAAGGCAAAATATTTTAGCATGCTTTACATTGCCTCAAAGCACACATTTAGAGGATCAGAATGAGACTAAAGTGAAAAATATCGGTGAAGTCTGAGCCTAGATGCAAGGAATTGTAATTTGCTGTCAAAACAGTGCCATGCCTCTGCAGGTCATGTAAACAAAGATCTGATTTAGGCCCAACTTAAAAAACCAATATCTTCGCCTTCGATTGACTGATCTTGAAAAATTTTTTGCAGCACATGAACCCCTGGGTTATGGTGCATGTCTCAAACGCAATATGGAGCAGGAATCTAAAACTTCAAATTTTGGTTAAATTCGATGCTCTGGATCACAGTGCTGCGCTCATTGGGAATTATACTGGTAATTCAGAAAATTAAGAAATTCCAAGAAGTGATTAGAGTTTGACAAAACACTTGATAAACATGTGCCCTTCAAAACTGTCGTCATTCGAGGCAATGATAAGCTACAAATGCAGGAGGGCAATTATGTTGAGAACCAGACTGAAAAATAGATCGGTAAAAACCAGAACTGAGGCAGACTTCCGGAGAAACAGCCAGCAGCGAAATTTAGTTGCAAAACTGAACAAGCGTGAAAAACGTGAATACTATGGGAATCTTGATATGAAGTCTTTTAAGGATAATAAATCCTTTAGGAAGAAACTTAACGTTTGTTTTCAAATTGTTTGGTCAATGACAAAATCGTATCGATCGAGAATGATGAAATTATAAGAGATAACAACGACATTAGCCAGTATTTTCATGCATATTTGGCTAACATAACTGACACGCTGAATATTCCGAGATTCCCTACTTCCCTGGTACACCTTACTGGGAACCCTGTCCTTCATGCTATACAAAAATATGCCAGCCGTCCTAGTGCTCTTAAGAAAAAAGCAATGGCTTAGAACAATGGAAGATTCGAATTCTCATCTGTTGATCCCACTCTTGTGTTCAGTTGGATCTGCAAGATGGATTCCTCCAAAAGACCAGTGGTCCTATACCCACCGATAAATTTAAACTAGCCTCAAGTGCTTGCTATAAGGAGATAAAATATCATATCAACAATGCTATCAATACTAACACGTCCCCGGATATTCTTAAGCTTGCAGATGTCTCTCCAATTTTTAAGCTGGGTGAAAATATCATCAGGGGCAATTTCCGACCAATAAGTGTGCTCTATTCTCTCTCCAAGCTCTATGAAAGGGTGTTGTCCCAACAAATTGTACCCTTTATGGTTCCTAATTTCTTCAACTTACTTTGTGCATTTCGAGAGAACCACAACTCACAACACACAGTTTTTTTTTTCTACATCAGTCTAAAATTTTACAATGACAGAACATAGTTACAAGACGATGCCACAAGGAGAATGAGAATGCATTGCAACCCTGTGGCATTAACAATTACCATAAAACATTTACACGAAGAATAATGAACGAACAGTACATTACAGCATAAACTACAAACTACGAAAAGAAATAAAATGATACAAAGGTGGGAGGAGGAGAGGAAATTTCATTGAAATGATTTACGAGAATCTTTTTGATGATTCGATGAACTCTAGTGTTGCTTTAATGATCGCTTTATTTGATTCAATAGGTAACCTTTCATCACCATACAAGAGTTTCAACACGCAGTTTTGAGGCTCGTTGAACAATACCGAAAAAGTCTTGATAAGAAAGGAATAGTTGGAATGATTCTTATGGACCTCTCCGAAGCATTTGATTGTCTACCTTATGTCCTCCTGATAGCATAGCTTGAGCCATAAGGTTTTGGGATTGGTAGTCTACGACTTATTTTCGACTACCTACCATCTCGGTAACAGCGTGTCAGAATTAACTCTACCTACCGCTCTTGACTTGAGATCACATCAGGTGTACCACAAGGTTCAGTCTTAGGTCCTCTACTTTTCAACATCTACATCAACGATCTTACTGAGGACCCTCCTCTATGCAACTTTCCTGATGATAATACCTTATATGCATCTGATTTCAAACTAGAAAGAGTGATATCAAGGCTAGAAGGCGACATGCAAAAGACTCTCCTCTGGTTCGAATAAAATATGATGATTGCAAATCCATCCAAATTTCAGTTTATGTTGATGGGCTTGGGACATGACTACAAACTTTCCATAGAGATCGATGAGATGGTAATTACAACAGTTCAGCAAGTCAAATTACTGGGCGCTATCATTGACTCCAAGCTGAAGTTTGATGACCATGTGAAATTTCCCTGTCTTAAAGCTAACAGAAATGTTAGTGCCCTCACCAGGGCTGCAAAGGTCATTGACCCACCCAAATGTAAATTGCTTTATAATTCATTTGTCATGTCAAAGTCCAGGTACTGCCCCCTCATTTGGATGTTTTGTGGAAGAACTGCCAATAGAGAAATTAACAGGGGTCATAAACGAGAACTTGGTATCCCATTGAAAGACTATGATGCTTCATTCGATGAACTGCTCATTAGAAATGATGAAAATACTTTTCACATTCAGAATTTGCAGAAATCCATGATTCTCCATTCTGCTGAGATCCTTAGCTAATATAACAGTCCATAACGATAATAAGGCAGCTTATCCTATTAACCCGGCAACCCGTCAACCCAAGCCATTTCTCAATTTCTTCAATTTTTATTTTTCACCATTCAGCTGAGTTCCTTACCTAATATAACAGTCCATAATGATAATAAGGCAGTTTATCCTGTCAACCCGGCAAACCGTCAACCCAACCAATTTCTCATTTTCTTCAATTTTTACTTTTCTCCATTCAGCTCAGTTCCTTACCTAATATAACAGTCCATAATGATAATAAGGCAGTGTATCCTGTCAACCCGGCAACCCGTCAACCCGTCAACCCAAGCCATTTCTCAATTTCTTCAATTTTTACTTTTCTCCATTCAGCTCAGTTCCTTACCTAATATAACAGTCCATAATGATAATAAGGCAGTGTATCCTGTCAACCCGGCAACCCGTCAACCCGTCAACCCAAGCCATTTCTCAATTCCTTCAATTTTTACTTTTCTCCATTCAGCTCAGTTCCTTAGCTAATATAACAGTCCATAATGATAGTAAGGCAGGTTATCCTGTCAACCCGGCAACCCGTAAACCCAACCAATTTCTCAATTTCTTCAATTTTTATTTTTCTCCATTCAGCTGAGTTCCTTAGGTAATATTATAGTCCATAATGATAATAAGGCAGCTCATCCGCGAGCAAGAAAGTTACGGACCTCGGAACCGTGGACTACGGAACTCCGGAGCTAATAAAGAAAAACATTGAAGAAACCTCGCGGAGGAGAGTCTGTGGAAGCGAAAATGCAAATGATGATTTATAGCTGTTACGCTCTATTGGGGGATGGCATAACTGTTCTATGTATTAATCACATTTAATAAACTATTCTAGAATTAAAAGAAAACACAGCGAGCATATTATGAGTCCTGTGGAATAGAAAAAGAGGCAAGAATTAATACAAGTATTCACTAGAACAAGAATAGGAAATGATAGATTAACAAGGATAAGTAAGAAATAGTTGAAACAAAGACATAAAGACGAATGATATAACAAATTCTCTGAATGTAACATAAATATCTTAAAATAACTGGATAATATCAATAGCAAAATAAATAATATGGATATAGAAATTAGTAAATTTTATTCTGTGATACATCGAGGAATAGCCAGAAAATGTTTCTCAATCACGCCTTTTAGATTGACATTTCAGAACATTTCTTGCAGTCAAAATGTTAAAAATCTTCAGTTATGACGCCCCTGAGGCCCTGGGGCTAACTGCCCCCCTGCCCACCCTCTCAGTGGCCCTGAATACAACAAGGGATGAAGGCGGGGAAACAGGGGCGTCGTGGCCGGGGGGCAGGGGGCCATGGCCCACCCTAGAATTCAGATCGTCGGATTTTTCGGAAATTTTAAGGTTTCGTCGGAAAATCACTGACTTTGGGCTTGCTCTAAGAATTTTGATCAGTTTAGATTTTTTGCATCGCTTTCAGTTCTTCCCTCAACATTTGCTCTTCTTTGTTGCTATTTCATAGACATTTTCCAGATGTCAGTTCTGTTCTTAGCAGCGTTTATACACTGTGTACCAGTGCCTCGAAAATTACGAAGATCTTGTACAATAAAAGCTCATTGCTTCGGGAGACATTGCCGATTTAAACAGGGAGGTCTAATTGGAGATGGCACTAAAAAGTTAAGTTGATAAAATATTATGGTACATTTGAAAC
Organism: Aurelia sp. 3 sensu Dawson et al. (2005); assembly: GCA_964020215.1. Taxonomy (NCBI): domain Eukaryota; kingdom Metazoa; phylum Cnidaria; class Scyphozoa; order Semaeostomeae; family Ulmaridae; genus Aurelia; species Aurelia sp. 3 sensu Dawson et al. (2005). The sequence continues at coordinate 11,086,290 of OZ026590.1, forward strand.
ATGTGAAGAGTTTTTCATGTTTCATGTTTCACAGTGCCTTTGAAACATGGAGAATTTTTCACGACTGATAGTTATAAACTCATTTCCATCAAAAATAGGAACCATGGGTTATGCATTTTGCATAGGATGTTTTCGTTTCAGTTCAGCAGCAAATACGGTCCTTTATCACTGAAAAAGTATCTAAGTCATCAAGCCTATGGAAAAGAATATTTACAGACATGAAGATATCATAAAGTTATCAGAGTTATCAAGCTATCTTGCTGATATTTCATTCAGCTACAGTAAAAACCAATCTCCTTCTAAGTAATTTTTAAGTTCTTCTTCAAATGTTTCCCAGGAAAGCCTTCCGTTAGTCAAATTCTACCGCTTCTTTCAATGGAAACTTCTTTACAACAAGGGGCACTTTCCAACGATCTGAAGGGGGTGTGGTCGCAAAAATTTTTTTCCGGGAGCCTCCGGACCCACGATTGCGCTAAAGATGGCGGCGAAGAATCTTTTACCGAGATGCAATGCGTTCTTTTATCGAATTCCTATAGAATCGTTAAAGATTTGCAATTCGAACGAGATGCATCTCGGTAAAAAATTCCTCTCCGCCATCTTTAGCGCAATCCTCTATTATACGTTTTTATGCTCTGAAAGTTGGGTCATAGGAGGCCCAATCGCCTGTAGTACTTTAACTGAGGCAATTTATGCTGTGTTCTTTTTCTAACCGCAAAATAAGTAATGCTATTTGTTCTTTGAATTGAAGTAAAATGAAATTCGTACCGTTGAATGGTTGATTGTTTTTCTCTGTGTCTTTCTTCTTGCTTCAGCATCATCGCAACATCCTGCCGGCATGGCAACATCGGTCCTGTTGCTGTTGTTGTAGTGCAATGACGCAACATTATTGCCTGTGTTTGTTGCGTTTTATCCTATTATAATAGTAACAAGGAATGCAGCTTGTTTACTTGCAAAAATCTAACAACAGTTTTGTCCTCGCTCTATCTTGGCCAATTTTGCATCAAACGTCCAGTTCTTTGCATCAAAATGTTCCCCAACTTTTAAACTTTGTACTCAATGCATTTGTTCTCACTTTCCTCCGTGAAATGATGTGAAACAAACGCGAAATAAAACATATCTCCACGGCAGTTTGAAATCTAACGAAGCTCGACCTCAGCAACGTGTCCAGGTAAAAGAGCGCCGACGTTCGATATTCGTCAGATTTTCGGTGAAAATCTTAAGGTGATCCCCCGGATTTGATAGCGCCTTGTGGCTCTGTTACGTAACAAGACGCAACAAAATCCGGGGGACTTTTCACCGAAAATCTGACGAATATCGAACGTCGGTTGGACAGGTTAACGAGACCGAGCTTCGTTAGATTTCAAACTGCCGTGGAGATTCCACCGTGGAGTCACCCATTTCCGATCATGTTATCAATCTCTTCGTGAAACATCTTTTGATTTCTAAACACATATCATGCCATGAAAAGTTATACCTTGAGTCCAAAATATCAAAAGTTCCCAAGAGTATGGTCACATGACTTGAAATAAGTAAACAAACCTTAGCCAAATTTGGTCTATGCAATTTACAGTAACTTCTCTGGAAAGCTCTCACAATTGTCAAAGAAAGATCACAATCTTTGCACCAGAAGATAGACACAGATCATGGAACTCTTGGCATTCATATTTCAACACTTTCATTAAAAATTAAGAGAATTTCATAACTTGTAGGTTGTCTACTGGAAGTTTCTTGTTGAAACTGTATATATATTTACAGGTTTTGTGAAGCTGCAAAATGGTAGCACAAAATTAAGAAAAGAAGCTTGAAATTGTACAATTAGCACCAACAAATATTCACCAACATAGAATTAACCACAGTTTTTTCAGTGTGCCAGTTGTCAAGAGGTTGAATATTATCAAACATGTACTATAGTGCACCTTCCAAGGCTGAGATAGATTTGTCAGGATTTGAAACCTTTTTAGCCTAACTGGTGTTCAAATTATGACAAAATTGTCAGTCTTACAATTACTGCATTTGACTTTTCTGCCATAAAGTTGGAAGCTATCAGAAAAATGAGGCTGGTATAAAAAACCAGATTTTGTGTAGTTTTTATAGTGCCAATTGCTGGTATCACAGAAGTTGAGTAATCAAGTTTTTGATCCCCTGTTACAATGTTTCACACAACCCTGCCTGCATGTCTTGGCTGCAAAGTCAAAGGATTACAGCACTGTGCCAAACATTTATTTTAAAATTTGTCTCAAATTAGATGTCAGGTGAAATTTACAGAGAACAACTGAAGTGGTTTGCTTGGGCAATTTTATGTTGCTGCAAATCTCACATGCACCTGATACCTAATTTGAGAAGGACTGCAGCTTATCACATGAACAGTGTTGGACAATGAATGAAATGGAGTCATTCTAATTTAGTTTGCTCTTTTCCATGTATCTGCATTGAATGGCTAAGCAGTACAACAGTGCCCATCTCAGCAGAGTCTTTTACTGTGTCTTGGTTCTGTGATGTTCCCTTACCTGCAAGACACATGCAGCGGTGTACAGAAGTTATGTTAAATGTAGGCCTAACGATTCTTTAAATATTCAAGTTATTTGCAGATTTTAATGTTCCAAAGAGAAACAATACTCAGAAAAACTAGCAGTAGAAGTTAGTACCTGGTGTTCCAGGCAGATTCGCTTTCGTTGTTCAAAGAAACAGATCAAAACAATGCATAAAGATTAGGCCTAAAATGCCGAGAGCTTGGGCTAGGCCCTAACAACAGGAAAATAAGAATATCTAAAAAGTATCATAAAATATCATAAATCTTTTTTGCCTTATTTATTGCTTATAGACGTCCGCAGAAATACAAAATCACCTCCAGCATGGGCAGTCATGGGCACGATAAATTTTCACAAGTGCGTGCTGGCTGCGTGATAAACAGATGAACCGGCCTAAGTTAGCTGCAGAATAAAATATGTCGTTGGGATCATTTCTTTCGCTCAAAATGGCTGAAAAAGTCACTCAAGTCAAAGATAAAACATAAAAGAGATAAATCAATGTTCAAAATAACCTTTAAGGCATACCACTGTTGTCAAAATCCAATCCAAAGTGTGATCTGCCTTTCCTTCCAAGCAGCAGCTCCTTCTCGCTTCCACTGCAAAGTGTGCGGTGCGCTGTGAAGGAGGTTGCATACCACATCGCTCGAGCTGTCAATGCGCGTTTCCTCTCCCTACTTAATCTCCCTGGTTGCGATGATGCTGAAGCAAGAAGAAAGACACAGAGAAAACGGTCAACCATTCAACGGTACGACTTTCATTTTACTTCAATTCAAAGAACAAGTAGGTTTACTTATTTTGCGGTTAGAAAAACAACGCAGCTTAAATTGCCTCAGTTAAAAAGTTAGGCCCCACAATATACGCGATTGGGCCTCCTGTGGTCCGAAAACTGAAATTTGATTTAAGTAGATTTCTCGGCGAAAAACAATCTGCCAAAACCATTTTCCCACCAAAAAGCCGCTGTTCTGGCAAAAAGTGCAATTTCTATTTGAAAAAGAAGGTACCCCGGGGGAGGTACGAAGCGTAAAAAATTTGGACGAATAAATTTGGTGACAAATGTTTTTGGTCAACAACTCTTGGGCCCGGGGGGGGGGGTAACATAACATGTTGAGGGTACGGGTATGTGCCGCCCAATATAGGATGGGTTTTCGTGTCCAAACCTGGGAGGGGTAACTACCATGTACGCAGGTACGGGATGTGCCATTTTCTGGGGTGCACTTTTTCGAGCAGAAAATAAATTTTGGGGTATCATTTTTGGTAAAATAACTCTTTGAGGTACTGATTTTGATGAAATTTCATTCACATGGTTAACAGTTTGTATGGCGCCGTCACAATTTTAGGGTATACATTTTCAATGGCCTGTAAATTTTGGGGTATCGTTTTTGCGAAAATTTGTAACTTTTAGGGTGCATTTCAGACCTCAAATGGCACACCGCCGTCACCCGCCTATTGAAGTTACCCCCCGGGGGTCCAAAATTCTCTAAACAAGGGTCCTTTTCCGGCAGATTTTCCTTAAACATGGGTGGGTTTTCCAGAAATTGGCAAAAATTGTCAAAAAGGGTAGTTTTCTGCCAAAATTCATCATGAAAAGTGGGTATCACGGCAACTGTCGGTAATTAGAAGAGGGTAGCTTCCTGAAAACCGGGCGGCAGATCCCTGTCCATCCGCAAGTCATGTACCCCCCATCCGGGCTCTTGGGACTTTTTCGCGAACCTTTCGGACGCTTTTTCATAAATTTTGTTGACTAAAAGACGATAGATTTGCAGTTTGGTATGCTTGCGTAGACTTAGATGTCTGACATTTAATATTGTGCTTCATTGACCAGAAATTTCCAGAAGTGATTTTTCACGAGACTGGCTTACAAAAATGCAAATTTAAACTTATGTATGCTGAAGGAAATCATAAGAGTGCTTTTGTCCAAAATTTTAAAGCGATCTGATTCTAAGTGATTTTGAAGTATACTATCTTGACGGGGTCGTAGGTGCTGACGTTTAGCGGTTTCTGGCTGTTTTTGGAACGACTTAACGGTCTTTGGCCATGAAAATGACGGTTTAATTCCTCTCTTTCTCAACGGTTTCCGGATTTCTTCACAAAATATTATTCTAGTGGTCAAATTATCACAAAATCTAAGATAAAAACCACGAATGATTGTCCAGTACGATATACATTTGTTAACATTCTACTAATTTTCATCATTTCCGGCGGAAGGCAATTCGAATTAGCTTCCCTTTTTTGAGTCACATAAATGGTAACGAGACAGTCGTCTGCAGCACAGAACCGAGGCGGTACATGCAAAGCGTGGAAGAATGTTTTGAGGGTTTCAGCTGAATTTTGACGCAGTTTTTTGACTGTTTTGGCTCCAAAGTTTTTCTTCCTCCTCTTGCACCTTGCTTCAGCCAGCCTCACTCCAAACACGAAGCTCATCTTAAAAGGGTTGCCGCGTACTTATATAGATTCTCCTTACATTCTTCACCGTCATGGCACCACGAAATGACAGTTCAAACTTTGACCTCTGCAATCCGTTATATTCCTAATGGACCTTTTAGCTATCAGCAAAGGAGCCTGGATCGAGCGTTATCTTTATACATTTTATACACGAGATTCGATCGAGTGGCGTTAGAGCTTCTATCACAATTGTGCACATTCAAAAATTCTACAAAATGTAGCAAAGTATCGTTCGATTGAGATTCTTTTTCAGAATAGCTAAAAGGTCTATTAGACTTTGTCGGCAAAGTGTCTCTTTGTCGGAAAACTTTGCCCAAAAAAAACTATGCTCCCACAACACCACTGAAAAACATGATTTATGATGTTTAATGATGATGATTGATTTATGATGATTTATGATGATTAATTATGTCCAATGCTTTGTTACATGTAAGGAATTCCTTCACACGTTTCGCTTTAGTTCCCCCCACTTGCATTCCTCCAGCGGAAGGTACTTGAAAACGGGACAGTGCAAAGTTTATTTCACAACATGGCCAGTGCAAAACGTAACAGGGTAACTACTTTTTTAAGCTTATGTAGAACTGGGTCATCACTTTATAGGAAGCAAACATGTACGAGGCAGCACCAATTCATAAATTCAAGATGAAGTTTTGAATTTAGAATTGCAAATTTTGAGGAAAAATTTTAATTAATACAAGATAAGAAATCCTTGGAAGGATACGATGGGAAATTTCTTTTCAGTTGTTTGCAAGAAAGATTCACCAGTCAATTTTCTTCACCTACAAAGTCAATTTTCGTTGACAAAGACTCTTTAAGGGCAAGGCTTGATATAGTTATGGACTATATGTTCTGTTATTGCAAACTTTTGGATTGATGTAGAAAAAACAAAAACGGCAGTTACTGACCCAATAATGTTAATAAGAATTTGACTATACAAGGATATCTAGTAAGTAAAGACAGATGATCATCACTATGAGTCTAAAATATTGTTTATTGTTATAGATTTACAAGCATTTTTGTTTCTTTGAGGGAGCTTCGAAAGTAACGTGAGCTGCTTTAAAAAAATATTCCCATGGTGGTGGTATGGTATTGTAGTTATTTGCAGTGTGACATTTTCCAGCGCATATTCCTATGGTTGTTCATTAACTGTTTATTCAGATCTCACAATGTGACTCGCAGTTGTGCCTTTGGAAAGCATTGATTCTGGAAATAATTCTCTTTCAACAAGGGCCACATTTCATTTTTTCAGACTAGTATCTCCCAAAGGGAATTTTGAGTAAAATTTGGCATTGATAGCTATAGAGCCCCATCGCCCTTTTCCGATCACTGAAAAAGAAACCCTTTATTAATTGGCTTAGAAAAATTTTAGGGGAAAAGTTCTTGCTCTTGAATTATTCCTAATTTAATAGTTTAAAATGTGAAAACAATTTATTATAACTTCAGCCACCCTCTTCCGTAAAATCGTCGTCGAAAGACACAGCGGTAAAATCGCGATATATTCCTTTCATCGCCCTTTTCCGATCACGCAAGTTTACGCATGAATTTCGAGCAGCACCACCGCAGAGGGCTCAAGAAAGCGCAGTTTCCAGATGAAATGGGTGCCATACAGATAGCAGGAGATGTTTAGTTCATGTTATCATTTGGTAAGTGACATTTTGCCGCTTTTTTCGTTCAATAGCACCATTGTCGAATCTACTATTGAAAATTACAGGCTTTTACATGATAACTGGCAAAACTCTAGCATAGCAGCACCGCAAAATTTTTTATTGTTCTAGGAAGTACGGAGATATTTCATACGTTGGATCTGAAATTTCTATCAAATGTACACTTGGGGTCTTTGAATATCTAAGCTGGATTTGAAAAGCAGCGAATTATTTTTCGGCTCCTCTCTTTTGCCAATGAAAACGTCAATTCTCTTTGGCCCCCTCCCATTCTTCAACGGCCCCTGGAATTAATTCAGACCCTACCTCACGCACATCCAAAGTCAACGGAACCCCCCGATGAGGTTTCTTTGTTTATTTCACCTTCCACCCCATCTCCTCATTGAGAGAGAATCCATTCACTAGCAACCATTCACAGGATTCGAAGCATAAGCGTACGGGAAGAAAAGATTTGTTGTTGTCAACTTATTTTAATTCGAAATTTATCTAGCTTCTTAAATATAAAATGAAAGAAACTAATCCAATTCGAATATTTACATAAACTAAATTATAAGCTAAATTAAACAAAGTTAAATACATATCTACAGTTTCCCCAGCCAAAACCCACCCTAAGACCTCAAAGGCATATCGTACTGGCATACATTGCATGTACATTGTATTCCATTCCATTGCTTCATGATTTGTTTAAAAGTTTTGAGAGTTTCAGCTGATTTTATCTCATTAGAGAGGCTATTCCATACCTGTGGCCCTAAAGACCTAAGACTATTAGAGCCGAAGGTTACTTGATTCGGTCTATGATGTTTCAGATCGTACGGATTTCTCATTGAGCGATTCACATTCATAGAGGATTTAAACTGAAATAATTGTTCCATGAAGGAAGGATTTAATTTCTTCATTGTCTTGTAGATTTCGATACAGAAGCTACGTAAGCGAGAAACATGCATAAAACATCTACCAGACCTTTGTAATAGTTCTTGGTATGAACTGTTGTGATCATCATATTGAAATGGTAAAGCACGTTCTTGTATTCGTTCGACTTTATGTAGAGATTTAGCAGACGAAAAATGCCATACAATCGGACAATAGTTGAAATTTGAAAAGATCTAGGGGGCTGCCCGACACAACGCCCATCGTTTACTAATATTTTTGCCCGACTAGGGGATAAGTTTTGCTCGAGTGGGGCTGACTTTTTAAAGTCTTTCCAAAGTTGGGGGGACTACCGCCCCCCCTGCCACGTACGCTTATGATTTGAAGCCAAACCTCGTGATCGGAAAAGGGCGATATGTAGCCTATCTGACTGCAGTTAGAAATTTACCCCCGGCTGGGAAGCCGGAGATATTATGTTCGAAATTTTTTTGTAAATATCCGTTTAGAGAGTTGGAGTAAAGGTTGAAATGTTTTGACTGCAGTTCTGATGAACAGCAGTAGAGGAACAAGGGAAAACATAATTGCGACAAGGAAACACGAAGGGAAAAATGGCGACTACTTACGATTCCATCACAGGTAGGCCGTTTTCAACTTCTCATTTCTTTGGATTCACACACCAGAAAAAAGTAAACCACGTATGAACATGAAACTCATGGTGTCAGCAAAGTATTTTTCGCGCACTTTTTTAATTAGAAGCCCCAGTCCTCTTGTAAACAAACGTCGTGCGATTGTACACAAAAAGTGCTCACAGCAGCCTGTGATCGGAAAGGGGCGATGGGGCTCTATAAGATTTCAAGTTTTACATTGAGAGAGGAATCATCAAGCACCTAACAAACCAACATGTCATGCTACTGACCGGTTTCGCCCATCATTAGGCTCTTCAGTGAAGCTAGGCAGATGGCTTTCTCGCGGAATTAGATGCCAGGGTCAAATTGCTTGATGAAAAGCTCATAGGTAGGTGGAATTATGAAGATGAGCACATACGTCTTTGTAAAATAGGTAAGTCGTTATGGACATGCTTTTTTGAGCGGGAAAAGTGCCATTTTTGACTATCTAAACTAAATTTGATATGAGAAATTGCCCTTTTCATATGTCAGTGGGATTGCCGTTGTTCGGAGAAAACATTGTAGTTGGTGAGCCACAGAATCCTTGGATCGAATGAACTAATAAATCTTTAAGCAATAAATGCATCTTAACTAGGTATGTTGTTTGCGAAACAATGCAGGTTGATTGAAAACTGTATTGTTGGTGCTATTGCTATGTGAGATGTTTAAAAAAGTGAGCACAATAGTTCTTGAAATGTAAAATTATCAGGCCTCTTGCTGGCTGGATCTTCACATACTCATCAATGTTATCAACAGTAAATCAGTGTTAAGAATGTCTTTTGACTTCATAGAATCGTAAAAGCTCATTTTCTAAGCACAAGAGTACTGCAAGAGGGAAGAGTCCTTCTATCAAAACAAGGATTTTTCATTTTTACTAAGCAATTTACGGTTGAAATGGATCTAAGGAATGGGTTTTAAGAGTAGATTTAAACAATGAGCACTTCTAGAGCAAAGGATCCTTACGACTGAAGGAATATTCCAATTTTGCTCAAAAGCACAGGGAGTGCGCGATGCTGTTCACTCATATTCTAACTCAATTGATTTTTTTAAAGTTTCATTTTACCTGACTTTTTCATGCCTACTTGTAACCACTAGAAACCTTTGCAAGACAGCTCGCTAGGCCACTGTGAAGCTTCCTACTAATTTTGAGCTACGAGCTACTTAAGGTTCTTTTAGCTCTTTACCTACTCTTAATTTTGGTGTGTTAGTCGGTTTCATAATAATGTCTAAAAGGAGCTGAAACACTTTTTGTAACACACCTAACAAGTCTTGTAGACATTTGTAGGTCCTTGTGTTTTTGGGACTATTTGCTCTCGAGGTATTCCCCTTTTGACACTTGGACAAATCAGAAAGAATTGACAAATCGTTGTGGGTACAGGAATGCTGCAAACGTGAGCGGGAAAGTTGCATACTTTCAAAAACTACCTAGCCTTCTTGGCAACTAAGATGCTCATAGCTGCTCATTTCTAACTAAAACCGCTCTTCGGGGTCTTATTGTTTTTTGGTCATAGTACTACCATTGAACTGCAAAACACTGCATGCAAGGTACAACTTCTCTGCCATTTAAACAAATTTGAGAGCGGTAATAATATCTTTCAAGCGTTAATTGGCTCAGTTCCTTGAGAATCACTTGAAGTTCCTTGTTCCCTGTTCTTGCAAAACAAATTTGGCATTTACGAAACTGCCATGCGTTCTGGTCTGATTAGGAATCTGCAAGCAGAATACCATAAGAGTCGTTCCTTCAAAGGTGATCTGAAGCGAAAATTTTTATTGATGCAGAAAAATATCACTGTTGAACGATGAAGAATGTCATCAAAATTTTTTTGATACTTTGTTTCATCTTCGAATTATCCACTAATTTGTGCGATTGGCTGATGACGTCTTTTTGTTTGCAAAAAGTACGAGAAAGTATATACAAGGTTGACCACGTTTCTGAAGGGAAATAAAGTCAGCGACCTTTCCTTCAAATGAAATGCCTTCCTAAAGGTCACATCAGTTGATAAAACAATGTTTATTGCATTCATTCTGCACAGGTGAAATGTCTCCTCAAACGGTAACCTTCCAAAGATCAGATACAGCTTCTTTCCATATAGAATCCTAATAATTTGCAAACAAAATGACGTCATCAACTGACACTTAAAATCATTGGATAACTTAAAAACGAAATGAGATATCAAAAAAAATTTCAACAGGATTTCTTATCAATCGACAGGGCCCTTCATTTGCATCAATAAAAATTTTCGCTTTAGATCACCCCCGGGTGGGGGGGGGGGGTACATAACATGTTGAGGGTACTGGTATGTGCCGCCCATATGGGTGGGTTTTTGGGCCCTAAATTCTCTAAACAAGGGTCCCTTTTTCGGCAGATTTTCCATAAACAAGGGTGGGTTATCCAGAAATTGGCGAAAAATAGCAAAAGATGGGTGGTTTTCCGCCAAAATTCATCATAAAAGTGGGTATGACGGCAACTTTCGGTAATTAGAAGAGGGTACCTTTCTGAAAATCGGGCGGCAGACCCCCGTCCATCCGCAAGTTATGTACCCCCCCGGCAATTCACCTTTACTGTCAAATCTCATTAGGAAAGAAAGCTTTGGAGCAAGTAACTGACAATTGCACAATGCGAAATGTGAAATTGCAAAATTGCAAATTGCATAAATAAAGGAGAAAATACAAAATATCTTAGAAATCAAATTTAATCAAGACATTAATCGTGATATATTTTCTTAAAGAGGATACCTTAAGGATCAAAATAAAGCAAAAAGTAGACTTTGTGACATATGAGTCTGAAGATATTTGCTTGCAAAGTTGGATGAAACTGACATTGTTTACTTTTACAGAATGCTAATTATAACAAAAAATTTATTTGCTAATATCTCTGCCCAGGGTTATCCGATTTAGCTCTGTTTGTTTTAATTGATAGAACTTACATGTCAGCTTACAAAGAAGTCGCACATTGCGTCTTCTGGTACGAATTTTTTTGTTTTCTTGATACTTTTCCTAAATGCGCTTATTTCCTTGAAATTGACACAAAAATGTGCAATTTTGAATTAAAAGTACAAAATGAATAATTTAAGGAAAAATATGTCTGCCAAACCTAGATTTCATCAAAGCAGCACATTTAAGCAGGTAGTCTGGCAAAGCAATCGTTCAGGATCATGAAGGGAACAAAATTATGTTATTTTGAATTTGTCCACAACCACTCTTCTGCTATTTTGGACCCCATTATTTCGATTTTCTTGTTTGAAAGCTGGTATGTGGTTCTTTCAATTAAAACAAACAGGATAGACCTGGCAGAGACAGTAGCAAATGAATTCGTTTCTATAATTACAAATCTACCAAGCATTTAATTTAATCTGTAGTTCAATTCTGTTCAATTCTGTAGAAATCTACCAAGCAGTTGTTAATTTAATTTTTAGCAAAGGGGGTGCCCTCTCCTCGATTAGTTTATCTATTGAGAGGGCTCCTCCTTAAGAAATTCCAAACATACAAATTTCCTACAAATCACTTTCTATATCGTTATTGCGAGCGACGAAGGAGCGAGATTACTATAGTGATCCAGCCAACCTTCTGTGATGTCCACGCATATGTTTATTGTATTGCTTTGTTACTTCTGATTATCTATTACCGCTGGTTAGTTTAAATTGAAAGATTCGCTGGCCACATTTCCTTTGTCACTACGGTTTGATTGTGTACGTGTTTGTCTTCGTGAACAATGATCAATAGTCATGCTATTCTTTTGTCTGCCAAGGCCTGCCAAGATACTGTGATGGCGGTCGGGCCTATCCCAGAGAAGGGGCGACTAAATTGAACTTCCCTTACGTTTCATGAGACACAGGCAATAAGTTTGTGCACCTTCACACTACTTTCAGATCTTCCATCGACACATTTCGCTACTTCGTTTGGCCATAAAAAGACTAAGATACCAAACACGGTGTAAATAACTGTAAGACGGATTTGTTCACTGATTCAACTTCACCCAACGAAACGAAGCTTGGCTTGGTGTGAGCCCTGACCCTGAGCGGCGTGTGGTATTGATACGAAACATTCACAAATGCTGCACAACAATGATATCGACGTCATGCGGTGTTTGCATGCAATCACATTTTTGCACGAGCGAAGAGAGGGCTTACTATTAGGAAGCAGCCGAGTTTCGTTCCTGGTCCACGCATATTCTATTGTTATGCATTGTTATTTTCCGCTGGTCAATAGGTCTGCATCAATAATTTGCATAATGTAACTAAAGAAATCACATTGTTCTCACATCATTTCAGTGAACTGTTTATTGTGTTTTTAGTTGTTCCTTGTTTGAAAGGAAATGAAATACAGCCATCAGCGGTATTTTAGGTATTTTGTTGACATACAATTGCTTTCAACTTCAAATAGGTCGTCCTTTTATGATTTAATCAACTGCAGTATAGAATTAAACTTGGTTTGTTGTTTGATTTTAATCAGTGTCTGGAAACGAACTGAAATAAAAGGTTGTTTACGTGGGTTCTTGAGTTAGGCCTAATGAAATGGTCAGCAAGGATCTGTCACGCATTCAAAATAGCGTGCACAAGCTTTTTGAAACTGGAAGGATTTAGGATTTTTACGCACTTTTTGCGGATTTTTCTTGAAGAGAAAGGCATCTTCGTCAACAAAATACGAAATTTTCTCTGGCAAGACACCATTTGGTTGCGAGCACCCAAGGGCTTCGAGGCAGGGCCGTAGCTACATTGGGGGTGCAGGGGGTGCGGCACCCCCCTGGCCATATCTCAGTCGGCAAATCAAGTAAAAGTTACATTCAGTCGGCAAATTGAGAAAATTCCTGAGATCTGCACGTTAATTTAGCACAAACCAGTCGGCAAGTCATTTGAACTGCAATTTACAAATCCTACTTACTTAGAGACATCTTGGCACGACTTAAGGCAACAAAAGCATAAAAATGTTCTGCTCGCTACGCTCGCATTTCGATACATGCGTCAGTGTATTATAGTAGTACCGCCTAGCTTGCTATCAGGGGCGTACATTAGGGGGGGTGTGAGGGGGGGTGAGACACCCCCCCAATATTTTCAGAGTCGGTCCAAAATTAAACGAAAAGTCGGTCCACGATAAAGCTTGGAAAGTGTGAATCCAAGTTGGTCCGACTTCTGAATGTTTATGGCAAAGGTCGGTCCATGACGACAGTTAGCAATTTCACAAGAAATACTTGATACAGTGGTCGGGAGAGTCGTTCTAAGCCAAAGAGGCGGACGGAATTTAAAAAAATTTTCCCAGCCATGCTATTTTCCCTGCTGTTGCAAATAGTCAAAGTTTCCGATGCAATTTGCCCCTGGGGCGTCAGGGTCTAGGGGGCCTCGTATTTGAAGACTTGTTATCATTTTGACTGCAGGAAATGCTCTATAATGCATTTTAGGCCATTTTAAGCTAATCTAAGTAGCATGATGGCAAAAATTTTCAGCTCGCTTCGCTCGCAGGGGGCCTCATGTTTGGCAGGTTTGTTCCTGGGCCTCCAAAACTTCTCGGCGGCCCTTGTGTCGGTGGGAGCATAGGAAATCGGGCACTTCTAAATGAATCTCAAAAATAAAGGGAAAAATCGGTTATAAATGTTATCCATCAAACGTTGTATCCGTTTCAACTAAACGCTAGCATTGTAGAAACTAAAAGTCACGAGAGAATGCTTTCTTAAAGGAAAAAAACATGCTAAAACCAGCGCTTTAGCTGTGCTTTGCAGCGAAGAAGTCGTTTTATTGAAGATCACATCGTTATTTGAAACTCCAAATCCATGACCAAATGATGCGAAAATCTCAACCAAACAAGTTTCATGTGTGACAAAAGATTGTGCTAAGGACAAAAAATTTTAGTGAAATCTACAAAACATATAACAAGAACTGCTATGTGGCACAAAATAGTCAGTTAAGTGAAGCAAAAGGGTTTGTAGACGGAACACATTACAGATTGCAAGTATACATGCTGTCCAAAAACCACCGTCTGGCCAGACAGGAAAAATGTCCACTGCAAAAGCAAAGCAGGCAAAGTCGAATAAAAAAGCTTTGAGAAAATATGTAAGAGGCTCCTCTTTCACCCTGAAAGCGATCTTAGCTTTGTTTGCGATTAACTTTTTTTGCGAAAAAATCTGCTTATCTGAGCCAAAGAGAGTGGTGTCTACTTGAAATGTATCCGGAAGATGCCAATTTATGGAAAAGAACCTGTTACAAAACGGCAAAAATTCTCTGTAAGAACCGGCAAACATCTGATCACTAGAGGTGTTCTAAGCCAAAGAAGAGGGCGTGTCCTAAAAAAATTTCCTGGGAGCTTTGCCCCCAGACCCCCTTCTTTTAGCACCGTCGTTAATCTCGACTGCTTGTAGCTATCAAAGTTCCCAATGATAACGAACAGCCCATATACGTTCAGTCGGTCCAGAAAAATTTAGTCGGTCCAAAGCATGCTGACACCCCCCCAAATAAAATTTGAATGTGCGCCCCTGCTTGCTATGATGTGCAGGCACCACACCTTTGTTAAATCCAATGAATCATATGATCCAATGAATCTGACTTAGGCATCTCTTCAACTTTATATGTGTATTCCTCTATTTAGCGCATAATATAGATTAAATTGATCATTTTCAAAAAAATTTTTGCTCGCTTCGCTCGCACTTCTGTCAAGATTTCTATGTGTACTTGGTAACATGATGCCACAGATCTTCTTTAAAGATTCCTCCACTTCCCAAAGCATCTAGCGTTACCAAAATCTATGCATCCTAAATCTATGCTTCCTTAACTTTCATCAACATTGCATACTTTTTTACGATAACGTCATATTTCAACATTGTAGTGAAACCATTGAGTATGGGGAAACTCTTTGTGTGCTTGTGCTCTTCTAGAAATTTTCAGCTTGCTTCGCTCGCATTCTCTTCGTATTCCACATATTCAGTAAAATGCTCATGGAAGGGAAGAGTGAATTTAAAAGAGCATCGTTGTTCTCTCTAGACTTTGATAAGAGTTTTAAAACAAGCCAAATTTCAAGTTCGTCTTCTTGTTTCCTTTGGGCACATTCTTGTTTTTTCTAAGAGTTTGGACAGATGCAAATCGCGAGATCTTAGCGACGAGTTTATTAAACTTGGCCTTTCTATCCTTAGGTTCTGAAATGGTTCTGGGCGGCTTGGACTAAAAAGTAGCGTCTACAGCATTCTAAAGGATGTGGACTCCAAAAAATTTTCTGGGGGCAAGCCCCCGGACCCCCATTTCTGCCCCTTTCATTCGCGATTTACCCTTCTAAAGGCAGGAACCTGTCTACGCCACTAATGGAGAGGAACTTGAGCCCCTCAACAAGGAGTATATGTGTGTGACAAAACAGCAACGTTCCAAAGCCATACCCACCAGTCGGCAAACTGAGAGCTTGCGCCCCCCTAGCTTGACACCTCTAGCGACGGCCCTGCTTCGAGGGGCACATCGCTAACTTTAAACAGGTTCCTCGAAATCATGTGGAGTCGATAATTGGGCAAAGTTAAAGATTTCACGGAGTATGACAGAAGTTACTGTAAGTCACAAGAAGGGGGGGGGGGGGCAACAAGCCGATACATGGATGCTTTTATTAGAAACTATGGATTTCACATTTTGCCGAGTAATATGATACATGAGCAAGTGAGACTAAAGTAACAACTTTGTACAACTTTGTTTTCTAAAGTAAAACATGCCAGAGTTTCTTAATTTTTTGGCGATATGACAGTCTGAGTTTCTTATGAGCGGTTTCTTATAAAAAGTCCCAAAATGGTGTAATCTCAGTCCACTATTTTAAAACATGATTCTTGTTTCTCCCCAATAAAGGATTTCTCGTCAGGATGAAAAACCACGTCAGTTTCTGCATACACTTTTTTTATAAGAAACTTGGATCAGGCCATAGTACTAAAAGTTTCTTAATTTAACATGAAATTTTGTCCATTTTAGTACTAAAAGTTTCTTAATTCGTTTCTTATTTTTTGAATGCATGAATTGTCAATGTGGTCGCTAACACTGCGACAGATATGTTTCTTGATATTCAAAACATCATATATAGGAAAAAACAGTGTTCTGTTATGTTGAAAATACAAATGGTTTGATAATATTGCCCAATGATAAAGGTTCAACGATCTATTTGCTATAATCTTAGTACTAGAGGGGTGTCGCCCTAATTGAGGGTATTCTACATTGGTCGAACATTCCTGCTGAACGAACAAATTTTCAGAACGAAACTTAACATGAACACCTTCGTAAACTCTTCAGTGTTGTTGATATGAAATATATTTGTCATTGGTGATGTTGTCTTCAAGAGCGAGGTACTCGAGAACATAGTGCTCGAGAGGGCCTAAATTTCCAACATCGCCCTGATTGAGGGTATCCAAACTTTACATGGTTGCAGGTAAATTTAAGATAACTTGATGCGAAAATTAGCAGCATATCAACAATTAAAGAGTTTTTGTTGTTATGAAATGTTTTCTGATTGTGTTTGCTCCTGAACGCTCACCTTTGTTGCCGCTTTCGTTCAAAGACTTTTCAAGCAAGCTGACATTACGTTTTCCTCTTTCGGTGAACTGAACGATGCTTAAATCAATTTATGATAAAAAAAGATATTTTCTACAGTCCAATGATAGAACAAACCTGTTTTTGCACCGTAGCATGTCCTTTTACAGCAAATAGTATTCGCCTGTCATGCGTTGGCAGCGCAGATTTCGTTGAAGAATCGGAAACTGAAAGATACCACAGTACCATCAATCAGGGCGACTTTAGGCCAATCAGACGGCGTGCAAAGGGAAGCCCGTCGTGGCGGAAGCGGATGTCATATCTCTGAAGTTGCATGAAGTACTTACTCTGGACAAGCGGAGCTTGGCGAGAGGCTCTTTGTTTGTTGTGAAAGTTTTAACAACGTCAAGAAACCAAGCAAAAAGAAAATTGTGCATCGAAACATGAAAGGAAAAATGGCGGATACTTACAGTTACGTCTCAGGTGAGCTTCGTTGTGCACTTTTCCGTCTGTTTGTGGACGGAATTTTAAGAAACACAAACAAGAAAAAATTTAGCAAATGGAGTCACCAAAATATTTTCGCCCGCTTTTTCGTTTCAAATAGACCCAAACTCCTGTTGTTCAGCAATAAACGCAAGACAGTTAAAATCGGGCAAAACGCGTTTACCCTCAATCAGGGCGATACCCCTCTAGTTTCTTACAAACCAGTTTCTTATAAAAAAACGTGTATCTCATTTTTGGTCAATTTTCCTAACCAGTGAAGCACGTCTCTTAAGAACGGGGCACGTGCACTTACTAACGATTTGTTACTTCTAGTCAATAAGCAATAATCTGTTGAGCCTGCGTTCATACCCTCCTTTACCTTCATAAAACATGGAATACGGAATAATGGAACGAACAATTCCACTTCAAGGGGACAGCAGAACATTCATTGACGAATTTAGTGTGGATTATCTGAGTTCACAAATATGAAAGAGTGCGAGCAGTTGATAACTTATAGTTACTTCTAGTTTATATTCATATTTTGTTGTTGTTATTATTACATGAAATTTGTATTTTTTGGAATTTTAAAATGAAAAAACTTGAACTTGAACTTGAAGCATTACATGAAGAGTAAACAATGTCAATTTCATCCAACTTTGCAAGCAAATATCTCCGGACCAAGTCACAAAGTCTCCTTTTCTCTTTATTTTGATCATATATCACGATTAATGTTTAGTTTAAGTTTTATTTTTGCGATATTTTGTATTTCTCCCTTTAGCTGGATCACAGTGCATTGTGTAGTCCATTCCGTAACAGGCAAACCAGGAAAGCCTGGATTCCTGCAGAACAGGGAGGGAAAAACGCAGGTCCAGATGGTCTATTTTATAGGAAACCATTTGTTTTAGATAGGTTCATAACCGAGGTAGCCATACGCATTAAGGTTTAGACAGGCAGAAGCTTCAAAGTATCTAATGTCCATCCGACAGATTTTTTAATTAGAAAATAGGCCCTAAGTTGCATTTTGATTTGACTGATCTATGTACTACGGAATCTGTTTGTCACCAATTAACCAGAAGTGATAAAAAATTCTTGTTTGCTCCTTAGGGGCTAAAAACTTCTTTACGTTACTGCCATTAAAAACTTAAAATTTTCGCTGGTCTACTACGGAGGCTGTTTGCCATCAGCTGCAAAGATATACTCATGACATAAGTCTCAATAGTATCGCTATATTTTCTATTTTTTTTATCTTTTCGCTCACTTAGTATGAGTGAAAATAAAATATCAGATGGAAAATAATGAACGAATACAAGGAATCACGTCGTCAGTCTACTGCAAAGACCTCAATGTTTGCGAAAAGATCGAGATACAGATGGTGAGATGGTTCAGGGGGCCGTAGCCTCCTCAGAGATCTTCAGTAGTTGCTGCAGTAAATCCTTTAACAATTTTAGTATTTCAGAATATCAGATGGTACTCCATGTTCTTATGTATATCTCGTTCAATTCCTACTGTTCATTAGTCTAGGAAGCCCTTTGGAAGTATTTACAAGCTAATGAACTTGTCTCGCACCAGAAACAAGATGCTATTAAACCTACAGTAGCCCCTTTAGGTGAATTAAGCTTTTGTGCTGTTTTTGGGGACGTCTACATCCCAACATGGGTTTCCCTGTAATGCCAGCCTGCATTGAGGAACAAATACGTTGTTTTACGCCAATCTGGAAAGCGCGGTCTCAAATTTTCCAGGGGGTACCCCCAAGGGCAGATCCACCCCAAAGTCAGAGGAGGGCAGCCTGCAGACAGGGCGTCAATAGTACAAGAGAAAGAAGGCGCGCACAAAAATTCTTTGACTCCTATTCTTTAATCTTCATAGTAAATAACGCATTACTTGTTTAAATCCCTTACAATCAGATCGAAGCATGTAGAAAAGGAGCGCGTTAGGGTCATAATGATATGCACTTTTCTCACTAAAAAGGGGGCGCTGAGCTGAATTTTAATCATGAAAGTGGGCAGTTGCCTCCATTTGCACCCCCTTAAATCCACCAATAAGTACGCCCAGATTCCCTTCGAGGTTTTTACATTTCATTTCATTTTTCATTTTTTTCATTTCATTTTATAATAGAACATTCAGGTGGAAAACTTAGGCCCCGGGTTTCCTCCTTAGACTTAGGCCCCGGGTTTCCTCTCGCGTAGGAAATGTAACTCACGCTTGTTTACCTCGTATTACTTGTTTGTCTCAGGGTATAAATTACCGTTTAACGCTTAACTTATTGCTGAAGATGAACTAAGTATGGTTCGAAATGTACCACTGATTATGTCCTAGTTTATTTCAATTTTAATTTAATTATGGATTTGTCGAACTGTCGAACTGGATTTGTCTGAATTTTCATGGATTGTCTGATATGCCTTTCTGATGAATGATGAATAAATTTACAATGATTGTCGTCGCTTGCCTCATCCTTCCATTTTATAAAATTTATACAGGGTAAGTATTCAAGTCTTAAAACGTTGATTTACAAACTGCCCTGTCACAAAAGAAAAGCTACAACATTACAGTAAAGATATGAACTATAAAATACGTAAGAGTAAAGGAAAGGTGAGACATTGCTCAGGATTTGTCATTTTTCAGTGACGATTTGAATTTGGTAAAAGTATTGGCAATCTTACTTTCTCTAGTCAAATCATTCCAAAGTTTAGCTCCTCTATACGAGAAGCATTTTTGGCCACATGCGGTTTTAGAAGAGGTACATAAAGGTCAGTGCTGGTGTTACGAAGCTGTCTAGCACAGGTTTCAGATGACCTTTGGAACAGTCCTGTAGGATACTCGGGCGCTTCCTGGTTTATGGACCTATAGACCATTTTTACTGTTTCTGTTTCTATGAGCTCTTTGACTGTTTGCCACCCCAACTGCCTTATGATGGGTGGTGCAGACATTCTGTAGGGGCTATTTGTCACGATTCTAGCTGCACGATTTTGGAGCTTCTGAAGCTTGTTGAGTGCTGTAGTACCACAAACACCCCAAACGGGGCAACAGAAACGGAAATAAGGCTCAAGCATACTTCTGTACATAGTCTGCAGTATGCTTAAAGGGAGGTACTGTTTCGCATGGCGTATCATACCTAAAGCGAGCCCTTGATATCTTTTTTATCACTTCTGCAATATGAACATCCCAATTTAGGTATTGGTCCGCATGTACCCCGAAGTATTTTGTGTGCTCCATCATCGAAATGTCCTCATCACGAATAGCAAGTGAAGGTTTCATAGCTGATGTTCGTTGAATATCTTTAACCTTTTTTCGACTTCCAATCACAATGCTGTTTGTTTTTTCGACCTCCAATCACAATGCTGTTTGTTACTAACTCTTCTCATCAGCCGGTTTGCCAATGGTCTCCGAAGTAAAAGATTGTATTTAGGTCCTTGTTTTGCGATTACACAGGAAACCTCTCATTGCTAAAAACGAATGACAAATTTCTTTCGTATTCGCTTTCATCACATAAAAAAGTTACAAAGACAATCAAGTAACTATAACGTTTACAACTGATATACAAGAAAACAATCGATTCTCAAAATTATTATTAGTAGGGCAAACAGTGAGTTTATCTAAATATATAAACAAATTTAGTTTCTTTTCAAAGAGTTCTGGCTGCAGCAATATCGTTAGAACGAATACTTCAACGATAAAGAGCAAAGCCTTCCTGTATCAAGTTTCAACCCCATCTATTGGCATACTTGTCATTCAGGAAAATATACAGAATACGAAGTTTATGGATCATTCTTGGAGTAGCATCCTGAGGCAAGCATTCCCCTGAGCAATTGTTTACTGTCTTTCAAAATATACGACAATGACCCATCAAACCTTAGTGCTATAGTCAGAAAGGAGTTCATATTAACAAGTGAGTTGTAAGGCTTATGATGACTAAGCCACACATGTACGTTCAGATGCAAATAAACTCAACATTGACATTTTTTCTTTCCACGAGATTGGTTATCCAGCCTGTCGCTGTTTTAACGCTGAAAATCAGAACAGAATTGGTCCATTTTCTACTCAGACTGCAAACATTCCTATAACTACCAAACGATCTAGTCTAAAACACCACACAAATAGAACGCAACTGGAACACACGTGAACACAAATAAACACAAATGAACACAAATGAAGGCAAATGAACACAAGTAGAACATAAATGAACACACGTAGAACACAAATGAACACAAGTCATAAAGTCTAGTTTAGGCCTACAGTAGATGTTTGTAGCTCCAAAGAAATGACGTCAGGGGTTGGCTAACACTTTCAGAAAATAGTCTCCTATCAAATTGGGCGAAATTGGGTAAACCTGGACGGGGCAACAATTCTTAGTAACATGCATTCACTCGAAATAATTAAAAAGATTCTAAAACCCATAAAAGTCCTATTGTTCTGAAAAATCGTACGCTGTATCGAATGAGTGAACTGATCCTCACACTTCCCTGCCTTATCTGCTAAGAAAATATTCCTCCCAGAAATTTTTGGGAGAAAGGTAGCAATTTTGGTAGAAAGTTTTGAAATTTAAAGAAATTTTCCCGTTTTGTACACCAACATTTGCGTTCTACTTGAGTTCATTTGTGTTCACTTGAGTTCCAATTGTGTTCTACTTGTGTGGTGTTCCAGACAAGATCCTACCAAACATGAGCCTGTAACTCAAGCACAGTAGAATCCATTTAAAAGAATCAAAATTTTCAGCATTAATTTACTCTTATCAATAGATCTATTTTGCGTTGAAATTAGCAGATCAGTAATGATCATTCATTTGGCAAATTTCAATACTTTTATAATCATGCAGTATTTGCAGTAGAAGTGCAAGCTATTACCCAGGCCGCAAATGCATCCAGAAATTTCCCCACAACGGCATAACTTTCCTTCGCTGAAATTCGCGCTTCGCTCTTCATCAGGGCTATAAAGAAGTTGCACTTCTCCATTTTACAACAGCAGTAAGTTGTTCCATTCAATGCATTTAAAAACTATACATTACATTACTAATCGCAAACAGTCTCAAAGGTAGTTACATTTCGGTTAAAAAGATCTTGACATCTTTGATGATAATGTAACCTATATGCTCTTGTAAAGAGCAGCTCTTCCAAGATTTCATGACATTTTGCGTCCTAGAATGGAAGAATGGAAGCATCAGAACACAGCTTCTTTATAACAGAATACCAATTGTAAGTATCCAGTGTGACAAACAATGTGTGCGCCTCTTTGACAATCAATAGAATACGGACACACAATTAATTGACTTCCTTTGAGCTAAGTTTGTTGTTGAATGCATATGTTTGACTTGCCGTTCAGACAGCAAAAGGACCATGTGTATCTCAGATGAAAACGCTTTGATGCTCATTTTCTTTGAACTTTTCTGTTCCGGAATTAATAGTGCCATTCGAATGCTTGCATCATAGTCCATGGGCGATTCTGACACGTGAAGAATGTTTCAGAATTGTCCATAATACTTCTCAAATGGATTAAAATCCTTACCTGCCTGTTTTTGTGGGTATTCCCTTTGATTTCCTTGATTTTGTTTGAGCCTTATTGCTCACTGCAAGTCTCATCCCGTCTGCCATTTTGAAATTTGAAATTCGGCCGTTGGCTGACTTTGCAAAAAGTCATATTTTTCAAGCAGGTCTTCTTGCAAGCAAACCCCTACTACTGGTAAAAAACTTATGGGTACGCAAATAGCCGATTTTTCTTAGGAGAACCATGGCAAGCACCGCGTAACTTTCTTTTGCCCAAAGCATGCAAGAACAGAAGGGAGTTTTGATCGAATCACGGGGGTAACTACATGGCATTGCTACATGGAGGAGATATGTCGCTGCTTGCGTCGCTTGCGTCAAGGAATCTCAAATACAGCAATGGTATGAAATGTTTGAAATGCTGCGGTTTTTTGAGACAATAAAAGAATGAATTGCAATGGATGGTATAGCGTGATAACCTCCGTGTCTCAATGCAGAAAAGGAACGTTTCATGAGGTCCCGGGTGTCTACTTGTTTTTATTTGAACGGGGATATGCACTCCAGTCCAAGAAATGATCTTTTCACCCTGCTTTAGAAATTTTGCCTCCAAGTAATAGGCCGAAAAAATCTGCCGAAATTATACACGTTTCTTTTTATAAGAAACTAAGAATTTGGACTAGACAGAAACTAGACAGAACTCATTTGACTAATTTATATTGAATTCTTCTTCAGATATTCGAGAATAGTAGCTGACAGATGGGTGACAAGAAGGATATTTGGTTCCCTCCATTGGGATAATAGTAGACTGTTACCTGCTTCTATCTACCACAATATTTGCACAATTTTCCCAGATGACAAACTAGATGGATATGCCATGGCATGTCAAAGGCAATAGTAGAACAGTAAACTTGGGTTTTGCCAAGAGAGAGGCTTGCTTCAATTGAACTTATGATGTAATGTATGATGATGTTGATTGCCTCCTATCTTCCTCAGCCTGATCTCTGTGTTTAAATGCTCTGCATTTTGATGGAGTATCTCCCACAAAGATTTTAAAATCCCAGAAACCTGCCTCATTAGTATCCATGAATATAAGCTATAACTAGTTATTCAAAGTTGTTAAAACCAAGGGTGCTGTCTAATGATTATGCTAATCTTTTATAAGATAAGAGACAACTTTTAAACCATAAGTTCTATATTTGGCAAAATAAAAACTATATACCCTACGTGAATAAAAAAACTGAGAAACTTTTGTAATTCACAGCTTTAATTTTCCTTTATCATTCAAAGAGTGTCTTGAAACTGTACAGTAATAGCAACTTTACAACTTGACTAACTTGAAACTGTACAACTGTTTTGACATTGTTTTGAATGCAAATTGAGTTATACCAGGTGATTTTGGAGTCTTTCTCACAAAACTAAATTAACTCCACACTTCTGGCATTAAAAATGTAAGAAAATAATAGCAAAAGTGCAAAAGTGTCCTAGCATTTAAGAAACTCCGTACTGGCCCAGATCTCAGTTTCTCATAAAACATAAATGTAGCATTGTCTGTATATGTTCTTTTCAGTTCATCCTGAATGATGCTACCCTGCTTGTAACTTTGTTTTCAACACTTTCTTCCATAATATTGTGTAGGATCTACAGGGGTAAAATGTGTAAACTTGGGGTAAAATGAGCAGTGTGAAAAATAGGATAAGACTTGCCAAAATCGTTGGTCAGTGTTTCCTCCTACTAGAACCGCCTCCTACTAGACTCAGTGAATGTTGATTTATCAGTTCTGGGGCTAATCGACACTAGCTACCCCTTTTCTCTTCCAGCCTACCCATTTTACCCCAGTAGACCTAGTGTTCTTATGATTTGAATCACATGTTGTGAAATCGTAGATCATGAAACTGAAACTTAAAATTTCGGAAAACAGTACACAGGACGGTTTGGCCTAGAAAGTATTCTCCTTACATTTCGTATTTTCGACGTGAATTCGATTTCGTATTGTTGTCGTCTTCCATGGCTGAAACATTTATGGTGGGAATAACATCTGGCTGTCGTTTTCTTCGCATTTTAGCAACTCTGAAACCGCTTTATTTTTTCTGAAGGATAATTCCTCAAACTGGAAGGAACACAAAACAGACGAAGCTGCTCCAAGCTGCTTGCCGGTTAGGCCCGTCGATATCTCTGTCTCTGCACGAAGGGAAGCGTACTCACATCCGATGTCTTTTGCCATCCTTGGCTTAATTTGGAAATTAGTGGATTCCTTCCTTATATTGTCCATATTTGTAACCATTAACATAGCATTGAAACCGGTACTGCTATTCCGATAAAACAGCTCCCCAGGCGTTTACCGAATGCACTTAGGCCTGTTGTAGATGAGCAAGTGCAAGAAATGTTGAAAAATGACATTGTTCGACCCAGCATGTCACCTTGGGCAAGCCCGATTGTCCTAGTCAGAAAAAAAGATGGTACTTGGCGATTTTGCGTTGATTTTAGAAAACTCAATGATGTCACAGTCAAAGATGCTTTTCCTCTGCCACAGATCAACGATCTTATTGACACTCTCTCGGGTCAACAGTATTTCTCCACACTAGATCTTGCATCGGGGTACTGGCAAGTATAAATGGAAGAAACAAGCAAAGAAAAGACAGCTTTCACCATCCCGGGGGGTACCCACCTGGAATTCAATCGTTTACCATTTGGTCTCTCCAATGCGGTTCCCACCTTCCAGAGATTAATGAGCAGAGTATTAGAAGGTTTGTCCCCAAGTAAATGTCTTGTTTATCTTGACGACGTTCTGGTCATTGGCAAAACCTTTGATGAGCATTGTGCAAATCTTAAAGAAGTCCTTGATGCAATAAAACGAGCAGGCCTCAAGCTAAAACCATCAAAATGTTTCTTTGCACACCCTGAAGTAAAGTTCTTGGGATTTGTGATTTCAGGAAAAGGACTTGCCCCTGACCCCCAAAAAGTAGAGGCAATCCAAGCTTATGAGCCTCCAAAAGATCTTACTGAATTACGCCGTTTTATTGGTATGGTTTCATACTACAGAAGATTCATTTCAGGATTTAGTGACATTGTAGTCCCCCTGAATAGGCTCACCCAGAAAGATGTCAAGTTCGTCTGGGATGAACACTGCGAAGGAGCTTTTAGAGAGCTGAAACACCAAATGATAACATGCCCGACTTTGGCTTTTCCTGATCAGAAATCAGATTTTGTTGTGTACACAGATGCAAGCGATGTGGGAATAGGAGCAATTCTAGCACAATGCAATGACAAAGGAGAAGAAAAGGTCATTTCGTATGCATCAAGAGCGTTTTCATCAGTCGAGAAAAATTGGTCAGCAACTGAAAAAGAGGCTTATGCTGTTGTCTGGGCCCTACAGTATTTTCACCCTTATGTTTATGGAGTAAAAGTCACCGTGTACACTGACCACAAGGCTTTACAGTGGCTTCGAGGCATAAAGCACCCTAATGGCAAGCTTGCTCGCTGGATTTTGAAGCTTGAACAGTATGATTATACTATTGTTCACAGGCCTGGCACACAGATGCAACATGTTGATGCATTATCACGAGCTCCTATCCGAGGAATAACGATCTCAAATTGGTCCACTGAAGAATTTAAAGAGTTACAGAACTTAGACGAAGATATTTCGACAGTTAAAGACTGGTTACATGAAGAAAAGAAACCTGACAGTAAGCCACAAGAAAGTTCTGATACATTGAAGTCACTTTACAATGTATACGATTCATTGCTCTTGAAAGATAATGTGTTGTACAAGAAATGGCAGGATGATACAGGAGTAGAAAGATTACAACTTGTTGTTCCATCGTTTCTAACAAGTAAAATTTTGAAAGAAGTCCATGAGGGAATAGGTCACCTTGGTGTTCACAAGACCTTTGACATGTTACAAAAACGATTCTATTGGCCAGGATTCCATAACGCTGTAGAAAACCATAGTCGTACTTGCGAAATATGTGCAAAGAACAAAACAGTTCCAAGACCACGATATCCGATGAATCCAATAAAGATCGTTCCAGAACCTTTTTACATGGTTTCAGCAGACATAATAGGTCCACTCAAGACGACACGTCAAGGAAACAAGTATATACTCACTGTGATCGACTACTATACGAAATATGCAGAGGCAGAAGCTTTACCAAATCAGGAAGCTGTTACAGTAGTCAAAGCACTAGAACAGATCTTTTCTAGGCACGGCATGCCATCTATATTGTTAACAGATCAAGGCCGCAATTTCGAATCTCACTTGTTCACTAGTATGTGCCAACTTTTTGGAATTGACAAGAAACGTACCACCCCTTATCACCCACAGACCAATGGACTGTGCGAAAGATTCAATGGAGTACTCAAGCTGTTATTACGAATGCGAGTTAACCAAGACCTCGACGATTGGGATGAGCAATTACCGTCTGCCCTGCTAGCATATCGCGTCAGCAAGCAAGAAAGCACTGGAGTCTCTCCATTTGAGCTTATGTACGGGAGAGAGCCAAAAGTTTCTTTTGATGTCAGGAGGGAGGGAGAAGAAAGACAAAAGCCGATAGGTGGTCCAGCTCAGTATCTGACAGAACTGAAGAAGCGTCATAATGAATTAAAGCATTACGTCACAGAGAAGACAGAGAAAGCGCAGAGCAAACAGAAGAGAAATTATGATCAGAAATTTCGTGTTGAACAAAGTAGAGAATTTGAAGTCGGAGATATTGTCCTTTACAAGAACTTTCGCGCAAGAGGACTCTCACAAAAGTACACAGGACCTTACAGAATTATTAGCAAGATCGAAGGAAATTGCGAAATTGAATCGATTGAAGATGGAAAACGAAAGTTTGTACATTCCAATACTTTGAAGCCGTTCAGTCCTGCAAATTTTACTGAAGATGACCTTTGTGTACCCACCGATTTGGAACACAGTGAATCAGATGAAGAAAAGAATGACTTCGTAATCGAACAAGGCCGTCCAAGAGCCATTGATGTGAATAGAAACGAACATGCAAACAATCAAGCACGTGATCAAAATAATGCAGATCAAAGACGATATAACTTAAGAACTGCAAGACGTGCGCCTGATCGATACGGTTTACCCGTGTTTGACTATTGAAATGTGCTTGAAAGGAAATTGACTTTCTGTTGAGAGTAACAGAGTACGAAGAACTTTGAAGCTGAATTAAACAATTACACCATATGAAGATTGCAAAGTGAACTGTACAGAACTATTGAAAACGGACAAATAAAAATTTTATTGTAGTTGAAGTATTTTAACGTTTTAAGTTATTAGGTATTGTTTATTGTAATTGATTTATTTTTTGTTTTTGGGTTTTTGGGAATTTGGCTTGAGTTTAGGAGGAGGGAGTGTGAGGAAGTGAGGAGAAACGCGAGAGGTATGGAACGAGCGTAGCATTTTTAGAAGAGCATGTGACTATGTAGAGACTGTGTGGGCGTGAAGTGAGAGAGTTTGAGGAGAGACGATAACTAGGTTGCGAAGGAAAGTTGTGAACATAGGTTGAGAAGAATAAAAGCGAGAAAACGAATTTACTGTGTATTTATGAGTCGCCGCTTCGTTACACACCCTTCTACCAAATTTGGGCCATCCCCTTGGACAAAAATATTGCCAAAAAGTATAGCCCTTCCTAACAGAAGTTGTCAAAAAGTATTGGGTAAAATCCCAGCTTACCTGGACAAACAATTTGGGATTGGTCCATCACCTTTGTCAAGGCAAATATATGAATACTCGAATCTTTAGATTTTACCATTTTCAAAGATTTCATGGGACATTTTTAGTGTCCGAAAGTGTTCTGTTAAAGATGTCCGAAATTCCCTGAAAAAAAAAACATCCGAAAAATAGTTGTCCAAAAACATTTTGTCCAAACTTCATTAGTACGAATTGTTTTGCTTTTTGTGTAACTACAACGATCATTTACAGCGGTTGATGTTGTTTCCCGGCCTTTTAATGACAATACTGTTGTTGTTGCTACCACGAAACGTTCTCTCGCGTTTACCCCCATGTGTTTAAAACCTTGCTCAGTCGCTAGCTAAAAATGCCCGGGCAGTATTCCAAATATGGGCAAAAGAAAGTTACGCGGTGCTTGCCATGGTTCTCCTAAGAAAAATCGGCTATTTGCGTACCCATAAGTTTTTTACCAGTAGTAGGGGTTTGCTTGCAAGAAGACCTGCTTGAGAAATATGACTTTTTGCAAAGTCAGCCAACGGCCGAATTTCAAATTTCAAAATGGCAGACGGGATGAGACTTGCAGCGAGCAATAAGGCTCAAACAAAATCAAGGAAATCATAGGGAATACCCACAAAAACAGGCAGGTAAGGATTTTAATCCATTTGAGAAGTATTATGGACAATTCTGAAACATTCTTCACGTGTCAGAATCGCCCATGCATAGTCATGACAAAAAATCTGATGATAATTGTCTAAATTTCTGTTTGGTTGGCCAACAAAGTGGGTGTCACAAACAGTAGCCCCATTTGAACAATCGCTCAAATTTTATTACAAGACTGAACTGCAAATTTGTTAGTTAGACCAAGGATCGAATTGTTTTTCAATGTATAGCATAGCTTAGGTTCCAAAATTACTAAACTGGGGTCTTTTAGTAACTAATTTACTAACTGTGGTCTGTCTTTGAATTTGTTGCAAAGAGGCAAAGATCAATGGCGTATCGATTTTCATTTATGTATCAAAGTAAATTAAACAAAAATGACAAACAAAGCAAACCCGATTATTGAAGACTTGAACGATAACAAAAATCCAACAATTTTGACTCCAAGGCAGGATATGTTGTTTTGCTTAAAACTTTGAGTTAAAGTGGGTCTTTTAAAGTGTAATTGTTCAAACATTGAATATTGAAAATCCAGCATCCTTAAAAAAATTCAAATTATTGAAAAATAAATCAAATAAGAACTTTGCGATCAGTTTGATAATTGAGTTTTCATAACTTTGTCAAACAGGTGAACTTTTTAGGGACACACAGTAGATGGTCAACCTCCAAAGCTGCTACCACAGTTGACATTAGTTCTTTGGGTGAAGTAGCTCTATGTAAATGTCTGCCGCCATTGAAATCTCAATTTTGTTTTAAGTACTTTACGTCAAGAAATGAGAATATTGCTTGCAAGCTCTCTGATTTGTTGAATACTGTGGTTATCTCCGGCTGCATGTTTCTGGACTAAACAGGGAACCTGGTAAAACTGGATGATTTTGGTTCCTTGTTACAGTCAGGTCTATGGAAGAGAAAAAGAGAACTTTGAGTTTTTTTCAACTGGTTTGTTTGGGTTCTTCCAAAATAAGAAACTTACCAAAATCCTTCTTTTTAAAACCAGTGATCAAGGATGGAAGAATGCTAAAAAAGAAAATGAAATATTTTCAACTTCAATCTCAATACTTATTTTCAAAGGGAAAAACAATCTGCAAAGAAGAAAATTTCTGGGTTAATCACTACAAAAGGCAAAGATGCCTTTGTGAGATGATTCTGACTTCCTATTTGATTAATGTTTATGATGTTTAGTTCGATCAATAAAACGAAACAATGCGGACGAAGCTGTGGTGCTACACAAGAGAACAAAATCTCGACTTATTGTAAGAGAAGTGGGTTCTGAACATATTTCATAACTAGCAAAATTAAATAGTCGTTCATTGAACTTAGGCAAAATTTTCCAGACGAACTTAATTTCCTTGCTTGTCAACCACTTGACATTGAAATAAATGCTCTCAAATAGAGTGCAGTCTCAGATCAATTGTTACCCTATCTCATCTCATCATAGTTTACCTCATTCTCTTGGGACTACACCGTGTCAACCGTCTGTAGCTTATTGTATACAAAGAGGTGCGATGCGATGACATAGTAAGCGCACCAGTTGACTCTTTGTATTCATCAACTAATAGACAAAGCCTAGCAATATGGTTTTAAGTGCTTAAACTTCACGCTTTGGGTATGAGGAGCATAGGTTCCAAATCATTAAATCGGCGAAAAAGGTGGGTGTAAAATTCTACGACATGATTTTTATAACTGAATTTCTTAAATGAAACTTTATCAACCTATCCATAATTCTTCCGTTAGACGTTTGAGAAATTTTGAATTGTTTCTGAAATTGCAGCATATTTCATATTTCAGCTCATTTCAGAATGTGACGTCATCAAATTTCTAAATCAAAAACCACAAAGAAGTGACAGATATTTGCTTGATACCATATTGTAGACATCCATAAACTATGGTTTTTTAGAAAATTATCTCATGTTGCGTCACACAGTTTAAACAGTTTTAAGTCTTTTCGAAAACTTTTCTTCAGTTCACGAAAAAGAAGAAAAACACTCAAATTCTGGAAATATTGAAGATTTCAGAAAATTCCAAAAACAGAATTACAGCAACCAAACCAAAGTTTCTTTGAAGCTATTCATTTCAACGAAATAGGTCATTGCACTTTACACCCAACTTTTTTAAAGATTTGGAACCTATGCTTGCATGAGGAGCATCAACCAACTACGATCAGGCTATTCCACAGAAGAATTAACGCAAATTATGTGAAGTCCCATTTGTGCCACTCAATTGGAAAGAAAAGTCCCATTTATGCTGCTCAATTGGAAAGAAAAGATGCCATAATTTACACAGCCTTCTTCAAGGTTTGAACCACCCATTTTACCACTCACCTTCCTTTCTTTAAATAGGTAGAATTTACTTCGCAATGATATTATCAAATATATTTAAGATAGACACAAACCTGGGCATCCAAGAGCATTAGGACCATTAGCCGCTGTTTCACCATCAGGACAACAACCATAATGTGTCTCTCTGCATGCCACTGTTGAGTGAACTAAACCTAAACAATCAATCATTCATTTCATCAATTTCATGTACTTGCTAATTTACATGCACCATGTATGCTAATCTGCGGAAATTCCAAAAAGCATCAGACATTCCCCTGCAAGTTTTCAACAGACCTTGGAAAGTCAGTCGAGAAAGTGACCAAGCGGGCAAAGGCAAGTCAAAAAAGGGGGTGCTCTCTCTTCGATGGTGGATCCATCGAAAAACTATCTTAAAGAAACATCCCTGCATGCAACATCTTACCCATGTTATATTTATTGTCTGATATAATAAGAGTGTCTATTCAGTTCGTGGACATTGTATATAATGGTGTTTTAGTAACATGCTGTAGATTGAAGAACTTTAAAACATGAAACTGAACTAAACTGGACTGTTCATTTATTGAGCTTTTGATTTGTAGCACAATCAACTTGCTGACAACTAGCAACCATGGTGCAGTGCAATTCAGGTCAAATATAACAGTTTTGAATAAAGCAGTTGTTATAAAAATCTGACAATGTACTGAGACAGGAGAATTATAAAAAATGGTTCGGGTTTGACTTATTCTTTATCAATACTATCAGTGTAATGAATTCCTGCGATAATGGATTGTATCTGGTTTCTTGCAGAGTTTGTTGTATCGAGATTCGTCCCCACCCTTCGAGGGCTACGTAGAGTGAAGCGAGTCATGAGCTCTTAGTAATACAAGGCTAAAAGAATTACAGGGTGTGGTTATAACGAGAGTAAGGACCAAACCAGCACGCTGCATCAATAAACTTGATTCTCAGCTTCCTCAAGCTGCCTTTGTATGCTAGGTAGAAATATAAAGAGAAATACCTGATTCATGGAAGCTTGAAATACCACCAGAAGCGATTTCACATGATGAACCCATAAATCCACTTGGACAATGACATTGGTATGATGATCCACCGCTTGATACACATACACCTCCGTGTAAGCATGGGTTTGGATGACACTTGTCTTCATCTAAAACAAATTAAGAAATTTGCTCTGAAGCTGTCCTTGTATTCAAGTTATGGAAAATTTTCTAAACATGTTTTCTCCTACGACTACTATCACTAAAGATTGGATAGGAGCAATAAATAACGAATGGAATATGCATCATAGATTCATTGCACAGCCATTGTTGCCATCTCCACTTCAAAGCTTTTGAGATAGTCATAAAATAATTTTGACATTGAAAAATCTCAAATTTGGCTTTCTATCATCTTTAAAATCATTTCTTTCCCAGTTACATAAATAGACAAAATCATTTTCAGCAATAATAGCAATTATGTTGACTATACGAGAGATTTGAAAATAATCATACCCATAATTCTAAGAAACAGCTAAGAGACAGGGTTTAGAAGACATCGCAAATTTTGCCTTGGGTCTTTAAGGTAACTCTGCTTTTCGCTCCAGTGAGCAGCGACTTGTTGTTTTGCAAAACCCCTCTCCTCAGAAAACAGTTAATTTCTCCAATACCATTCGGTCGATCGAAGAGTGGTAAAAAGGAAGCTGTTCTACATAGTTTCGGAAATCAAAAGTTTGCCAATTGTAAAATTTCCTTTAAAGCTGTTTTTTCACATTTTTTGAAAAATCTAAGCAATGATAACGCCACTGAGCGGTATTCAAATCCGTGTCTACGGGTTATGTACATCAACGGACAGTGTACGTCCACTCTCTTCTAACTGATCTGGACGTGGATTCTGCACATCTACCTTCCACAGGTAGTCTTGAGATGAAAATAAGAGTAATTTTTCAACTCATTTTTCAATAACGGGTATCCTAAAGAAGGCCTTCCTACTTGAACAGTTACGGAAAAACAATCGCTGAATTGTTTATTTACTATCTAAACAGATTTCAGCTGCGTGAAGCCTGAGTAGCATCTGATTAATTTCTTTCATTTCCTTTTTACAGATCAAATGAAGGCCAATATATATTGATTTTACCTCAACGCTAGGCTACCAGAACCTCAAAATTAAGATATTTTGGAGTTCTCGAGGCGAACTGTTCAATGGATCAATCGATAAAGAATTGAAAAGTTGAACACTTTACTTACCTTCACATAAACGACCAAGCCAACCTCCATTACATGTGCAGCGGTAATCGTCTCCTTCTGCTAAACAAATTCCGTCGTGGTGACATGGATTCGGATGGCATGGATCTCGCTCTGCAAACAAAATGAAAGTTACTATTGTAAATTTAACATTAAGTTCTTAAAGCAAACGATAAAAAGAGATGGTATGACTACTTAAATTTCTTCTTTCAACTTTATCTACCGAGCCACAAAAAAGTTCCCATTTTTGAAAATTCATAGCTTCAAGAGTTCTTCACAGATTTGAATGATTCGAATTCTAGTTGGGGGCCAAAGCATCGAAGTATTTTACTGTGATTTCTCTGGCTGTCTTACGAGCACTAGAAATGTAAGTAAATTTAAATTTAAAAATATTTCATGGTTGCAAAATGACTGAAAAAGGGTCGAAAACATTGATTAAATGATAAAGGACTCCTCGCACAGAACAATAAAGAAAATGCAATTTCTCATGGCATGGCTGAGAGGTATCCTCTGTACATTCATTACCATGGGATTGAAAATCCTGAGTATTTGCTTGAAAATCTACGTCTTATAACTCTTGAGAGAGGTAAAAGCCCCATTACGTATTGTTCTGTGCGAGGAGAGTCCTTTTTCGGTAATTATGCAACCATTAAATTTTCATAAACTTGAATTTACCTATACTTCTATACTTCTAGTGCTGGTAAGAAAGCAAGAAAAGTTACACAAATACTTCGATCTTTTGGCTTTTAACTGAAATTTGAATCATTATAATCTGTGGTGTACTCTTTGTGCTATGAATTTTTAAAAGTGGGAACTTTTTTCTGGCTCACCCGGTAGCAATTCATATTCCCTACTGTATCCTGTAGAAGTCTGGGATATTCTCCTAAACATTTTAAGCACATACAACACATACGCTGCTGGCCAAAAGAGTCCAACCACTCTGCATAAACCGTAAAAAATGATTTTATTATAACCCAGGGCGATTAATTTAGCTAGTTTGTAAATCTCTGGTGGTTATAGATCATTGTTTCATTCTTGAGCGGGATGGCTCTGTGGTAGCATGTTTGACTACCAATCTGCCGGTTGGTGGTTCGAGTCCCAGCCCTATCCAAAGTGTTACTGTCGCTAGTTAAGCTCTTTAATACCTTCACAATATTTTCCTCTAAACCCTGATGAACATGTGCACATGACATCAGCTAGATTTTCAAAGCATGTTCCTCCGTTGAGGCAAGGACTTGCTGCGCATCTGTCTTGTTCTATCCGAGAAAAAGAAAATAATACATTAGTTGGCAATCAGAAAAGGGTGCATCTGGGTAAATAAAAAGAGTACATGCATTGAAGCTCTGTAAACAGTTCTGATAAAATGTGATTTTCGTATGCGCTGTAAATCTGGAATTAGCAATTCTGGAAGCATTGTTTGATGGCAGTTTGCAGTTCTGCTGTCAAAAAGTCAACAAACTTAAGATTAAACCGACATCTGAGGATTTTAAATCTCCATTATTGAGCTCACTCAGGTCGTCCAAAGGATGAATGAATAAAGTAAGAACATTATCGTAATGAATACTGGTGCGTACAGCAATTTGTATGTTTGAAAGGCGTAAGCAATACACAAATAGTATTCTGGAAGCAATGTTACGATTCACTCGCCAAGTCCCGATATATGTTTGTGCCTTGTTTTGATAGCTCCTAGTTCCAAAAAGCGCGACTGAGCTAAATAACTATTGGTGTGCATAGCTGACTTCCTTTTAATTTGGCTCATCAGCTGTACAAATCTCTATATTTGTAATTTACTTGCACAGTATACATGGCTGTTTCACTTATTTTCACGTGCACCTTAGCTATCAGTTGTTTAAGTCTCTATCTTTGCAATCTACTTTCACAGTATTAACTGCAGTGGCGTCGCCACGGGGTGAACTGGGGACCCCAGTTTTCTCATAGGTTGATTTTCTGTTTTCTCGAAATCTGTTAAAATACTTGGGGAGGGATGATTTTCACTGACTTGGGACCTTAGTCATAACTGGTTTCCCCCTTGAACTCTGAATTCCGTTATTGAAGATTTCAACAAAAGCCTTAAATTTCAATTTCAAATCATGTCTACTCCTTGTTTGCAAATAGATATATGATGTACACGTCTATTTCAATTCTCGATCGCATAATAATGCTCGCTATTATATGAAAAGGCTGCTTGAGATAGTTGCTTTTCCAAGAATTTCGAAATAGATCAAAGTAATACTGAGAGGGGCTTTCCATGTTTTCCAAGAGTCTGACGGGAGTTGTCAAGAGGAACTTTTCTGGGGATTTCTTCCGAGACCTTTCAGTCTTTCAGTTTTATCCGACCGAGTTTTTTGGGCTGGTGACGCCTCTGATTCACTGCTGTTTCGCGTATTTTCACTTGTTGGCTACTCAGCCGTATGAATTTCCATATTTGCAATCTACTTCCACAATATCCACTGCTGTTTCGCATATTTTCACTTGTTGCTTGGCTGATCAGACTTATAAATCTCCAGGGGTTGTCAGGAGAAACCTAACGTTTCAAATGTAACACACTGTTATCTCAATCAAAACCTTTTCTAAACAGCAATTTTCCACTTCTTTGTCACAATCCAGTTGCCTTGCAGCTGCATTCCTGTGATGTGTCTCATCCAAATTTCTTTGACCAGGTAGGAGTTCTCGTTCACAAGGAGGAACTTTTCGACAACGGTGAAAAGGAAGAACTGAGGATGAAGATTTCCAAACATGATCCATCAAACATTTTCATGGATCAATCATGCTCCGTTAATCCTGTGCATAATAATCAACCATTTTGCACTCTTTATACCGGTAGATTCATTCAACAGATCAGTAACAATAGACGATTACGCTAAAGATGGCGGCGAGCTGCGAGGAACTTTTTACCACGCTGCACTGCGTTCGAATGACGAATCTTTAACGATTCAATGGGAATTTGATTAAAAAACGTAATGCATCGTGGTAAAAAGTTCCTTGCCGCCATCTTTAGCGTAATCGTTACTGATCTGTTAAATGAATCTATGATGGCATGGTCATACCTGCAAATGCAACGTCTGTAAATATAATGATATCCTGTAGAATTTGCCCATTCATATTCAAGTAGTTTAATATTCATCTTATGTATTTATGTATTTATTTCTTTAGTTATCTCCTTTCATTTGTAATAATAAATTCGATTTAGATTACTTGTATGCGTAATTATATGTATAGTTTTTCATGCGGCATTAGCTGACACGGTGAAATATATCTATCATGAGTGGGCTACCACAATAGGAGAATTAAAATGTGCTCCTGCCCATATATATGTGTATAAATAGATACAAAAATCGAATAAAGATAAGGCTACAAAGAAACAAACAATGACATTTGGAAAACTTTCATTGGGGAAATCAACAATGGGCATATTCGTTAAATGGGCATCGTAAGTCCCAACTGCTCGCTATGTATAGACCACTTAAGAGTTGAACTTCTCCTGCTTCAATACTGGCAAAGCATCAGCAATTTTGAAATGAAGAATAACAATCTCTAAATGTTTTCCTTCCTTCTTATGCCTTCGGTACATAAATTCCCCTCAACAGTTCGGTCTCACAGCATCAAGCAAAATAGCACTCTTTGTCTATGCTTTCGCAACAACAAATGCACCACTTACTAATATGGTCAGAAGTCACCATTGCTGCTCTATTCTGCAATAGGCAAAGGAAATTGCATTTGCAAAACTTCAGTGGTCAAAAACATCGCTGTAACAAAGATATTCCAATTTAATGGGTTTCAAAACATGTACGAGAACTGTGTAGACATTTAAAAGTAAGATGCTTTTGGATTATTTATCACATTCTTATGGGCAGGAATTTTTTTAGGTAGCTGACATAGCGATTAACTTGAAAAACACATAAGTCCCGCCGTGAGTGTACTCCTGACGACCCTTATGTTTGCAATCTCCTTCACTTTCTATTGGAAAGTCAATGAAAAGCAAAGATACTATTGATTGAAATCGGTCCTTGTTTCTTTCACGTCCACAATATCAAAGTAGCTTCACAACAACAAACAGATTACTTACCTTCACAAAGAAGACCTCTATAGCCATCAAGGCATTTGCATTTGAAATCATCTCCTTCGGAGAGGCAAAATCCTCCGTTTTTGCATGGATGGTCATGACAATGATCAATGTCTATAAAAGCAAATTCAGAGCTCTTAAAACTCCCAACAGAAGTTACTTAAAACAAATAATGAAACTTTGAAAGATACTTTGATAGATGCATCTCTTTTCAAGTTTCACAGATGCAAAATTTTGTATCGGTGCCAGCAAACTCTATGCTCAGGTTACTAAGCTCAAGCCCAAGAGCCATCGATGTTCGATAATGGTTCCAGCAAGCAAAAATAGTCATCCTAGTCTATGTACTATTTTCTGTTTTAAAATTCATTTAAAAGAACCAAATAGAGTTATAAAGAGGTATGGGACGGTGCACTACTTTTTTCAAAGATGATGGATAATCAGCAGTGGAGAATCTTTGTTGCAAACGCTGAAATGCAGTTGCAAAGCGCGAAATAATGCAGCAAAAATATCAGTTTAACTCCAGTTACTGTGCACTCAGAGGAGAGGAAAGGCACACAAATCTTACTTCATCAAACTATAAGAAGTTACCTGTAACATAAAAGTGGCATTTAAGGCATTTTGCCTTTCCTAGGAAACGCTTATTTTCTCGAGTTCATTGAAAAAGAAAGTGGAATGCGATTATTTCCAATGAGCTTACCTTCACAATGGTCTCCTCTAAATCCTGGTTTACAGAGACACTTGAATTTTGTCACTTCATTCAAGCAAGTTCCTTCGTTGAGGCAAGGATTGGCATCACACAAAGATGCTTCCTCTAAAGAAAAAACAGGATTCGAGATGACCTCAGTATGTACCAAATTAAACGATAAATTGACAGGACATGTTATGATAGAACCTGGATATACTGCAGGCCAAAATCTATGATTTAAGTATAATTTAAATACATTGCTACTGCAAATTCAGCAAATAAGAGTAATCAACAATTTTCGCATGAGTGAACTTGCTCACCCGATGATGCATTACCTTTGAAACGGAATGCCGGAAGAACCACAAAAACGTCACGAGTTAGATCACGCATAGCTTCCATTTGCCATTATAATCAAATTATTTACAGTTGGTACGATACACAGTGACAAATTAATTCAAACCAATTATCTAAAATACTATAAAAAATAAGAAGTTTAAACTAGGATCTTCGTTATCACCTTTTTCTATTTAATTGCAGAACTTGCGTGTACAATTTTGCCCATTCCATTCTTTAATAATTCTTTTAAATATCGCTGTTGAGTTTGCATTTTCTATGCCGGGTGAGCAAGAAAAAAGTACCCATTTTTGAAAATTCATAGCATCAAGAGTACTTCACAGATTTGAATAATTCAAATCCTCGTTGAAAGCCGAAAGATCGAAGTATGTTTGTGATTTTTTTCGCTGTCTTACGAGCACCAGAAATTTAGGTAAATAGATGTTTTAGCTATTCTGACGAGAATCAGAATTGAACGAAATTTTGCTGCATTCTGTAGAATTTTCGAATGTGCACAATAGACCTTTTAGCTAATCAGCAAAAGAGCCTAGATCGAGCGTTATTTTTATACATTTTTATACACGAGATTCGATCGAGTGGCGCTAGAGCTTCTATCGCTATTGTGCACATTCGAAAATTCTACAAAATGTAGCAAAGTATCGTTCGATTGAGATTCTTTTTCAGAATAGCTAAATGGTCTATTGTGATAGAAGCTCTAACGCCACTCGATCGAACCTCGTGTATAAAAATGTATAAAAATAACGCTCAATCCAGGCTCTTTTGTGGAATAGCTAAAAGGTCTATTATATTTTACAAAAATTTCATGGTTGCGAAATGACTGACAAAGGGCCTAAAACATTGATCAGAACATAAAGGACTCTTTGCAAAGAACAATAAAGAAAATGCTACTTCTCAAGCGTGAGAGATATCCTCTGCACATTTATGGCCATGGGATTGAAAATCTTTCGTATCTGTTTGAAAATAGATGTCTTATAACTCTTGAAAGAGATGAAACGCCCATTGTGTATTGTTCTGTGCACGGAGAGTCCTTATGATTTGATCAATGACTTAGGCCCCTATTCAGCCATTTTGCAACCAAGGAATTTTATAAAGTTTACCTATACTTCTAGTGCAGATAAGGTAGCAAAAAAAGATCACAAAAATACTTCGAGATTTCGGCTTTTAACTAAAATTTGAATCATTCAGATCTGTGAAGTAAACTTGGTGCTATGAATTTTCAAAAGTGGCAACTTTTTCTGGCTTAACCGGTAGTGTCTGATAGAGTGTTCCAAAGGAGAGAGCCTTTGACTTCAAGTGAATTAACTCCGCATGTGCTTGCATTTCTTTTCGATAATTGCAACGGATTCTTAGTTCCTAATTCAAATCTAATGTGTTTTCTTTCAAAGAATGTCCATGTAAATGGTGGATTTTCTTCTGAAAGACACTTAAAGATTTGAAGCATCAATTTTTGCAAATTCTTTGTTTGGACCTTTCGTTCATCTGTTCTTTCAAGAAGCACTTCATATTTTATATTGAAGTCGTTATGGAAAATCCTTAATGCTCTTTTTTGGATACGGTCTATCTGGTTGGTAGATGTCTTCCCATGGTACATCCAGATCAGATCAAGGGGCAATCATTGTAATTAGACATAACAAATGTATTATAGAGATTTCTTACCCTTTTCGTGGTTAAGACAAGGAGACACGCGCAAAAAAGCACTCACTTTCCCGTTTGCTTTTTGACAGAGGGCTTTTGCATGATCATCAAATTTCAGCTGAGAATCAATAGTAACTCCCAGCAAATTAACTTTGTTTCGTAAGGGGATGATTTTGTCATTAATTTCGAGGATGAATTTTGGTTCCTCTCTTAGGCCTAGAAACAAAATCTGAAATTTTCCAGGGTTGGCTGCTATATAATTATCTCTAAACCAGTCCAGAAATTAAACACCACGAACATGAACAAGGTGGCAACGCGAAGCTGAAAGGCTTAGCTATCTTTTGAGATGTTGCTTGGTCAGCTTAACTACAACCACCCTTCGAAAACAAGCTTCGAAGCATGGTAATTCATTCATGTCCCAAGTCGACTTCAAATCCCTCTCTACGTTATGTTTTAACAAAATGTTGACTGGAAAAGGATGGTGATCTTTTCACTCTAAATGACAAATGCAGGATGTAAATTCGTGTAGTCTGGTTTTTCAGACAGTGATCATAGCTTAAAGTAATCGTGCAGCATCTCAAAAGATAGCTCAGCTTTCCAATGAACGGTGCCGCAAATACACGATAGCTAAGCATTTGCCAAGCAGCATATCTTGAAATAAAACAGCTATTCACGATTCCAGATACGATTAAATGAAATTTGAAACTGAACTTTTTGCTCTGTTAAAGGTCTAATATCACCATTTCTGAAAATTTGTAATATGGACATTCTATCATCGCTGAATTCGATACCATCACTCAAATCGTGATATTTTGACAAGAAGTGCCCCTAAAAGCCCCTGAAAGATGGGGTGGTCTGAAAAATTACCGCGCAAAGAATGAAACTGGGTGGAGAGTTTGTGACGTAACAACAGGAACCACGCCGCGCGCAAGTATCCAATACTTTATTGAGGAATTTTGATGCGTGTGGATAAACCGTGGGAACAAACGAACTAGATCTTCAAAAATGTCGCAAACATTGTCTGAATCATCTTGGAAATCAAAAGATACGTGAGACGAAGCAGCAACAGTGAGCAATGACCGTAGTACGGCAAACTTCACATTGTGCTTAGACCCAGCCTTGCACATAAAAGATCTATGTCAAGATGACACTGTTGCCGACGAGGAATGGATAAACAAATGACTAAAGCATGCTAAAATGACAAGAAACCCACAACTGATTTTAATATGAAAGCTCTTACCTCAGTTTGCAGCGGAAATGCTGAGTTCGCGGCCAATAGATTCACCACGGGTTCTCCAGGAACAAGCCAAAATTTATGCCTCTACGAAACGGCACAGAGTTCCTCAACGCTTCCCAACGTTCCGCTTTGCCCTCCTCAAAAGCACTTCTGCAGATGATAAGACATCACTAAACTCAATGTATGAGTTGTAATTCCTATAAAAATTTTCATTGATAAATTGTCAACACTCTTGTCCTTGGGAACTCTCATGATCGAAAGCCAGATCGCACAAGATCATGACCTGCTGACTGCACGCCCATAATAACCGCAAATTTTAGTGTAAGATATATTAACATTTGACACCATTCGAAAGAAGATTCTTTGAGCTATTCATACATGATTATTGTTTCCTTCAGCTTTCAATGTTACCCCGGAGAATTCTCTCTTCTCTGCAGAACGCCAGATATAGTCTTTAGGGAAACGGTTCTTGTATTGAAGGGAAAGCTTTCACCTGGCCTATGTGATTATCCTGTACCTTTAGCGCGACTTTTAGGCTAGCTTTAAACCCCGATGTCATCTGATGTCAAACTTCTTCTGTATGATAACTCCATCCTGGGAACAGATGCACACTGTATCGATCTCTTCTTGTATGGAAAAGAAATGCTTCGCAAAAATGACGGAGTGCTTCTTTTCGCTTCATTTTGCCTTCTCTCTCTCATCTCTGTGTAAGTTCCGTCACTTCTTCCTTCGTTCCTTCGCTTCAGGCTTGTCATCTCCGAAGAAGCCAGTTTATGGACTGAAATACCCAACTCTTTGTCATAGGTAATTGCTGCAACCATAAACCATACATCTCTCAGGCATGGCTGAAAAAACAGTTTTGCGGGAAGAAACAAGATGCAACCTTGTAGTAGTGTTTTCAATGAAGGCCTGTGCTGTGATTCTTTCATGCGTTCCTGCCGTGACGTTGCAGCGCTCGTTACCAGTCTTCTTTTCTCTGCGCGGTAATTTTGAAAAATTTCCGCAAATTCGCAACTTTGGGGGGCTTTTAGGGGCACTTGTAGGCAAAATATTGCGATTTGAGTGATGTTATGGGATTCAGCTGTCATATTACAACTTATCGAAAATGGTGATATTAGACCTTTAAACAAGATACAGCAAAT
Source organism: Aurelia sp. 3 sensu Dawson et al. (2005) (assembly GCA_964020215.1). Classification (NCBI taxonomy): domain Eukaryota; kingdom Metazoa; phylum Cnidaria; class Scyphozoa; order Semaeostomeae; family Ulmaridae; genus Aurelia; species Aurelia sp. 3 sensu Dawson et al. (2005). The sequence goes on from OZ026590.1 coordinate 11,128,865, forward strand.
GAAAAGTTCTCGGAATACAAGGTATGAACAAAGACACGTCTAATGAACTGATCTGAGGATCTAGGCTGGGAATGAGGGTTTGGATTTAAAAATTTGTGACAGTGAACTCGAAATAATTAAAAAAAACAAACTATTTTGGTCCGCAGATTGACAGCTCTCATAACTGGAAAGAACACACCAAGACTGTTTTTTACCAAAGTTTCTACAGCTATTGGCTTTCTAAAACATTGCAAAACCTTCGCACCACAGGAAACACTGAAGACTCTTTACACAAAAAACAGGAAAACATTGAAGACTCTTTATCACCATCCTATTGTTGAACAACACTTTCGATACTGTTGCTTTGTTTGGGGTTGTGCTTTGACAACCTTAGCAGACTACTTATTGACCGGCAGGGCTGGGAGACAATTGAAGAACTCGTAGTTAGTGAATCTAAAACAATGGTCTTCATGTCCCTGCACTGGCTCCGCAAAACCTGTGTAACCTCTTCACCTTGTTGAAGGGCAACCCTCCTTAAATGTATAAAATGAAATGAAATGAAATGAGAAATTCAAAGTGCTCTTCGTATGTCCTGCGCAATTCAGAGACGATTTAAGACTGCCTAAGAAAAAGTCACGTAATGGGCAAAAAATGTTTTTCTTATTGAGGAGCAAAAGCGAGGAATGATTTTCCTGCCGATACCAAACTGGAGTCTTTCCACTATAGTTCAAATACTCTATTTACGTTGTTCTAGTTTTTTCATCATAGATTTTGTAAATTTTTTGATCAGACTTTTAATATCATGGTTTTATAATGTTTAATTTTCTTTTTCCTTATCAATTACATATTGTAATTGATATTTTTAAGATGAGGGCCCCTTGTAAAACAACTCCGGGGGAAAGGCACCCTCCTTAATAAAATCAAATATCAAGTATCAAATGTCTGCAAATATCTGTTATTGTCGGATATTTTTACCCGGAGGAAGACCAAATGCAACTTCGAGTGGTTTGAATCTGTCTAGATTGCCGAAACCAATATCTTTGAAAATAATATTTTCTAAAACAATGGTAGCATAGGATAGCAAATTCCCTTAAAAACCCTAAGTCAACTCCATTTCTGAAATACCTGGTGTCCCAAAAAGAGTATAAGCGTTTCAGCAGTTACTGTGAAGGAGCCTTGGATTCAAAATGTTTATTGTTCAAATCGGGTTTGTATTCCCTGAGCAATTCATCTAAACAGGCAAAATTTCTGAGGCAGCCTGAGACAAATGCTTATTGAATCATGCTGCTACTATCTATGCGGCATTTAAAGAGAATTTGGAGTAATTTCTATGCTTAGAAATTTCCTGGTCAACTAAACTATTACATCAATGAGAGAAAATGTTAAGTTGCATTTACAGTTACAATTACACTTTAACAGTTTGCAAAACAACTTTCTAGGACTGAAGGACTAAAGGAAAAGGAATTGTGTCAAATACTGTTCTAATACTGAAGGATCTCATTTCGTTACTGATGTGATTGCTCAGTGATGTTGAGCTTTTGAATTAGTGGAGGGTAAATTTCACTTTCTTAGCTTAGCAAACTTCCAAGAATGATGTATTGCATTGATGTATTGAACTGCCCCAAGAGCTTTTACGAAAATTACGCATGAAGGTGAAGGTGAAGTTGCGTTTTTCAGCGCCAAGCGCTGGGATCGCAGAAATAGAGCAGACCTAATCGAGTCCGCAACCCCTTGTCATGACGGCGTCATTATGACGCTCAAGTGGTGGGGCCCTACCGGGACTCGAACCCACTCCGCCTGACTATTCTGGCTGCAATGTCAGAGGGTTACACCACTGCGCCACAACGCATAGATAGTAACCACACACAACTCAATAACCATCTGTCTCAGGCTGCTTCAGAAATTTTGCATGTTTAGGTGAGTTACACTGCGAATACAAACCTAATTTGGACATGCTAGGTCGCAAAATCTAAGTTGAGACCTCTTGTATGCCACTAACTGAAAATAAAGATTTTTGAATCAAGGCTCCTTCACAGTAACTGCTCAAACGATTATACTTTTTTGGGACTCCCAGTAGGTTATACCTCATATGACTTACATCGTCTTGTATTGTTTTCGGGCTCAAAGCTCGGTTATAGAATATTCTTTGAAAGACTTCTGTCTTTACTTTATGCTGAATAGGAACAATGATCTACGCGCCTGCTTACCTTCACAATGATGACCTTTGAAGCCATGAGCACATTCGCATTTATATCCGTCATCAACATCTAAGCATTGACCAACATTCAGGCATGGATTAGGTGAGCACTGTGTTTCCACTGCGGAAAAAGTCGTATTGAAAAACATTCATTCCGTGAAAGTTTACAGTTGCAAAAGGACACAACGTGTCCTATCAAAAACATTTGATAAGCCTCGACATTGTTGCTGGGACACACAATATAAGAATAAAATGCGAAATATCATGGGTAGGGCGATCAGTTTGAAGACTATAATAACAGCTTTTGAGTTTAATATAAAAAATATCGATCGACCCGAAGCTGTCTGTACAAAGCAGAGCTTGCGAGGTCTTGTTCTTGTGCTGAGGCTGAGAACTACTATTTTCGGTATTGCCCAAAGGAAGCAATTATTACATGGTTTATTACCTTGTGGCAGTGCTGGATAACTTCTTGCTTCGAAAAGATCGATAGGAGAAAAGACCAAAATTGTTTCAACAGATACTAGAATGAACCAATTAGCGATGAAACTCGTTGGTGCTGTTCGAATCTGAGTTGTTACCTAACAATTTTCTGCTATTTTCTCGATCAAATTCCATTTTGTTTCCAAACCAACCCAGCGGCGGTCTATACTGAGAAATGCTTCCCTACGCCTACGTAAGTTTCGCATGCTCTCGACCAACACGATTTGTTAAAGGTTTTCAGCCCTGATCATAGGGTAATAAACAGATTTATAAAAACTGTTGTCACCAGACGATGGAATCAAAATTTAAACAGGAAATCCAAAAGCATCGTCAGTTTACAATCACTTCTTCTCGTCAATGACCAAGCGGGACAAAAAAGTGTATTCAAGATTGCAATATAATAAAGCATGGTAAGTGTTAGTCAAAAAACAATCATCACTTTGTATTTTATTTGCTCCTGATTACACGTATTGCTTGTACCACTCACAGGCTTAACAACCAGGAAGTTAGATTCATGAAAAATTGCAGAAATAAAATATGACATAAGATCATGACATTTGCTTCAGCTTGGAATGCGCTCTGAAAAATAGCGTGTAACTTGGCAGTCTGTCACGCATCTGACTGAGTGATAATGATAATACAACGAAATGACGAATCGAATGCCTGCTTATCCAGGTAACTTTCTTCGGCCGAAGAAAAAGTTAATGATTAACCTTCCTTTAATCTAAATACAAATATTCAAAAAAATGTCCGTTGCGTTGAGCTCGCCAGTCAGATATGAGATGGACTGCCTTTAATGAGATGAAAGAATAGTTACATTCGCAATTGTTTCCTCTGTAACCATGACGGCAAACACATCTATATTCAGTGAGTGACTTGACCATGCATGTACCAGCATTCAGACATGGGGATACTGAGCATGGTGATGGTGGCACTAGAAAAGAACAATAACGTTAATAACGTTAATCTCACATCTTTTCTCCTCAGTATGGAAACACTTTCTCATAATCCCCGTGCAATCAAGACACCATTCAGATACACTGGAAAGCCGCTGTAGACGGCGTTTAAGTCATGAACTACATTACAAAATTGCTAATAAAAAGACAGTCTTGGTCTAATCCTTAACATGTTTCTCGTCACTTAATCATATCAGAGAATAGAGCAAGCGTGCTTAGGCCTGGTGTGGTTAGCATTCTGTAGATGTATGCAAGTTGTAGAGAAAAACACCCATCAAATGATCAAATAACTGCCAAGTCGGGCTACACATTACGAGCCCAATACTTTCCGATCAACTAGGCAGTGTGCCTGACTGGCAATGTGAGAGATCAGTGGAAAATATTTCCTATTCTGATCGTTATCTATGGATACAACAATAGCTACTGACTTAATGCATGACGATCACAAGTAACGAACGGAAAATAGACAAGGTGCTTATTTTTCTTTTTCCAGCGAGGATAGTTCTCTTTCACAGGATAGATCGCATCGTTCAATAATCTAAATCTTGTCCTGCAAATTTGTTCATACTATCACCATAAAAGTCAGAAAGTGTGATGTATAACACACTTATACCCTTGTGCATATCAACTGAATATAGAGTGGTGCTGTAAAAATTCTCAGCATGAAAATGTTTCATGCAACTGCTCTGCCCATTTTGTCCCTTTGAACCTCGGTTCCGGCCAATTAATTTTTCATGTTGTTTCCGAAGTCCATGCCATTTTATCGTGAGGACACAGTAGAACATGTAGGAATCCATGGGAATAACAGCAGTCCAGTCGGAAAGTGGGATGAAGCCAGAATTCACACATCTCTATGCATCACTATCCTCATCATCGTCATCATCATCATTATAATGATAACAACAATCAATATTCATACAGGATAAGACTTTGTCAGCTTGCTCAGAAGCTGCTATCAGTCAAGGTCCTGATCATCATAAAGTAGGCTAATGGGATAAACACAATAGCTAGGTTACAGCTAATTATGGCCTACAATGGCCTTTCTCTACAGCATATCAAAGATTTCTAAAGTCTGCTTTGAAGTGAAAGTTTAGGAAAGGTTTCAAACCTAGACCCCACTGATTGCCTGTCATACACTTACTCAAAGCCTTAGAAGGCTTCAAAATCAGGAGAATTCATTCCACCGGGAGTTATTCAGAAAATCTGCTACAGAAAAGGGAAAGATCTTGATGTGTAAATTTCAAAAGATATGACAGGCTAAAGGCATTGAGTCCGTATAAATAGCGCTCTCATGACCAATATCAACTTCTTTTCAATTATGAAACAAAAGTTGTCATTTAATCCAAATTCAGTTAATATCCACAAGCAGGTAAATAGATAAAGTGGAAGTTAACTCACCACCACAAAAGTCACCAGTGTAGCCATTAATACATACACAGTGACCATCTCTGCAATTTCCGCCATTCTTGCACTGCGTATACCGACAACGATCTTGAACTGAAATAAACCATTGTCCATCTTTAGTCTGACTTCAAATAACCAGTTTCATCCAAAATGCAATATGGTATTTCTACTACTTTCAGGTGGTAAGGAGCGTTAGTCTAAGTCGTGGGCTCGAATTCTATAGCTGCCTCCTTGATAAGGCCCTGTATTCTCCCAAACATTCCAAATTCTCAACACGAAAGGGCGCAAATCTCAGATGCTAAATGACTGCCAAAGTGAGTTAGCTATTTCAACCAAGTCTTTTGAGATTTAGGTTGTGAAACACAATTTGCCGCAGGAGTAACCCTCGTTTGAAATGATATTTGAAGAAAATTTGGTGCAAATGATCAATAGTTACTTTATAGCCCTGAAGAGAATGGAACCACATTTGTCAGATATACACTTTGGCTCGCTAGGCCAGGTAAAACTATAAAGCCAGAGAATATGTTCGCCATATTCTATGAATGATAGTTTCTCGACTTATCTTCTGCATGTCTCAGTGCTGCACAAAAGTAAATAACATTCTGATGCATCATCAACAAAGAACAGCACGGGCAGCTGAACTGAGGTATCCTATCATTTTTCCCTTAGCTTGCTGCATGTTCAAGTCTGGCAAGCCGTTGAACTGCTTTGAGATACGATTATTTGCTAACAATGCTTTCAAGTGCATCAACATTGAGTTTAAAAGAGGGAGCTAAACTCACAGAAAGTTTGTTCCAGGATTGTAGCCAAAAAATTCATAAGATTTGTCACAAAGGATACAATGGCAATTATATGCTGGTAAAACCTGACCATGAAAACCTCCTGCCTCTTCCGATGCTCCACACTGCCAGTCAACATTATCCGGTCACCCTGCATACACTTTCGAAATGAATTTTTACCGTACAAGCCATATCAATTGTACTGGACTACAGTCCATACTCCACTGCAACTGACATGGCTAGTTTGTCGCTTTCCACTCTTTGCGTCAATTTTTTAAGTAAATTCCGAAATTCGATGTTATTGTGCGATGTGCGAGATTTTGCACCAATTACTTGTGACGTCACGATGACTTTCAAAGAAATTTCAGAAATATTACCAGGCTAAGGGAAATATTATCAGAAATATTAATTGACTATCCGTACGGACAAGGCACGAATTTCTTACTTGCATCATTTGGTACAGAGACGGTTTTCTACAACATAACAAACTGAAGAAATAATCACTTTGAAGAAAGAAAGGCTTAACTTGCGTTCGTAGCTTTGTGCTTGAATTCATAAAATGTGTTCAGACTCTAATAATTTTTACAGAAAGATCTTGATGATCAGATTCCGAAAATAAGCCTTTTTCCCATATTTGATCAAGTTATTTATGCGTTACGATAGGTTAAGATTGGAGTGCTTCTCTTGAGACTAAGGGTTGATGTCGTGCAACTTCCTCTGAAACTTTCTTCTTCAAATGGATTTTAGCGTATTTTTAATGCGTTGCAGGTAAAACCATTCTGCATTGAATGGTGTCAATTTGAACTTCGTACAATTTTCGTATGGGTAGTCACGGCTGCTGACTTGACTGCTAATATTTCCAAGTTCTCAATAAACATCATCTTGACGTCACAAGTAAATGGCGCATAATTTCTCAAAGCAACATTGATTTTTGGAATCTACATCAAAAGTCGACGTATGAGAATGGAGAGTTACCAACTAGCCAAAGTAGTTGCATGGGATTACAGTGAAAATTCATTTTTTAAGGTTTATACAGTGTGGATGCAAAATGGTTGTCAGCAGTGTACGTTGTTTTGATTAGATGTTGGCTTCAACTACCTTATCTATCAGAATTGAATAAGCAGTGGAAAGAAACAGTTGATCTTCCAAACTTGTGTAAGTCTCTGTATTAGATTGATGCAAAGGTTGATAATACTTACATTCACATCTCTGTCCAGTGTAGCCCGGAGGACATGAACATGAAACTAAACCAGAAAAGCCAATGCCAGTATTTGCTGAGCAGACACCCCCGTTCAAGCATGGGGTCATATGACAATGGTTGATTGCTAAGAACGAAACACTGTGGTTACCAATTTGTCCAATATTTCTGAGGAATACTGCTTTACCGTATTAATCAAACATAAATGTCCGTACCAAGCAGCCACCAAGTCCTTTAAAGTAAATGTTCTTTTTCTTTGTAATTCTGTTTCACATTAGATGTCAGGTAGTCTTACCATTTTCAACATCACGAACAACTCATGCTCGTGACCACATTTTATTTCTTTGAAACCCTGACCAGACAACTAATGTCAGACGGAATCTAGCACATTATTCATTAGTTCTTAAATCGTAGTGTAGTTGTTTGTTAGTTTAATGTTACGTGTCTTCTTTTTGACCACGGGGTAGTCATTATCTTTTCGCTCCCCATGGTATCGTCCCTGTAGTGTAGTACAGTAATTAGAATTTGTAAGGTAGAAAGTAATATTGTTATTGTAATAATATATAATCAATAGAAAAAAAAAAAAAAAAAACATAAATGTCATGCTCATCGTGGTACATTGTTTAAAGTACATGATTTTTTTTAAAAAGAATTCAACCGAGTTACAAAATATCAGTCATCATAGCATCCAAATTAATCGAGAAAACTGGTAAAATTGTTAAGAAAATTACTACATTGCGTGACGCTTCACTTTTTTTATCACTTTTGGTCGTTCCATTTTGGATTATATCCAAGGTGGCATCTGAGAGGACCGAATGGTCGAAGTACTTTGTAGGACAGCCATTGTTAACAGCTTATTAGACTTTACATGAGTTCAAAGAGTATGCCCCCTTTTGGAACATTTTTAATCATACACTCTTTGGAGCAGAACGGTGCTATTTGGAGCGTTCTGACGTGAACACAACCCTTGAGAGTTTCAAAGTTTAGAAATTAACGGTATGGAAAGGAACGATTGCGTTCTCTTGTGAACGGGGCCTAAATTTCTTACCTGAGCAATCTTTGCCAGTGAATTCAGCAGAACAGATGCATTCATAGTCATTGTTGACTTCATTACATGTTGCACCATTGTGGCATGGATTAGGTTGGCACTTGTTGAACTCTGAATAGACATCAATAATGATATCAACTGAAAGATCTACTGGAAAGTTGAAAACTAAAAACGTCTTTAACTACGCTCCAGATCAGCAAAGACTTTGCTAAATTCATAACAACGTGATTGGTCTTGTGCGAGGCACATAATATTGCGTAATGTGCATATCAAATGGAATAGATATAGCCATGACGTAGTCTGTGAACAGGTCTTGTATCTGGAAACTGCGGTGGAAGAAAGGGAGGAGCAAAAAGCCTGAAGGATTTGTAGGATTGGGCTGCATTTCTTAATTCAACATAACTCATTTGAAGTACATAGCTTTTTGTCATGTTTTCCTTGAATTTGAAATTCCGAAGCCTCATGAGAATATAGCTGAATTGTAATACGTAAGATTTATCAATAAAACCAGTTCCATTACTAACGGTGTTGCAAGTGGGGATAAATAACAATGACCTTTTTGTACCTCAAATTAGGTACATGCAATCAAAAAATAGCCAGTTTCTACAAGCTCCCTTATTTTCCTTTTCTTCCTTTTCTCACTCTGAAACTTGAAGCCGGTCCACAGGCTACAATCTCGATCAAAATACTTTGGAGAAGTCACAAAATTGTCTACTTTGGTCTTTGATTACATATTCCCCACTCCCCGTTTCAATGCTGCTTGAACCAAACGCCATTTGACCTTCTCAACATTGAGTTAAGGAAGAGGGGTATCAGAAGGTCCTACATAAACATTTTCGCCTTGAAATTTTAGGAAACATCACGAAAACACCAAAAAAATGCCTGTGTCCCGGCTTTTTTTGCTCAGGATCGTACCTATATCGAGTGGTCGCTATGAATAGACTGAAGAAAACGTCTACGCACCTATTGTTTCTTTAGCTACACAATGAAACGGCACGCACCAAAATTATCAAATAGACCCGGTATATTTCAAAACCAGAAGAACTGAGAGAGGACAACCTGGTCTAAGCATTGCAAGAAAGAATGACACGCATTTATGCTCCCTTTGGTTTCTTCTATCGAAAACATCAAATACAATACCTGGTTGTATGTAGGCTGACCTAGTCCCCCTAGTTAAGCTTCTTTTAAACAGTCATTGTCACACAGTGTCCCTTGCAACCACATCGAAATATCGGACTGTTTGAAACTAAGCGAACTTCGATTAGTTCAACTATTGCACTCTTTCAATTTAGGTCAAATTTTATTCTCTGATAGTCTGAAATATCACTGCATTGTCAAAGGGTCTTGGGTTGACAATTGCTCTTTAACTCCATTGTATTGCTCCAACCCTTAGATTGCAGCATAACCTAAATACAAATTATAACAAGATACCTTTTGGAAAGAGTGTTTATTTTTAGCAATGAGAGCAATGAGTACGAGAAGGTCAATGAAGGGACTTAAATGATGGCGAAAATTCAAAATGAATTTTAAATAACATAAAACATGCCCATTTATAGGCTAAAGCTTCTCGAGTCGCACTTTACAATTCAGATGCTCATTTGTATAGACGTAACCTTATACGAATTGGTCTGAAACCTTCACGGAGGATAGTCAGAAATATGGAATTTGGAAGCTTGATTCTAACCTTGGCAGTTGAGTCCTTTGAAACCCTGTGGGCAGGTGCATACATACTGGCCATTAGCTTCAGTGCAAACACCACTGTTATGACATGGATTGGGATGACAACGGTCTTCCTCTGAAAAAGAGAATGCATTTGACTATGCAAGAGAATGCATGACTTTTCTCTAATGTAATTTTTTCAATATGATTTAACCAATTTAGCTTCTTTTCTTCCTGCAGCATATCTCCGTAAAAAGAGAACCTAATCGTCTCATCGGCATCATCACTTTATTTACAGAAGGCATAAGCAATGAAAAATAGCCACAATTAGGGCTCGCTTAAGGCTACGTTGGCAGCTACGTGCAGGCTTACAGTTTGCCTATAGACGTTGGCAAGATAGATAACTCATCATCATTCTTCTCCAACTTCTGGCAACTATAAGTTGTTTGGTTGATCTGATATCTCTATTGAGCACTAAAATTTGCATTCAAATGTAAGCCATAAGCAGAATGGTCATTGAATTACATTTACTATAAAAAGCTTGTTCGTAGAAGTTTTTGAGAGACACACGCAAAATCAAAGTAAATTGGCCAATAGCAGGGAGTTGAATAAAAATACCATTCGAATAAAAGATAAAGGAGGTTACGTGGCAGTGCACAGCTTTGGAAGAACAACTTCATAAAACTGGAACTTTATAACAGAAAACAGCTTATGAAAAGGAACTTTCAAAAACAAAAGGATACTATGAAATCAGCAGAAGTTTGTCCAGTCAGCAGGTCAACGTGACAATCTAGAATCTGTTAAATCATTTACTTTGGAAGCAAGGGAAATAAAATGCATTCTGGAGCCTGTTTTTGTGGAATCTGCTTAATCTGCTCCAATAAGAGATTCAGAATCCTTTTATTAATCAGATTATTGCATTAATAAATATATGACATGGAGAAAATCAAGGATGGAGAAGGCCTCTTGAAATCAGAAGTACTGAAGAGCTACCCTCTACACAAACTTAAATAAAATGAATGAAATGATTCCAAGTCTGCCAACTCTACATAAAATAATGCGTCTCTAGTTTTACAGTCCATAGCTTTCGGCATTCCAGGTAATCACCAAAAAGAACAAAATATGAACTTCAAATACCTTCACAATCGCTGCCTTTGTATCCATTAGGACAAATGCACTCGTAGCCATCTCTAACTTCATTGCAAGTTCCGCCATTCATACATGGATCGCTTTCACAGTGACCTTCAAGGAGTTTGATCAAAATACATAAGAATTATGCGAGATTAAGAAGATGCAATTGGTGAGCTGTGCAATGTGATGTATGCGGCTGATACTCAATACTAACACGATAACCTATCAGTCAAACGCTAAATTGGATGTGAACATCTTGTGTCGTAAAACCACTCATTGTTTAGAGTAAGAAATTAGGAAAATGCTTGTAAGGGGTTTATACCAAACAACAATTTTATGTTCTATTCTGGTCCATGATTTACTTGCCATTGATATCTGAAGTCTACTTCTGAAAAAGGCAATTTGACTGAACTTCTATTTCAATGGGGAATAAATCTTGGGCCAGAAGCGAACGTGGAATTCGCCTTCCCATAAAAACATTTACTAGCAGCTTCCTTATGCTTGCTTCAAACGATAAGTAATGTTACTAAATAAAATTCCTACATCAAAGTTAGCTTTGACTGATAGATTCACATTTCCATTTTCAATATCGGCTACGTTCCTTTAATTCCAGATCCCAAAAAGCGGACTAACTTTTTTGATTCACCTGGTGTAATGAGTAACAACAGAAACTTAAATATGGTTGGAGCCCGACAGTAAACTCAACGGCAGTGAATTACGTGCAATGGTCAACACGAGGAGGACTTTGCGCTACCATACGCCAGGCAAACCACAAATCGATTAACTTAGCTTTTTGTCTTTGAAAAAGAAAGGCTAACTTGGAAACGGATTTCGATAGAACTACCAGACTGATTGTAACAAAGCGATGTCGCTACCGTGTATTCCTTGAAGTTGTGAAAATTCATAAATCTATATTCAACAAAATTGAAGAAGAAGTCCATTTGGTCTGGTTAGCCTGGAAAGTATCAGGAAGAATTATCATTGGTGATATGGAATAATTGCTAATTGGTTCAAACATTGATATAATCATGTCATTTTTCAGGTTGATACAGCTGCAAAATCCAAAATTCTACCAGACAGAAAACAAATTTTTCATTTTATAATATCTATACAGGTTAAATAGGTTCATACATGTATATGTTTTATGAACCTATTTAACCTGTATAAATATTGTAAAGTTGTGACCAACCGTCTCAACTACATGTCAACAGCTTGTTCTGCACCACAGAATGGTGTTTTTGCTTTCTATCTCATAATTCCTGCCTTTCTTGGCTTCTTAAAAAGAAATTCGAATTTTGTTGACCTCCTTGGTATATAGCTGAGGGATACCCTGCCTGTTACCTATCACGTCACATAATAACTGGAATGACAATCACCCATAACATGGCGGTAAGGCACAGCGCAGTGCAGCGCAGCGACCACAAAAAAGTACAAATACCTTCATCGTGCTCACGTTCATGATCATAATCATCGTCATCACTATCTTCTGCGTGATATGAAGGAGCACGAAAACCATGCATACGTTCGTGTGCTAATCTTCGTAAAAACTGTTTGTACGACATCATAATTGGTGGTCTCGGAATACGAGTAGTCACAATAGTTTTTTGTCGAATTGGCGGTGCTTTCAGGTAAACGTAGCCTGGATGCGAGTAGAACCGCGAATGTGGGTGTGCAATAAATTGTCGTTTCGTTTCTTTGTTAGCTTCGGTTGCAGGATCACCTCCGGCAGTTTCTGACACTGCATTTGCATTGCTTGATTCACTCGTTTTCGAAGCATTTGCAGAGTCATCCGCATTTGATTCTTCTGAATTCTCATCGGCATTTTCCGAGTTTCCATCAGCATCTTCAGCGTCTGCTTCAGTAACAATTTCTCGTTGAAACCCCGAGCCGGAAGCATCACCACTTGCCTCGTCGTCACCATCCGGATCACTGTCTTCTTCCGCTTCTTCGTCGACGATTTTGCCGGGCGAGACTACATGTGTGTAAGGTGACTGTGAAAGGACATCTCTCTTTTGAGGCTGGCTTCTTAAAGCTGCCGTATCTTCGATAGTGTCCAGCGCTAATTTGTCTGACACAGGTTCATCGTCCTCGATCAAATCTCGCTTTACGATAACATGCTTCGCATATGTAGCTAATAATAAATTTGCAATGAGAACACCTAGCAGTAAGTAAGACGGCCTAACGGCCATTTTCGTTTAGTTTGTATAAATTTCAGTAAGTTTTTCTGTAATTATATGCTATTGGAAATTAAGCGATCAGAGATAATCCTCCTAGGAGCATATCTTCACGCCTGAGTGCATGTGAATTGAATGTTTATAGACAGGCACTAGTCGCGCAATAGCAGTGTGCATGACCTTAGTGATCACCGTGAATACGGAGCAAACACAAACAAATTGCAAAACTTTTAACACAAGATTGGTAAACGGTTTTCTCTGTCCAGGACTGCTTATTCTGCTGCTATAACTGTTGCAAGAAGTGTACAAATATGTTTACATTTGCTAGAATCATAATGCTTTGCTCAACAACCCTCAACAACGCCTCGATCCTTCGATGAAAGGCTCAGTTTTTTGAAGGAGCGAACCAGGAAATCTGGAGATCAAAGATCATCCCTGGAGAAAAATTACTATTAACTCTCAAGCTGCTTCCACAAGCAGGCATTTTTTCAGATTACGTGATCAGCAAGGAGAGGGACTTCTTGCCACCTAATATTCTTGCTACTTGCAAATCTACAAAATCGCCAATGCGATTTTGCAGTAACATATCTTCAGAATCATCTAAAACTACTAAACTATACCGAAAAGTCCAGAATGTGCACGACTTTACTCCAGTCTGATAACAAAGATTTACCGTCAATTCAATACCCAAAAGCATGATTTACTATAAACCCAAAGTCGCTTTAACTTACATCTAAACGTGTGCCCGTGAAAAAGTTATTCTGTTTGCAGGGCTAACAATCAAGTGTTTCTCGTTAGTTCCGATCTAAATAGCGGCCAGGTACATCCAAAAGGCTAACTATGCACTGTATATTTCTAACTATCCCATAACCAAACGTTGAGATATCGAAAAATAGAAAATAGAATAGCCTTGATTTTATGCTTTACGTCCACCCTAAACTGATCGTCCTCACCCTCAGTCTAGTTTTGCTGTTTGTAAAAAAGAACAAGTTGGCTGTTGCGAAGTTGTTATCACATTCTGAACAACGACGAACTGCTAACCATATCCATTTTGAGTCAAGCTGAAAACGTACATAACGGGGGATTCTATTTCTGAGATCCTTTATAACTTAATCAACATTCTGCATATGAGCGAAAGACGTTTTGCATATTCATTTGAATTCCATCAATTCTTTAAACGATGACTGAGGAAATACCGGGTGTAGCAGAAAAAAGTATACAGATTTGGCTGGGCCCAGCGCTGGTAATTTTGCTTTAATTAATCTTTAATCAGTTTCAAAATTTTCGTTGGTAGTTAACTTGAACAAGGGTACTAAGGGTACCTCTTTGTTGGTATTGGTGCTTTCAGTGATGAAATATTAATGTTGAAAGTTCATTATTGAAAATTGAGCCTTTCGTTTTGGCCCAAGCAAATGGTTGAAACACAGTTAATAAATCTACAACAGACTAGAAAAAATTTGAACAAAACTTAAATCATAAATTCTGTTTGCAAGAACTTAATCCTTGTTGCGTTTCTCGTTTTCTTTAAGCTAAGTTTACAATTTTGATGCGTCACGTGACTTTCCTAGATAGAAACGCCAGAGCTCTGGTTTGGTAGCCCGACAAACAGACCCAATTTCAAAGGAGACAGTTATTCCTAATATTTCCTTTGACATCGGATGTGATTATCAGGGTATGGTTTTAAGCGTGGAGGTAAATGTGAACTTCTAACATAAATATTTCAGCTCTCAAAGCACTAATATTAACAAATTATAGGTATCTATGTTTAAGTTAACTATCGATGAAGACCTTGAAATTTATTATCCTTGATTGAAGCTAACGTTTCATTGCTGTTCCCAACCATATTTATATGTAGTTTCTGGGACACCCGGTACAAGCTGTCCCAATAATAGCGTCCTGTCTGGGCAGCTGTGTTGTGGAAGAGCTACAACTTCGACTATCCTAGTTCCTAGACAGTTGCGTCAGATAAGCTTCAACCTTGAGTTTACGACCTTGTTTGAGTCAGTCTGACAAATAGTTACTGATTTATGGCACCAGAAAGTCAGTGATCGCTTTAAAACAGCAGCTCTTCCGTTCTTCAAAACATGTCAACATCTTGATTTTTATGATTTTGGAACAAATGGGACTGCCGCTCGCGAAGCATTTCACCTAGTAATTTTCAACGTTAGCTCAAAGAGGTCAATTGGTGTGTACCTTGCTGTATGAAAAACTTGAGAAAATGTGCTTCTGATTTACTAAACCGATCAATCCAGCCAATGCTTCGGATTTATTGTCTGCTATAACTTTTTCCAGTAAACAAGTTATATCATTTCTAATGATGTTGGAGTTTGGTTCCTTGTCAAAAGTTTCTTCTAACAAACAATGTGAATTCGACAAAAAATTCTCTTCATACTTGCAGGTCAGTGTTAATTGCGATGCTTGTTACGTTTGTAAGTACCTGCACTGTGCAGAGTAAAAGAATTAATAATTCATTCAATCAACCAAATCATTTTAAAAATCCTTCCAAAAGCTCCAGCAATACCTCTCTCTTTCCAAACATGGCTAAACGCGCCCATTAAAGGAGGAAACTCTTATGAGGATTTAGGAAGTCGATCAACTTAATCATTTCTATCATTGATCGTTATCATTTAACTTTATCATTCGAACTTCATATCTAAGAAAGCATTTAGGACGAATACACCACTTCGATTAACAGCCTCGCTTTGGAAATTATTCAAAATTCGTTCATATGAAATTTTGGAGGCCAAATTCGGATTTAGCACCCAAACTTTAGTCTAACCACAAGTTTTCATGTTGTTAGCAGTCGCAGCGTTAACTTTATGGCGACGTGAAGTTTGGAAATATGTAAGGGATTTGACCGTGAAAATGACTCGGGGTGTAAAGTTTCACCCCGAACGATTTTTCACGGTCAAATCCCTTATAAATTTTTGAACTGTATTTTGTCATAAAATCAACATCACAGTCGCCAGTAGTGTAAAAAACGTGCAAATAGACTAATGTTTGGGTGCTAAATCCGAATCTGGGCTCGAAATTTTCATAAGAACAATAGGAAGGAATTTTGACACATTTCCAAAACGAGGCTGCTTAATCGAAGTGGTGTATTTTTGGGTAATTTATCAGTATGGAAACGAGTACCTGTTTCCCAGTAGCCGACTAAACGCTCGAAAATTTCGACTGTCTATCCTTTATTGTGAGTAAGCGGAATTTAAATTGATGTCCCCAAAAACACGATAGCTAATTCACTCGATGTGCAGTGCATTCAAAAAGGCTTGCTTCATAAGTCGAGTACATAGCGAAAGTAGGATGCATGTAAAAATCTACTTCGGAAATTGAATTATTTCGAAATAATGGATCAGTATTACGGAGTTAACAAAACACAAATTCCGAGTCTATCAATTCTATCGTCTTCAAAACTCATACCGATCAAATACCAGATACAGCCTTGGAGGGAATCTAAGCATATAGAAGCCTTTGACAAAAATAGCCTTACAAAAACAATACGCTGTGACATGTGTCACATCATATTTTGATGACCGATCTACGTCAACAGGAAATTCTGATTTCTGATTGGCTAGGATTTGACCGTAATTGACTGCTTACATTCCCTTTAGCTTCTAGATCAGATTAAGAAAGCAAAAGTATCTGAATCCAACTCAGCAAGATCATCTACAAGAAAGTCTGTCTGAACACGCTTGCTACACATTCCAAATGCCGTTTCAAATAATTGCTATGTTCACATGGATGAGAAGTGTTTTACTGCTAAAGATTTAAAGGCTCATCTGTTTAACAGCTGTAATATAGCTTGAAACATTAATCAAATAACAAAGAATGTACTGCATGAGTACTTAAAAATGGAGATCTCAAGTCCTTAAAAAGATAGGGAAATATTTATTATATCCTTCTTCCTGTTGAATCGCTTGAAAGGAATTTTAGGTACTTTCATGCAACTCTGCGGTAAAAATTTCATATTTTGACTATTTCAAATAACAGAGTTCTTCTATCTCTTAGCTTGTTCGGTTGTGACGTTATAAATACAAACAAGAAAAGCAACACCGTCTCTGCCTACCACCATACTTCACACTTTCATGAAAAACGATTTTCTTGAAATCCACTGTTTTCCTCTGTTAATTCTGAAGTTATGATTGCGTCGATTTCTTTAAAAACTTATCGGTTGATTGATTGATTGATTTGATTTATTTAAGTTTATTAGTCTGCGCATTTTTCGAGGTACAACGACAAGCTTTTCTCGATGGAGTTTGTTCAATCATCACGACGATATGGACACATGGTTCCCTCTGAAAAGATTCTAACCCAGGTGTTATTATACCGGATGTGTCAAAAAACTTGATACTCTATTTTGAAAACCGTACAAAAAACACAAATCCATTGTCTGGCTAAGGCTCGACTCAATTTTGAGAACTTATTCATAACTTACAATGAACAATCTTAAGTCTCAAACGAAAATTGCCGAAATCCACCTTTCATGAGCTTTGGCTAAAATTATAAGTGTGTGGCTCAATTCAATTCAATTCAGTTTTCAACAATCAAAATGGTAAAGCTACGTTTTCTTCGGCTCTGTCATTGCGCTGTAGGTGAAACAGACATTGTGGAAACTTTATCAAGCTCTCTAACCAATACTGAGCATCAACAATTAAAAACTCACATGCTAATGACCAACCAATGTTAGCCTTTTTTAACGAATTGAGAAATAGGACTCATGGCTAAATCCTGACTTCAGAAGGACATAATATGCCAAACATGAGAGAAATGTCAAGAATTATGTTGAAACCTCTGGAAGATGTTGCATTTGAAATTTGGCAAATTGGCTGCATAGATTTCACTGTATGGTATTTTGAGCAATGGATACATTTTTCTGATCCATCTGGTATGGTGATGAAGACCTCTATAGAAGTATACTTCAGTACACTTTATGCAAAAAAATGATTGGTTGAAGGTAGTTTCAAACTTAGGTATGCAACACGCAGCAACCATGTCTCCTTTATAAATTTCATTTTGCATGGGTTATCTAATCGCTGGGAGACGTCTGTTTAAAGTTTATGTTTCGAGTAATGGCTACGGAGAAGTCGAGTCTTTTGCTCCTCGGAGGGGAGTACTGTTCTTCTCGCATCGTAGTTGCAAGTAGTATACTTAGTAATTGGTAATATTACATTTAGTGAAATACATTAAAGTCAAAGAGATCGAAAAGAACCTTTAAAAACAAATGCTTGATTTAAGGAACAAGTAGCATTTGTAGGATCTCGTGTATCTACAGTACAACATATTCAGGGCTGAATTCCCAGGGAGCGTTCAAAAGTGGATCTCAGCGTAAATTTCTCGGAAGCTGCCTAAGAAATCTTCAGGAATTGCTTCTAGATCACTTTAAAGAAGGATCTAATGATCTGCCTCGCGAAGATCCTCAGTTTCTAAGAAAACAGCGTCAGTTACTGCCTTGTTTCTTTATTCTTTTTGTCGATACCATTCTGATTTCAAGTTCTGTGATAAAGCGATGAAGCATTTGAATCAGTACCATTAAAATTCGGCCATGAAGGCATTACATCATTCTACAGAACAAATACAACGTAGACAGTACCTACATCACACAATCAACCCAACAGCTAAATATTTAATAACATACCTCAGAGCAATAGTTCCGATGGCCGCCAAATTTCTGTCAACTAGATCTACCATTTTATTCCACAATAGCCCTAAAATATCATCATGCAATACAGTTTGGTATCTTTACCCCTTCTGCGCTTTATTCTTCACATGCACCGTGATCAGCCCAGGGAAAGATGTACTTCATCGGACTCTTAGGTATCAGACAATGAGGAAACCACTGCAATCAAAATATTGCAAAGTGCGAAGGAGATGGAGATCACAATCTATAAAGCACAACATATTTTCAGGGCTATTGCGTTGAGAATTTTAAGGGTCCTTGTCCTGCAGCCTTTCCTCAAGTTTTTCGAACTCTGTTTTGCTGATTTCATCGAGTTCATCTGTAACCTAAAATACAATTAGTTTATAATAAAAATGTATCGAGGCAAAGATGAGGAAATGACAAGGATCTTGGCAGATACTGCGCCTAAAGAACAGGTTTTCTGTTATCGCACTCTCCTCTCTGTGTTTTGGAATACTAGGGCACAACAAATACAGCAGGAACACAGCTTCCTAAATGTAAGTGATTTGCCAAGATGATTGCTACTCACAAAATTAAACTGCTTCTTTCAGCTTGAAATGTTAAAGAAAAGGCAACGTGGACACATTGTCAGAGATCCTTAACAAATGGAAGCTAAGACCTCGATTCTGCGCTGAAGACGGCGTCAAAGACCTTTGCAATGATACTTTGCATCTTATGATAGAGCGAACAATGAAATCATGTAGGATAATGTTAAAATAGCTCCTCACGTAATCTTTAGAGCAGTCACACACTAGAAAAGGAAATCGAAGGGTCATTCTTCCATAGCTTGCACGTTTAATAAATGAAAGAAGTTTGCGTCCTTGGTATAGAAACATAGACAAGTGCGGGAATAGAGAAATCATGTATTTCTAATCTCCATCGAGAATCAGGCACGACGGCCTCCATTGTAGACCAATGGCTCAGTGCATCCAAACAAACAGAAATTAGCATAGACCACACAGAGAATTTTCCAGCCACTGCTGACTTCAACAAACTACCATCAAGAGTGAAGCAATCAAAAAAATTTCGTCAACTTAAACAAAATTTAAAATCACTGTAGTTTTAAAAGACTATGGTTAACAAAATAGTCATATATTTATCATGAGTGGGCTACCAAAGTTGGAGAATTAAAATATGACCCTGCCCAGGATCGAACTTGGGACCCTCGTGTCAACAGACTCTCCAAAGCTCCACTGCGCCACTCTAGCGCAATGAATTTTGGAGAAATCTAAAGTCATTCAGATATCAAGTCTTACACGACGACAGGAGCCATTTTTCGTTTTGTCGTGTTTCGGCTTCAAGCCTTCATCAGAGCCATGTATATATTGTATTTATATATATTCATTGTAATTCTTTTATCTTTATACGTATGCATCTTTCTAGCTTAATATTGTGTATAATCAAAGGACTATAATTACATTTACAGTAACATCATTTACTAATAGGTATTTTGTTCCCTTAATATAATTATTTACTTTTTTTACAGCCAGTGAAAACCTAGTACTATACTTCGGATCTGTGCAATGAATACATACATACAATTAACTAAGAATTAGACAGTTGCAGCATACCTCTTCAACTTTCGTAACTTCCGGAACGTAAAACTGTAGCATATTCTCGACACCACTTTTCAATGTTAATGCAGAGCTCGGGCAGTTTGAGCAAGATCCCTAAAATGCACGCAAATCAAATGTACATCTTGATTCGCTATAGTCTAATTACTTTTTACAAATAGATATACTTACGTAAAGGATGCTCAGGAGATTTCCCAGCACTGTTCAAAAGTAAGAAAAATTCTCTACCTCCAAAGCCCTTTTGCACAAGAAAAGCTCTGCAACTTGAAAAGAGCAAACTTGAAAACATGCATGTTGTTTATTGACAAAATTTAGGCCCTTGGTTTAGGCCTATGTATGCTCTGATCATTGTGAGTTGAAACTCAGCAATTCCAGACCTATTGCAATGAGATAAGCACCAAAATCTTAATCCGACTTTTCTTCCAATGCTGATTTAATACAACGCTGTTATATTTCAAGGATTTATAAAGAGACATTAATAGTTTTACTTACTTGCATCTTGAGTTTAACAATGCCAGTATCGTAGTCAAAGCCCTGAAATAGAGAGTTTTGCATTTCACTAAGGATTTGCAATTTTTAGCCCATTTAATGAGCGTTTTTTAAGTTGTAAAATGTTTATGAACGCACAAGTATTTTATGATAACTGAGTAGCCTCGGACAAAAAAATTTAGGGTAAAGGTAGAGGGGTATCGCCCTGATTGAGGGTAAACGCATTTTGACCGATTTTAACTGTCTTGCGTTTGTTGCTGAATAACAGGAGATTGGGTCTAGTTGAAACCAAAAAGTGGGCGAAATTATTTTGGTGACTCCATTTGCTACATTTTTTCTTGTTGGTGTTTCTTAAAATTCCGTCCACAAACAGAGGGAAAAGTGCGCAACGAAGTTCACCTGAGACGTAACTGTAAGTATCCGCCATTTTTCCTTTCACGTTTCGATGCACAATTTTCTTTTTGCTTGGTTTCTTGACGTTGTTAAAACTTTCACAACAAACAAATGGCCTCTCGCCAAGCTCCGCTTGTCCAGAATAAGTACTTCATGCTTCTTCAGAGACATGACATCTGCTTCCGCCACGACGGGCTTCTTTTTCCACGCCGTCTGATTGGCCTAAAGTCGCCCTGATTGAGGGTACTGTGGTATCTTTCGGTTTCCGGCTCTTGAACGAAATCTGCGCTGCCAACGCATGACAGGCGAATACTATTTGCTGTAAAAGGACATATTACGGTGCAAAAACAGGTTTGTTCTATCGTTGGACTGTAGAAAATATTGTTTTGTCATGAATTGCTTTAAGCATCGTTCAGTTCACCGAAGGAGGAAAACTTAATGTCAGCTTGCTTGAAAAGTCTTAGAACGAAAGCGGCAACAAAGGTCAGCGTTTAGGATAACGAAACACAGTA
Organism: Aurelia sp. 3 sensu Dawson et al. (2005); assembly: GCA_964020215.1. Taxonomy (NCBI): domain Eukaryota; kingdom Metazoa; phylum Cnidaria; class Scyphozoa; order Semaeostomeae; family Ulmaridae; genus Aurelia; species Aurelia sp. 3 sensu Dawson et al. (2005). The sequence continues at coordinate 11,150,515 of OZ026590.1, forward strand.
AAACACAATCAGAAAACATTTCATAACAACAAAAACTCTTTATCTGTTGATATGCTGCTAATTTTCACACCAAGTTATCTTAAATTTACCTGAAACCATGTAAAGTTTGGATACCCTCAATCAGGGCGACGTTGGAAATTTAGGCCCTCTCGAGCACTATGTTCTTGAGTAGCTCGCTCTTAAAGACAACATCACCAATGACAAATATATTTTATATCAACAACAGTGAAGAGTTTACGAAAGTGTTCATGTTAAATTTCGTTCTGAAAATTTTTTCGTTCAGCAGGAATATTCGACCAATGTAGAATACCCTCAATTAGGGCGACACCCCTCTAGTAAAAACTGGCTAAATTTCAATCTTCAATCTTACATTGCGAATCAACTTCAGCTGCAACATTCCATGAGTCACAAAACAAATAATTTTGCTCAATAAACTCGCCCTTCCTGCGCAAAAATAACCTTGCGTTTTACATATTGCATCATGTCATATGAAAGTGAATCTGAACAAAAGCAGTCGAAGCTGATCTCATCTTGATGACATCTAAGCTCCTTTAAGTAGCTTCACAGAGAGTAGCGTCTCTGATTGGTTGGTTCTTCAGAGCCTTCGTGGGCATACAAACTTCACAAGGGTCGCTATACCCTGAAAGTTTATTTTTCATTGCAAGCTTTGTCTGAGTGTAACGATACCAATGTTACTTTCTTGAAACTGGTTGGAAACACTTCCAATGCAAGATAAAACATAAATTTCTGCCGCTGAAGTCTTGAGTGGAAAAATTATGTTATATTACCTTTAATCTTTAAAAATATAGAATCAATTTGGAGCAAAGTCATTCAGTCTTTGGTAACCAAGAACCCACTCGAAAAAAGGATTAATGATTCTTGGGCACGATGGAACCTTTTTGGTTAGCGATCATTTCTATTAATTTGACGAGGCATTAAAATCACAAGAAAATTTATTAGGAGTTTGTTGGCATTACCTTATTTGACATTATGTAGCATCATAAAAGCGTTCCTACAATATCAGCTCCAACAAAGAACCAGATACGAAAACAATAACAAAGCAAACGAATGGGGCACACTTGTACCTTAAATATGATATCTCCTCCATCTTCTTGTACTGTCGGCCTGAGAACAATAAACAAGACAATGAAGCTCTACTGTGACTATATAAATCTTGATAATTCTATGTCAGAATGCGATTGACTAGATTACATCCAGCAGCTAACTTATCCAAATAAAATAATTGTCGTAGCATGGCATGCCTTACACAGCCTTCATCAACTTTTCCAACTTTGCCCAAAGATTGACTGTATGCACTATTCTATATATAGCGATTTGCCTATCAAGGGAAATTAATACTACAGAAAAAATCCATAACTGTATAAAGATTTTGATCTTTCCAATTTTTTAGATCTTTATGATAAACAGAGTGGAATGCTGAGTGCAATGCGTTAATTGATGATCGTTAAAAGTGGTTATACCTTTTCATATTCGAACATTCTTTAAAGGACAAAACCGGGGTTGGTATGATCAATGATAAATACAACTATATAGTGTTATAGTTTATACTATATCATTTATAGTGTTATAAACGATGTATCCTACTTCCTTCCACGATCTTTTTGCCTTTTCCTTGCAAAATCACGTATTCAAATGAGAGACTTTTGCGTAATAACGTGATCACGCCCAAATACGTCTCCCAGAGATTTGTGCATGATCACGTCACGTTGTACAAATTACTTATTTGAATGTGTGTGTAACTGCCCAAAAAAAGACAAAATGGTTTTAAAAAGTACTCTCAGAGTTTTAAAAAACTCTGACACAAGCTTTTTCAAATCAATAATCAAATGACTATTTTTCTCTAAATCTGCAATGATTAAATCAAACTTTGATATATTCTTAAGAATTTTTGATGACTTGGTTGCAGAGTTAAAAATCAACAAATTTTAGATTTATTGTCAGGGCAAAACCAGAGCTGCCAGCATTAGTGCAAAGCATGGCATTATCTGAAACTTCACATGATTATAGACAAGCACACGATTTGGTAAGGAAACTGTGACAATGGGATCCCTTGCTGATTTGTGAGTTATCTTGTGTCAAGGGAGCTTTCAGAGTTCATTTCCAATTGAAAGTATAATTAATGGCGAAATTAAAGTTGAGCAACGCCAAGAAAAAGTTTGGCCTAATCATTGTAGAAAAATCAACCGTGTCTTGACCGAAATCTTCATAAAAAGTATCTGTTCAATTTTCAGTAGACTTGTGTGTTGCGTGCTTGCCAGGATTAGCATGTTTTATAATTTGATATCATAATTACTATTGCTAATCCAACAGCTCTGATTTTGACCAAGGGAAAATTTTAAAGTTTAGTGATTTGTAACTTTACAACCAAGTCCCCGAAAATACTGAAAAATATATCAAAATTTATTATAATTATTGCAGATTTCAATAGAAGTAATCGTTTGACAATGAGTATGAAACAGCTTCCATTAGAAATTTTCAAATCCGTTGTGTTTTCCCGAGACATCCGGTACATTTAAAATACACCTGACTTGTCCTTTAATTTGAGAAATCATACCTTATCCTTGTGTCAAGCAATTCCCTTATCATCAGTACTACTTCATCTTCATCGTCGGTTCCTATGGAATAACAGAACATAATTTCATCAATTCCTTGACTAGAATTTTACGTAACCTTTTTCTGTATCTCAGCTGTACCGAGTGGCCCAATATCATGCATCACCATTTCGAAAAACCATGCAAAAAAGAGATTTTTCTTTCGGTTGCTGTAGGTCTATTGTCTACGAACAAGTCTTTTTGAAACAAGGTGTCTCATTAAAAGCCTCTCGGTTTTAAATTCAAATATCTCCCGATCTGCTTATCTTTACAACACAAATGAAACATTTCTAGAAGCGTATTAAAGCAGTTATTAAATAAGTTCCCATTTGACAACATCGAACAACAAAAACAAAAGGGGGGTCATTGAATTTGAATAAACTTTTCGGCAACTTTACTAGCGATTAACGACATCAAAACATTCAATTGGGCAAAAACGCTATTTTTGCTACAGTTCTGGAGGATTTGAATTCAAAGGTTTCATAAAATCGCTTGTAACTTCAAAATGTTGCCTGCTTTCAACAAAAAGCTCATGTAAAGGTGCCTCAAAAAAGTAATAGAGTTGATTCGGGCTAGCGCCAAGAATTCAAAACTAATCTTCAACAGTTAACTTGAACATAGATACCTTGTTTGTTGACATTGGAGCATTGAGAGTAGACATTTTTATCTTGAAAGTCTACAGTTACCTCCACTTCCAAACCACAGCTTTTAGGTTTTGGCCTAAACTACAAACGCACTGTTTTGGGGAATCTCCTCAAGGATAGACACAACGTAGGAATGCAGAACAAGGACCCATGTGCTTAGTTAGGTACAAATTTGAATAAAAATGCAAAAACTGAAAATTGACAAACATACCAATGAATACAATAACCAAGAAATATCTTTCTACAGTCAAAATGAATTTATACAAAGAAACGATCTAACCGCGAATGAGCACTGATCTTATCCTTGTAGATGTTTCATCCTTTGGGTATAATTTAATGTTTGTGTCATAATAATTCCAATGATAACAAATGCATTTATTCAAACAACGAAGATTTTTGACACCCAAGGTTCACTGATGAATAACTTTTATTCGGAAGATGTGACTCAAAGCTTTTGTAGAATGAAATATATGTAGAATGAACAGAGATGTCTCTTCGGGACAAAATTCATGAATTTGATTGTCAAGTTCGATTTGGATTTCTATTAACCCTATTTCACATTGGGTATTTTTTCGATATTTTGGCATGGGGGGGCGTATTTCGCCCCCCTCTTTTTCTCTGAAACTACAAAAGATATAACAATGAAACTTTCCTCCATTGTTCTTTGGACAATAGGCTTTCCAAATATAACAATGGTAATTAATTAGTCACGTGATTTGTTGCTAGGTAACCAAAAAACAAAGGAAAACTGGCCAACTCATAGCTGCTTCGCAAGAAAAATTCTATTTAATTGAATACTCAACCGATTTTGATGAAAATAGTCTTAAATAATAGGAAATACATTGTACAATTAAGATATGTACTTTGAAGCAATCTGAAGTATCTATTTATAGACCAATTAGCGCTTAATTAGCTCTTTATTCCTTTCTACTTATTGTCACTGCAGTTTTCCGTAGTTTTCTTGCTACTTCTGACACAGATCGACTTAATATGCATGAAACAAACGAGATTAAGCTAAATTGCAACAAAAATCTTAATTAATACATTAATTTATTCGAAAAATGACATCATAGAAATAAATGACGTCATAGATATTAGATTTTGCTGATGTCAGCAAATTAGCAAAAATTATATATCAAGTGAAAGCTCTCATCAAGAGCAATCGAATGATACATGTTTCATGTAATTTGGACGAGAAACAAAGAAATTATGGATGTTCAAAGCTGCTTTTTGGCAACTACTCTCCAAATATGGTGCTATTGTGGTCCCGTGATCAAATCTAGAACAATGAGGCATTTAAATTTTGATTGCCAATTAAATTTGAGTAAAAGTTACAAAAGTTCGGTCATCATATCTTGTGTCGTTTCGGCGCAGTGTAGAAACGTTTGGTTGGGGGGGGGGCATGTGAAATAGAGTTAAGACGAATCATGAGGCTTCTTACGTGTACTTCTCCATGATTCAGGAGATTCCACAAAAAGCACATCAACAGATTAGGCCAAAACCCAAAGCTCTGGTTTGGGGGTGGAAGCAAATCTGGAATTTCAAGATGAAAATGTCTACTATCAGTGCTCCAATATCAACAAACAAGGTATAAATCGAGATATAAATCTTCAATTTAAAGGCATTGAGTCCGTATAAATAGCGCTCTCATGACCAATATCAACTTCTTTTCAATTATGAAACAAAAGTTGTCATTCAATCCCCATTGAAATTAAACCAAAGAAATTCCTCAGGATAATGCAAGAATTAAGAAGTCTTTGGTCTCCACTGCTAATGACTTTAGCACTATTGTGCGATAACAAAGGGCCGTCAGCGGTTTGTCAGCAAAAATTTAGGACGCTCAACTATTTATATGGACTCAATTCCTTTAACTATCGCCGATTAGTTCAACAATTACTTCAGATTGATTCAAGCTAAATCCTCAACGCTGGCCATGATCAAATTTGTTACCTTATTCTGAAATAAGACTTTTCTCAAAAAGATGTCAGCTGGTCACCTGTAATGTCAACGTTGGGGGAGGGGGGTGATGAACGTCCTTCGATAAAATTTCCATAAATAATTTCATACTTACCAAATTCATCTTCTAATTCTTCTTCGTTCATAACAGGTAGGTTGCTGGCAAAGAAATCCATGATCGTTGCAAATATGTCTGGCTTGATAACCGCCCACGATACTTCATCATTGTCCTGAAATACGGCTCAGCCATTTGAAGCAGTCATTTCAACGTATGTCTCGGTAATATTTGACAATGTTTGCTAGATAATCAGAATACCGAAACTCAATAGAGGCTGGTTCAAATCACTTGTAAGAATCTTGAGAATGCGAACATATCGCGTCCTACACATTCCGACGATTGTGGGCCAGGAACTTCCCAATTCTTACGACTTATACTTAAGGCAGGTTTCCACTTGTGCGAATTTGGTCGCTCGATTGCAAGACCAGTTGTCTGGGCATGCACAGTTCGTTTCAATGACGAAGATTCCCCAGTCATCCGCCATCGTGCGATTGATTTTGGAAGTTGGATTGACTTCAACTTTTTTGCGACGAGCACGAACAGAGCCAATCTAATTGCTTAAATTCAACAACAATTGCTTAGTACGCATGCTTAGGCCATTGGTTGATGGGTGCGCAGTAGTGTGACTAGTTCGTACGACTGCTTTCGATCAATCACACGGGTCGCGCGACCACATTCGCACAAGTGGAAATCCGCCTTTACGATGAGTGTGAACTATACTTTAGATAGGTGAGGTTGGAGAGCAGCCAACGGTATTAACTAATTAGGTATCTCCATTTTCAAATAACACAATTTCAGGTGTTTCAGAAAGCTCCATTTGAAAATCATTCAACTTTGAGCAGAGGGTTAAAAATCTTTATTTTCCGAAACATTTCAACGTAAAAACTCGCAGGGTTTGTCACTCTTTCAAAAAACTGACACAAGATTTATTAATGATGGGATATTGGGACCTCTCTGATGATTGTGTAGAGTTTTTGATAAAGCCGTAAACGATTTAAGAGAGTGATAAACCCTTTGAAAACACAAATTCAGAAATGCATACATTTTCCGTTTTGAATTGCATTATATACCCCCGGTACCAGCGCCTCAAAATGGAATGCATTATATCACAGCATTGGAACCAAGACCTGAGGATCATAAATTTTGCAGACCTGATTTGCTTCCAAGACCTTAGGCTGCGTTCACATTAAAAGCTTGTTTTTGCGCGCATGCTTTTGCCTGCGTAAACGCGCTTTTGTTTGCGTTTTCCTGTTCAGATTGACATTTCCCTTGGATCCCACATAGCAGGTCGCTTTTTACTTTTGAAATGAAAAGCTTACAATAGATTTCGCTTGCACGCGCGTGTCAGTAATCTGCTTGCTAACCAACAAGCTTTTTCGCATGAGCAAGCTTCTTTCCGCATGCAAATATTTTGCAGTCTGAACACTCTAACTCTAAGGGATCAGTATGGCGGATTTCTGCACGAGCGTTTACGCGCTTACAAAAGATTGTGCAATTTGAACGCAGCCTTAGCTAGACTTAAACATTGATACTTTACATAGGCTCTTATAGGGCGATTCGGTAGCCCTTGACAACCGCGCGTAGCAACAGCGGCTGGGTGAAAACATTGAGAAAACAACTAGGCATTTCACGGCTTTTCCCTACGTGTGGGTGTTGCCATAAGTTCGTTATTCTTCAAGCTGCTGTGTTATCTCGCAAAAATGCCAAAAAGTTGTGTAGCCTTTGGCTGTACAAATAATGAGATGATGGGAAAGCCTGGATTAAGTTGCAATATATTTCCAAACAAGGACAAGCAGCAGGAGGAATGGCAGAAATTGGTGTAAGCTTTAAAACGGGTGAACGAAGATGGCAGTCCATGGTATCCGAAAGGAAATTATGTTTACTTGTGCTCTGAACACTTTATATCACTTAAATATTGTTTCGCACGTAACACTTGATATTCTTGAATTTTCTAAATTTCTAATTTGTGTATTTTTCATTCCTTAATTTCTTGACTGATCCCCCCCAGGCCACCCTTCAAGTGACCCGACTCATCCGGATTTCAGACTAGCGAAGGAACGAAAAGAAATTAGCAAGATACGAAAATGCACAAAAAAGTTCATAAATATACATTTGCATCTGCACTTGATTCATGTATCTATGATCCTCTTTCAGGGCTAGTTGCTCATCCAAAAAAAATTTTGAATCTTCTAAACATTCTCTCACATCATTTTTTTCTCTAAACTTAAAAGAGCATTTTATTTCAATGAAGAAATCACCATGGCAGTCACATTTGCCAATGGTATGTTTTTAAGGCTTGGGATTCATTTTCTGTGCCCCACAGTAGTGATGGAGCATGAATAAGTTTGCCTCGTGAACAAATCTTTAAAATAAAGGATTTTGCTGGGTGCCGCTGACTGGTATGCAAAAAAACATGCACCACTGAAGCAGTAATTCTCCCTATCCGGATTTGTTTCCATGCAACGGAAACACTTTGAACAGTCGTTGAATTTTCAATGAAGTTAATATCATCGTCAGTTAGGTTTTCTTCATAGAGATCTGCAATTCGAGATTGTGAAGCCATCTTATTTTCTGTGAAATAATCCTGCAATGGTTTGGGTAATTTGGAAATGTAAGGTACAGGGGCTTTCTGATGGAAAGCAGAAGAAAATTTTTCAAAAATGCAGTTTTTCAAAAATTCAACACAGTTTTTTCAAAAATTCATCTTAATCACTCTCGGATAATGTACAATGAAATGACTTTGATCGTGATGCAGGTTTTTCTTCGTAGAACTGTAGGCCTATGTTCTTGATCTTTTCATCTTAAATTTTGTTCACAAATCATCGTTCCATTTGCATGGTTGTGTAGCCCAATCTTACTCCACTTTGAATAGGCTCTAAGATGAGAGCATGACTCCCTCATCCTGTTAGAATGCTGATGATACTGCAGGCCCTGCAGGTTTTGTCGATTTAAACTTCCTGTACCCATCCTGATTGGAACTGGTTGTAGGCCTCCAGACTTTTCCTGCACTTCATTGCTTCCCTTCTGTATGGGCCTAAAACTGGTAAACAAAGCAAACTTCATCATTAAAGATTGCATTGAAAATACTAACTTGAAAATTAGCCACAAAAGTAGTGAAAATATTTAACTAAACATGTTCAAAACAAACTAAAAAAATTAAATCAACTCACCGGGGGTGTTTTTTAGATATTCGTAAATGTGAGGATACTGCACATCTGGCCATCCAGACAGTTTTTTCGACCATGCTCCTTTCGGCAAACGGTAGGGGTACTCTTTCAACTTTATCGCATCAAGCTTCGTCATATAACGCTTTCGTCCGTCTAAAGAAACCTTATCAAAGTATTCGAACGACATATTCCTTGATACAATCCAACAAAATCACAAAAATTCGGAGCGTTGGAGCGGCCGCATGCACAGTTCCAGTTCAGATAGCAGGTTTGTTTTCACCCAGTGATTTTCGTTGCCTAGGTAATGGCGGGGTGTGACGTCAAACAGAATCGCCCTATTTAGAACTTTTTGAGGACTGAACATTTTCCTGACTCGACTAATATTATCATTATTATCATTATTATCATTAATAATAATTTATAATTAATTCGACGAAGATTTGATAACGAATAATCCGAAGAAGATTTTTTAGTCGAAACGTCAGTTTTTAAAAACAGTTTTATTTTTCATATTTCATTTTCTGTTTTTATTGAAAGGTAGTCTAGTTATTCATATTATTATTATTAGTATCAGTATTATCATTATTACTACGATTATCATTATTCGTGGACGCTTTGAAAATGATAAGGTTAAAAATCTTTCCAAACGTGCATTAAGTGAAGCAGAGGTATGAGTTTTATCTAAAGGGCTAAAGTTTGTGAGTACACCAAAGGAACTAGATTATTCGCAAATTAAAATAGATCTAGAAAATTTCGGGAGAAGATTGCGGCTCAAATGATGGTTTAAGGGTGGGGAAGATTTCTCGGAAATTCCAGTGTTCAGACCACGCAGTAAGTTCAGTCCTAGGCATAAGGACGTAGCTATTGAGGTTTATATTTCTAAGGTTGAGGATGAAATTATGAAATTATCAGCAGTTGGTAAGAATTTTAGTAATCTTACAAGGGAAGAAATATCAGCTTTGAATGGTCTCAAGTCTGAAAGAACGATCATTATCAAGACAGCTGACAAAGGCTCAGTGTTAGTTGTTTTGGACCGAGAAGACGACAGAATATAGGCAGAGGATCAACTGGCTGACCCTGCCGTGTATTTACCCCTTGATAACGATTCTTCTGAAATTCTGCATAATTTTATCAATCAGGCAATGGCTAGAATTAGACAACGAAAGGATGCTGACGAAACAACTAGCGAATTTTTCGGAAGTTTTGGATTTTCATTTACAGCCCCCTAGCTAAAAGTGTTCACTCCTATATCAAGGACACAAAACAATTCTTGTAAAAGATACAATCCTTAGGTAACCTTTCAAAGGATGCCATTTAATGTACGAGTGATGTGGTTGCACTTTATCCTAGCATACCCCACAATGAAGGATTGGGAGGATTACGAAAAGCCCTTGATTCTAGAGCAGATCGGTCGGTGTCTACAGATTCCTTAATGGACTTAGCAGAAGTCACCTTTGGTTCAAATAGCCTTCGATCTTTGGGACCTCAAATCTGGAATGGACTGCCAAATGATATGAAATCGGCAGAAAAATCTAAATAGAGGGGTATCGCCCTGATTGAGGGTAAACGCGTTTTGCCCGATTTTAACTGTCTTGCGTTTATTGCTGAACAACAGGAGTTTGGGTCTATTTGAAACGAAAAAGCGGGCGAAAATATTTTGGTGACTCCATTTGCCAAATTTTCTCTTGTTTGTGTTTCTTAAAATTCCGTCCACAAACAGACGGAAAAGTGCACAACGAAGATCACCTGAGACGTAACTGTAAGTATCCGCCATTTTTCCTTTCATGTTTCGATGCACAATTTTCTTTTTGCTTGGTTTCTTGACGTTGTTAAAACTTTCACAACAAACAAATGGCCTCTCGCCAAGCTCCGCTCGTCCAGAGTAAGTACTTCATGCAACTTCAGAGATATGACATCCGCTTCCGCCACGACGGGCTTCTTTTTGCACGCCGTCTGATTGGCCTAAAGTCGCCCTGATTGAGGGTACTGTGGTATCTTTCGGTTTCCGGTTCTTGAACGAAATCTGCGCTGCCAACGCATGACAGGCGAATACTATTTGCTGTAAAAGGACATGTTACGGTGCAAAAACAGGTTTGTTCTATCATTGGACTGTAGAAAATATCTTTTTTTATCATAAATTGATTTAAGCATCGTTCAGTTCACCGAAGGAGGAAAACGTAATGTCAGCTTGCTTGAAAAGTCTTTGAACGAAAGCGGCAACAAAGGTGAGCGTTTAGGAGCAAACACAATCAGAAAACATTTCATAACAACAAAAACTCTTTAATTGTTGATATGCTGCTAATTTTCGTATCAAGTTATCTTGAATTTACCTGAAACCATGTAAAGTTTGGATACCCTCAATCAGGGCGACGTTGGAAATTTAGGCCCTCTCGAGCACTATGTTCTCGAGTAGCTCGCTCTTAAAGACAACATCACCAATGACAAATATATTTCATATCAACAACACTGAAGAGTTTACGAAGGTGTTCATGTTAAGTTTCGTTCTGAAAATTTGTTCGTTCAGCAGGAATGTTCGACCAATCTAGAATACCCTCAATTAGGGCGACACCCCTCTAGTTTTAAAAACATGATAAAAAATTGGGATAGCTAAAACTGTAAATGTAGTGCTTGTAAATACGTGTCTCCAAATTAGTTTTATTGTGTTTACTTAGTTTGTTAAAAGATTGTAAAAATATTTATTGATGTTAATATATTCATCGATTTAGATTAGTCTACTTGTACATTTGTATATAGTAAGCTAGCTTTTTCAATCGATATAAAATAAGTTGACAAACAAACAAAAGCAGAAGTAGTGCTTGAGAATAATATGTTTGAGCTTAATGGGATACTTTACCACAAAATAAGGAGTACAAAAATTGGTGCAAAATGTGCGCCACCGTACTGTATTCTTTTTCTTGCGGACTTGGATGAAAAACTTCAGCATTTTTACGATTTCAAGCCTAGTGTATGGTGGCGTTACATTGATGACGTATTTTTGATTTAAACGCATGGTGAAAAAGAGCTTTAAAAGTCTATCGGCTACTTGAAAATCTTGTTTTTATCTTAAGTTTATGTTAGTTTTGTTGTAAACAGTATGTATTATTGTAAGTTTATAGTCTGGGACGAGGGGTGTATCACTTTAAAAATCCTCGTACACCATGCCAAAAATCGCAAAAATCGGCAAAAATCTTTTCGAAAATCCGCAAATCCACACATGTCAGAAAATCCGAAAATCTGATAAACCTAAAAAAAAGTCCCATAAATCATAAATAAATCCAAGAAATGGCATCACTCTCTAGACAGGTGAGTGATAAATCAGGTAGAATACTAAGTTTTTGAAGAAGAATGCAATCAATATAATGCATCATCAGAAATGGAGATGTTGACGCGTGAATGCCACTGATGAATGTGGATGAGAAATTTTGTTGTTGTAGTTGTCATCATTTCTGTTGTTGTTGTAGTTGTTGCCCCCAGCTCGAAGGCACCTATATCGATGTTTTTGTTGGACCAACCTTCATTTTGCAACAACCGATCTCGGCTCAATGAAAACATTTTACGGCCTGATGACTTGTACATTTTCAAAGGCGACGGCAGCTTAAGTTCTTGGAAGGGGGAGTTGTATACAATTTTCGTATTTAAAATTCATCCGATTATTTGGACCTAACAAAGGAGTCATGAATAAAGTTTCCAATTGGTTTCAAGGAACGGTGCAACGAATAAAGCTGTAAAATTTTGAAAGAGAAGTATCAAAAGATTGTGTCTGTTGCTTTTCCCAGTACTGGGGTGCCCTACTTTCTGGTGACCAAAGAGTTTTATTATCAAGCTAACTACCATTTCTATAGATTTTGATGGAGGGAAAAGTCACGGTAGAAAGACGAAAATATCCGAGAAAATCAGCTAAATATTTGGAAAAATTCGCAAATCCGGTCCCGAAATCGAAGGATTTTTAGATCCGAAAAACTCTCGCACGCCTTTACGTGGAGTGATACATCCCTCGGTCTGGGATGTATTAAGGGTATTTTAGTTTTGACTTTATGTAAATTTTATTTAATTTTGTTTACAATGTATAAAAACCTGGTTGTCCGGAATTGAAAAGTAAACTGAGGAAGATCTAATCGAAACGTATTGCGAAATTACAGTTGTCCTTTCTTATTTTATTTTCTGTTATTTTTAGATGGTGCTTTTCGTTTATTTATCATAATAATAATTATTATTTTCTTTATAGTAGGCGCTTAAAGATAATGTGTCCATGTAAGTACAGCTGCGTATACACTCTGTCAAAATATGCTGACAAGACGCTGACGAAGAAACCTCAAGTAGCGCACTGTGATTGGTAGAATTCAACTGATCACATGCAAACTAAGAGTCAAATTTCATAACGAGGCTGCCTGATGTGGTTCAGGTCTGGAAAAGCAACCGCAAGTAAGTCATTAGTCTGCTGGCACTTAATCTTGCTATCGCAATTCAGTATGTCCCTGAGTGATCACATGAAATTTCACATGAAAATGGCATGCCCCTGCAAAGCTGCTGTCCTTACATGGACACATTACCTTTAAAGTAATGACAAATTTCTGCTAATTGAAGCCTACAAAAACAAAAGCAATATCTCAAGAGTCATTTTTCATTTCATTTTCATTTTAAATTTTTTATACACGGTGGCCCCATCAACCAAGAGTGGCTGCTTTTCAGGGGGCCGTGGAAAAAACCTAATTACAATGCTACTAAAATAAAAAAGAATATTTACAATGTTAAATTAGAATAAATGAAAAATTAAAATCTATTTACATTTCAGTCTACATTTAAAAGTAGACAGAGAGGGGGCTAGCTTGACCTCATGTTTTAATTCATTCCAAACCATTGCTCCACGGAACGAACATGCTTTTTGGCCATTACTTGTTTTCATTCGTGGAGCAAGTAAGTCAGTCTCACGATTTCTCAAATTTACAATTTCCCGTGTCGAGTTTCTCGTGAATAAAGTAGAGAGGTAAGTGGGCGCGAGACCACTTATTGATTTGAAACAATGGTAGTCGTCTCTTGTTTGATCATGTCGTGGACTGTCGGCCATTTGAGCTCTTTTATCAAGTTTGCTGCTGGTGCATCATAGCTACTGTTGGTAACAATTCTCGCAGCACGATTTTGTAACTTTTGTAGCATCAAAAGGCGAGATTCTCCACAGCTACCCCACACAGAGCAACAGTAGCGAAAATGGGGCTCAACGATACCTCTATACATCTGACTCAGGGTATGCTTTGGAAGCAATTTCTTAGCATATTTTAGGAATCCCAAAGAGCGAGAAATCTTTGAACGTAAAGCCTTAGTATGCTCATCCCACACAAGATGTTTATCAAGTTGTACTCCCAAGTATTTCGCATTATCTACAACTTCAATATGCGAGTTGCCAATGGCGAAAGACGGGGTCGGTACTAATTTATCTGATATCTTCTTGATATTAGGCCTAGAGCCAATAACCATTGCTTGTGTTTTGATTACATTGAGAGACAGCTTATTACCTTCAAGCCACTGTTTCAAAGAGTCTAGATCACTGTTAAGGGTTTCATTAAGCTCGTCGATATTCTTAGAAGAATATGATATACTGGTATCATCGGCATACATCGTTACTTCACTGTTTTTAAGAGCAAATGGCAGATCATTTATGTATATGAGGAATAAAAGGGGCCCAAGGCAAGAGCCTTGAGGAACTCCACATTTTATTTCTTCCATATTTGAGGCTACCCCATTCACTCTACAAAGCTGCCGCCTGTTTTTCAGGTATGAGGAAAACCAGGTATGTTCAAGGCCAATCACTCCATACTTTTCTAACTTTTGGAGTAGAATATCGTGATCTACAGTATCGAATGCCTTTTTCAAGTCAATAAATACTGTAGCAGTGAATCTACCTTTGTCCATATTAACATACCAATCATTTGTAGACTTCAGCAGACAAGTGACAGCGGAGTGTAAGGACCTAAACCCAGACTGTTTATAGTATATGAGCTTGTTTTTATCTAGATACTCATAAAGCTGGTTAAAAACCAACTTTTCAAATACCCTAGACAAGAAAGGAAGCACTGAAATCGGCCTATAATTTGATCGATCATCAGATTGACCACTTTTAAAGATGGGGGCAACTCTAGCAATTTTCCAACAATCTGGGAATACACCAGTTGCTATAGAAAGATTGAAAATGTTGCAAAGTGATTCACCGATGACAGGGAGGGCAATTTTCAAGATTTGATTGGCAATACCATCAGTGCCAAAACCCAAGGACTTTTTGAATTTTTCAAAGACCTTCTCTACCTGAGCAATATTTACAGCTTGAAATTCAAACCGCAAATTATGCTCGTTAACAGAGAACCTACTTTCAAGAAGGGGGTTTTCTGTCTGTGGCAGTTTGTCACTGAGGTTTTTGCCAATATTGCAGAAAAAATCATTCATCGATTCTGCAATAGCTTTATTGTCGCAAACCTGCTTTCCATCAACATCCAGAGATGCTATTTGCGTGGTTTTTGATTTTTTGTTCAAAACAAGATTAATGGTCTTCCATGTGTTTTTAAGGTCTCCATTATGCGAAGCAATCTTATTTGAAAAATACTCACGCTTGGACTCTGTGTTAAGTTTGTTAACTTTGTTGCGCATTTGCCGATGTGCTTGCATCAATATTTCAGAGTTTGAGCGAACCGCTTGTTTTTTCAGCTTATCTCTAGCATTAAGATCCTTCGTGAGCCAAGGACAGAACTTTTCTGAGACACGTCTTTCGCGAAGTGGCGCATGTTTCTCAAGAATGAGTGAGAACGAAGAGGTCCACTGTTCAACGATAAGGTTAACATCATCGTTGTTATTGACAATGCCATTCCAGTCAATTGAAAGCAGATCGTTTATAAAGTCAGCAGAGTTGAAATTTTTGAGTTGCCTCGTAGAAATGTTTTTATGCTGCCTTCTAGAAGCTCCACGAAATTTTCTAACACAGTACACCATATAGTGATCACTGATGCTTGCTTCATGCACCCCAGACGTGACTACATTTGATTTATTTGTAGTCGCAATATGGTCCATGAGGGTGTTGGATGTTAAAGTTTCCCTGGTACCTCTGTCAATTAGCTGCTGAAATCCAAAAAGATCATAGACTTCTAACAATCTAGACGAGTGTGTAGGAAGGTTAGCACAGGCTCCAGCACAATCCCCTTTCCTCAAATTAGGCAAGATATCGCAATTTGTATCTCCCAAAAGAATGATTTCTTTGTTCTCATTGTCTAAAAATTTTAAGTTTTTTTCAATTTCATCAAAAGTGTCGGGAGATGCATCAGGGGGGCGATACCAGGCCAAAATGAAGAAAGGGGCGGCTCGCACTGGCTTGATTTCCACACATATGGTCTCCAAAGATGATACGGGGAGATCATTACGGAGTTTACATTTATCATAAATAGAGTCCCTTATGTAAATAGCTACCCCACCACCATTGTTGCTGTTGCTGCCAGGAGAACGGAAAATAAGGCTGATTGAATATCTCAAGGGAATAGAGAAAGCTACGTAGAATGGGACAAAATCAGACAGCAAGACGAGACAAACAAGATACCTCAAGGGAATAGAAAAAGTTGCGTAGATTGGGACGAAATCAGACAGGAAGACGGGACAATCAAGATGCCTCGGGGGAGCAGAGTAAATTATGAAATCGTGAAGACAGCACGCTCCTCCACTTTCACTATAAATTGTTTGCGAAGGAAAGATTCAGGGAGATGCCAAGACCTTCACATGTAAAATCGACGCAAAGAAATGAGAAAATTGAACCGATGAAGAGAAGAAACCAACCGATGAGAAAGCCAAGTAAAGGGACGTAAGAATAAACGATCTGACTGATTATGACTATGATTCTTGCACTATTTTGTTGTGTTGATACCTTAATAGCGTCGCATTATGCAAGTCTTGAATCTTAATTCTTTGTTGTTGTTTTGTTGCATCTCAAACTACTCAGACATCAACAAAAAATTTTACATGGGTCTTAAGATTAAGTCTAGTTGCTAGGTCTTCACTTTTGTTTATTTGGCGAATTGTGACTTTGAAGTAGATTCGCGGGAAGAAAGAAGTAGAGGTTCACGCAAAATGATGCCCTACGATCTCAGACCTCGAAAAACCAATACAGACGAGGACGAAGATCGAGCGATGCGATCGTTTCGTGCAAATCATCGCAGACTGTCTAAGCAGAAATCAATTCAAAAACGAATACAACAAATTGAAGAGCTCATCAGTATGCGAGGGAGCAGAACACAAGTCAACTGTCATGTGAAAGATTTGAGACGTGTTTTCACTGCAGCCACGCTAGCACATGAGGAATATCTGGATCAGTTGGATCCACAAGATGAAGATTACAGTGATGATTGGATCGAAGATCTGGGATTTACAGTGGATACGTGTAAGGCACTTGCAGAGGAATACATACAGGAAAGAGCCCTTGATACCCCTTCAGAAAGGGCCGATACATCAGCTGTCAGTTATGCAGAATCCACCTCCTCGATCGAAACCTTTGAGACAGAGAACTGGGAGGCAAAAGGTATGAATTTACATCAACATTCATTTCAATATTTGCCGTCTAATTCGTCTTTTCAGTCTTTTCACCAGATTGATTCAGATGTGACCTCAGCGTCCAACCTGCCAGACTGCCATGCAGTCAGTTCACCCCTCATGTCATCTGTTCCCCAGAACCCGGCCAGTGACACAGTTAGCGGACACATGTTGTCGAAGATCTCAGACCCGGACAGCCATGCAGTCAGCTTGCCCCTCATGTCATCTGTTTCCCTGAACCCGGCCAGTGACACAGTTAGCGGACACATGTTGTCGAAGATCTCAGACTCGGACGGCCATGCAGTCAGTTCACCCCTCATGTCATCTGTTTCCCAGAACCCGGCCAGTGACACAGTTAGCGGACACATGTTGTCGAAGATCTCAGACCCGGACAGCCATGCAGTCAGCTTGCCCCTCATGTCATCTGTTTCCCAGAACCCGGCCAGTGACACAGTTAGCGGACACATGTTGTCGAAGATCTCAGACCCGGACAGCCATGCAGTCAGCTTGCCCCTCATGTCATCTGTTTCCCTGAACCCGGCCAGTGACACAGTTAGCGGACACATGTTGTCGAAGATCTCAGACTCGGACGGCCATGCAGTCAGTTCACCCCTCATGTCATCTGTTTCCCAGAACCCGGCCAGTGACACAGTTAGCGGACACATGTTGTCGAAGATCTCAGACCCGGACAGCCATGCAGTCAGCTTGCCCCTCATGTCATCTGTTTCCCAGAACCCGGCCAGTGACACAGTTAGCGGACACATGTTGTCGAAGATCTCAGACCCGGACAGCCATGCAGTCAGCTTGCCCCTCATGTCATCTGATTCCCAGAACCCGGCCAGTGACACAGTTAGCGGACACATGTTGTCGAAGATCTCAGAGCCGGACAACCATGCAGTCAGCTTGCCCCTCATGTCATCTGTTTCCCAGAACCCGGCCAGTGACACAGTTAGCGGACACATGTTGTCGAAGATCTCAGACCCGGACAGCCATGCAGTCAGCTTGCCCCTCATGTCATCTGATTCCCAGAACCCGGCCAGTGACACAGTTAGCGGACACATGTTGTCGAAGATCTCAGACCCGGACAGCCATGCAGTCAGCCTGCCCCTCATGTCATCTGTTTCCCAGAACCCGGCCAGTGACACAGTTAGCGGACACATGTTGTCGAAGATCTCAGACCCGGACAGCCATGCAGTCAGCTTGCCCCTCATGTCATCTGATTCCCAGAACCTGGCCAGTGATCCAGTTAGCGGACACATGTTGTTGAAGCTCTCAGACCCGGACAGCGATGCAGTTCACGCCCCCCTCATGCTTGCCGTTTCCCAGAATCCGGCCAGTCATGCAGTTAGCGGACACGTGCTGCCGCAGATCCCACACTCGGCCAACCATGCTGTCCGAGCCCAACTCAGGCCTGCCGTTTCCCAGATTCCGGCCAGTCATGCAGTTAGTGGACACATGCTGCCGCAGATCCCACTCTCAGCCAGCCATGCTGTCCGAGCCCCCCTCATGCTTGCCGTTTCCCAGATTCCGGCCAGTCATGCAGTTAGCGGACACGTGCTGTCGCAGATCCCACACCCGGCCAGCCATGCAGTCAGAGCCTCACTCATGCCTGCCGTTTCTCAGATTCCGGCCAGTGATGCAGTTAGCGGACACGTGCTGTCGCAGATCCCACATTCAGCCAGCCATGCAGTCCGAGCCCCCCTCAGGCCTGCCGTTTCCCAGATTCCGGCCAGTCATGCAGTTAATGGACACATGCTGCCGCAGATCCCACACCCGGCCAGCCATGCTGTCCGAGCCCCCCTCATGCTTGCCGTTTCCCAGATTCCGGCCAGTCATGCAGTCCGAGCCCCCCTCAGACCTGCCGTTTCCCAGATTCTGGCCAGTCATGCAGTTAGCGGACACGTGCTGTCGCAGATCCCACACCCGGCCAGCCAAGCAGTCAGAGCCTCACTCATGCCTGCCGTTTCCCAGATTCCGGCCAGTCATGCAGTTAATGGACACATGCTGCCGCAGATCCCACACCCGGCCAGCCATGCTGTCCGAGCTCCCCTCAGATCTGCCGTTTCCCAGATTCCGGCCAGCCATGCAGTCAGAGCCTCACTCATGCCTGCCGTTTCTCAGATTCCGGCCAGTGATGCAGTTAGCGGACACATGCTGTCGCAGATCCCACACCCGGCCAGCCATGCAGTCCGAGCCCCCCTCATGCTTGCCGTTTCTCAGATTCCGGCCAGTCATGCAGTTAGCGGACACGTGCTGCCGCAGATCCCTTACTCAGCCAGCCATGCAGTCAGAGCCTCACTCATGCCTGCCGTTTCTCAGATTCTGGCCAGTGATGCAGTTAGCGGACACGTGCTGTCGCAGATCCCACATTCAGCCAGCCATGCAGTCCGAGCCCCCCTCAGGCCTGCCGTTTCCCAGATTCCGGCCAGTCATGCAGTTAATGGACACATGCTGCCGCAGATCCCACACCCGGCCAGCCATGCTGTCCGAGCCCCCCTCATGCTTGCCGTTTCCCAGATTCCGGCCAGTCATGCAGTCCGAGCCCCCCTCAGGCCTGCCGTTTCCCAGATTCTGGCCAGTCATGCAGTTAGCGGACACGTGCTGTCGCAGATCCCACACCCGGCCAGCCATGCAGTCAGAGCCTCACTCATGCCTGCCGTTTCTCAGATTCCGGCCAGTGATGCAGTTAGCGGACACGTGCTGTCGCAGATCCCACATTCAGCCAGCCATGCAGTCCGAGCCCCCCTCAGGCCTGCCGTTTCCCAGATTCCGGCCAGTCATGCAGTTAATGGACACATGCTGCCGCAGATCCCACACCCGGCCAGCCATGCTGTCCGAGCTCCCCTCAGATCTGCCGTTTCCCAGATTCCGGCCAGCCATGCAGTCAGAGCCTCACTCATGCCTGCCGTTTCTCAGATTCCGGCCAGTGATGCAGTTAGCGGACACATGCTGTCGCAGATCCCACACCCGGCCAGCCATGCAGTCCGAGCCCCCCTCATGCTTGCCGTTTCTCAGATTCCGGCCAGTCATGCAGTTAGCGGACACGTGCTGCCGCAGATCCCTTACTCAGCCAGCCATGCAGTCCAAGCCCCCCTCATGCCTGCCGTTTCCCAGATTCCGACCAGTCATACAGTTAGTGGACACATGCTGCCGCAGATCCCACACCCGGCCAACCATGCAGTCAGAGCCTCACTCATGCCTGCCGTTTCTCAGATTCTGGCCAGTGATGCAGTTAGCGGACACGTGCTGTCGCAGATCCCACATTCAGCCAGCCATGCAGTCCGAGCCCCCCTCAGGCCTGCCGCTTCCCAGATTCCGGCCAGTCATGTAGTTAATGGACACATGCTGTCGCAGATCCCACACCCGGCCAGCCATGCAGTCAGAGCCTCACTCATGCCTGCCGTTTCTCAGATTCCGGCCAGTGATGCAGTTAGCGGACACGTGCTGTCGCAGATCCCACATTCAGCCAGCCCTGCAGTCCGAGCCCCCCTGTTGCCTGCCGTTCCCCAGATTCCGGCCAGTGATGCAGTTAGCGGACACGTGCTGTCGCAGATCCCACATTCATCCAGCCCTGCAGTCCGAGCCCCCCTCATGCTTGCCGTTTCCCAGATTCCGGCCAGTCATGCAGTTAGTGGACACATGCTGTCGCAGATCCCACATTCAGCCAGCCATGCAGTCCGAGCCTCCCTGATGCCTGCCGTTTCCCAGATTCCGGTCAGTCATGCAGTTAGTGGACACATGCTGCCGCAGATCCCACTCCCGGCCAGCCATGCTGTCCGAGTCCCCCTCAGGCCTGCCGTTTCCCATATGCCGGCCAGTGACGCTGTTAGCAGAGACATGCTGCCGCAAATGCTATATCCAGACATCCATGCCGCCAGCCCCCCTGGTATGTCTGCTGTTTCCCAGATTCCAGTGAGCTGTGCAGTGAATAGACACATGTTATCACAGCTACCAGACATTGGTATTGATGGTCAGCCTGAGTTGAGAACTCATTTTCACAGCGATGAGCCATTGGTTTTAAGACAGTCCTCTAACACTGCTGAAAGGCGCAGGTTTACATCTCTAGCCGAGACAGTGCAGCAAGATGTCTCATCAGATCAGTTCATGAGAAAGCCCTCCAGAGAAGTTACACAAAGTCAGTCTTTGAGGAATGCAGATAAGGCAGTGGATGCATGGATAGATGAACTAGATATCGACTTTGAGTCTAACTTGAATCCAGCCATGTCATCGGAGAATATGACACTGAGATTGTTAGCTTATCAGGGACTACCTCGATTAAATATCAGTCCATTCAATGGCTCGCCAGAGGATTGGATCGATTTTGTTATCAATTTCAGAGACCTGATTCACCTTCAAGCCCATCTGTCAAACACAGAAAAGATGTCATATCTTTTGCAACACTTGGAAGGAGAAGCAAGACGAGCAGTGATTGGATACTCAAGAGACAAATTTGGTTATGTTAGAGCACTGAAACGCCTCAAATACCTGTTTGGCCAGCCATCACGAGTTGCACAGGCACATTTGTCGAAGGTGACTAAAGGAAAGCAGATTGGAAATGATGACCAAGTGGCTTTGAGTGAATATTACTACACCATAAATGATTGTCTTGTCACTCTGCGTCGCATGTGCTATTTTTCAGATCTATACAGTACAGATGTCCTACGACAGGCTGTGCGACGTCTTCCATCACGATTGCAAGAAAGATGGTGCGAGTACTCCCTTAAAATTAGGAGACAAGAAGAACCAAACTTACAGCATTTAGAAGAATGGCTGCAGGACAGAGTATTGGCTTCAATGGATCCTTACATGCCAGCAATCCAATCAGACCGACAGCAAAGGAGTTCCAGACCTCCACGAAATAGCAAACCTATCTCACGATCAAAGCTGACGACCTTGGCAACAATGACTGCAGAAGTTGAAGGGACCAAAGGTGGTAATACACCGTCACTTTGTCCACTATGCTCCACAAAACACAAGCTTTTCAGATGCAGTGTATTCCTAGGAAAGCCATTGTCAGAGAGAAGAAAGTTGGTTAAAGAGAAGAAACTATGTTTCAACTGTCTGAATTCAGATCATATGGTGAAGAAATGCAAATCGCAATACTCATGCAAAGATTGTTACAAACGTCATCACAGCAGTCTTCATGAGCACAGTGAGCAAAAGGGAGATAGTAACTTGTCAAAGAAGAAAAATTCAAACTCAGCTAGGCCCAACATCAGTGAAGCTAGCGTTGCAACAAAGCAAGGAAAGACCCAATCATGTGCGAATGCCACAAACGATTCACCAATTGTTGGCATGATGACTTCTAATTCACAACAGGTTTTCTTGCAAATTGTTGAAGTTGAAGTACAAACAAAGAACAGTGGACGACTGAAGACTCATGCATTGCTGGACAATGGCAGTCAAGCAACGTTGGTTAAGGAAGATCTTGCAAAGAGACTGGCACTTACAGGAGCAAAGCAGGCTGTTCACGTTGGAAGCATTAAGGACAAAGGAGAGCCCCTTCAAGTTGAGCGTGTCTCTTTCAGTATCTCATCAACTGACAGAAAATGCACCTTTGACGTAAACAACGCATATGTTATGCCGAGATCAAAGTTCAATACACCATCGCAAAGGATTCCAACCTCTTTCAAGACTGATCCAAAGTACAAGTATCTTCATGGTCTCAAGTTGTGTAACGTTTCTGCAAAAGAGGTTGATTTACTAATAGGAGCAGACATACCAGAAGCGTTGATAGCAACACAAGTACGACGTGGACCTAGTGGACAGCCTTATGCTGTGGAGACACCATTTGGTTGGACATTACTTGGTGTAGCAGATGCAGGAGTTAAGAGTGCAAGAATTCAAATTGATGTTAATCACATGCAAATCTGGAAGGATGACGAGTTGCACAATCGAGTTGAGGAATTCTGGCAGACAGAGGTATTTGGAACGAAATATAACCTGCCTAATTCCTTCTCCCCAGAAAATGAAAGAGTTTTGATGAACATGGATGCAACTACCACAATTGTCAATGGCCATTATGAAGTTGGGATGTTGTGGAAACAAAGCACTGTTCAGCTTCCGAACAACTATGTTATGGCAGAAAGAAGATTCAAATCATTGATGAAACGTTTCAATGCAGACCAAAGTCTCCACCAACAGTACTCTGAAACAATAGAGTCTTATGTGAGTAGAGGTTATGCACGAAGATTGACCAAAGAAGAGAAGTTCGTTTCAAGCAACAAGACTTGGTATCTGCCACATCACGCTGTCATAAACCCAAACAAGAAGAAAGTTAGAGTTGTTTTTGACGCAGCGTCGTCATTCAAGGGTGTGAGCCTAAACGATAGTTTAGTTACTGGCCCAGATTTCCTCAACAGCTTAGTTGGTGTGTTGATGAGGTTCAGACGTAATGCGGTTGCACTGGTAGCAGACATTGAAGCGATGTTTCACCAAGTCTTTGTTAAAGAAAGTGACCGTGACGCCTTGAGATTCCTATGGCGAAATGATGTTCAGACGGAAGAAGAACCGGATGTCTACCAAATGCAAGTGCACATCTTTGGTGCAAAGGATTCGCCATCATGTGCCACATACGCTCTAAGAAAGACAGCATTGGACAATAAAGGTAAATTTAGCAATGAATGCATCCAAAATACACTACGAAACTTCTATGTCGACGACCTCCTTGCATCAGTAAAAACAGAACAAGAAGCCATTATCCTCGCTCAGGAAATGATGGAAATGATGAAGTGTGGTGGATTTAATTTGACAAAATTCATTAGTAATTCAAAGAAAGTTATGAAAGCATTGCCAAAATCTGCATTAGCAAAACCTGACCTCGACTTAAGCCTGGATTCTCTTCCAACTGAACGAGCACTGGGAGTTCGCTGGAACATTGAAATGGATGCCTTTGTATTTTCCACTGTCAAAAGGGAAGTTCCTGCTACTAAAAGAGGAATTCTGAAGCTGATAAGCTCCATATTTGATCCCCTTGGTTTTCTTGCTCCATTCATTGTGCAGGCTAAGATGTTGTTGCAAGAGCTCTGGAGGAAAAAACATGGATGGGACGATGAAATAGATGAAGATATGAAGACATCTTGGAAGACATGGCTGGATGCTCTTGACTCAATGGGTGAATTCAAGGTACCACGGAGATATGTCAATGTAGAAGAAGTTGCTGAATATCAATTGCACGTATTTGCTGATGCTTCAGAGCACGCATTTGGAGCTGTTGCATATCTCTTAAGCATACATTTGTCTGGAAGAAGGTCATGCAGTTTTGTTATGTCAAAAACACGACTCGCCCCTTTGAAGACCCCAACCATAGCAAGACTGGAATTGCAGGCAGCAGTCCTTGCAGTTCGCCTATACAGCACAATTGAAGCAGAATCTGATATAGAAACGAGTTCAACGCACTTTTGGACAGACTCCATGATTACTCTGCAGTACATAAGAAATGAAAGCAGGAGGCTGAAGACCTTTGTGGCAAATCGTGTAGCAGAAATCCGTGAAAATACAAAGCCAAGCCAGTGGCACCATGTTGATGGGAAAGAGAACCCAGCAGATGACTGCTCTCGAGGCCTGCAGATTTTCAAGATAACTCCTGATAGCAGATGGTTGAATGGACCAGCATTCCTTTGTCACAATGAGACAATCTGGCCTGAAGAACAAGACGAATGTTTGCTAGCAGAAGGAGATCCTGAAGTGAAAAGAGATAGGATTTTGATCACAACAACAGATGTCTACAATAAGTCTCCTATTGAAATTTATGATTTCTCCACTTGGAAGAGACTGACAAGAATTATGGCATGGATTGTAAGAGCATGCAAGATGTTCAGGAAACAGAATACAACAAAACGAAGGATGACGCTCAATTCTCTAGATCCAATAGAAATTGATGCTGCAATCAAGCTATTGGTTCGTCACGTACAACAAGCTGCATTCTCCGAAGAATTCCAAGCTCTAAGAGCTGAGACAAAGACATTGAAAGGCCGCCTCGAATCCCTCAGCCCATTCATTGACGAAGAAGGACTCCTACGAGTTGGTGGAAGATTGAAACATGCACCTATAAGCTATTCTTCAAGACATCAACTGATACTACCAGCTCAACATCACTTGACAACTTTGTTGATACGCCACAAACACGAGCAGTATGCCCATGCAGGATCAGAATTCACATTGGCTGAGATCCGTCAGAGTTACTGGATTGTGAAAGGTCGATCGGTTGTCAGAAAGGTGATACACGAATGCATGCATTGCAAGAAAGAGCGAGCAAAACCAGCAATACCCATTATGGCTGATTTGCCTGAATTCAGAGTAGCAGTTGGTGAGCCACCTTTTAGTCATGTTGGAGTTGATTTCTTTGGACCAATGCAAGTGAAACGAGGTAGATCTACAGTGAAACGTTGGGGATGCATCTTCACATGTCTAGTAGTGAGAGCGGTGCACCTGGAAGTAGTAGAGAGCCTTGAAACAGATACCTTCATCAATTCACTTGAGCGCTTTATGAATAGAAGAGGTCATCCTAGCTTAATTGTGTCAGACTGTGGCAGTAATTTCCGTGGTGCAGATAAAGAGCTCAGGGCGTGTTTGAAGGAGTTGGATCAGGAAAAGATCAAAACATTTGCTGCCAATAGACGTGTAAAATGGCAATTTAACCCACCAAATGCGCCTCACATGGGAGGTGCTTGGGAAAGATTGGTACGATCAGTCAAGAAAGCGCTGAAGGCTATTCTGAAAGGAAGACTGGTAGATGACTTCAGTCTTGCTACAATCTTTACAGAAGCTGAGAGCATAATGAACAGCAGACCACTCACAGCCACAAGCGATGACATCAATGATTTAGAAGCCTTGACCCCAAACCATTTTCTTCTTGGCCGTGCCAGCCCGAATTTACCTCCAGGTATTTTCTACGAGACAGACATAAGCAATCGTAAGAGATGGCGTCAAGTTCAAGTACTGACGGAGCACATCTGGAGAAGATTCCAGCGCGAGTATCTTCCTACCTTAACAAGAAGACCAAAATGGAGAAGTTCAGAAGCGACAGTACAATACGGTGATTTGGTTCTAGTTCAAGATCAAAATTCAGCCAGAGGAAAATGGCCCTTGGCCAGGATCATAAAATTGTTTCCCGGACAAGACGGCAGAAGGCGAGTGGCAGAAGTGAAAACAGAGTCAGGTACATATATAAGACCAGTGGCCAAATTGCATATTCTGGAAAAAGCAGAATCATTGAATGCTAGTGCAGTTCAAGGCGGGGAGTATGTTGCTGTTGCTGCCAGGAGAACGGAAAATAAGGCTGATTGAATATCTCAAGGGAATAGAGAAAGCTACGTAGAATGGGACAAAATCAGACAGCAAGACGAGACAAACAAGATACCTCAAGGGAATAGAAAAAGTTGCGTAGATTGGGACGAAATCAGACAGGAAGACGGGACAATCAAGATGCCTCGGGGGAGCAGAGTAAATTATGAAATCGTGAAGACAGCACGCTCCTCCACTTTCACTATAAATTGTTTGCGAAGGAAAGATTCAGGGAGATGCCAAGACCTTCACATGTAAAATCGACGCAAAGAAATGAGAAAATTGAACCGATGAAGAGAAGAAACCAACCGATGAGAAAGCCAAGTAAAGGGACGTAAGAATAAACGATCTGACTGATTATGACTATGATTCTTGCACTATTTTGTTGTGTTGATACCTTAATAGCGTCGCATTATGCAAGTCTTGAATCTTAATTCTTTGTTGTTGTTTTGTTGCATCTCAAACTACTCAGACATCAACAACCATGGCGGTTGCGATCACGTCTTCTAATGGTATAACCCTCAATACTGACAAGATCATCGTGAATATTTTCATCAAGTTTTGTTTCATTGATTGCCAAAATGTGTATCCCAAGATCCTTTACGAGGGTACGGATCTCGTCAATGTGAAGTAAAAGGCTATTCACATTCAAAGACGCGATCACCATGCCTTTCCTGTGTCCAAGACCTGACCCCTGGTTTTCAGAGGAGCTGTGTGAGATAGCTGTTGGAGGAGCCTGCTGCGCAGGGGTCAAGCATGCACCCTCTCTGTCAATAGGACGATCTATTCAGTAACGAAGGGCACGGATTAAGTTACTTTCAAACAAATTTGCACCAGTCCTATTCAGATGAATTAGACTTTGATTTAGATGCTTTGACGCATCGATATTTGTGTGTTCTATGAACGCGTAATCATTTTCGGAACATAAGTCTGCTAATTGAGTTACAAGGAACTGATTCCAAAAAGTCATGTTAAAAAAATTTTGAAGAACAGTGGGCATGAAATTCGATAAAAAGGTGGCAGGGCTTACCCTCGTGATGGTTATGAAATCTGGTCCAAAGAATATTGCTTTTACTCCTTTGATTCGAAAAAGCTGCCTGTTAGAAAATACAGTGTAAAAATTAGCAAGACGATCCTATCACTTTATGAAGCAATTTGTCGCGCTAACTGAACTCTAAAGTACAGTATTTAGCATTACATATTTGCATTTCAAGTATTGCAGCAGTACTTCTTGAAAAAGCCGCATTTGGGGCGTACAGAAAAATCTAAGCAAAAGTACTCTGCAGATGTTCCATCGCCCAATGGTGTCTATCGATTTCTCGCCAGCGTCCCTAACAACAAGTGAAAAAGCACGGTGGGCAGATATGGACTGATAAGATGTTACACAACAACTCTAAGGGAAGATAGGACTCAAAAATGCTTTTGCCAATGTTGCCCGTGGCCAATGGCCAAAGACCTTAGCGGCTTCATCTTCGAGGACCAATCAGACGGCAGAAAATCGAAGAAGCTACTAGAAATCCGAGAATATTTAGCTATATTTTACCTACCTTCACAAAACGTAACTAGGGCACAAAACGGCTTGAAATGTCCAGAATTTTTTTGAAGAAATCTACTTTCTAATTGGTTGGGTATACCTCTTTAAAAGCCCGTTTAAATATCTCACCGTTTCAAGTAGTTATTGCATCTCCAATGGGCAAAATCGGCTAACGTATACTACTGCAAGTCCGGCGAACAATCTCTAGCTAAAACCTCTTTTGAATTCTTTCATATTTGGGCACCACGAAAACTTATGCCATGAATCCAAAAAGCAGCAGTGTAAAACTGAAATTTTTCCACGAATATTGACACATGACTTGAAATGGGTAAACAACATTGATGTTCTGAGAAAGTTCGATTCGTTTAACCACTTTGTTCGGTGGTGAAAATCTTGCTCGAAAATGTTCGACGTTTTCATTTCATTTCATTTTCATTTATTCAGGCACGGTAGCCCCATCAGTCCATGAGAACTGCTTTTCAGGGGGCCGTGGCATCAAACGTCTTTAGATTACGACGATTTGATTCTTCTCTTAAAGGTGGCAAGAGTTGGTGCCTGTTTAACATCAAGTTCAAGGTTACTCCAAAGCTTTGGTCCACAAAAAGACGTAGCCCTTTGCCCATTGTTTGTTTTTGTAAAGGTATCGAAGATCAGTTTCGGTATTTCTCAGTTCCCTGACATTTCGAGTTGACTTTGTTTCAAACAAGCTGGAAAGGTACTCCGGGACGAGACCGTTTAGCGATTTGAGCACTGCAGTTGCGGTTTCGCTTTTAATGATGTCATTTACAGTAGGCCAATTTAAACTTTGTATCAGACCTATAGAAGGGGTATCAAAACTGCTCTTCGTAACGACTCTAGCCGCTCGATTTTGCAACTTTTGAAAGGTTTACAGCTTGGTTACCCCACAGCACCCCCATACCGCGCAACAGAACCGAAAATGTGGCTCGACGATACCCGAATACATTTTACTCAATGTGTTTCGAGGTAAAAATTTCCTGCAATATTTCAGAAACCCAATTGCACGAGAAACTTTGGTACGGACATTGCTACTGTGCTCTTCCCAATCTAAGTTCATATCGGTTATTACACCCAAGTATTTTGTCCGGTCTACATTTTCAACTTGACAGCCACCAATAAAAAACTGTGGATGGTCAACAAATTTGTCAATAATTTTCTTAATTTTGGGCTGGGAGCCTATACCATTGCTTGAGTTTTTAGGACATTCAAAGGGAGTTTATTACCTTGCAACCATAGCTTTAGATCATTCAATTCACTATTTAGAGTTTGGTCTATGTCTACTAAACTCGAACAGGAATAAGAAATACTCGTGTTGTCTGCGTACATCGTCACTTTGTCTTTAACGTTGTTTGACAGGGTTCAAAAACTTCACCGAACTTTTCCATTGTTCTCAATATTCGACGAAATGTTGTATGCGTTTGACCACCTTGCCAAATATTTCGTCGAACAATCTCATTCATTTTTACATCCACGTTTTTTACTGTACCCTTGTGACGGCGCTATTGGGCATGTTGAAATGTTCGATGAAATGTTCGATGCATTTGACCACCCTCGATCAAACATTAAAAAGTTTTGGCTTTTTTTCCAACTTCAATGTTCGGTGAAATGTTCGGCAAGTTTGACCGGGGTTTAAGATTGAAACTGTGGCGAAAAGGCAATAGCAAGAACAATTGAAAATGCAGATTTCTGATGTTTTTGGGTTTATCACTATTGAATCTCTACCAGAACTTCTATTATTCAAGGTTTAGTGCCTCAACGGCTTGTGTGTGAATTGAAGATGCAATAACTCCCTCGATACGGTGAAATACTTTTCCTTTCTTTTTTTCTACCAAGTTTAAAAACTATAATACATAACGTCATATTACACTGTGCCATCCATAGTGAAAAAGACGCGAGGTCACAGGGTCTTCACTATGGATGGCACTTACAAATCAAATTAATTTTCTATACAAAAAACAAAGAACAAAACCGCAAAACCAAGACACAATATGCACAAACAACAACAAAACAACTGAGCCAAGGCAGATTACTGGTCAAAGAAATTTGAAATACTTAAATGGGCACTTAGCTCTATTTTGGTTGGGGGCAAATTCGCCTCCCCAGTAGACCCTTTTTGATAACTCCGCAAGAAGAGTGCTTCAGGCGATGAAACTTTCTGAATTTTGGCAGCTACCTATTGTGCTACTGCTCGTAAAGTTTCTTTGAAATATTTAACAAATCAGGGCAAAAGAGAACAATTTTCTGGGACTGGCGCGGTAAAAATCACAAATCTCGAATCACAACTTTTGCGAAAAAGGTACTTGCAACATTTTGCAAATTTCGTCTAGAGCACAGTGATCCAGCTAAAGGAAAAAAATACAAAATTTCGGAAAAATCAAATTTGGTCAAAACTTTTATTACGATATATGGTCTTAAAGAGGATATATTGAGGATCAAAGTAAAGCAAAAATCAGACTTTTGTGACTTCTGAGTCCGGAGATATTTGCTTGCAAAGTTGGATGAAACTGAAATTGTTTACTTTCCGTGTAATTGTTGGTAGAATTCTGCAGAATGCTCTTTGCAACAACAAATTCATTTGCTAATATCTCAGCCCAAGGTTATCCGATTTTGGCTCTGTTTGTTTTAATTGATAGAACTACATGTCAGCCTACAAAGAAGTCGATCATTGCCTCTTCTCGTAGGCATTTTTTTGTTTTCTTGTTATTTTTCTTAAATGCACTTATTTTCCTGAAATTGACACCAAAAATGCGTAATTTGAAATTTAAAGTACAAAATAAAAAAATTAAGGAAGACTATGTCTGCCAAACATAGATTTTATTAAAGTAGCGCATTTCAGCAGGTAGTCTGCCAAAGCAATCATTCAGGATCGTACACAGAACAAAATTATGTTATTTTGAATGTGTCCACTAGAGGGGTATCGCCCTGGTTGAGGGTAAACGCGTTTTGACCGATGTTAACTCTCTTGCGTTTTTTGCTGAATAACAGTCATTTGGGCCTAGTTAAAACCAAAAAATTCGCAAAAATAGTTTGGTGATGCCATTTGCTAACGTTTTTCTTGTTTGTGTTTCTTAAATTATTATTATTATTATTATTATTATTATTATTATTATTATTATTATTATTATTATTATTATTATTATTATTATTATTATTATTATTATTATTATTATTATTATTATTATTATTACTATTATTATTATTATTATTATTATTATTATTATTATTATTATTATTATTATCATTATTATTATTATTATTATTATCATCATTATTATTATTATTATTATTATTATTATTGTTATTAAATTATTAAAACTGAACCACCATCAAAATAAACAGAAAGAGATTAATAAAAACAAGACTGTTTAAAAACAAACGTTTCGATATTCAAATCTTCATCAGTGTTCACTATTATTATTATAATAGTTAATATTTTATAGTTAATAATAATAATAATAATAATAATAATAATAATAATTATTATTATTATTATTATTATTATTATTATTATTATTATTATTATTATTATTATTATTATTATTATTGTTGTTGTTGTTGTGTCATTCTCTCCAGTTCTTCGATGTTCTTCTGGGTCCTGTTTTTCTTGTCTCAGCCACTTCCCGCAGCTTAGAGACACAGGATTTTCCGCAATATGTGAGCTGTTCCAAGGATGGCCGACAACTGTGCACTTCCAACGATGTCAGGTATGTCTAGCTTCCCATGCCAGGTCTTTGCATTCTTTGAGACTGTTCCAAGTGCACCAATCACGATTGGTATCACCAATCACTTTCGATGCTCTGTGGATTCTCTTAATTTCAAAAGCTAGTTCTTGATATCTAGCCACTTTCTCTTCCTCAGCATTTTTTTTTTTAAAGTTGGCGCTAACATAACTATGTACAGTAAATATTAAAAACAATACTATACAAGCTAATCCAAGCCAACTGCTAAAGCTAATACATCTAATGAATATATATACATGATTAAATAAAGAAGATATAAAATACAAGGTATAAAATTTCAAAGCAGAATTAAAAACGTAATATCATAAAAATCCGAGCAGTTTAAAATTTAAAATTCTGGCTCTGGTGTGTCATGGTATCACAAAAATCCAAGTTGTGGTATGAAAGTCCTACATAATCTGCATGTGCAGTCAGTGCCATTCCAGCTTTTAATTTCATTCTTAAACTCATTGATAGATTGAGCATTCCTTATATGCTGAGGTAGAGATAGCCACAGACGCTGCCCTCTATATTTGATGGTTTCAGATCCGTAACTTGTTGTTCTTACCATTGGTAGCAAAAATTCATTATTGTTTCTCAGATTATAAGTAACAGTACGCTCACAGAAGATCTCCCTCATGAAAGGGGGGTTTATGTTTTTCTTAGTTTTGAACATTTCAATCAAAAGAGTTTGCAGGTTCTTAGCATGAATACTAACCGAGTCATCCTTTCCTAGCAGGGTGTTAAAGCTAGATTCATAATCCTTGTATGCGATTCTCAGGGCCCTTTCATGTATTCTATTAATCTTATTATTCAGGTGCCTACTGTGAAACATCCAGACTAATGGACAATACTGAAATTGGCTAATTACAAAGGCTCTCATTAATATTCTTAGTTTATTAGAGTCCATGTATCCAGATATGCGAGCGAGGGCGAAAAGTTTGTTACCAGCCTTCTTACACAACTTACTGATATGTGTCTCAAAAGTTAGTCTTTTGTCAATCACAACGCCAAGTAACTTTTCCTCTTCCGTATTTCCTATAACAGAGTCTCCTACATTAACTGTGATATGCTGATTAGAATTTCTGCCAAGTATGAGTAAATGACATTTATCTGTGTTCAGTTTCATAAAGTTGTTAGCGAACCATTGGATAATAATGCTTGAATCATTCTCCAACCTTGCAATTACATTATCAAGATTATCATCACATGCATATATGGTAGTATCATCCGCGTAATTGCATATATCTGTATCCTGTATGGAGAGCAACAAGTCATTTATGTAGATGTTAAAGAACAGGGGACCAAGAACCGAGCCTTGTGGAACACCAAGAGAAAGTTGTTTGTAGGTACTAAATGACCCATTGATCTTAACTCTCTGGCGCCTATTTTCTAAGAAGCTGTTAACGACACGCAGTGCTTCACGGCTGAATCCATAAGCATCTAATTTTGCTAAAAGGAGGTCGTGTTTAATACAATCGAATGCTTTGGATAAGTCCATCAGGATTGCGCCAACATTCTCTCTATTGTCTAAGCTTGTTTTCCACTTTTCAAGCATTCGAACCAATGCGTGCTGCGCATTATACCCTTTACGAAAACCGCAAAGAAGTGACGATAAATAAGGTCCCATATAACTAATAATCTGTTTATCCAAAAGTCTCTCAAAAACCTTAGAAACAGTTGGCAAAACGCTCACGGGTCTGTAATTTTTCTTCCTGGTTTTCTCCTCCGTTTTATGAAGGGAAGTGACATCCGCTAGTTTCAATAAGTCTGGAAACAAACCATTTTGTACACAATCGTTGAAAATAAGCTGCAACGATTCGGAGCAAATTTCAGAGCTGCTTTTCAGAACTTTTGCAGGTATATTTTTAAAGGTTGTTGCCTTTTTAGGATTAAGTCTCCCAATTTCAGTATGCATCTGTTCCAACGAAACCTTTTGGAATTTGAAGAAATTATCGTTTTGAGCAAAACTACGGATCTTCCTTATGCTTGGGTGGTTGGAATACTTGATTATAGCCCTATCTATAGGATCTGAGACACCTTCTGTACTTGAAATAACCTCACTGTTCTCCGTAAGACCTAATGAGTCAGTAATAGATACAAAATAATCATTGATGACGTTCTGGTCCGCTGGTACAGCTATGTCAATCAGTGTCCATTCCTGAGAATCTTTCCGTACCAGAGTAATATCCGGTCGATTATGATTCAGCTTCTTATCTGTGTAAACTGTCATGTCCCACGTAATTCGTACATCTCTATTCTCTGCGACTGCCAATGGCTGATGGTCATACCACTTGTCGGTACATTCTATTCCGTTCTTTCTGCAAATCTCCCAGTGCACCCGCAGGGCCACCTTGTCATGGCGTTTTCTGTACTCTCTCTGGGCCAGCTTCTTGCATCCACTGATGATGTGTCTTACACTTTCAGCCTCAATGGAAAATCAATGGAGGCTGAATGGAAAAGTCCCATAATAGTTTGACCTTTTCATTATTATTATTATTATTATTATTATTATTATTATTATTATTATTATTATTATTATTATTATTATTATTATTATTATTATTATTATTATTATTATTATTATTATTATTATTATTATTATTATTATTATTATTATTATTATTATTATTATTATTATTATTATTATTATTATTATTATTATTATTATTATTATTATTATTATCATCATCATTATTATTATTATTATTATTATTATTATTATTATTATTATTATTATTATTATTATTACTATTATTATTATTATTATATAAAATTCGGTCCACAAACAGAGGGAGAAGTGCACAAAGAAGGTCACCTGAGATGTAACAGTAAGTATTCGCCACTTTTCCTTTCACATTTTGTTGCACAATTTTCTTTTTGCTTGGTTTCCGGACGTTGCTAAAACTTTGACAACAAACACATGGCCTCTCACCAAGCTCCGCCTGTCCAGAATAAGTACTTGAGGTAACTTCAGAGATATGACATCCGCTTCCGCCACGACGAGCTTCTCTTTGCATGCCGTCTGATTGGTCTAAAGTCGCCCTGGTTGAGGGTACTGTGGTATCTTCCGGTTCTTGAACGAAAACTGCACTGTCAACGCATGGCAGGCGACTACTATTTGCTGTAAAAGCACATATTACGGTGCAAAAGCAGGTTTGTTCTATCACACGCCCGACAACACCAAGCCCGAATTCTGACGTCACTTCCGGCCTCTGTTGCATGAAAGTTGTGGCTCGAAAGCAAAATTTTGTAATAAATGGCGTCAGCAGGCGTCCCAAGTGTCGCAAAGTGAAATATCGAGATATGACGCAATAGCTGTATCTTTGCTCTTTCAACTTCGTTAATAGTTTTGGACTCAAAGTTTCTTGGTTTATCAAACTTTTCAAAGGCAATGGACAACTCTGCTTACAAACTTGGAATGCAGCACAGCAGGTGAGCAGACTTTTTCGTACGTTTGTCGTTGGTTTCATAGAAATTTCGTTTAAAATTTTGGATTGCTCGATATTTTTTTGGCCTACTTAGTCACTTTTTACGAACTGTTGACCAAATGAAGTTATATTTTTCAAGAAAATCAACTTTCCTTGGCCTAAATTTACCCAAATTTTTTTCAAAGTGCAATATTTTCTAAACTAAGGCAGAAATTCTCAATTTGGAGATATAACGCAATAGCTGTGCGCATCTAGTTTTTAAAAATGTTTGCGGTTTTTCTGTGGCCTTTGCCATTTTCCTACAGTTTTCAAAGGCAATTTTTGCTCCAGAGCCATGACCGTTCATTCCTCGTCAACTTTACGTGCTTCTTTTCACAAACGTGTTTGCCTTTTAGTCGGAAAATGGATGTTGACCCCTACCAAATTTACTACATTCGAAGTTTATTTGAAGTTTATGGAAACGGGGATGTTTTTTAGAACTTTTCTAGCCGTTTCGGCTCATAGGCAAGAAGAATAATAACGAAACTTTGACTTGCGCGTTCTGAGAACTTTCATTGGGTTCGGCCTAATGTAAACAATCATGACAATCATAAAGCATCATAAAATTTCTCCGTTGCTGATGAACTTCGCACCAATAGGGAAGTTCTGGCTTTGAAATAGGAGGTTACATGTGGAATAATATTTATCAAGACTGTCTTGTACAAAAACTCATTAGCTTTTATGATGTTGCATATAAATGCAAATCCTACTGTCATTAGATTTATGTTATTTTCCTTGATCAGTTTCTTTTGCACATGAAATTCCATGTGAAACCTGAAACCACAGGAGGCCCAATCGCGTATATTGTGGGGCCTAACCTTAACTGAGGCAATTTATGCTGTGTTGTTTTTCTAACCGCAAAATAAGTAAACCTACTTGTTCTTTTAATTGAAGTAAAATGAAATTCGTACCGTTGAATGGTTGACTGTTTTTCTCTGTGTCTTTCTTCTTGCTTCAGCATCATCGCAACATCCTGCCGGCATGGCAACATCGGTCCTGTTGCTGTTGTTGTAGTGCAATGACGCAACATTATTGCCTGTGTTTGTGTTGCGTTGTATCCTATTATAATAGTAACAAGGAATGCAGCTTGTTTACTTGCAAAAATCTAACAACAGTTTTGTCCTCGCTCTATCTTGACCAATTTTGCATCAAACGCCCAGTTCTTTGCATCAAAATGTTCCCCAACTTTTAAACTTTGTACTCAATGCATTTGTTCTCACTTTCCTCCGTGAAATGATGTGAAACAAACGCGAAATAAAACATATCTCCACGGCAGTTTGAACTCTAACGAAGCTCGGTCTCTTTGAAGGCAGTCTGTCACGTATCTGATTGGCCGCTACAATCAAAGTTCAACAACACAGATTTCTTTGTGAATCTGTGTATTTGAAACAAAGGAGGGCTAATCTTCTTGAATTTCTACGGCCATAGAAAATCAGAGGATCATCAGCCATTCAAATTTCCTATTCTTTGTATTGTCATTATCAACCAATCAAATGCGTGACAGACTGCCTTTAACCTGTCCAACCGACGTTCGATATTCGTCAGATTTTCGGTGAAAAGTCCCCCGGATTTTGTTGCGTCTTGTTACGTAACAGAGCCACAAGGCGCTATCAATTGACACAGGTAGTGATCTCCCTCGAAATATTCCGGTACCTACTTCTTTGATAAGTGACTTACACATCTCTGAGGAAAAAATTCTAAATATAATAAGATCTCTTAATCCTAACAAGGCACATGGCTGGGATGAAATTTCTATAAGAATGATTAAAATAAGTGATGCTTCATTACTTACCCCTCTTAGAATAATATTCACGAACTGTTTGAGACAGGGTGTATTTCCCGAAATATGGAAGTGTGCAAATGTAGTCCCGGTTCACAAGAAAAACGAAAAGAATGTAAAGAGTAACTACCGTCCTATTTCTCTTCTACCAATTTTCGGGAAGATGTTTGAAAAACTCGTTTACGACTCCTTATACTCGCATCTTGTTTTTTGTAATTTGCTCAACCCCAATCAATCAGGTTTTCGTCCTGGCGACTCAACAGTAAACCAACTAATTTCCATAACGCATACAATATTCAAGGCATTTGACTGTAATCCTTCTCTTGATGTTCGCTCTGTGTATCTTGATATTTCTAAAGCCTTTGACAGGGTGTGGCATGATGGTCTCATTTTTAAATTAAAACGATGTGGTGTCTCAGGGAAACTTCTTTCTCTCATCCAAAGTTTTCTTAAGGATCGGAAACAGCGAACTGTTCTGAATGGAAAGTGTTCTAATTGGGGAGATATTTCGGCGGGAGTGCCCCAGGGTTCTATTCTAGGGCCTTTATTTTTTCTCGTATACATAAATGATCTGACTGCTGATTTGAAATGTAATGTCAAACTTTTCGCCGACGACACGTCTTTGTTTACGGTTGTTCGAGAAGCTAACGAAGCAGCAAGTGATATGAACCATGACCTTCAATTGATAAGTCAGTGGGCCCATGATTGGAGAATGTCATTTAATCCTGATCCGCAAAAACAGGCTGTTGAATTATTATTTTCAAGGAAAAGAAATGAAATAGATCATCCAGTGATTCTCTTTAACAACATACCCGTAAAAAAAGTAAATGAACATAAACATTTAGGTATTATCTTAGATTCAAAGCTTTCCTTCTCGGCTCATATAAAATGTGCTATCTCTAAAACGAGAAAGGGCATTGGCTTGCTGAAATATCTCTCCAAATATCTACCCAGACATACCCTAAGCGAACTATATAAGCTTTACGTGCGACCACATCTGGACTATGGGGATGTTATCTATCACATACCAGATAAAGTATGTGAATTCAGTCAAACCATCAGTTTATCAAATTTAATGGAAAAATTAGAATCTGTTCAGTATTCTGCTGCCCGTGCCGTAACAGGAACTTGGAAGGGAACATCACGCGAAAAGCTGTACATTGAGCTTGGCTGGGAGTCGCTGAGCTCCCGAAGATGGAGTAGACGCCTTACTTTGTTCTACAAGATTATGAATAATCTCACACCCCTGTACACAAAGGAGCCAATCCCACAACCTCATCAGTCAAATTACTGTCTTCGCAACCAGGGTGTCGTTGGGCGGATGAGGGCAAGAACCGAACAATTTCAATATGGCTTTTATCCTAACTGCATATCTGAATGGAACAAGCTCGATCCAGAAATCAGGCTTGCACCGTCTGTTGCTGTTTTTAAGAAAAAGCTTTTGTCAATAATTCGCCCCCCTGCAAAATCTGTATTTGGTATTCATGACCCGATAGGCTTATCGTATCTTACCCAAATAAGGGTCGGTCTCAGTAAATTAAAATTTCACAAATTCAGGCATAATTTCCGAGATACCATTGACCCAATGTGCCCAACGAACGATGGCATTGAGGATACGGAGCACTTCTTGTTGCTCTGCCCTTCATTTGACATTGAACGACGAGATCTTCTCGCTGGAGTTTCGGAATTATTGCGACCATATGTTCGAATAAACAGCCTTCCAAATAACGCGCTGATCCAAATTTTATTGTATGGTGATAAAGACTTTTCTATTGATGTTAATAAAAACGTACTCAAATTAACCCTAAATTTCATTCATAAAATAGGCCGGTTCAATTGAAGTGGCTTGAAGCAGCTGCTATACCCCCCACCCCCCGATCGCAAAGTCTCTTTTCCTCCTTTTATTTGTTTCTTTCCCGTTGTTTAAGTCTGTTTCGCATTGGATTTAAGGTTTGAAATTCATCTACACATAAGTTCAAACCTTTTTATTAACATCTACGATATTGTGCTCCATAAACCCCGACAACTGAAAGGCGCAATGTCTTGAACAGTATTGTTCGGCATCCGGCGCCTCCGTCGATGACCTTGCATGCCAATGCGAAACAGATTCCAGTATCCATCAGTATCGTATCGTATGTGTACCAGTTTGTAGGTGTTTATTTAGTTGTTGATTTAGTTGTGTATTTTCATGTGTTGGCCATGGGGTAGACATAGTCTTTTGCTCCTCTTGGCATCGTCCTTGTAGTGTTGCATAGTAGTTAAAGTACAGTAGAAGGTAGCATATATTGTAATATTTTATATTGATATAAAAAAAAAAAGGCGCTATCAAATCCGGGGGATCACCTTAAGATTTTCACCGAAAATCTGACGAATATCGAACGTCGGCGCTCTTTTACCTGGACATCTTGCTGAGGTCGAGGTTCCGTAGATTTCAAACCGCCGTGGAAATATGTTTTATTTTGCGTTTGTTTCACATCATTTCACGGTGGAAAGTGAGAACAAATGCATTGAGTACAAAGTTTAAAAGTTGGGGAACATTTTGATGCAAAGAACTGGACGTTTGATGCAAAATTGGCCAAGATAGAGCGAGGACAAAACTGTTGTTAGATTTTTGCAAGTAAACAAGCTGCATTCCTTGTTACTATTATAATAGGATAAAACGCAACAAACACAGGCAATAATGTTGCGTCATTGCACTACAACAACAGCAACAGGACCGATGTTGCCATGCCGGCAGGATGTTGCGATGATGCTGAAGCAAGAAGAAAGACACAGAGAAAAACAGTCAACCATTCAACGGTACGAATTTCATTTTACTTCAATTCAAAGAACAAGTAACATTACTTATTTTGCGGTTAGAAAAACAACATAGCATAAATTGCCTCAGTTAAAGTACTACACGCGATTGGGCCTCCTGTGGTGAAACTAGATGAGATTTATTATGCAGTACAGACATTTGCTGGAAATTTCTGTTTGTTCCACTTTAGGATTCTCAAAAAGAGCAAGTTTATCGTTATCAAGCACGACCGTGATGTAGCATAAAAGACAACAACGAAGGCAGGAATGCATGCCTGAAGACCGATGCAAAACCGATGGAACATCACTGTTGCAAATGAATCATTGAATGAAGAAATCATTGCAAGGTATAAGAAACTTTTTTCTGTGCTGTAATAATTGATACTTATTATGATTTTGTTCATGTGATGTGAAGATGGTAACACAGTAGCAATTGAATCATCACAAAATTGACATTTTTAATGCTTTTAAATTCTGAGACAGCCTGGATCTTCTTCTGAATTTAATCCGGAAAGGTTGGAGGTTTGGAAACGTTGATGATGCATGAAAATCGACAAGAATAACTACATGTCTAGCCACCAAAATGTTTCTTTGGTCAAAGCTGATTGACATCTCTTTCTAGTAATTTCAAAGTTTGATATCCCTTCTCCCCTCCAGACCAAAGCCATGAGTCAAATTTTTTGAGTTACCATGATTACTGTTTGGCATTTTTAAAGTCACTCAGGAAGGAAAAGTAACAGGAATCACTAGAAATAACAGACCTTTCATACCTAACTTCTTGCTGCACATTAACGATTGGCATTTGAAGCGTCCAGAACAGGAAGGATAATTTCATAAGAATGATTGAATTCCAAATAATGCCATTTCAAGTAATATCAAAGAAGAAAAGTCAAAGAAAACATGGCAAAGACTTCTCTTTCCAACAGCTGCATCTCATGAAGAATATGCTTAAATCACTAAAGTTTGTGCCTTCCAACTCAGCAGAAATGAAAATTGATAATACATAGTGTTGCACTGCAGCGGAGGTAAAATGGGCAAGCAAAGGTTAAATCTGACACCTAGAAAACATTGAATTTCTACCAGTTCTGAGAAAAGTGTGAATCAACATTTTTGGTTATCCCATTATACTTCCAGCGTGCCCATTTTACCTTGTGGATCCCATTGCTATGCTTGTTTGAGTTTCTGAAAATCATCAAAATAGCAGTCATTGCACTTGTCCATCGGAAGTAATCATTTTAATTCCAATAGACAGCATCCCCCTTGTATCTTGTCTGTCATTTTTGGAGCCAATATTATCCAGAACTGTCTGTCATTTTTGGAGCTACTATTTTCCAGAACAAGAGGAAGTTACCAGAAAAGTTTCAAAAGTTTACAATCTTTCTACATTGAGCAGTTAACCAATTCGTCCAACAAGTGGAACTCACTGTCCAGTACAAATAAGATATTCTTTATCATGTGCTCTCCATCTGTCCATTAAAGACATCTGTTGTCATAAACGAAATTTAGTTCTTGGATCCATAAACATGCAAAATTTCTTCTTTCGAAGATGTGGCCTAACAAGCGGATGTTCTTCTTCTGTCGTGCTTTCTTTCTGGCCAGTTTGTTGCAAAAACACGAACGCACCTTGAACAAGAAACTCAGATAATGCCCTTCACCAGTGGTAAAATGGATAACTGGTGCTGTTCGTAATGATCTATTGCTTCATTCAGAATTAAAAAGTTTCTTGAAGCAAGCAGCACAAAGACCACGCCGTTTTCAAAACAATTTCGGCGCTCTACTGTATTTTCCAAATGTCATGGCCTTGGAGGCGCTACCAGTGACGTCAAGGACAATGAGTTCGAATGATTGTACCGAAAGACAATGGAAATTCTCTCGAAATAAGACCACCCCTCTCGTCCAAACTGGTGGAGCTTGCCAAGGAGTTTAAATCAAAACAAACTTAGTTTTAAACGTTTCTTAGATAAATCCACTACATTTTAGAATTGAATTGAAAAGGAAAAGTAACACCTCGTTTCCGTAAGAAACATTCAAAGTCGTCAAACATATTCACTTCCGGTCATTTTCCTATACATTTGTATAGGGGCATCAAAACGAGGCAAAACTCCTCGATAAAGGTGTGTCGGGCGTGTAGCGTGTATCAGTGGACTGTAAAAAATATTTTTTTTAAATCATGAATTGAGTTAAGCATCGTTCAGTTCACCGAAGGAGGAAAACTGATGTCAGCGTGCTTGAAAAGTCTTTCAACGAAAGCGGAAGCAAAGGTCAGTTCTTAGGATAACGAAACTCAGTAAACGCAATCAAAAACATTTGATAACAACAAAAACTCTTTAATCGTTGATATGCTGCTAATTTTCGCATCGAGTTATCTTAAATTTACCTGAAACCATGTAAAAGTTTGGATACCCTCAATCAGGGCGACGTTGGAAATTTAGGCCCTCTCGACCACTCTTTTCTTGAGTTGCACGCTCTTAAAGACAACATCACCAATGACAAATATATTCTATATGATCAACAGTGAAGAGTTTACGAAGGTGTTCATGGTAAGTTTTGTTCTGAAAATTTTTTCGTTTAGCAGGAATATTTGACCAATGTAAAATACCCTAAATCAGGGCGATACCCCTCTACCATTTTTTTGCTACTTTGGACCCCCAGTATTTTGATGTTCACCTTCAGATCCTTCAGACAAACGCAAACCCTGTAACCCAGACTTAAAATGTACAATACAAACCCTATAAAGATGTGCGAGCAGAATTCCTTAACTCGGAGATCGAAGAGGTCATTAAATTTGATATAGAAAAGAGTAAACTCTTCGGTCAAATTTTTAGTCTGGAAGAGGAACATAACATTTCAGCACCAGCGAACCACAAAAGCGAGGCCACTAAAAAGAGAACAGAAATGGCGGAAGTAGTATCACATTCCGCATAGCAATTCACAACGTTTTATTGACTTTTAATGTTCTTGTTCTTTGTTAACCGTTGGTATGTTTAACCTTCGTTTTAGTTCTTTTCTATTGTTAGTATTATTAGTTTTAGCAATGTCTGGGTTACAGGGTTTGCGTTTGTCTGAAGGTACATAAGTGAGAGAAAATTTGAATTCACTCCCTCCTCCGCAGAGACCTTTTGTGGCTTTTTTAAAGAACAGTCTGAAGCCCTGGGAAAGCATGGTCTGAAAATGCAATTTTAGCCTTGAAAATGTACATCAGGAACATTTTGTAGGCAACCAGATTCAAGACAAGGCAATATTATGTGGAAAATGTTATTTCTGACGTTTTTGTAAGCAATTTGATCATACTTCAGTAATTGCCATAAATGAGTTCTTATGGATTAAAATGCCGAAACTTCGCAGTTCCAACTCTACCGGTTTTGAGGAGCCATTGCTGACGACATCTACAACTTTGTATAGATCATTTCTATTAATACGAGTCGAAAGAACCATAAATATGTCATTTTTACAATGTTTTTTCAACTGTATACAGATAGGAGTCTCAATGCTTTAAAGGATTCAACTAAAAAACTACAAAAGGCCTCTGCGGAGGAGGCAATGAATTCAAATTTTCTCTTACTTATGTCAGAACACTTATTAAAACGGATAAAACCATTCAGGATTGTATATTCTAAGTCTGGGTTACAGGGTTTGCGTTTGTCTGAAGGTGAACATCAAAATAATGGGGGGGGTCAAAAGTAGCAAAAAATGGTAGTGGACACATTGAAAATAGCACAGTTTTGTTACCTGCACGATCCTGAATGATTGCTTTGGCAGACTACCTCTTGAAACGTGCTACTTTAATAAAATCTAGGTTTGGCAGACATATTCTTCCTTAATTTTTTTATTTTGTACTTTAGATTTCAAATTATGCATTTTTGGTGTCAATTTCAGGAAAATAAGCACATTTAAGAAAAATAACAAGAAACAAAACAAATGCGTACCAGAAGCGGCAATGGCCGACTTCTTTGTAAGCTGACATGTAGTTCTATCAATTAAAACAAACAGAGCTAAAATCCGATAACCCTGGGCAGAGATATTAGCAAATGAATTTGTTGTTGAAAAGAGCATTCTGTAGAAATCTACCGAAAAATTACATGAAAAGTAAACAATGTCAATTTCATCCAACTTTTGCAAGCAAATATCTCAGGACTCAGAAGTCACAAAAGTCTGATTTTTGCTTTATTTTGATCCTCAACATATCCTCTTTAAGACCATATATCATGATAAAAGTTTTGACCAAATTTAATTTTTCCGAAATTTTCGCATTCTGGATCACTGTGTAGAGTAGTATTATTCTGTGTATTTCATCATAATTCTTACGTTTAGATGGAAGTGGTGCTTCAAAATTTAAATTCATAGCAGTTTTTCTGAGTTTGTCCAATTTTGCAACTTTATTAGACAACAAAGAAAAATTCTGATGTAATCAATAATGATGGCCAATTTCGAGTTAATTTTCGTACTTTTAGAAAGTACATGCCTTTAAGCACACCGAATCTGGTTGCTGCACCTATTACCAGAAACAAGTTAGGTACGGGCGTGGAGCTTTTTGCCCCCCAACCAAAATAGAATGTGTCAAGTAGCCCAAAAACGTTTAGTCCTGGTTATGGTTTATGAAGGGATGCAAGATTTCGCAAAATCTGCACAGGGTTTGTTCTGTCTTCTTTTCTAATTCGCTCTCCCGTCTGATTGGTTTGTAAAAACGAGGCTTTGGAGGTTTTTGGCCATGGGTCACAGACAAAATTGGCAAAAACAATCAATCCCTATCTTCCCCAGAGGGCAATAATAACATCTGTGTGATACATAGGATGTGCCATCCAGACTGGTATCCATTTCGTAATTTTAGAAAAAGAAATGTTGAAGTTTCATGACTTTGAAAAGGAACTGCATTGATAGTCACAATT
Source organism: Aurelia sp. 3 sensu Dawson et al. (2005) (assembly GCA_964020215.1). Lineage (NCBI taxonomy): Eukaryota > Metazoa > Cnidaria > Scyphozoa > Semaeostomeae > Ulmaridae > Aurelia > Aurelia sp. 3 sensu Dawson et al. (2005). Next base: position 11,194,996 of record OZ026590.1, read on the forward strand.
TTTACACAAGGAACAGGAAGATTTCACAAGTTTGCTATTTAGGGAAATAGAATAAGACTGGGTATATACACACTTAAAAAATGGTATAAAGTGGCACATCCTTATCCAAAATCTGGGCACACAATACAGTACTTTGTGCCAGACATAATACCATAAGAAATTCAACCTAATTTACAGTACCTTGCCAGTGGTGATCTGTGAGCATGTGATGATGATGGAAGATCCACTGTACCACTTTCAAGCACTGAGCATCCAGGTAGAAATTTCAGACTGTTTGGATTGGGTGTGTCTTGTATCCTGATGAACATGTTTCTTTTCTGGATTAAAGATCCTAAAGTTGAATGAAAGTTTGATAAAGAAGATTACATTATATCTTGGGATACATTACTGAAGAGATTAAATGAAGAATAGGGATGAGAAAGGGAGCTATGAATAGCGATTATCTCCTGGGGGTCTATCTGCTTTCATGTGATCAGCCTGTTTTCATGTGATCAGATGTTTCAGCCCCAGGTCAGGGTTGCCATTTGGCCAATTTGATGGCCAAATTTCTCGATTATATGGTCGTTTTTTAAAAGCCTTGGCTGTCAAAGCATCCTTTGGCCGAAACACAAAAGTTGGCTGAATTTTGACTGTAAGTGGAAAACCAGAAATAAACAAAGGAACCACTATTTTTGACAGTTGATGCTTCAAATTCGCATTGAAAATCTCAAGATTGCCTGTGTAAAAATGAAAAAAATAGTAAAACACAAGAAAATGTCTCAAAGATGGAGGCGTAAAAGTAATTCTAGCACACAAAGCTATTCCCAACTACACGTTTACCGGACACAATTGGCCGAAATTTGGCTATTTTCAAGCATTTTTTTGATTAGCCGAATTTGGCCGACAGCCATAGCAATTTTGGCCACCAACCATTTCAGACATCTGGCAACCCTGCCACAGGTTACTGCCCAATTATTTTTGCTATGAAAGTTCTGCATTTTTGTCAAACTCCAATTTTTTGTTGATCCCCATACAAATTCATTATTCCTTTCAATCCCTTGGCCCTAAGTTTATTGCTGTCCTTTTATTGAGATAGTCCTGAAACTTTTCATGTGATCTCTTTGTTTCAAGTCTCTTGGTAGCCATTAAATCTTTACGTTTGCTATAAATTACATTCCTACCATCATATTATCATCATATATCATATCATATCATATAAATATTTAGGCACGATGCCCTATCAGCTGCTACAAAAGTATAATAAGAATTAATAACAGAAGTCTCAAAGCCCTAAAAGGCTGCTCTTCCTAGGGGTCGTGCTTTAATTTCCGCCAAGGTAGATGAATGCATCAAGATCCCCACGGCCCCACAACACCCAGAGGGACAGCACCCCGAAGGCCCCAACCCGGTCCAGAACAGACCAAATCAGGACCAACCAGGCACCATCCCCCCAAAGCACCACGAGACCCCAAGGACCCGAACGCACTCACCCACCTTAGCTCCTTAGGAGTTGTTTAACTTCCTTTTTGAAGCAATTTAGAGAGGGTAAGTCTCTGTACTGTTGCGGGATCTCGTTCCATGTCGAGGCTCCGGTAAATTGGAAACTCTTTTTGGTAAATTCCAATCGAGGTTTAGGCAAATGGAGATTTTGGCTACTCCTTGTTGAATAGCTTGAAATTTGGGACCTCCGCATAAATTTATTTTGCAAATTGTCCGGACAGTTTCCATGAAGAATCTTGTGTGTCATAACTAACCTATCGTACCTTATTAATTCTTTAACAGGCAGCCAGTCACAGACCCATCCATCCTTGTATTTTGCATTTTCAATCAGAAACTTTGCTCTTGACTGTAGTCTCTGGAGAGCGGTGAGCTTCGTATGAGAAATGCATCCCCATAATATGTTACCATACCTTAAGTGGCTCCTGATCAAAGCTCTATAAATTGCAGTTAGCTTTGACTGAGGGAGAATATCTTTCAGCTTCCGAATTGCAGAAAGACCGAATTGCAGAATTCTCGATACGACCGAATTGCAGAATCAACCGAATTCCGAATTGCAGAATTGCAGAAATTCAGTTGTCTTGTAACACCACAAGAGATGGTCATCAGATCCTTTTGTTTTCTTTGCTATGCTGAATTATGCCTTGTTGACTTCAAATGAAAAGGGCGCAAATCCCCACGGAACAAAACATGTCAGGCTATATCATGTGTGCAGTTATAGCCAATCAAATTGGGGTAGGCTGTCATCATGACTCGGCAGTTTTTGCAAAGTGGGTATATGCGGTCTACCCTGACTCAGTCAGTGGCGTGCTGGGACTCATTTAGCAGTGGGGGGCGAAATTTGAAAATGGCACCCCCTCAATAGTTATTACTAAAAACATGCTCAAAATACTCTCACTTTGTGCATGCTGCATAGCTCTCCTATCACATATTTTCTTTGGATTTAGTTGGCTTTGCTGCAGTAGAGATACATCACACATTGTAAGATGCTAATAACTTTGGTGGAAAATGATCTTAAGCAGTGAAATGGCAAGGGAAATGTAAAATGAAGGGGTCTGGGGGCGAGGCCCCCAGGAAAATTTCTGAGAACCCTTAGCAAAATATCTAGTGTGTTTGGAGCATGCTTCAGGCTTAATACTAACTTGTTTTGAATATGATTTGGGTATGTTTGAGAGCTTAATTTGAGTAAGGAATTCTGCACCGCTTGCGCTAGCTTGCAACATGTATCTTTTGAACTGGAAGAAGCTTGATTGTAGTATGTTTGAGAATGACTTCAGCATGTGATTATTGTCAAGCTCGATTAAGCACTAATCATATATGCAAACTAACCAAAATTGTGTCAACATATTCACATCCAGCTAATTCAAGCCAAAAAATTATGCTGCTTTCAAGCTTGGGCAAGCTTGTTGCAAGCTGAACTTTTTCTTATGGGAACACACCCTCCACTTTTGCTCAAACCGTAGTGCTAAAACATAGTTTGAAACAATCTTATAACAGTTACTATATGGTTTAGCATCACCAAGAAGTTTTTGAGCTAGATTCTAATACATGGTCAGAAATTGTGAGCTGTTTGTTGTTGCACTGTTTCTGGCATTTTATGTGAATGATAAGAATACTTATAGCACTAATTATGAAACTGAAGAGCTAAAATTTTGTTTTCAAGCATGGGGTTGACATCTATTGCTTGGATTTGTTATGACGATATTAGATGATTTGTGGAAAGAAGGCTGTTGTGAATTTTTGAAAACATCTACTTTGATCAGGCCCGCCTGGCCTATTCCTCGTTTTCCAGCCCAACCCACGCACGATAAAAATTTGCAAAAATCACCATGAAATAAAGCATAGTCAAATCTGTGGTCAAATTACTCATTCAAATAATCCAGCTCCATAAATATTGTATACTGTTCTGGAGAACAAGCTTCAAGTTGTTCAAAAAACAAAATACCTTGGTGTAGGAATTGATTTCTCCCTGGACTGGAAAGAGCAAATCAAGGCTGTCTCTACCAAAGTTTCCTGGGAAGTACGCTTTTTAAAGCATGTCAAATTTTTCTTACCAAAAGAAACTTTGAAAACTATCTACTCAGGTATCGTGGAGCCCCACTTTCGATATTGCTGTTCTGTCTGGGGCTGCGCCGGTTCCGTAATTTATATAAGTTAAAACGAGCTGAAACCACCTGAAACGAGCTGAAACGAGCTGAAACGAGTTGAAACCATCTGAAACGAGCTGTCGAAAACGGGATCGAGGCTGAAACGACTTGAAACGACCTGATTATCCCAGCAATGAGGTGTAGGTGTCAGGGGAGTCCTTTTGTTCTCTACTTATTGTCGCATTCTCTTTAAGAAAGGATAGTAGAAAATCTAAGGGGAGTCCTTTTGTTCACTTTGTATTGTTGCATTCTCTATTAGAAACCAAAGAAACGAGTCTTCAGGGATTCTCTCTGTTTTCTACGTATTCTATTCAAGAAGCGACAGTGGCGACTCTTAGGGGAGTCCCTTTGTTCTCCACGTATTGTCGCATTCTCTTTAAGAAACGAAAGAAACAAACTTTAGGGGAGTTCTTTGAAAGCAAAGTTGGTAGTCGTGTTCGAGGGGCAAATTAATTCTAAAATTAACGTACTCGATTTTGTGATTTTAGAATCACGTGATTTCTTTCTGTATGTTTTTGTGATTTGTATGTAGTGATTTTTCGTGTGAGTTTTCCGTAATTTTACAGTAATCTGTGACTTCAGTGCTTTTTGCATGCGATTTTTCTGCGATTTTTGTATGTGATTTTTTTGTGATTTCAAGGGAGATGTACAAAAAAAATCAGTGATTTGCCCCTCGGTCGTGTTCATAAATCATAAATGCTTGTAAAGGTATATGCTTTTAAAGCCTGGTTTTCTAAAAGCTTGGTTTCCATATAATCGCAAGGATCTCTGGTGACGCAAGGATCGCACAATTTTGTGACCAGCGATCGTTGCGTCTAAATGGAGACTGTCTTGTTCAGCTTGCCAGCGATCGTTGCGTTGCCAGCAATCCTTGCGTTTGAGACAGAAAAATTTTCTATCTCTGCGATCGCAGCGATCCTTGCATCAAAGGGAAGCCGATGAATTTCAGCGATCGAGGCCTCTCTTTCAAAAGATATTTCTTTATTATCGTTTACCGCCATTTGAGAATTGGATTTTGGTGCCAAACTTCTAAGATTTGTGCGATCGTTGTGATAAATGGAAACTACATGATGCAAGGATCACTGACAGTTGCTGGTCACAAATTTGTGCGATCCTTGCCTGAGTCAGGCAGCCTGACCAGCGATCCTTGCGATCATATGAAAACAAGGCAGAACAAATGGACTCCCCTAAGATTTGTCATTGTCGTATCTTAACGAGAATGCAACAATACGTAAAAACAGAGAATCCCCAAAGATTTGTTGGAGAACAACGGGACTCCCCTATGATTTGTGACTGTTGGTACTTAGAGAGAATGCGACAATACGTAGAAAACAAGAGAATCCCTTAAGATTTGTTTCTTTGGTTTCTAGTAGAGAATTCAACAATACACAGCGAACAAAAGGACTCCCATTAGATTTGCTTCTGTCGTTTCTTAAAGAGAATGTGACAATACGTAGAGAACAAAAGGACTCCCCTGACACCTACACCTCGTTGCTAGGATAATCAGGTCGTTTCAAGTCGTTTCAGCCTCGATCCTGATTTCGACAGCTCGTTTCAGCTCGTTTCAGGTGGTTTCAGCTCGTTTTAACTTATATAAATTACGGCGCCGGTTCAACTGAAATTAGTCAGCTGCAAAAAACTCCAGAATTGTGCTGCTAGAATTGTAACAAATAGCAGCTTTGATGCCCCAAGCACTTATCGAAAGTTTGGGTAGGAAGACTATTCAAGAACTCATTCAAAATGAGTCTCAAACAATGGTCTTCAAATAGTTAAATGGGTTGGCCCCACAATCCTTGTGTAACCTTTTCACAAAAACCTCACTGCTCATCTTACAGTCTGCGTAATACTGAGACAGATCTTAGGTTACCTCTCAAGAAGACTGCAAATGGCCAAAAATACTTTTCTTATAGGGGAGCAAAGCTGTGGAATAGCCTCTCAGCTGAGTCTATGCAGGCAACCTCTCTAAGTTGTTTTAAACAAACAATTTAGAACTTCTTCATTTGTAATTTAGTGTACATAGGTTTTAAGGTTGTAAATAGGATTGTACATACTAGTTTTAATCTTTACTTTGTGATTAGATTTTCATTTCATTTCATGGGAGGGCCCATTTAAAATCGGCATCTATTTCAAAGGGCTACCCTCCCCATAGTTAAACAAATGAAACGAAATGAAAAATGAATGAAATGAAATGAGAAGAAATATGCCCTCTTGACTTTGTTCTATCTGTTGTTATCTGTAGGGGGTGCTCTCTCCTCGATTGGCTTAGCTATTGTGAGAGAGTTCCTCCTGAAGAATTCCCCTTCATACAAATCATCTAGTGTCAAGTATCTTTATCCCTCTATATGTGTGTTATTGTCTTATTAATTTATATGTATTATTCATTTATTGTTGTAAGTTTTTAATTTAGAGAGTGCTTGTATGTAGTGGAATTTGAAATATGAATGAATTGAACTGAACTCGATGAATTTCAAATGTAAGTGCTCAGCATCAGGAGACTGCAAGACTGCTAGATGTCCCTTTAAACATGTTTCCTTTTTGCTTTTGTCACCATTCTTCATCTCAGACGAATAGTGAGAAACTCTTTATACAGAAAAGTCTGGTTCCGGCCGGATTATCCGGCAAAATGAGGCCGGATTATCCACGAAAAAAAATGTGGTAGGAGAGCTATGCAGCATGCATCAAAGTGGGAATATTTTGAGCATGTTTTGAGCAATAACTAATGAGGGGGGCGCCATACCCCGGGGGGTACTATACATATTTTGGGTACAGGGATGTACCAAGGGTATCGATCTTCATGATTCTGGTATAAGGAACAGTATCAATTTTCACGATTTTGGGATAAAGAACGGAATCAATTTTCACAATTTTCGTAATTTGTATGGGGTCGGGTATGCATTTTCAGAAAATTGGTATAAAGTCAGGCATATATTTTTGCAAAATTGGTATGAAGTCAGGTATACATTTTGGAAAATTTGGTATAAGGAACGGGTATGTTTTTGAAACCTCGATGGCACGTCCCCATCCAAAATTTGGTCAAGTACCCCCCCGGGGCGCCATACTCACATTTTATGCCGAGTCCCCCACGCCACCAACTACTGTTTTTTTGGTCGTCATTACTAAAAGATGGAACACCCCGGAACAACCCAAGAACAACCTGAACAACCCAAGAACAAGCCAGGAACAGGCGGAACAACCCAAGAACAAGCCAAGAACAACGTAAGAGCAGGCGGAACAACCCAAGAAAGGCTGCTTGGGTAGAATAACTAATAAAATAAATAACCTTCAGAGGCAGGGCTTCCTTTATTCTTCCTTTATCTGGCCTTGTCCACGCCCACGAGGACCAACCTCCAAACTTTTCTGTCAGCGAGTGTATCACTCGTCCAAACAAAGCACAAAAAAGAGTTTGAAAATAATGCGATTTACAGGGATCTTTCACAGATATTTCTTGAAAACAAAAAAATTACGAACAGTTTACAGGATTTTTAGATAGTGATATGCCCAAGGGTCGGCGAGGCCA